>JAVRXN010000008.1:81436031-82108531 GCA_033556935.1 Timema podura | reverse complement strand
TCTAATACAAGTAAATAAGTGACCCCACTCATGGAGTTTACATGGCGTGAAGCACCAAATCTGTGCACAACAGGAAAGTCCCTGTTTATGCTATATACAATACAATACAATCTAAAATACAATTGCTTCATCAATCATAAAACAATAACATATACTTGAAAATTCTATGCAATACGATAGTAAGTTAATTAGTTGCTACTAATTACTTGCAAGCAAAAGAGAGTCAGTTTAGCGAAACAAATCTGCAGCTCTACTTTAAGGGAAGAACACCACCCACGCTAGTGAAGCTTGCTTGATCTTTCTCAGCTGAGCTACAAAGGTTGTGAGAAATTGAGAGTTTATTCTAGTTAAATAACAAGCGAAAGTTCCAATTTAGGGTTCTAGGCCCGAGCACAAAATGTCCTGGCAAGCAACCAATTGGTCTTAGCCGGGATCGAGGTAATTAAATCCATTAAAGGTCAGCGATCAACAAAGAGGGCAAGAAACGACCTCTCAAGGTAACAATATCAAAAACATATAAAGAACGCGAGCCATGCCAGATGGGCAGAAAGACCCACAAGTTGAGTACCGCAACAAGGTGAACAACAATCTTCCAATTACATTCACCCGGAATAGTAGAGAGTGAGAACATTTTATAAGTGTGAAATAGGTACATTTTTTTATAACAATGAAAGAATTAAATAGGTAACAAAAATAGATTTATTATACAATAACATAAAAGTTGATATTGGGTTACAATTGATAAAAGAAAATAGAAAGTTGGACCAAAGAATAATAACAGTGGTAGAAGTCCGTTTAAATAGGCAAAGGAAAATTAGTAACTCTTAGATGAACAATATTACGTTCTAAACTGGCAAATAAAATAGGGTTTAGCAACTCCAAAGTTACAGTCAAAAGGAAATTAAGTAGATATAGAGTATTGGACTCCAAAACAGCCGGGCTAGCGCCTGACTTCCACCAGAAGGGTCTAAACCAGTGGTTCCCAACCTGGGGGCGATCGCCCCCAAGTGGGCGATTTGGGTTATCAGGTGTAACATTGTTATGTTACATTTACGTGCCTCAGCTATTTCCACCTGATCAATCTTACTACCCGCTCCGAGAAACTACGAAGAATAGCCACAAAACAATAGTAATCTTCACTATTGTAAATCCAGTCCTAATACAGTTCTTTAATTAATACGTCTCTTTCTGCCCTATACTCCTTCAACAACCACAATTCAATTTCAAATAATAATTCCATTCTATTACTTACCACCTGGATCTGCTGTCCGAGACACGAAGATGGCTCGCAAGTAAAAATAAACGTCCTAATTCGGCGAGTGGGGCAAAGGTACTGTGAGTACCCGCACTTGTTGCTTACATCTGACCATATAGTTGGATACTAGCGGGCGCAAATTCATGATAATAATTCTATCAAGACAAGATGACGTCACCTGACCTCGCCGGGGCTAACTACAGACCACTATACGTAGCAAGCCAATCGTCCGGGGAGGATTTGAAAATTAAGACACCAAATCCGTTGGACCGAGCGGTTCATCCAATCATAGACCTGCATGCTGAATTCCCAAGAGATGGCGAGACTTCCACCTGCCCGACAACGTCACCGGCCAACTGGAAGGTTACCACCCCCCTTTAGTGATACGCAACTAGCACTGTATATAACCTATGTCCATTATTGTGAAAAGAAGATTCGGAGTTCTACAAGCGACCCGTGTGGTCATTGTGCTGTACGAGTAAGAGTAAAGAAGAATTAGCAGTTATATGTTCTTTAAATGTTCGGTTCGCTATATAATTATGTACGTGAAGAGTCCAGAGTCGACGGGATTGATTCAGTACGAGAATTATTCCGTATTCACGTAATTAAATCTGAATGTGCGTTTAAACTGTTATGTTGACTGATGACCGGCACTGGTGGTTATACGGTCCGAAGTGCGACTACCGAAGGCAATGGATAGACTATATCTATATAGAAGTGCAACACTATACTGCGTCGTGAATAAGTAGACGTATAATGTCTCGCCTAACTGAACGCTTGAGCTCTATCTCTATCGCTGCCAACAACCACTGCTCCTGTCGTCGTCCACGTGGATTTTCACCAGCACCGCGTGAAAATGTGGACTCATCTCTATCGAGGAGACATGGCAACAATTGACTCGGTAATGAGAACATGTCTTATGTTATTATATATTTATGAAACTAAAATATTGGATGTGTCAACTAAAGGAGTTGACGTTGTTTATTGGACAATTTAAATATTATTGTTGAGAGACTTTACGTAATGAACTTTATACTGTGTAGAATCATATTATGTAATTACTTGGTTTCATGAATAGTCAGATTTACGTTTGCATATATCTTGTATGAATAGCTTGAAATGCAGTTATCATTTATCATTGGTATTAATCCAGTTCTTATTGTTGTAACAAGAAAATTTTCCATAGTAAAACTTAGGTTTTCTTTTACTAAACCATTATTAATAAATAATAATAATGTTTAGGGTGTATTACCAAAGAATGTTTTCCTATAATTTATGTTCGCAAATACTTTCGCTGCTAGGGTTGTCGAGGCCACAATGTTGATGTTGTTGAAAATACTTGCTTATTAAATGACTATTTACTTTAATATCTCTGCTTATTTCCTTATTTATTTATTTTATGTTTCACATAGCTTATGCCCCTCTATACTCGTTATGTTGTTTACGGTGGCCTTAAACTACGAGGTAAAAGAGAGGGCGTAACACAGGGGGGCAATAGATAGGTGGGGGCGATTTGGGGGCGATGAGTATTCAAAGGGGGGGAAATTAAAATAGTACTGTACAGTAGAAGTTGCCGGGTAGCACGAGTCACTGCCTATTCTCAGCCGGCGAGTTCACTGCACTCACCCTCTCCACAGTCCCCACCTGTTGTTGCTCAGCACGGCTGACTGGTGACTCAACCCCCTCCCCCTCCTGCCATCACAATACATTTGCCATTGACCTACATTCGTCTTCAGTCTTCACTAGCCTTTGTGTGCCTCACCATCAGTTTTGTGCGTTTGTTTTGAAGTGTAGAAGTTCATGCACAATGGATTAAAAAAAAAAAAGTGTCGTCAATACTCAGCTGAGTATTTAAAATTCAGTTTTATCGCATCACTGCAAAATGTGCAGTTTCCACATTGTCTTTTGTGCGATAAAACATTTACCAGTAATGAAGCCATGAAGCCTTCGCGAATGAAAGATCATTTATCAAGAGTACACAGTGATAAAGTGAGTAAATAACTTAGTTATTTTCAACACCTCAAAGCTAAAGCTGATTTACGGCCTAATGTGAGTGAATTATTTAAAAAACGAGCAACCGATCTTGACAAAGGTCTTCTTGCTTCTTACGAGGTGTCTTTATTGATCGCTAAATGTGGTAAACCTCACACAATTGGCAAAACTCTTGTTTTACCAGCTACCAAAAAATTGTTGAAATCATGCTAGGCGAGGGCCCTAGTAAGTTCCTTTGAGCAACAATACTGTTTCCAGGCAAATGGACGAAATAGCCACGGACGTTGAATCCAAACTCACCATTTTGTTGAAAAAAAGTAAATTTGCATTGCAGATTGATGAATCAACTGTGATTGATAACAAAGCAATTTAATTAGCTTATATGAGGTTTATCAATGAACAAAAGGAAAGTACCGAGGAAATGTTGTTTGCTAGAACTTTGATCACTGATACGAAGGGATCGTCGATTTTTAAAGTGGTGCAAGATTATTTTGAGGAAAAAGAGATTCCCCTAACAAACGTGAGCGCTTGTGCAACAGACGGTGCTCCTGGCATGTCAGGTCGTCATGCTGGGTTTTTAGCCCACCTTAAGAAAGAAGTGCCAGAGGTCATCACTATCCACTGTGTCATTCATCGTCAACACTTAGCTGCGAAAAAATTGAGTGGTGTCCTGCATGAAACCCTACAACTGGTTATTACTGGTGTCAACAAGATTAAAGCTAATTCCCTCAATGACCGTCTTTTCCGACAACTTTGCCATGAAAATGATGAGGAATTCGATCGCTTGCTTCTACACACGGCCGTTAGGTGGCTTTCCAAAGGAAACTGTTTGCGCCGTTTCTTCGAATTATTTGACACGGTTACTGAGTTTCTCGACACGTCTGATCCTGTTTTAAGTGAGAATTTGAAGCAACGCAAGTTGGAACTTGCGTACCTTACAGATATTTTTGAAAAAATGAACGAAGTCAATATAAGGCTTCAAGGAAACAAGATAAACCTTATCAAGGCCAAAGGAATTATTTTATCATTCATCGCCAAGTTTGATATTCACAAGGTAAATATTGGCTGTAAAGAGCTGATTCTGTTTCCGATCCTTAAAAAGTGTTCAGTGTCAGATAACGAGACTCCTGAACTCCCAGAAGACAAAATCCTAATTTTTACTGATCACCATGATCAGTTAAAAACTGACATGGAATCAAGATT
Organism: Timema podura; assembly: GCA_033556935.1. Lineage (NCBI taxonomy): Eukaryota > Metazoa > Arthropoda > Insecta > Phasmatodea > Timematidae > Timema > Timema podura. Next base: position 82,104,081 of record JAVRXN010000008.1, on the reverse strand, counting down.
TGAAGATTTGACCAAGTTACAAATTCCGGATTGGATTCTAGATCCATTCTCGTTTTAAGCTGTGGATAAGCTTGATAACTCTTTGCAGACAGAGTTTCTAGATCTGAAGTATGACTGTGAGGCGAAAATCATTTTCAAGCAGAGCGATTACGAGTTAGTCTGGGTGAAGCTTATGGACACTTATACACAACTGTGGGGGAAAACTGAACCACTTCTCATCTCGTTCCCGTCAACATATTTAGTTGAAAAAGGATTTAGCTCTGTTGTCCAGCTCCTCACAAAAAAAAAAAAGTTGGACACTAGCTTCAAAGGAGACTTGCGCCTGAATTTGACGAACATAAAGCCGGATATTCAAGCTTTAACTGAAATCCACCAAGCACAAGGCAGCCATTGAAAAGGTAAAATAAAACCATAACAAAGTTTTCAAACTTTCATTTATTTTTTCAAATTTTAACTGTAAACTTTCTTAATTTTTTCCAGATTCTAATTTAAAAATGAAAACATGTACTACTGTTTTTTTAAATGTACGTCAATGATCTTAGTTAATTATTTCACTTCTTTGTTCTTAAAAAAAATCTGTAAAAAATGTACATTTTAATTTTTTTTCTATTTTATTTAAGAGTGGCCGGATAAAACTGCTTTGGTTGTTTTTATATACGGCAGTAAAATTGTTTGAAATAATAAAACTGCTTTATTGTTTACACTTTACTTCAAATTAAAATTAGGAATACAATGAAAATGAAAAGGGGGCGATAGGTGTTAGTCAACCTCCAGAAAGGGGAGATGGGCCACAAAAGGTTGGGAACCACTGGTCTAAACAAAAAACATGGTGAATTAACTACAAATAAAGATGTGACAACAGATCCTATAATTTTAGAGTTATTAACCTAAGCTCGGCCTATCTAGCTGAATTGGCTTGTAATAAAGAAGCGCCAACCAAGGGGCGAAAGAAAAATAGAAATTCAGATAAAAAATTTGCAAAATAATTTTACCAACTCACGATGTAAGTTAATATTAAAACTTTATTGATAATTTACTAAGCTTATCAGTAAGCATGTGTGCACTAATTATTAATATAGGTCTTCGACTTCAACTTCGACTTTTCTTCGCAAGTTTCAAGCTTCGCTTCGACTTCGCCTCGCATTTTAAAAGTGGCCTTCGCAGACCCCTACTATCCTAGAGTATTATCATCTACTTGGAGGACGATTCGTCAGACGACAGCTCCAGCGAAAACATTCCGGGTAATGATGGTGATAATATAAGTTGTGTGGAAGATTTTGAAGATATACAATATAAGTAGAACATGTTTGGGTCTGGGGTGGTAGAGGAGAACATCTCATACGAGAGAGAAAGAAACATTCTTATCTACTACCACCATATCCCTCTCTCTCGTCCCTTCCAACCCTACCTGCGTGGTCAAGTTATATGTAAAACCTCAACAGTAGTACTGACCGAGTAGTATCATACATCTCCCGACTGTATTATTTTCCTGATTTCCAATCTAATATCGTTATGACTAGTTAAAATTATTCCTAAATATTTAAACTCATTAACCCTGTCAAATGATATGTTGCTTGCAGTAATCTTTAATTATCACCCCAATCTGTGTGATCACATACTTAGTCTTTTCAGCTTTCACTTGAAAACCCATTTCCTTACTAGCCTCCAGTAAAATGTCTCCATTTCTTGCAACAGTTTCCTTACTATTGCACAACAAAGCTAAATCATCTGCGTATCCTAAAAGCTACATTGTACCATTTGATGTCAACCCTTCCCTACTCTCTTGCATCAATCTAATAACATTTTCTGAAGATAGATTAAAAAGTAATAAGAAAAGTGCATCTCCTTGTTTCAACCCATTATGTATTTCGAAAGTGTCTGATGAATGACACCCAATCCTTAGCCTGCCACGCGTATCAGACAACGTACCTCAATTAGCTTCCCAAACTTAACTATAATATTTCATATAATTTGTTTCTTTTAGCTGGATCATAGGCCTTTTGGAACTCTATGCATTAAGCGCGGTGGTAAGATGCCCAATTATCAGGCACATGATATCAGTGCCACCTGCAATCCTTTAATCTGCTGCTTCATATGGTAGTAGATTTCAGCCACAGCAATATCCAGAAGCAGCCCTTACAGCAGCTCGAGGTGGCGCAGGAGATTTGCTGAAAGATCCAGGATGGCTGCCGTCAGAAGGCCGAAGTGATGGCCGAAAGTAACTTGCTGGCGGGCAGTCAAACCCTGGGTGCCGATAAATCTCTGACTTGTGGCCAATCCGTCACCGATGCCTGTTCGGGCTGGGATGACAGCGAGCAGCTGTTGGCAATGCTTAGCAAGGCAGTAGACAGCCGCTTCTGACGGCTGCGGCCACTCTCTCTGGTGACGGGGGAACAGCGCGTCATAAACTCCGACTCGTATATAAAGAATAAAGCCCAGACTCACTCATTCATCCCCGTATCTCCCGAACCCCTTGACTTGGAATCTTGACATTCTGCAGGTCGTAGGTTTCCGATAAGAAGGGGTTTTGTGAAATCCAACCCCTTAGGGCGTGAAACTGGGGTTGGAACATTTTAAAAGTTATACCCGTATCTTACAAATCACTTGAGATGGAAAGTTGAAACTTGGTAGGGAGGCTCTTTTTAGGTAACGGGCCAGAGATTGCTTAAGATTTGTTTAGAAGCAGGGAGGGTTTCCAGTAACTTTCAAACCAGTTGAGCAAGAAAAATGAAGCTTGGCATAGAAGATGTATTTTTAGGTAACAGGTTAGAGTGTGTGTTTTTTTTTTTGGGGGGGGGGGGATTTTTTGAAATTCAATCCCTAAGGGGGTGAAGTGGAGAGGAAGATTTTTTTCTTCTATATCTTCTAAACCGCTATAGCTGGAAAGATTAAATTTAACACGAAGGTTCTTTTTAAGTAGCCAGTCAGAAATATTTTGGAATTTTCCAAAACTCGACCTCCAAGAGGGTGACTTGGATGGGGGTAATTTTTAATAGTTTCAAAATGTCAAAAGATGTGAAGCACGGGCTATTGGCTAGTCTAATATATTTTATTCTTTAAATACCTTAAATACCATTAAACGTATTCCTCAATGAAATATTTAGCAACAAATGACTAATAATGTAGCTAATATAAATATAGTCAACTAGCTAACAACCCGCTCTTAGCACGGGATGTTTTACAATATGTATCTATTTCTAGGAATCTTCCAAATTTGGTCAAATGAAATTTCGATAAGTAGAAGCTGAGATAAAGACCATAAAGTAGTGTTTTGTAGACACCATCTTGTTTCAAGATGGTGTCTACAAAACACTACACCATCTTGAAACAAGATGGTGGATGTAAATATTAATGAGATTATTTTTTATGTTAACTGTACATCCAAGCTATGTCCATGTGTGATTTCAACATAATCAGCTAAAAAAAAAATTGCATGAAAGAGTGACACAGTCAACTCATTTTTATATATTATAATATTGCTTTGCTTTGAACCCAGTTTTTTGATTAATTTAACAAAATCAAATCAAAATTTAAAATTCCTGCTTTGAGGGGCATACATTAATTGTGCACAGTTTTTTTTTCAGACCTCTGTGTGTGGTAGATATCAGAACGACAAACCTTAATTTTATTAATAAACTAGCTGGTGTACCCATTCTTCTCACGGGGAATCTATTTAATAGCTTTGTTATTTTTCGCACATAAAATAAACCATAAGGAATAGTAACCAAACCTTAAATTATGTTTAGATATTAATGCTTTATTGGTTTAAATTATTGTACAAAATATGAAAGTAGCCTAATTAATATGCAATGTCAAAATAGAGATATAATCCTAACATGTTTTAGAAGCTGACGTTTCTGTTTAAGATTAAGCTATAATTTCTCTACATAAAATAAATACTTTGAACTATTGCCTGTTGGTGCTAATAAAAAAAGAGTGCAACAGCATAAATAATGGGTTGTTAAAGGGTTGTAGTTAAATCCAACAAAAGTATTTTAGCCCCGTTTAATCTTTCTACCCGTTCGGCCTTTTTACCCATTTTACCTATTTATACCTTTTAACATTTATACTATTTATAATTTAAAATAGTTAATTTTTTGATTTGTTACCATTTTTAAACTTATTGTCCCTTTTACCACTTTAGCTTATTTGTGCATTTTTTGCCCTTTTTAACATTTTAGGCATTTAGGTCATTTTGAACATTTTCACCATATTTGCTCTTTTTGTCATATTTCCTTTTTTGATTAGATTTAATTGCCCTTTTTTTACATTACTCACCCGTATTAGCTTAGAGAGCATTATGCGGTCCTCAGAAACATTCTTGCGGCCCTCAGTTGGGTCGCGACTATGCGTTTGGGAACTACGGCTCTATGCAATGTTTTTTTAACGTTTTCTTTTTAATGTATCACTTCTCTGAAGTACCACCAATACCTAAAATTCCAAAGGCTATCAGGGCCGATTTTTTTTTTAACTGAATCGTATTGTGAAAAATAGTTTAGCCATGCTTAATGACTAAATAAGTTATACATACTGTATTTTTTTATGTGAATAGAGCGGAAGTGACAAAAATTGTTATTATTAGATACTTCAGCTTGCATCATTGAAACCAGTTTCTTGATATCAAGCTGAGTTTGGCTTGATTTTAACCCCAGGTTGGTGTTTACATCCAGCCTATTCCGGTATTGGTCAATATTTTCCTAGAAGTAAGCAGTGAGGTCTTGAACCAAACTTTGCCGGTGGTTTCTCACGTCCTCCAGAACATCAGGATGAAGTTGTTGCTCATTCTCTTGAACGAAACCTTGAAGGAGTGGAAATAAATGCACGTCACCTTTTTCAGTCTCTCTATTTGTAAACTGAAGCTTACGTTTCATGGCGTTAACTTTGTCTTGAGCAAGAAAGTCAGTGATGGTTTTTTCGTTGAAGGCTTTTTTTTTAAGGTTATTCAGTAATCTGAAAATATCCGCCAAGTATGCGATTCTACAAATCCACAAATCATCACAAAAAATTAATCATTAAGTTCGCATTTGTCTTTGGAATCAGAAAGAAAAATATGAACTTCATGTCGCAGTTCAAAACTCCTGATCAACACGTTTCCCCTCGAAAGCCACCGTACTTCTGTATGGAAGAGTAACCTTTTTGTGGTCACTATACATTTCAACACATAATAATTGAAAATAATCTCATCCTAGGACCTTGAGATTTTAAAAATTCCCCATTTTAACCACCTCATTGAGAACATGTTTCAGACTTTGGTGACAACATTTTTGACCACAAGATATTATCTATGTATGATGCAGTGAGTGAAGTGGGCTTGAGGTTCAACTTCCTTTATTATTGATACCATGCTACTGTGTTTTCCTGTCATAGAACGTGCTTCATCGGTGCATATTTCCACACAATTACCCCAATCCGGCTCATTAGTATTTATGAAACCATTAATTATCAAGATGTTTGCAGAAGTTGTATGAGAAATCAGTGGTTCATATAGTAAATATTATTCACGAATAGTTTCACCAACTTCAAATCTAAAAAAAATCCATAGCTGGGCTAAGTTTGCTACAGCGGTTGATTCTTAAAACTAGAGAGCGAATTATTTATTACGCTTCAGTTTATCAGTAACTTATTCCTTAACATTTTCTCTGTTATGGAACTTATTCTTTGTGACACTGTATTATCAGACAAGGATATTGCATCAAGCTGTTTAGCAGCTGATTCTCCTAGGACTGAGGAAAATTTCTCTTGCAGCTGACAAAACTGATTTTCCCCCATTGGTGTGCGATTTTCCTGCCTGTGCTATTTTTAGACTATTTTTAAATGACGTTTCAACTACCTTCTGATTTACAGCCAAGAAAGACGATATTTTCCCCTCATTGCCCATAAAGTGGCTGTCATGTTTTATTGGCGCCAGTCGTTACTGGCGTGCCAACATGATAGTGTAAACCTATATTTGAATGCAAATTAAAAGATTTTGCATGGCACATGTTCTGCTTTCACGAATATTCAAGCGCTCGATTAATTTGGCGCCAGACACTTACTCTAGCGCCAGCTACACGTGCACGCTTGTTGTACATGCACGTGTAAACCTCGATTGGTGACCTTTAATTCACGTTCTCCCCACCGAAAAAAAGCCACACTTTTGTTTAGTAGACTGTCTTGCTTTGTTTTGGAGTGACGCTGGAGCAGATAATTATGGTTTCATGTAATTAATCGGCAATGTTTCAAAACAAACTATGCACTGGGAATAGGATCACTTTCCGTACCCGTATGAGTAAATCCAAATGATAAATATGCGGAGTAATGCTTCCGGTTATCGACCCAACTCTATTTAATTGTCCTTAGGGTTGGTGTGACTGCTGCTGCACTCGCCGATGCTATCACTTGCATCTTGCATGTGTGTTGGTGTGGCTATCTCTGCACTAGCTATTGCTATTGCTTGCATGCGTGTCGTTGTGGCTATCTCTGCACTTACTATTGTTATTACTTGCATGCGTGTCGGTATAGTTATCGCTGCACTCGCTGTTGCTATCGCTTGCATATGTGTCGGTGACGCTATCGCTGTACGCGACATTGCTGTCGCTTGCATGCGTGCCGTTATAGCTATTTCTACACTCACTGTTTCTATCGCTTGCATACATGTCAGTGTAGATATCTCTGCACTCGTTATAGCTATCGCTTGCATGCATGTCGATATAACTATCGCTTGCACGCGTGTCGGTATAGCTATCGCTGCCCTCGCTGTTGCTATCGCTTGCATGGAATCATGTCTTGGTGTTTCAGTAGCACTGTCTTGTTTTGGCCTTTTAGCAGATTTACGCGATAGCCGTTTATCCAATGCACAACACAACTTCAGTACGTTGCACTGATGAACAACCAAAAAACTGACTAACAGAGAAAGGAGTTTGCTTAACTAGTACAGGAGAAAGATCAACGAATCAGTCGAACACTCCACAATTTTCAAGAATGATTGAGAGCCTCATAGTTCACACAGATGCCGTAAGATGGCAGGCGTATGAACAATTTGGTGGCAGTTTACATGAGGCTCCGCCCACGAGCTAGAATAGGGTTGGAAGTGAAAATAAAAGTTACGACCGTAGTGTTTTTGAAAAAATACTTTTTAAACTCGATTCTTCTTCTTATCATCATCATGATCATCATGAACAGCTTCCGGCCACTGACTGGGTAGGTTTGAAACATAAGCCTCTCCTTCACCTTGGCCCAGTACTCTCCTATCTCCTCCCCACTCCTCCTTACTCCATTCAGCCATCTGTCCATTGGTCTTCCTCTCAAACTCCTACCCCCACCTCCATATCCAACATCCTCCTGGGCATACTTTCCCTCTCCATTCTTCTCCCATGGCCATACCACCCTAGTCGTGACTTTTCTATCCTGTCTCGGAATGGCTCTTCCTTCACTATTCCTTTTACTCTCATTTCTCATCCTGTCAAATTTGGTCACACCAACCATGCTTCTCAAAAATCTCATTTCACTCACCCGCTTTCTGTTTTATCCTGTTCTTTCATTACTCACGTTTCTGCAATGTGTGTCAATATTGGTAGGTAATATGCATTGAACTTGTCTGGCATACCCTTGCTCCAAACCAGGCTTCTCACAGCCTCTGAAAAGTGCCTCAGCTTTCCTTCCTCTCTCACTTATTTCTCTTCTGTTCCTTCCACTCCCCTCTATAATACTTTCCAGTACTCAAAACTTTTTACTATTTTTAAGTTCTCCTCTCTTGTTGTCACGCCAGTTGTATACCTGTCCTTCTTCCTAGTCGTGATTACCATCTCACTCTTCTTTACATTAAACCTAATCCATACCACTCCACTACTTCTTCTCCAACTTCCAGCTAATCCTGTACTTATTTATCCTCCTTACTCCAAACCATCAGATCATCTACAAAAACCATTGCTTTCATTCTTCCCTCCCCTTTTCTTTCTACCATTTCCTTCATTATTTCGTCCATCACTGCAATGAACACTAGTGGTGAGCGCGCACAACATTGTTTCAGCCCATTCTTTAACTCAAACTAATTTGTCTTCTCATCTCCTACTTTCACACAGCTCACACTACCCTTGTATATATTACTCACTCTGTTTACTGTCTCGTTCTCTCCTCCTTTCTTTCCCAGCGCTTTCCATACTCTTCTTCTGCACACACACTGTCATACGCTTTTTCAACATCCATGAAGACCATACATAGTACTCATAGTGTCACTCTTGCAGCTATCTCACAGAAATATAAAATCTACTGTCAACCTTACTGATCTGAAGCCATATTGCTCTTCTCTCAAACCTCCTCCTACTATTCCTCTAATTCTTTTCTCCATTATTTTTTTCATACACCTTTGCACAGTGGCTCATCAAGCTGATACTCCTGTAGTTCTCACACTTCTTCCTGTCTCCTTTCTTGAGGATGGGTACTATTATTTCCCTCTTCCAGTCATATTGTCCGTTTATTAATAACTATAATAACCAAGATCCGTCGTCCACTGTTTGTAAAAACACTCATTTTGAAACCATTTTTCTTTCCAAACAGTTTCTGTCTTTGTCAAAGTTTGTCCTACTTCACCCACTAGCAGTTAATGATAGGAATGAACATCGGACTACGATGTTTTCAAAAAGATATTTAAAGTTCGATGTTCACGCCATCGATTTTATAGAACAAATAAAACACGGTATTTAAAATTAAGATGTCGTGTTTTATTTATTCTATAAAATCGATGTGTTACAAGTTATGATTTTTCACATAGATGTTATCAATTCGATGATTTTAAACCATCAATGTTCTTTAGCGACATCCAAGGCACACACGTCATCGATCAGCAAACATCGAACCGTCAACATCAATGGTTGAAAATAATCGCCCAATAAACATCGATGCTAAAAACATCGAACATCGAAGCTTCAACATCGATGTTCGACGTCCTTCCCTAGAATCAACCTTCCAAAAGGGAGACGACCCTAGCTTTAATTGAAGCTTACTGATCTTTGGGACATGAAAATCGGCATTACAGCAACAGAGAAAAGGCAGCGGCTTATGACAACCTTGTTGAGAAACTGAGAGTGCTAGAGTCAAATGCTTCTCGAGAAAGCGTTGTGAAAAAAATTAATGATCTGCGTTCCACTTTTCAGAAAGAATTTAAAAGAGTGAATGACTCAAAACTATCAGGAACTTCACCCGACGATATGTACATACCGTCAGTCTGGTACTACAATGAGTTGCTGTTACTTGTCTAACAGGAAACTCCCGACAAGAATTTGTCAACTGTTAGTGATGTAAGTGGACCACCAATCGGAGGAGACTAGGAAAGTAACAAATAGTTTATATAATCTTCTACATTAGTTTCTAGTAATTCTTTCAACAGATGAGCATCACATGATAACACATATCTATCCCTGTTCAAAAACCACTTCTTGCTCCACATTTACGTTTTGTTTTCTTCTTTTGTGATAACATTATGGCTGACGATGCGGCTAGTAAATAACAAATTACAGCCTTGTTTTTATCTACCATACCTATTGGACACCCGCAAACATAGAACTGACGAAAAAACTGACAAACCTGATGGGAAAGCTGTGCTTTGCCAAAGAACATTCAGTTCAGTTTTCCATTCAGTTATTTTACAACGTTAAACTGCACAGTTTAACTGATAGTGTATGGGCACCTTATATCCTATGTATAACATTGATCTAAATTTTAAATTAAGTCATAATAAAATGGGATTTTAAATATTCCTTGAAACATAAGGTAAATAGCTAATAATGTAACTATTCTAATAAATTGATATAAATGCCCAAAGAATAGTTCAAATCAATGTTCTCACTTTAATGTAATACATGGTATTGTATCTTCCAAAATATTAAATATATGAGAAGCATACATCAAGCATACCAAATCATTAATATAAATAATGTTAAATTAGGGATGGGTTGTGAAATCACAACCTGCTCCTTTGTCACTGCTCCTCTGACGTCACATTCAAAACCTGTTCCTGACAGACGAAAGGAGCTGTTCCTTTTTGTCACTGCTCCACGGATCAAATACACGCTGTAACAGGTCCGGAGCAACCTTGTTCCTTTATGCTCCGGAGATATTTTGGAGCAGTCGTACAGTAAAAAGGAAGTGGATGCTTTGTGTTCTTGTCACAGCGCTGAGATCAGGTCCGGCGCAACCTTACTTATCTAACATAGGCCTAGTTTAGAGTTGGTTTGGGGAGTCACAAATGAGTTTTGAAGGGGAAGAAAGCTTTCGTAGTACAAAACATTATTTCCACAATACAAGCACAGTATGTGATGTATTCTCACAATAAATTGTTACGTTGATAATTAACATTGACTGACTGATTTTATCTAGCCCACAAAATATTTAGCAAACAAACAATTTGTTCAAAAAATGGACTTATTTGCTAATTACTAATTGGTAAATGTAAAATTGAACTTTTTTTGCTTTACTTTTTTTCAAATTAGCCAAACTTTTTTTTAACCCATAAAGCCCGTGATAGCAAAAGGGTTGCCAGCCTCTGGTCTCTGGCTTCACTCTTGCACTAGAATGGACTGCCGATGACAAGGAGATTGAGGTTCGATTCCGGTTGGGTGCACTGAGGGTGATTTTTCCTATTCAACTCTCATTCCAAACAAATGCGGGTGCACTTCCTCTAGAATCAACCATCTTCATCCCTAGCACATTGACGTAATTGGCATAAATGCATATAACCCGAACGGGCAGTAGACGCGGTACTAAAAAAACTAGGCTGTGAGTAGGTACAAATATAGTAGCTGTGACCAAAAGGAACAGGTCCAGTGGTGGAGCAGTAACAGATTGCTCCTGCTCCACTAAAGGAGCAGTTTTTCCCATCCCTATGTTAAATACAATCTACTATATTGCTACATTAAGCGAACTGTACTCATTACTCATAAAACATTCCGCATGGCTTGTTCAGGTGGGTCACCATGAAAACTGTCTACTAAATTTTATCGAGTCCCTAGTAGTTTATTAAATGCTGGCTAGATGGCATTATCTCCTGATTTTTATCAGAGAATATAATATAATATATTATAAGAGATACATTCATTGCCAAGATAAGGTTTAAGTAATGAATCCTTTCTTCACATAGTCATTTGTGTTGTTGTTGTAATTTCATAATTGGTGTGACTATAGTCATTTGTAAAGTTTCGGAGTTAATTTCAAGCACTCGGTCATCTACAAAAGTTGTTGCCCGTTTTCTTAATCAAAGTGACTTTTTCATGGTGTACGTTGGTACAGTGTGTGTTGTCATAGTAACAAAGAAAAACACTATTGAACTTTGTCAATAGTAAATAAAGCTGATCAAAATCGATTTGAACATGGAACATTTTATCTCATTAATCAAAGCTTTAATTAATATACGCTAGCCCTAAAATTCTAATTATTGTTTTATCATAATGTCCAAATCCAAAAGATGGAGAATATACCAAAACAATCTATTCTATGGTAAGTTAATTATTAAAAATTCAATATTAGGCTAACTTGTTAAGTTACTGCATTATATCAAACACAGCATACATTTTATTTAATTTTTAACACACAGTCGAGTCATATTAACTTGGTATTAAATGAGTGTTTATATTATTTATTTAAACTGTGGTTTATATTATACTTAATCTCTTTTGACATTCTTCACCTCCACCTTTCCACAGAAGCAATTAGATTTCGTGTTGCTTCAAAATTTTCCACTCTGTTTTTTTATTTTCATCTGACAGCCCTGCCCCACTCACCCCCCCTGCATTCTCCCCACCTTGAACAGTGTACACGTAAGCTCCCATTACCTTCATTTTACTGAATCTTTTCCATTCCAACTTCTACTTCATTTCTTTAGGACGGTGGAATGCCAGTCCTCCACCGTGGTTCGGATCCACGTTAAACTGTAGGTCCTCCATTTCTATCTCACAATCACCCTACCATTACACATTAGTGTAAGTGCGTATAACCCGAACGGGTAGTAAGACGCGGTGCTAATAATAATAATCTTTAGGACGGTTGTGATTATTAATTATTTGTCTCGCCCCCCACCCTCCCTCTTTTTATCCCGTTTAACTTTTTCAAGCACTCTTCTAGTTGCCAGCCTTCTGCAGTCTGCACCTTTACATATTTAGAACAGAACCTAACCAATTTTTGATTTGGATACCAGGCAGAGGATTTAGGCTAGGCCCTATATGAATCCCAGCAATTAACTATACATTTTTTTAATAAAAATGGCCCATAAAATAAATTAAGAATACTAGTTTGTGGCTCATCATAGCTCTTGCTCTTAAAAAACTGGGAGCTATGTATGAATATTTCCCTAAACTTGTATTTCCAGATAAAAGAACAGAGATACACCGAGGCTATCCGAGTTCTGAACAATGTCTTGGAAACAAATTCAAATGTAAGTATTGAGTACTACAGTATCAGTAGTAAAGTATATTTTTTTAACTAAAAAAATGTTTTAAGAGAGATTTTTTTTTCTCTCAGTAAGTTTGAATATTAGTTAAAGTACATTTATTATAATTTCTCTTAATTACTCCTTTTTATTGATGGTTTTAGACATGAAAAGACACTGAACATGTATTAGTGGATGACAGAGATAGTTTAACAATATGACTACTTAAGTTTATCCTTAATTATATTGATATAGTGCACCGAAGAAGATTTTTCCACAGTATGTACTTTCTTCATCCTATCTTAAGGTTAATGCTTTTGCATTTCTATTAAATGTATAAGTCATTGACTTGTTTTCTTAGTTTAAAGCGATTAAGTTGCTCCTACACTGTACACTGTTATTATATGGTATCCAAACATATATCCTGTCATAATTTGACTCCTTTTGAATACCGGTATAAAAATATAGGCTATATAAAATAACAAACCAAAATATATATTTTAAATTAAAAAATGACACCTGGACACAGGAATCGAACCCAGAACCTTTGGCTAGTATGTTAATGCTCTAACCACTGAGCTATACAGGAATCATATTGTGCCTAGGGTCATTATTCACGCATATTTTAAGGCAGTCTCTGTGAAAAATTGTCAGCTACAAAATATGTGATCATATGATGAAATAAGATCACTATCTATCAGATAACGCAGCCATCTTCGACTCGGGAGGACTTTATTCTGCCAATAGTACAATGACAACTATAGGAATGTACGTACATATCATGATGGACTAAATAGCTAAGCACGGGACGACTCCTTGATAGCTTAGAGGTTAGACTTAGAGCATTGGCATACTAAGCCAAAGGTCCCAGGTTTTGAAATTATATTTAGATGCGGATATAACCATAACTAACAATTAATAGCTTTGCTATTTAATCCATCATGATATGTACATTCATACACTTGTCATTGTACTATTGGCAGCATAAAGCCCTCCCGAGTCGAAGATGGTTCCATTATCTGATAGCTCATGAGCTTTGATCATTCATATGTTACTTAGCTGACGATTTCTATATGTCCATCACAGACTATGTCTTAAAATATGGGTGAAGAATGATCTTGGGCACGGGACAAATCCTGGATAGCTCAGTAGTTGGAGCATTGACATGCTAAACCAAAGGTCCTGCCTGACTCCTGGGTCCGATGTTCATGTCCAGGTATAATTTTTCAATTTATAAAATATTGTATTGGGATGTGGTACAAGCCTTCTGTAACTTACAAATATAGTAGCTTGGCTCTTTAATCCATAATAAGCCAATAAAATGATCATGCTAACAGTTTTCATTTTTAATCAATTGTAACTTAAGTCAAAGTCTTTATGATATTTTTGTATCACATTCGTGATAATTAGTCTTATATACTCCACATTTTTAAGGCTCATAGTTCATAAAAAGTTATTAACACCACGTGCAACAACAAATTGCTCTGTCCACAAAGTCCTGATGTGTAAGTCCTTAGTCCTTAACACTCTGTATAAGTTGGATCAACTTTAACTTTATTAATAATTACTGTCATCACAGTTTGCTATAGAGAGCCACTCACAGGTAGATAAACAAATGAGCTTCGATGTGTGAATTGAATTGAATTGAATTGAATTGAAAACAGTCACCATTTTCCAAATGCATTGAACAATATTTTTCTTTACTGTATATATCTGTAATAGCAAGTCATAGAAAACTTTAGCATAGTATTAAACAATAAATAAAATCATGAAAATGCTGAAAGTGTTTTATTTCATTAAATTTTATTGAACTATGGGCCTAGTTACTAACCTTTACTATTGGCTGAAACTAGATCATGTGATTAAGGGCATGGTGAGAGTGGAACTCATATGAACTTAAGGACCGAGTTCTTATAAGAATATGGAGCTATATAGTATGTAGACAAGACTAACTAATTATCAACTACTAAACTACTACAACTTGTGAATGTGTGGAACCCCAGGCCTCCACTGTGGTTCGGATCCCATGTTAAACTGTAGGTCCTCCATTTCATCTCACAATCACCCTACCTTTGCACATTAGCGTAAGTGCGTATAACCCGAACGGGTAGTAAGACGCGGTGCTAATAATAATAATAATATAATAATACTAAACTATTAACTAGCTTTACCTGGTTGACTTGGCACAGGTGTATAGCGGCAGACAACGTTGCTAGGGTTGATATCTTTGTATACATGCTTGAGCATTAATTTCCAACAGCCTACATGACACATCTTCAAGAACAAGTCAAGGGTGACCTTATAAGGCTATTTTTAAGGTTTCAATTCAATGGTAGTAGTATTAACAGATGCCAGAAAGAATTATTATTAAGACTAAGAGGATGATCACTGGAGGAAGTTGTCAGCACTCGAGCACTGATTTCTCACCACTTAACATTAAAATGATATATCCTTAATAATTTTACAACCTTTAATAAAACATGAAAACACTGTAGTACATGATCTCCTGGACAAGACACGCATTGAGCAATAACTCCTGACCATGTACTTGCAGGGTCTGTTAAAGCAAAAAATACACACAAGTGTGCATCCCACTGCAGAATAGTCAAAGAAGGATTAACCATTCATTACCTGCTCCCTCAAACCAAAATACTATGAAAGATAATCCTATAGAATTTAATCAAACAAGTCAGATTTGATTTAATTAATATCGAAAAAACACCAATGAATTTAGATAAATTTGAAACCGTTTTATTTTGTGGGCCTATCTTATTTTCAAGAGACAAGGATTGAAGGATTGCCTTAAAAAGTGTATTTCAAGGCTTCAATTTAATAAATTTTCTCAGGCCTCCGCCATACCCCCCCTCCCTCCTGCTTACCCAACTTGGAGAAAAATATTGCAGGTGCCCTTGGAAGGTACGGTAAAATGTAACAAGATTCATTTGGATTTTTTTTTAAATTCTTTTGTCAAACAAATCACAAGTAATTTTTTCAATTGCATACCATACCAATAATGCGTCATTAGGCTACTTGTTTTTAGACTGATATATATTTTTTACCATTACCAGCTTGACGTTTAAAATTTATAAGGATAGAAAACTGGAATTTATCAAACTGTTAAATTGTACCCACACCCTGGGGAACAATGTAACACACTGAGGTGAATTGTAACATGTGAATTTTTATATTTATAAATGAGTCATGAACTATTATAAATTTAAAAAATCTAGTTCTTGGCTGTAATATGAGTTACAATGTCTTATTTTAAATAGTTAAAATAACTTTAAAATAATTACTTGATTCTAAAAATATATTTCAAATATGTGAAATAATTTTAACTTTAGTTCTAAAAATTAGGGCTAAACCCCATTAGACCAATCCTCAGTGATTCAAAATTCCAGAAAATCCTGACACACTTTTTAGAAAAAGGGAAAAATGATTAAGTCAAATGAAATATGGTATTTTATTGGTTAACAAGCTCAAAGTTAAAAGAGAATCGTAAGAAACAGTAATATATGATAATAAATGCTTAATATTTACATGTTGTTGTCAACACAATTTGTTTTCTTGTAAGTAAAAATAATTAGAGTACATGTTACGTATTATACATCAGTTAAAGAAATGAAAACTTGACTAAACTCATTCAACTGTAATTTAAAATTCGTGAAAATACTGTATCCTTGTTATCTCTCAATTTTTCATTTTCGCTAATCTAAATGCGCTTCAGTCCCAATTGAATTATTTTAACAAGGTCCTACCCGCCTCGGTGGCGTAGTTGGCTAACGCACTAGTCGTGTTGAGCTCGACTACCGAGGACGGGGATATCAAGGTTTGAATCTCGGTCGAGTGAACTGGGGGTGGTTTTTCCTAAATGGTTTTCCACTCTTCCTCCACGCAAATGCGGATTCTCTTCCTCTAATTCAATCTTCCCAATTCCTAATCCATTAGCGTAATTAGTACTTAAGCGTATAACCCGAACGGGTAGTAAGACGCGGTGCTAAATAAAATAATAATAATAATAATAATAATAATAATAAAAAGGGTTCTAGTGATTCTGAGTTTATTATAAACCATCTAAAATGTATGCTTGAGGATAATAGTCATTTGTTGCTTTAATCTGGCCCTGTGGTGTAGTGGTCAGTGCACCTGGCTATGAGCCTAAGAGTCTCGGGTTCGATTCCCAGCTGGTACCTTGGGTATTTTTCTTGAATGGGGAATTACCCCAACAGTCACCAGTGTTTGGTTAATTAGGCTTAAGTTAGGTTTAAGTGTTTCCACACCCTCATTGCCTACTCACTATCACCATCCCCTCATCTCATCGGGACATGGAAAGAGCCTTCACGGAAAGGATGTATGATTAGTACATTTAGGCGTTCCCTGGGCAACGGTACATTAGCACTGGCTAATCTTTCCATTACTTTTCTACAAATGATGTAGTCCAGACATGCAATATTATATTATTTGTTGCTTTAAAATGAAAGATCAACTGTGAATATCAGCATCTCAGCTTTTATTTTGGTTCCACCTGATGTGACAGGAAGCCTTGTTTTTTATTTCTCAATCACATAGGCCCACATAATTTGTTCGCACAAACTTGAAAGTTTGGAACAGAATTTTTAGATTCAGCACATCATACTCATGATCATTTTCCATGTTACTTTTCCAGGTAAGAAATATATTTTTTCTTGTGAATAGTTCCTTCCACAAGAATGTAATTACCTACAGCAATATCCTCAATAAATAATTGTAATTCTTCACATTCTAATTCACTATCTTCATTATAAGTTGGCTCACAGCCATGCAATTAAACTTCATCAGTGTATTAAGAATTTACAAAAATAAGATTTTTCTTTGATCAATTTATTTTTATTCAGTTGAACACTTTTTTGATTTACATCAAACTCAACCATCAAAGTATTTTTAATATGTGTCTATAAATAATAGCTAAATATAAAATAAAAAATCAGGATTATAAATCTTTAACAAATATTAAGTTGCTATAGCAAATACACAAATTAAAGAGCCTGTTCAAAACTAGCAAATAAATGAGTGGACTTCTGAGCATTAAAATTCAAATAAATCCACAAATTGATAAACTAAAGTGAAGATAAGGTGCAAAGTAACATGTTACTTTGATCATCAATATTAAAAGTGTTCACTGCTCCCTGATAAGCAGTATTAAGTTGAAAATGTTGAGAGGGAGATAACCATCTGTAGAAAATAATACCTCAAGTTTCACATAAAGTTATAAGTAACCATTTTCTAGATTTAACACATAACTTTCCTATTGACAAGGAAATAAAAAAAAAAGAGAAAAAATAAAAACACAAAATATTTATTTTAACTTTTGAATGGGGAAACAAAACTAATTTAATTTTGTTGCAATATTATATTGAATGCTTCCAAAATTTTTCACATCAAGAATATTAATTGTACTTAGGTGAGTCATCAATGTGATTTTTTTATCATACTGTGTCACCAACTGGTTTTAAGGTTGTTTATAGGAAGAGCTTTATATTACAGCTATAAAAGCTACTTTCACGTATTGGCGCACCAAGGGAAAGACAAATGGGGCAGTTGTCCCCCCTTCCCCTAACCCAAATAATTTTAGTAAAAATTTAAAATACATAGAGTTAAACCAGGGGTCCAAAACGGTGCGTCGCGACACCCTGGGGGGTCACAGCTTTAAGGAAAAATTAAAACTTATAATGTATAGTAAAATGTAGTACGCCAATTTTCAGTAGTATACTCGTACATATTTTAAAGAATGGAATAAATCATACAAGAGAAAACATAATCTTTTCTTGTGAAAGCCCGCCCTTCATATGAGTTCCGGATTATATTGCTCCTTGAAAACTTGGTGTGACGTTGTGTGCAACTCACTCCCCCACAGCTTGAAAAGGGACTGAGCCAAGGTCAAGCTTTTTTTAAAAAATATTGGGTACAGGAGCATCACACGAAAAACCTGACATATGAAGTGTGGTGCGGTCTTAAATACTTTGGGAACCCCTGAGTTAAACTATAAAATCGAGCAATGAATAAATTTAATCTACATTTTTTAGTTTAATAGGCAACTAATATCAACAATTTATCAAGCGAAGGCCATTCCAAATAGCTTATAGAAGCATTTAATTTTTAAAAACTTGCCTAATAAAGACTACTTCAAATAGCTTTGAGCGACATCTAATTTTAAAAGATTTGATAAGTGAAGACCACTCCAAGTAGCTTCTATAGGCATCTAAATTTCAAATATTTTCTATGGAATAACTCCTCCAAATAGCTTCTAGGTGCATCCAATTTTATTTTTTATTTTTTTATTTTTACTGAAGAGGGTTCTTGGACTCCCCTTTGGGCTGGATGGCAACCCTCTTTAAAAAAAGTTGCTAACCACACCTTTCAACTCCCAACCCTCTCTCCCCTCCTTCGACATTTAATTCTGGCCACAACCTGATTGCTTGCTCCCTAAAATAAATGTCTGGGTGCGCCACTGCTTTCACATATTTATATGTAAAGTAATGTAATCTAATGCTGTCACTTTTGATATAAAATAACATTCATGACATAGTAAAATGTTGTCATCGGTGACCAAATAAAATGTTAGTATTTTCTAGAAGTTTCTTTCTACCAGAATCCTACTGTACTTGCATTATTGATAGATGAATTGTGTGTCATTGCTTCAGTCTCGGGCAGGCTTGTCGCTGTTGGCCTACTGCTACTTCTACACGCAAGACTTTGTGAATGCGGCCAACTGCTATGAGCAGCTGACTCTCTGCTACCTGAGGAGTCTGAGTACAAGCTTTACTATGCTCAGTCCCTCTACCAGGCATGCTTGTATGAGGAAGCCATGAGGGTTACCTCTCAAATAGATGACACAGCTTTTCAAGGAAAGGTACTATAGGCGTACCTGTGTCTTCAACAACAATATATTCATTCATTCACTGGATGTTTATCATAATATTTAAAATACATAGTACAATTTCAAATACAGTACACATTAGAAGTACAGATGCTACATTTCTATATTAGGTACTTCACATAATAGTGAGTAGAACGCAAAGTTTGTTTCTAGTGTGTTTTCCTACCATCTGGAGCAATGCTTGCACTCAGACCTTTGGCTAGTTAGTGTCACTTGCCCACCCCATCTTCGAGAAAACACATGTACTAGAGAAGTCATGAAAGTGCGATAGCTCCCCATTGCTTTCTGCACTGAAATTCTATGAATGAGTGAGAAAGAGCCTACAACTTTGCTGGAAAGATATATAATATCTTTCAAGAATATTTTACATGCCACAACTGACAAGGTACTGACAGATTTACTTCTCCTCCAAAGAAAGTTGTGCTTCAGATTTTCATTGCTCAGTAAAGATATGTTGGCCTTGGTCAGGTTTGAACACACAAACATCGAGTCCTGAAGTGAGCACTTTACTTGAAAACCACTGAGGCCATCTACTCAACATTGAAATGAATTTAGGGGATGGCCATATGTGGATTTAGTCACCAGCATGAAAAGCATTTTTTTTTCTTATTTGGGGAATTTACTTTTAGCATTCTGAGCTAGCTCAGTATATCAACATACAACTTAAGAAATAATTTAATTATAAAACAATCCCTTAGTAATCAATTCATCACAATAACACCAATTACACATTTTTCTGCCATGCCAGAAATTAAACCCGAGATCCTAAGCTCACTAGGCGCTCCTAACTGAGGTAAAGTGTTTGACTGCAAACTATTGTTATGTAGTCGTGGCTATTAGTTTGCAAGTATGGCTGTGCTCTAACTTGTCTCGAGGGGGTTCAATAAAATTAGTGTAGTGACACAATATTTAATTCTGGTTAGCATTTTATGATCTGTTTATTTTTTTCACTTCTCAAGTGCTATTCTTTTGGACTTAATATCAAATGCATGTTTTTTTCAAACTCTTGACCCATGTGTGATAAGCCTAAAACAGTAATTAATCAATAATTGAGACTTAATGCTAGTGTATAAATGTTATATTGTGTTTGTTTGTGGTCAGGTAACAAAACTGCAGGCAGCCATCAAGTATGGAGAGGAAGACTTGACAGGGCTAAAAGTCTGGTTGATAGCAGCCCAGAAGATGACCCGGACACAGATATCAATCATGGCTGTCTCCTTTACAAGGTTGTACGGCATTAACATATCTTACATTAAACTATATTAATTGTATCATTATTGCAAGATTGTGCCATTTTCATTACTCCTTCAGTTAATTTTATGTCGAAAATAAAATTATTAAAGTTGGTATAGGCTTGGCAAGAAGCGATTACATCCATTTTGTATATTAAGGGTAGGACCTATTTAATAAAATATAAACATACTTTTTTTATCAACAACATTGATAACATGTGATATTAGTGTTATTTTAAAGGTAGACCTATCAACAATATAAAAAGTAACATCTGCAGATCAGATGGCCTACATATGAATATGTGAACGTAATTATTCCTAGTGATCAAATAATGCACTTCTTATGAAAATTGGACCAGAGAATAGATTGCATTTATCTGCTTCGGTGGTGGCATGGTCTAAAGCGATATTCTTGTGTTAAAACTAGACTGCCTATGACGGGGCAATCAAGGTTCAAGTCTTGGCTGTGTGTACTGGGGGAGGGAGGGTTCCAAAATGGTTTTCCACTCTTCCTTCACACAAATGCGCGCCTACACTTCCTCTAAATATAACCTGCCTAGTCCCTAAAACCATTAACATAATTAGTACATAAACAATAACCCAATCAGGTAGTAAGACGCGGTGCTAAAAACATAAAACACCTTCAAGTGAAGAAATAATCTAATTTAACTTAACTTAATAAGTAATTGGCTGTTTTTATTTTTTAGGAGAGTCGTTTTGAAGATGCATTACAGAAGTTTACTACATCCTTGCAGATTCTTGGCTACAACCCCCACCTCTCCTACAATGTAGCTCTGTGCTATTACAGACTCAAGGAGTATGCCCCAGCACTCAAACACATCTGTAAGAATCTTGTTGTTGTTCTCTTTCCACCCATTCACAGTTTGTTGAAATGACAGGATTCTGGCAAATAACATAGCTTCAATATATTTAATAATAAATAAAATGATAGAATACTAGGAAAATGGTAGAGCACAAATAAAAGTAAAAACACTGACACATATTTACACACACACCTCAATATTTCGATGCTATTATAGAATCTTCCTCAGGAAGTAGTAGTAATTAGAATAAACAGGATGTTGTCTTCAGTGATGCCAACTTGATTGTTATGAATTAAAACTTCAGTCTAATTACTACTACTTCCTGAGGAAGATGCTATAATAGCATCGAAATATTGAAGTATGTGTAAATATGTGTTAGTGTTGTTACTTTTAATTTTTTGCTCAATGCACTTTTTTCATACATAGCTTCAATATACAAATTTTCAGAAGTAAACTATTATTGTTTTATTTATAGCTTCCAATTTTCAAATTTTCTGAATTTTTTTTTTTGTTATTGGTCTAGTTCTAATTCTAAAAATATATTTTATATTTCTCTTTAACAACTAACACTCATGAATACATTATTAATCATCTATTAATAATACCTATGATGTAAGAATAACTAACCTATCATTGTTTAACTAAAGTATTCTTCTGATGAGTAACCATTTAGTGATTATAATACAAATAACCTTAATTGTAATTGTTTTAGCGGATATAATTGAGCGCGGTATTCGAGATCACCCAGAGCTAAGTGTTGGTATGACTACAGAAGG
This sequence comes from Timema podura, assembly GCA_033556935.1. Taxonomy (NCBI): domain Eukaryota; kingdom Metazoa; phylum Arthropoda; class Insecta; order Phasmatodea; family Timematidae; genus Timema; species Timema podura. The sequence goes on along the minus strand of JAVRXN010000008.1, from coordinate 82,081,936 downwards.
TATCGAAGTTCGGAGTGTTGGCAACACACTCACTCTTCATGAGACGGCACTCATCGAGGCATTTAATCTCAGAGCGGCCATAGAATACCAGCTAAAGAATTGTAAGCTTTTATTCAACTAATCTAGTTAAAGGAACTTGTGATGATCCTATCATTTCAATAGTAATGTATACATTTTAATTGCTCCTAAATAATGTTCTCTATGTGAAGTTAAAGATGTTCATTAATCTTCATTGAGGTAAAATATGAAAACCTGAGCACAGTAATCGAACATTGGAGCCATGAATTTTGGCTCCAATGCTCTACCACTAAGCCAGCCTGGTACACCTTGTATCTAGGGCCACTCCCACTTGTTATGTAATTGACAGTTTTATTATTTTGTGCAGGTGATCACATTTCACTGAATTGAAGATCATTAGCGTTATCAGTGATATACATTTTAATTAGTGATTGCTAAGCTTATTATTAGTCAACTATTGCAATGTATCTGACTTGAGTTGAGCCTCTAAATCTGTTTGTCAACCATCAACTCTCCTAGTGATTGCTGCTTCAGATGAATCATCGAGAGAGGCTCTGACGATATGCCGCCACGTTCAGAAGAGGAGTTGGATGCAGTCACCCTTCACAACCAGGCGCTCATGAACATGGAAACAAGACCAACAGAGGGCTTTGAGAAACTTCAGTTCCTTCTTCAGCAGAATCCGTTCCCACCTGAGACATTTGGCAACCTACTCCTGCTCTACTGCAAGTACGAGTATTTTGACCTGGCCGCAGATGTCTTGGCTGAAAACGCCCACCTCACCTATAAGTATCTCACTCCTGTGAGTAACCTAACAATAACAAATCTCCGGCAATTACTAGCATCACCAGCTATGTATAGATGTGTCCCAATCAGGTATGGATTGGCTTGATTTTTGGGTAATTTTAAAGCTGAATTTTGGTCCATCACTTTTTTAGTCGTATAAGTGCAAAGTTATTAATAAACACATTTATACAATAAATTAATATAAATGACAAAAAAGTAGTTTCTAACCTTCAATATAAAAGAGAACAAATACAATATGACCTTTACATTGGAAAGAGGAATACATTTCATGCTTTACATTGCTCTGGTTGACCAAAGAGGTAATGACTACCTCTGAAGAAAATGAAAGCATAATTACGAATTTTCTACAGAATCTCTTACCTCATGTACATTGGCAGCAATCTAAAATGAGAACTGTCTTTTCTTTATAAAATCCATATTGTGGTGGAAAATATTTCACTTATATTCTACCATTGCTATGCTTTATTTATGAAATTGGTGGTTGAGGAAGGATCAAACCCTGAGAGGTTTCATAATGAAGTGGGACTGACAAGACAAACCTGAAGCAGGAATCACAATATTATTGAGAAAACCAAGTTTATTATTTTTTCAAACAAGAGGAATAATTTGTGATTGAAAGAGAAATAATAGAGCTGGAACAATTAATTTTAGAACTGACCCCTGACAAGCCCTGGTACATGAACAACAATGGTCGACCTCGATTGTGATCATGACCGTTGAACTTAAGATGCCGACCGACCACCAATAAAACACTGCTTTGAATCTAGACTGAGGCATATGGTGCAAAATCGACTGAGTACAAGGGATTCAAAGTTCCCCTGTTTTAAAACCCAATATTAAAGGCAAAAAACTACAGTTGAACTAAATTGAAGTGAAAATAGCGACTATCATGTTAATAAAAATTAGGGGTTTGCGAGCTTGGGTTTTTCATTCGAATCGATCATTTCAAAAAGCTCTCAAGTTTCAGTCGAGTTTGAATATCTTCATAATTTTAAAATATTGAAAAGTAGCTATTTGTTTATTTTAAAAGTAAAATAGTATATTTAAAAAAACATAGGTCAAAACAAACATAAAATTTAACCACATCTTTAAAATGTGAGATTTAAAGAAATATATGACAGCAACAAATGTTCTTAAAATAAGAATGACATTCATTTTGAAAAATATTAAATACTTTTGAAAAAATGTTTAAAAAATGGAAATATTGGTTTTTAAATTAGAAATAAAATAACACTTTGAAAACAAGAGCAACACTCAAATAAAAATAAAGTTTAAAAATTAATTAAAATGGTTACAACACTCATGTATTTCAAGACATTAAAAATACACTTTCAATTACAATTTTTTTTAAATAAAATTGACATTTTTATGATCTTATATTTTCCCAAAATAATCCTCTACAACTTTACTTACCCTATAAAAAAAAGCAAGAATCACCAGCCATTATAGATTTGAAGTGTTTCATATTTTGTTTATTGGTCCTTTATTTAATAATCACGCTTGATTACTTCTTATGTTCCAATTCCATTCCTTTATGCACAGTTGTGCATGCACCTTGTATGAGCTCTCACGGGAAATGATCTTATTATGAAATTTATTTCATTTCACTATTTAATCCTTATAAAAGTTGATGTTCATACTTTAAAATGAAATATAAGATGATCACGATTATATTTCTTGTAGACATTATGAAATAGTAAATGCTTTTATTAAGTTTGGTTAAATATTTACTGCGCTGTTGATCAATATTGATTGTAGACAGGTGAACCAACATAATTACATAACTCAATACTAAATAATAACTAATGCTGGTTTTGTAGTTGGAACATATTATATAAGTTTTAAATGCCTTAAGTTTGAAAACAATCAATATGTATCCTCAATGTTACATTTTTAATTTCACTTCAATTATAATTTTAGAAAGGGATAATTTAAAAATAATAAAAATAGTGATTATTCAATTATCTAGTGATCTATTTAGCTATTTTTATTTTCATTACCTTGTCATGGCAATGGAGCTTCAATTGAGGATGATTCAAAATGGACACTGTTGATTAAGTTTACCAGTCAAAATTGGTTTTAGAATTTTATACATTATCACTGTAAATTTGATATTAATTTTACCAATCTCTTAAGTTACCAAATGATTTAGAAGTGAAACTACCGATATCATCTAGATTAAATAGCCTATAACTACCATTGCGTTTTAAAAATTGATTTGTACGTCCATCAAGAAGAATCTCGAAAATGACGATCCCACAACACTTTCATTCTCTATCCTGAGCCTTTTTGATGAGCTCGGCTTGAAATTTGAGTACTAGCATAGCCCTAATAAAAACAGTTGATCGCAAGTGTAGTCAAAGGTAGAATAAGAGGTAAACCGTCTATTTTTTTCATATTGTTCCTCCCACTTTGTCACTGTCAAGTACAAAAAGGGGAGGCTTGATACACAAATATTATTCTACCATAAATTATATCATTATATCATTAGTCCCTGTTCTACTTAAAAGAGTTTTCCACAAAAAATATTCACAATTTCATTTTTTTTAATCATATGCTTCGGATTACTATCAAATATCTTTCCCTGTCATTAATCTCCTTTGATTTTAGGGGTGAAGTGAGAGCTATGATATAATTAGCGCCATTTGGAGTTTGGTGTTTATATTTCTCTATGGGAACCCCCTTTAAACAGCTAACACTCAAAAATGTTTTTTGGTATCTCCTAAACTACTCATGCTTTTTGGCACTCGGGGTCCCTTGCCTTCTTGTTCCTCTGGGGCACTAAGTCAAGTCATGTCAAGTCAAGTCATGTCAAGTCATGTCATGTCACTCGCAACAAAAGCAAGTTCCAGTTCCTTGGCAAGTTCATGGCTAAGGCTGTGATGGATTTGTGTAAAGTCAATTCACTCGTATAGTGCCAAACATGCCGGCTCTTTTTTTATAGCAATGGTGTTAGACACAATTTAATTTATTACTGTAAATGAAATGTTGAATGAAATATTAGGGATAGGACCATAAATTCTTAGATCTTTAAGAATATTCAAAATTTGAGTATTCGAGATAATTTCAGATTTGAGCATCAAATCCTAAAAAAAAAACTTTTATTTTCAATTGAAATCTGTCTTAAAGTTCTAATAGGCCTACTGCTTTTTGGTGGTTCAGAACCAATTTTAATTATAGGTTGAACTAAACATTCAGGCCCCAGACCAATAATTTAACACTCAACTGAATGTATGAATGGAATATAAGAAATAATGTTAATATTTAGTTTTTATTTTTATTTTCTCTTCTCTTATTTCTCTTATATATTTCCTTTTATGTTTATAATTTTTTTTACAAAATTTGAATTTGAATTCTAGACTCGGGATGCAAAGGTATAGTGGAGATTCAAATTCGAAATTTGGATATGTAAAATACTGGATTCGATCCAATGCTAAAATATATCATAGTAAATACATTGAATTGTAATTAATAGTTTTTTGACTATTTCTATCACAATAAACCTTATAATGTTTGAAAAATTATGGTTCAAATCTGTTGACTAAGGTTGATACAGATTTCCTTTTCTATATGTCTTGTGTCTACCAAGAAAATAAGGACAGCATAGTATGGATATTTCATATTTAATCTTCTTATATATGAAAAAAGTGCATTGAGCAAAAACATTTAGTGATAAATAAAATGATAGAATATTAGGAAAATGGTAGAGCACAAATAAAAGTAACAACACTGACACATATTTACACACACTTCAATATTTCGATGCTATTGTAGCATCTTCCTGAGGAAGATGCGAAATATTGAAGTGTGTGTAAATATGTGTCAGTGTTGTTACTTTTATTTGTGCTCTACCATTTTCCTAATATTCTATCATTTTATTTATCACTAAATATTTAATCTTCTGTATTTCTAAATATTTATTATTTCAATAGAAAATATTTACAGATCATAAACACTTTACAAATAGTACAAATCACAGATCAAAAACATACTCTAGAATGCAGATGTTTGGCTCGAGCTGCTATGTTAAGTTACATGAATCATGATCATACATCTATTTTATTAAGTTAAGTGAACCTAAAGTGAACGCTACTTTAAATTAAAGTTAAGTTGATTATGATCCTGGAATCACCAATGAAAAATATTTAAAGCTAAAATAATCATTTATGTTTATTTATTTTAATTCTGAGCTGCTATTTGTATCACAATTTAATACTCACATGACAAAAATATAAAATATCACATGTCTTAACTTAACTTAATTTATCAGTTTAGAACAACATATATAAATTACATTTGCAATATACATTTTGTAAATTATATCTACTACCTAAAGTTTTATAACTATACATATATACTCCCCACCCAAAATAACTATTTTTTAACTATCCAAACTTTGATTTTACTTCAAATGATTTGATCCAACTTATTTCATATTGATAAAACTTTGTACGCACCAAGCGTTTTGTCTATCAATTTCTACTCCAGCGTTACTCGAACGTGGTAGCTCCTCATAGTTTTAAACATGATTTAAAACATTTTTTTTTACATCTATTATTATTTCCCGCTTGTGGCTTGGGTCAGTTTTTTATTCAAGCTATATGTTTTACACTACTAGCTTGCAAGGCCTGTCATAGTTTCATATGTCTTATAACCTAACTTAAGACTATAACAGGCACAAAATCCAGTCACCAACCGTTAATTCATCACTGTGAAAGGGCAAACCCACATTTCACCAATGATAAATTGTTTGGCCATTCCAAAAATCAAACCCAGGACTCTTAACTCAGTAGACAGACACGCTATCGACTTAACTAAGGTGTCAGATTGATTTGACTTAATGATTATCTCTAGTTTAAGCATGTTTGTGTAATTCCAGTACTTGTACAACTTCTTGGATGCACTGATAACACAGCAGACATCCCCAGAGGAAGCTTATCGCAAGTTTGATGAGATTGCCTCTAAGCACACAGAGACACTTCGCAAGCTGACCAAACAGGTCCAAGAGGCTAAGCAGAACCATGATGACGAGTCGGTAAAACGTCACATTGTGGAGTACGAAGATGTGCTAGAGAGGTAAACGGCCGAAATATAAGAGGTTAACTTTGATTTATTACTGGTAATATTATTTTCAATTCTGATTTGTTACTAAGTAAAAATATTTTTTCTTATGGTGTGAATTCACATTGATTTTAGTAATAAATTGATTGTCTGGATTCAAGTTCCAATATTTGTCCCATAATCATGTTGAGTGCATCCATTCATAAAGATGAATAGCCATCAAATCCTCTCTAAGCAAAAATTCAGATTCAAAATTTGAAAGAATTTTTAAAAAAATGTAAAATTTCAAATTTGCATATATTTTTTCAATCCTCATAAATCTATAAGTATTCACTAGATTCGAGAATTATTTATTTTAAAAAAAGAGCAATATTAAATAATGTTGCACCTTATTTTTAATTTGAGTCCAAAAAAATTAATCTTTTAGTCATTGCATGGGAAAAAATCGTCATGACCTGTAGCTAGGCTCCCTTATCACTCAGCCATGGATAGAGGTATCATGTCCTCTCTTACCAGGTTTGCAGAAATATTTTAGAGGTATTCTGTTCCCAGGTACATCCCGGTGCTGATGGCACAGGCCAAGGTCTACTGGGACATGGAGAACTACGCCCAGGTAGAGAAGATCTTCCGCAAGTCGGTAGAGTTCAGCAACGAGAACGACACCTGGAAGTTGAATGTGGCTCACGTGCTCTTCATGCAGGAAAATAAGTTCAAGGAGGCCACCGGTTTCTATGAGCCCATCGTCAAGAAGCACTATGACAACGTAAGTCTTAGATGGACTCAGTACTATGACGTACTTTGTTAGGCAGGAAATGAACTGACTTCCATCAAATTTTTAAATCTAAAGTCAATTTTCAAAATACAACAGCAAAAGTATAATGTCTTTTCAAAGATTGTTTTTAAATTGGGGTGAGTTGAGTGAGGTGAGTTTTATCAACCCAATTCATTCTACCTACATTTCTCAAATATATATCAACTTTGAATTGGAATATTAGAAAACATTTTAAACATAAGATCATTAATAGGTCTTTCTAGTCTCTCTTATCAACATGGACATTGAATGTAAGAGAGACAAAGAAAGTGGAGGCCACGAGAATGTAGTTTTTAGTGGGACAGTTCCATATTTGAGAGTCTCGTTCCATTTTTACGGGTCCAAAAAAAAAAAACTTGAATATGTTTCGTGTTTTACTATACGTTCTGTAAATGTCCTCTATTTTAGAAATTAAATGGTGTTAATAATTGAAACTTTGGTATTTTACAATATTTCTCTTTCTGAGTTTGCTTTCTAAGTTTATTACAACATAACATTGATATGATATTCTCGGTTATAATTTTACATGGACAACCCTGAGTTTGGATTTAGCCATTGGGCTTTGGGAAGCCCCAAATTCTTATCTAATCACTGCCTACTGCGTTTCACATTATGGTCAATCAATCTGCCTCACAATCTCTCTTAACTAACAAGCGGTAATAGTAATAAATTAATAATAATATAATAATAATTAATGGAGTAGACCTAGTAGTCAACCTTTGACCAGATAAAGTCCTGTATTTGTGTTATGAAAATATGGTCATCTTAGGTACAGGGACTGTACATAAGATAGTAGGGAATAAAGGCTGAGATGGTATCTACATCTAATGAGAATATAAAAGGAGAGGATGCTAAAGAAAATTATGAAGGTGAAGTATGTAGGAAAAAGACTGCAATGGAGTCCAAGAAAGAAATGGGAGGAGCAGATAACAGAAAGTGTGCAAGTGAGAGGAGAAGAATGGTAGAAGGATATATTAAGATGGAGGCATTTTACTAAACTGACCCCGCAACAAATTGGAAACAGTTGATGATGATGATAACAATTAGGTTATCAATCTTGCAATTGGTTTGATGCAGCTCTCCACTTTTGCTTATCCTCAGCAATTTTTTTTATCTCTTTGTACATTCTTCTGCCAACATCCTTCATTTACTTCAATCTTGGTATCCCTCTTGAATTTCTCCCTTCCCCATCTTTTTTAATTGACTTACTTACATCCATTACTATTTCCAGTCTATGACCTGGGTCAATTTTTTATTAAAGTCATATATTTTCCACTATCGGCTGGCTAGGTCTGTTGTGGCTTCATATCCCTTATAATTGAACTTAATACTCGGCAGGCACAACATCCAGCCCCCGGCCGTTAATTCATCACTGGGAAAGGATAAACTCACATTTTACCAATGATAAATTTTTCAGCCATGCCGAGAATCGAACACGGGACCATTAGCTCAGTAGACAAACATGCTACTGACTGAGCTAGGATGCCGGACTCCTTTTATAATTATCTTTGTCATACTATCATGTATCAGTATATGGCCTACCATGTTAGTGCTTCTTTGCTGTATACCTTTCCATAGTTTCCTTGGCTTTTCTTAACATTTCTGTATTTGATACCATCTCCATCCACAATATTTTCAACGTTTTTTGGGGGCATCATGTTTTAAATTCTTTAATATTTTTCTTTCAGTTGCGCTGATGGTCCATATTTCATATCTGTAAAACACAACGCTCCATACACATGCCTTTAGGAACCTTTTCCTGATTTCAAAATTTAAGCTAGTCTAAGTTAGTAATATCTTTCTTCACCTGTGCTATTCTACTTATAATACATTTTTTGCTTTAGCTATATTTAGTTATTTTACTTTCAAGGCAGCAGAACATCATGACTTTTGTTTTCATTTTGTAGATCTTCATATTATATCCAATTTTCAGTATTTCATCTATTCTTTTAAGTAGTTTCTTGAAGCTACTTTTCATTTTCAGCACAAAAAGCAATGTCATCAGCAAAATGAAGTGTATGAATAAGTTATCCTCCTATTCTAATTCCAGACATGAGTTCGCCTCTAACCTCTGTTAACGCTTCTTTATATAAGTACTAAAGATCATCAGAGATAGGTTGCTACATCAATTCTTAAGTTGCTAAAGAAAATAAAAATAAAAAAATTAGGAAGAATACAATGCACTATGCCTTTATTCTGGCTTTTATAGTAAAAATAAAGTCACACAAACACACACACACACACACACATACACACACACATACATTGAAACGTAAACAAAGTTTTTATAGCTTGCTATTATTGCCTTCATCAAACGAGTGAAAAAAGAAAAGAAAAACACTAACCCACTCCATTTTGAATTTGAAAAAACTGTTAAAAGAACTCTGGTAAACTGTAGTTGAAGTAAATAAAATAAAATATTAGTAATTTTATTCTACTTCATTATCAGTTTCCATAGTGCTTTTAAGTTTTTTCAAATTCAAAATGGAGGGGGTTAGTGTTTTTCTTCTCTTTTCCTTCCTTTTTGGTAAAGGCAATAATGCTAAATCACAAAATCTTTGTGTTTCAATGTGTGTTTGACTTTTTATACTCTAAAAGCCAGAAGAAAGGAAGAAATTGTTACATTTTTGCATTGGATTCTTCCCACATTTTTATTTTCTCACCCCCCTTGAGTAGTGGAAGTATTGTGATCATTGAACTTGAGATTTTGATGGATGTTGACGTTTCATGACCCCTTAAACCTGAAAAAGTATTTTTTTTTTTTTTTTGCAATGCCATCTCTCTCTATGTTTGTCTCTCTGTCTGTTACTGGGACTAGAGCCAAAACTCTTTTACTGGACGGGCTGAAAGTTAGTATTTTGAGTTTTCATCAGGTTCCTTAGAGAGATTTTTGTAATTTTTTTAGCACTGCATCTTACTACACGTTCAGGTTATAGGCCTATGTACTAATTGCGCTAATGGTTTTAGGAATTATGAAGGTTATATTTATAGGAGATGTATCCGCATTTGGGTGGAGGTAGAGTGGAAAACCATTTTAGAAAATAAAAACCTCAGTATACCCGACCGAGATTCAAACCTCAATCTCCCATTCATCAACAGTCAAGTCTACAGTGAGAGTAATGTGTTATACCAACCATGTGCCCCCCAAATCACGTTTTTGGAATTAATAAATAACTCTAAAATTAAGGAAAGTGTACTTGAGGGTGAAAAGAGAAAAATCAATTTTGTCAAAATTGGATCTAACGTTTCTGATTAATAGTGATATATCTAGGCACTGTTCAACATTACAAATAAAATGATAATTTTCATTTGTCTTTAAAATTAACTTTGAGAATACTTTAAAGTTTAAATAAATCAGAAATTTCAAATTTTAATCCTATCTCTGCAACTATTAACAATACCAAATTTTAAATTTAGGCTTGGTAAATAAGAATGCTTCTCTGTGAAGAGAAATGTTACTTTTTTCCTCAATATGTTTCAATAACATTTAATATTATTTCATTCTCTTTGTTTAAGTCTTTCTGCAACAATGTTTATTATTTTATTTCACATACCTTACGAGTTTTAAGTAATTACTGTGTTTCCCTCTCCAGGCAAGGAGTGAGAAAGATTGTATGGTTCACTGTACCATTTAATTTATCTTTCCCTAGGTGGGCTTTCTTCTGTCATTTCTCCCCTAGTTAGTTTGATTCCTTATTTTTAGTAATAATTGTTAAATATTAATGTAGAAGTCTGATGTTGTATTTAATTAATATACAATAATGTATTTTGGGGCTGGAAAGGCAACTGTTTAGAAAACATGGCAAGTATACAGACACACATTAAACCACACAATAATAATTATTATATAATTTGTATTGGTCTACATTGGTTTTCAATTTGTGTGTGAAACTGACATGTTTACATTAAGTGTGGAGGCTTTGCCTTCTGTTCCTTACTATTATTTTACAATATGATATTTATAATTAGCTATTTAGTCTAAGCAGCTTATTAACTGCTAGCATTCTTCTTTAGCTACATAATATATCATCACAAAAATAAAATGTTAATAAAACTTATTGTAGATCCTGAATGTAAGTGCGATCGTTCTGGCAAATCTGTGCGTCTCATACATCATGACCTCACAGAATGAGGAGGCAGAGGAAATGATGAGAAAAATAGAAAAGGAAGAGGAACAACTCGCATACGACGAGCCGGAGAAAAAGATATTCCACCTCTGCATTGTTAACCTTGTCATTGGGTGGGTCTCTATATTGCATAAATAGAATTCTATAAAGCATTGCTAGTTAGAATACAGTCACATAAATAGTGCCTATCTGTTTTAGGTATTGTTTGTGTATGCATGTATTTAACAATTTTATACCCGCCTCGGTGGCGTAGTTGGCTAACGCGCTAGTCGTGTTGAGTCAGACCACCGAGGACGGGGAGATCGAGGTTCGAATCTCGGTCGGGTGAACTGGGGGTGGTTTTTCCTAAATGGTTTTCCACTCTCCCTCCACGCAAATGCGGGTTCACTTCCTCTAAATTCAACCTTCCCATTTCCTAATCCATTAGTGTAATTAGTACTTAAGCGTATAACCCGAACGGGTAGTAAGACGCGGTGCTAAAATTAAATTAAAATTAAACAATTTTATATATATATATATATAGTGCAAGAATATTTTTTATTTAAGAAAAAAGATTTAATTAACTGTTCAAAGAACAAACCATCATCATCATCATCATCATCATCATCATGAACCATTTCCAGCGTATGTTCATGTCATTTTAATAAAATACCTTCATCATCCTCTGCATTTCCACCATTCTTCCTCCCTTACTCGTCCATTTTTCTCCTCTCACTCACATACTTGTTGTTATCTGCTCCTCCCATCTAATCCTTCCTTCAAGGAACAGCTAAATATTACAAATACCAAGTGCCTTGCACATTGGAAAGAGGAACACACTTTAAACTGTTGCCACTGTATAGTGATTTAAGGTTTAAGATGATATAGTGTGACAGAACAGGATAATACCATATACAAGGACAAGGCAGAGAGGCCAAGAATGAGATGGGAAGAGCAAATAACAGAAAGTGTGCAAGTGAAAGGAGAAGAATGGTGGAGGAACAGAGGAAGATGGAGGCATTTTACTAAATTGACCCGGCCACAAGCCGCAAACTGATGATGATGTGCATGGTGGCGGCAGTGATAGGAAATATAGTGGAAAGGATGTGATGATAATATGAATCTTTAATACTCATTTATTTATAATGCTACTACAAGCCTAGCAAGCCGGTAGGGGAAAATAATATGACTTAAATAAAAAACTGACCCAGGCCACAAGCCGGAAACAATAATGAATGTAAAGTAAAAAATTATCCATTTATCTCTTATTTTACCTTTTATAATTATATTATTTAAATTGAAAAATGACACTTGGACACAGGAATCAAACCTGGGATCTTTGGCTTAGTACGCCAAATATCCAGGAATCATCCCATGCCCAGGGTCATTCTTCACTCATATTTTAAGGCAGACTCTATGATGGACGTGCGGAAATCGCCGGCTACACATGTGTGATTTTATTAATATCACGAGCTATCAGATAACGCAGCCACCTGGGTTCGATTCCCTTGTCCAGGTGTCATTTTTCAATTTTCATGAATATGATATCTAGATGGAGTAATCCTTACTAAAAGCATAAATAATAGCATTACTATTTGATTCTTCCATAATTATGAAGTATAATTAAGCAATACTCGCTACCTATAATTTGTGTAGTCATAAAATAATGAATACCCTAAATATTTTTGAATGGTAAAAGGAGGCTTAGTGGGGCAAATCCCCCAACTTTTACTTTACATCCATTACTGTTTCCAGCCTATAGCCTGAGTCAATTTTTTATTCAAGCCATATATTTTTCCATTACCGGCTTACTAGGCCTGTCATAGCTTCATAAGCCTTCTAATCTAACTTAAGACTAGGACAGGCACAACATCCAGTCCCCAGCCGTTAATTCATCACTGTGAAAGGGTAAACCCACATTTCACCAATGACAAATTTTTCGGCCATGCTGGGAATCGAACCTGGGACCCATAGCTCAGTAGACAGACGTGCTACCGACTGAACTAAGGTGTCAGACCCAAATCCCCAACTATTGGAGAAAAATACATTTTTAGTGATAGTTTTCAGGTTACATCTGGGAAATGCTATATTGATTATAAATTAATAAAAATATATTACTAATGCTTACTTAATATATAAATCATATTAAAATGAATATCTTTATCACCCGCTTGGTTAGCCACATGTTCTAACACGCTACTCTCACAGTAGACTAGACTACCAATGACAGGGAGATCAAAGTTCGAATCTCGGTCGGGTGTACTGAGGGTCATTTTTATTGAATGGTTTTCCACTCTACCTCCACACTGATGCGAGTATACTTCCTCTAATTATAACCTTCCTAGTTCCTAAAATCATTAGTGTAATTAGTAAATAATCTCATAACCTGAAAGAATAGTAAGGCATGGTTCTAATACATATCCTTATAAAACTAAGTAAACTCAAAATTTTAGATAGAATTGAAAACTTTAGGTTTTGGACTTTTTTTTAAGTCCAAGTTAGAACAGTTACTAAAACTCAACTCAAACTATAATTTTTGAATATTAGCACAAACCATGATTGAAAACAAGTTTACACTGGCACATTTATCTTATTAAAGTTGTGTCATCTTGGGGATCATGTTTACAGAACACTTTATTGTGCCAAAGGAAATTATGAATTTGGAATTTCTCGAGTGATAAAAAGCTTGGAACCTTACAACAAGAAACTTGGGACAGATACCTGGTGAGTATAATGTCAAATGTTATATTCTACAAATACAGGCAGAACTAGTTTAGCTGTTGGCATGCATGACTTTACCACAAGAGGTTGAGGTTCAATCCGAAACACTTGCACTGGTAATTGTTTTACTACATTTTTACCATCATCATCATCATTATCAAATGTTTCCAGTCTTGGCCGGGTCAGCTTAGTATAATGTCTACAGTTTCCTACCATCTTCCTCTATCCTTCAACCATTCTTCCTTCTTTAATTGCTTTTATTCTTCTCCTCTCACTTGCACATTATGTTATCTACTCCAATATTTTTCTTGGCCACCCTTGCGGTCTTTTCCAATATACCAATTTTTTTTTATCTGGCATCTGCTCTTTCTCCGTCCTCACAATCGCCCGAGGCACCGTCAGCAAGGGGGTGCCTATATGCACCCCTCGTACCCTGGCTTGGGGGTGACACTGTCCAGCAGAAAAATAACAGCTCTGACTCTCCTAAACTACAAAAAGAATTCTCAAATATCTTACAATTTTATGTTTGTCAGCCTATCAAAAAATTACTTTATTGTTTATAAGAAGGCTATATCCAAGGCCCTTTTTCATTATGTCGTCTCTTAGCTCCGCAAATATGCTTAAAAAGATATTTAAAATGGCTAATTTCACATATTAACATTTTTTTTTCTATATTAATAAAACTCAAAATATAATCAAAATAGTATTTCAATCAAGCCTAAAACAAGTTTCATACAGAACCTTTAAGAACATTAAAATTAATATATTATATTTGTTGTTTGTGTAGTTCTTGAACTTTCTCTGTTCGTTGAGATAAGTTCCATTTTCTTGTTGAGGTAAAAGTCAGCGATTACATAATAAAAGTAAAAATCACTTCATTCAGTTATTAAGAGTATTCAAATAGTACATTTAGACCAAAAACATATATTTCTTTACAAATATATAAGAAACTATTATTAAAATGTATTCACTTTATAATACAGGATTTTTATGTTGAAATACAACATACATTAAAACTTAAAATAGATATCTGGAGGTATATTTTTATATTTAAAGATATCAAATGTGAAAATTTGAAGAAAAAAAAATTCTTATAAGAATTTGGTATCAATACCAGGTAGGGGTTGCCAAAATTGAGACCCGCCTCGGGCATCAAATGCCCTTGCTAAACCACACTGGTTTCTCATTCCCTTTCAGACAGAAATATATTTTCCCTTGATATTTTACTATGTTCATATTTTGTACATGTCTGCTCTTTTTATTTTATCTGCTTTTCAAGTGTTTTAGTAATGTTAAATATCTCATCAACCTCAATAAAGTTTTTAAATTCTAGATATCAATAACTTTAATTTTATTGTGAGTTAAACTGCTGAAATTAAAGTCACATGACCATCTAGCAATATCCAGACAGGTTTTATAGTATATTTGCACTTTCTGAGTATCTGGTGGTTGAAAAGAAAATTGGCTATGATGAGTTTTTCATTTGTTTATCAAGATAACTTATTACTCTATTTTTTCTCTAGGTTTTATGCGAAGCGATGTTTCCTTTCTCTGATAGAGAATTTGGCCAAACATATGATAGCTACACGAGATTCTGTTTTCCAAGAATGTCTCCAGTTTTTGGAACAGTGCGAAGGTACAGTAGCTAACAGCTCTCATGTTTTTATATAAAATTTACTTGTGTTCTATACTTTATGTTGAGAATTTATGTTGTTTTGATTTCCTTTGCCTGTTACCCACTCGTACCTCATAGTAGTGAGAAGGGGGAGGGGGGATTCACATCCATAGGTGCATATATGTTGAACCAATGTGTTTTTTCAGTCTATGGTAAAAGATGTGAAGACAGTAATCGAGCAGCCGCTAGAAGAGTCGCATCTTCATCAAGGAAGAACACTGTCACATATGAGGCCCGCTTATTGAAGTCGCTGCTCTTGCGCTTACAAATGTACTAAGCACAAAAGAAGTTATTTGTGTGTGTGTTTAAGCACAATAATGAAGGATGAAATGGTTTTTCTGTTTTAAGTGCACAAATTATCAATATTTAAATTCACTTTAAGGCATGTAGTGCAGCTCCTATAAATTATTGGTTAAATGGGGCAGAGGGAGAGAGAACAATTCACAGGCACAGTTTTAACAAGCACTGTTTTCCCTGGAAACATTTGACGCCACGCCATTGAACTGAAGCTAACTGGAAAAGATGATATTTCATTCTATTTATATTTTAAAGGAAGAAAAATACCCATCCCAGCTTTGTATACAAGCTAGAAAGTTGAGTATTTGTAGAGATAGAAACTTAAGTTTGGAAGCAGACATCAACACAAAAGTTTGAGAAAATACATACTTTCTCTTCAGAGCTCTAGTTTCAACAATTCTCTCTCATCCATACATGTTCTTTACTTCATGTCCTAAAGAAAAGGATTGTTTAATACAGTAAGAAGGAATCTGAAAGTTTCAAGTCACTAAACAGGGTGTCCAGCGATCTGGAAAACAGGGAATTTGATCAAATTTCTGGAATTTTCAATATTCTCTCAAAACAACCACACAACTTTAATTTACAATACTCAAATTAACACTTTTCTTTTAGTTTATACACACCATGAATCCTGCACTGTTGTTGAGCATACTAATATAAATTCTCAAAGTCATCTTGAGATTTTCGATTACATCATAGGAATAATTAACTAAAAAAATAATATGTTTCACAACAGTTTTAAAGCATTCTTTTAGTGGCTCAATACGATAACACTAAAATCCATCTTAGTTTGCACCACCCAATAGCCCATTGCTTTAGGGTGACATCTTTTTAACACCTTCAATGAGTGTTACAATTTCAGAATGTTTATGTGTGTACAAATATTATTACATTAGATTACGATCTTAATAATACAATGTGTTTAGTCTTTATTTATTTATATTTTATTATTTTAATATAAATTTCATTATTGTTTACTTGATTAAATATTTCTTATATTAATTCATTATTAATTTATATAATTATCACATTTTTCTGTCTACCGCCCTTTTTCAGTAATTTATTTTTGTAAGGGTGGTACATTTTGCTATATTGTTCTTTTACGCGCGTTTCCTCTTTAGTCCACAAAGTGTTTTTCTCAAAGGTAGACCTGCGTCACCCCTCGCCTCACAACTCTCGTCACTACCATTCAGTATAACTTATTTTAATAATAATAACCCATCTTTCTCGGACATAATTATGTGTGTGTGAAGTTAACACCAAATAAAGACATGTGGATCTTCAAGTTCATCATCACAACCCCAGGTCACTATCATCAGATCTTCAGCATCAGGTAGGATCAAATACGTATACTTACGCACACATAAAAATAAATAACTCTCTCTCAATCAAATTAAAATCATAATGTTTGTATAGTGACTGTAAAAGTTGGAAATTGGCTCGGGGAAACCTGAAAATGTCAGGGAATTTTAAAATAAAATTTGGCAGGACACCCTGTTAAAACTATTGTCATACATACATGTGTCAGGTCATAGGATCTGTAGCTGCCTCTTTTGATAGATAATAATGGCTTGTCTGGGCAACATCAGTCTGTAGCTCACTTTGCTGAAAGATTAACCAGTACTAATGTAGGTCCAATCGGTACCCAGGGAACGCCTGAATGTACTGATCGTACATTCTTTTCGTGGTGGCTCTTTCAATGTCCCAATGAGATGAGGGGATGGTGATAGTGAATATGACCGGGTGAAGCCAATGAAGATCTTAACCTAACTTAAGCCTAATTAACCAAACCCTGATGACTATGGGAATTATTCCTCTTTTGAGAAAAATCCCCTAGTACCAGCCAGGAATTGAATTTTGAACCTCTAGAGAGCTCTGACCACTAAACGATGAGGCCAGTTATCAATACCGATATAATAATAGTAGAGATGTCACAATTCCTGTTTTTCTCGATTCTCTTTCTTAATTCTTAAAGTTGATTTTTTGATTCTTTATTTTGATTAATCAACATTTTCAATTTCTGTCCTTTTACATGCATCCATCCTCACATTGAAAATATGTAATATATATATACACACACACAAAACAGCCTTGTTTGAGTTCTGCAAGATCACAAGAATCCAAAGGTTATTTTGATAAAATTTTACAATTTTTGGGTATGAAAGTTAAATGACAAAGAACTAAAATTAGTTATAAGGAAAAACTAGGAGGGATAGCCAGCACACTTACTTTGGTGATACTGGAGTTTAGATAGAACAATAAAAAACACACAAACACATTTTTAAGGACAAGCTTTCACTGTAACAGTCTAAACAATTTCTACTCCAGTATCCCAAGGTAAGTGTGCTGGCTACCCCTTTTAATCTAAATCATGATTTAGCCTAGTGCTCTAATCCATATAACCTTATAGGGAAAAACTTAATTCCTTCTGAATACTGCCATTTTGTTTAATTGACAGAACTTTTATTTGCTGGAATTTGAGGATAGTATTCAAGGTATCAAAAATTGTGATATTAAGATGTTTATTGATTCTTTTTAATATCAGTTATGCTATGGAGAAGAAAAGTGCCCTTGAAGTGTAAGGAAGTATTGTACAGGGCGTACTTTGTACCCATCCTCACATATGCAGCAGAAATATGAACAATGAATGTAAGAGATACTAGGAAAGTGGAGGCCATGGGAATAGAGTTTGTGAGGAGCATGTTAGTTGTCTCAAGGAGAATCAAGATTAGGAATGAAGTTATTCAGGAAAGAGTTGGGGTACAAGGAGTACACGAGATAGTAGAGGAAGCAAGACTCAGATGGTATGGCATGTAAGGAGGATGGAAAAAGATAGGATGCCGAAGAAAATGCTGGAAATGAAGTATGTGGGAAAAAGACTGCAGGGGAGGCAAAGAAAGAGACGGTAGGAGAAAATAACAGAAAGTGTTCAAGTGATAGGAGAGAATGGAAGAAATTAAAGGAGGAAGACCAATGGAAGGATAGAGAAAGATGGAGGCATTTTACTAAGCTGACCTGGCCACAGGCTGGGAACAATTGGTAATGGTGATGGTAGGTGATGGTGATGATGATGAATACCAGTAATAATTAAGGTTATTGAGGAATCCAGTTTGACATTTAATAATAACTCAATCTTTGGCTATATTTTTAGGTACAGCTTTATTTATTTTATAGACTATTTTGCTTTACATTCTAGATACACAACATTTGTATTTTCTCATGTTTGTTACATGGCCGACCGTGTTGGTGCCTAACAAGTATATCTGGCTAAAAGACGACTATGAGTGAATAAGTTATTGAACCAAGACCAGACCTAACACACGTCCTGTCGTTTCCATGGCCCACCACTAGTTCATGTGACAATATCAGCACACACTCTTGTCCCTAAACCAAGGGATAGCATTATACTTGCTTTGACAACAACATCAGAAAAAATCACAGATATATTAAACATTACATTCTAAGTATATACAGCCAAACAATAATTAACAATGGCATATTGAAGACTATTCAAAATTGACAATGCATACAACCTAAATTGGTAGCAAAACAAGGGGGTCCAAAAAAAATTACAGTGCATAAATAATAGTTTTATTTTTATTTCATTAAAGTTAATATATAAAACATAACACACACACAATATATATATATATATACTTATAAATATTTAAGATACAACACACACACATATATTTTATATGGTGTGTGTGTGTGGCGCGTGCGTGTGGTGTGTGGTGTGTGTGTGCAACGAATGTCAAATAGAAGACCTATACATATGCCCAAAATAAGTACAATAAATACAAAATGTGGTTTCACTAAATTAAGAAAAATCAATCAATTATACACTAATTCATTTTCTTAGTGCTTGACCACCTAAAAAGAAAAGTCATTCCAAAACGAATAAACCTTGATCCAGTTAATAGAAGTCATAGGAATAAGCTATCATACATTAACAATATTTTAAGATAATTCTAAGTTTTAGTAAAATACTATGCTCATGAATTACTTTTTTTTTTTCGAAAAAGACGAACAGTAATAACATCTCCTAAGTTAGTTAAATCTAACCAGGATCTATAGAAATTAATTACACTAACACTATACCTATATTTTCAAATCAACGCTACAACATAAGTTGTGAAATCTTTATTAGTTATGATAGTGACGGTTTGGTGTTTATTTCAATCATTTAGATATTGGTAATTTAGCTGTTTAAAAGTGTTGTAAGCTGAGTGCATTACACCTCTAGACCATTAGAAACATTTTCATTCAGATATGCTATATTTGGTATTAGCTTTTTAACTATTGATGAACGAAAGAAAAAAACACTCAGAGCCTTAGTTCCTATATCTCTAGCCAAGGCTGCATAGAGCCCACCACCATTCAATTTGTCACAGCCGCGCCTGGGCTTGTAGCCTTAAGTACGGTATCTCCATCTAGACATCTAGACATCTACACACAGCACTAGTTGAGTTGTACGCTACACGGGTAATTATTAGCGCTAGTAGGGTTACAGGAGAGGATGAGGGTGTTAGTTCTGTGACGTCAGCTCGGATGACCAACTTGGATCACCAGCATTAACAGTTCATGACATGTCTGGACATATCTATTTGGGGGGCGGCTATGGATGGCTGGATCCCCCCATCGGGGGGGGGGGGATCGTGACATCTTGAAGGGTGTGGGTTTGAGAAGGTAGACAAGTAGGATGATGGAGATGTGACGGGGGTCTAGCATCAGGATGTTGGAGGGAAGGTTACGATGGGGGTTTAGTTGTTGTGTTGCGACGTCTGTAGGTTAGTGTGTATTTGGGTAGGTAAGGTGCACCAGTATTAGTCTGGAAAGAGCATGGAAAAACCTTCACATCCTTGGTTCATGAACGATGATGCCGCTGGAAATAGAATGGAAAACCACCTTTTTGAGCAATGTGGAAGAGGGTGGGTAAGAGAGTAGAAGGGTTGGAGAGGTAAATACACCTTTATGGGTTCAAGTAGTTGGGTGAGCAACTGATTAGGAGGCAAAAAGAAGCAAAATTTGAGCATAATTAGTAGGTAAATGGCCATTAGGGAGTTGAATGTGGTGTGAGGTAAATTAATAAATTAAAAAAGTGGGCGAAAGTACAACCCAGCAAGCAAAAGTATATAAAAAATAGAAAAATAGTATAAAGGGTTAAAATGGGGTAAGGGACGCCTGGATGAAATGATTGTGCCCGGGGCTGTAGATAAAATGGGGCTTGATTTGCATAATTTTACAAGTAAATGAGGATATCAAACCAGTTCAAACAAGTTCAAAAATAGCTTTAGTAGTGTCAGAAAGGTGATACTACAACAAACTCTGGTGTAGCAGGGAGAGAAAGGAAAGATGAGGGGAAATAATTGCATTCAAACAAATAGGTCTTAACAGGCTTAGACATGATTGGTCATAATAGGTTATGATCAGTCTCAGAGCAGTTTATACCTGTTCCAATCCAGGGGTATTTATGTCAAAAATAAAGTTAGTAGTATCAAAAAGATAATACTGCCACAAAATTCTGGTGTGGCTGGGAGAGAAAGGAGGAAAAAGGAGTAACCCTACAAGGAAATGCGAGGAGAATTACCGCTATGGGGTTTGGGTGCTGAGACGTCAGGACGTTGGAGCTCATTGCCTTTAAGGTACTGTATAAGAGCGACCATTTTAATTTTTGGCCACTATTTGAAATTTGGTGGCCATTTTGATTTTTTTAAATTTTGGAGGCCATTCTTTTAGTGGCAATCTTGAATTTTGGAGGACAAATCTGGGCAGGTCTGAGAAGGATTAAAAGGAGGAAAGGGCTAAGAGAGTGGAGGTCGGGTTTGAAGGGGCTTGGGGAGGTGGTGGGGAGGAGTATTGGTTAGTGAGTTTGGGGGTGGCGTCGATGCAACCATATTGTTGGTCCAGCTCCATCCTAATATATCTACTGTGGGCAACCCTGGTTGTGTGTTTTGCAATCTTCCTCGCAAAGTTTAGGAAATTGCCAGTAGATACAAAAAAATGTAATCGCGACAAATCCATTAAGTCGTTTCGATATGTGACTAATGAAAATATTAATAACTATGTTTGAGTAGAAATAATCCCCTAAAACCAAAATGTGTTTTGAATAGGTCACATTGGTGGCTACATTTCAATCATTCTATCGATCCAAATTATGATAAATTTTCCTTAAAGCAACCTTCAACATATTATGTTATAAGTAAAAGAATTGTTTTGAGAGAGAAGTCAATTAATTTAAATTCCCGTGAAATGGTCTTTGAGAAAGTTCTCAACCTCTCTCCACGCAAATGTGGTGCAAGTAAACCTTCTCGCATGTTTTTTGCTTTTGTAAGTTGGTTAGAATGCCCCAGGTGATGTGTAATATTCTTTCCGGCAAGTCTAAAACCAACGAGTTTGAAGTTTTGTTTGGACTTAAGTTGGAATCTCCTTATCTATTTCACAGAATCGTAGACCTTTGGTTCTAATCTCTACCGAATACATCTTCCCATGCAAATGAAGGTATTTATTTTCTCTAAAGTTGACCTTCGTTGAAGAGAAGAACAAAACATATTTTTAAGTGCGTGAATTGATCCTCAAACTTTCATTTTCCCTCCCCGTGCAAAAATAGGGCACACTTTTCTAAACGTCAATTTAAATTACAAGTTTTGTTTTTTAGCAGAATGAATAAAAATTACTAGATCTACTTTCATGTGACTTCGCCCTCTCCTGAGGTTATGCAACTCTTGGCATTAATCTCGGCTTGGAGATCCTGGTTTGAATCTATGAGGTGTGATATTTTCTGGTGAGTCAATTTACGAGGACTTAGTACGTTTTAACGTTTGGAAGGAAGACGGTTCGAATTCAATTGTGGTAGTAATACTCCTCCAACTATCAATAATGTTTGTGCTTGGGTGATAAGTACTCCAAGATCATAAAAACTTTCGAGGCGAGCTTACAAAACATTCGTAGCCACGAACAAAACCTCCACGTGGTGGTTTGGCTATTTCATCCTGCGGAGGATTTCATCAACCGTACGCTCTGCTTGATGGAACCTCCATATTTAAGACTAGTTAAGCAATCTTCTTCTTCACCGCATTTTGCAAAAATAAGTAAATTTACATAATATTACATACCAAAATAGTTATTCGCTGTTAACGATTTTTCGGGGGTAATATCTGATAAGGAAATATATATATATATTTATCGTATAGGTCTCTATTACCCCCCCCCCCCCCCCCCCAATTTTTTCAAGGCTTTAAATTCGAATGGATAGAAAAATAATCGCGTTTTTAAGGTCTCCAAATTGTGATTTTTTTAAGTCAACTCTTGAGTCTTTCCATCTCTCCTAGGTTATAAGTCGCACGCCAAGTCGCCCTAAATAAACACTTTGCGTCAAACTGTCTTATCTTAAGTCTCAAGGACAAGGAGAAATGTGTTTGAATAGCTATGAGAATCCTAATTCTTCCCGTTTAAGTCTCTCCCATCTAAGGTTCCCAAGGACAGGGGATGAGTCTCATCCCAGATAACAAGGACAGGGAAAGATGCATTTGAATAAATATTAAAATCCTACATCTCCGTGGTTATAAATGTCGGAATAAGTCAATAACGTTCCCACTTAGGTCCCCAAGGACAATGGATAAGTCTCATCTTAGGTCACAAGGACAGGGAAATAAGTTGTCCCGTCTATGCATTTATCCCAATGTCAAGAAAATCCCATCTTATGTCCCCAAGGACAAGGAGATACGTTTTGTTAAATATCGGCTTAAACACTTTTTCCTGGATGTTTTCAATCTTTCTCCCAAAACGTATTACAACTTTACAAGCCTTTTAGATCAATGTTCATAATTTAAACTGGTGAAGGATGGATGAATTCACAATAATAATTTTGGTCGTGGCGAATTTTCAAGGTCTCTATATTTCAGGAGGGAAATTTATACTAAAAAAACCTTGTATTATTTTAGGACGAAAAATTGAGTTTTAATTGTAACGGCAAATTCGACTTCAATACATTTTAACTTCTACTGAATCATTTACTATCTCCTCACAAAACCATCTACACCACTATACACTGGCGCAGCCAAGGGGAGAGGGGGGTGTTCAGGGTTGAAACCCCCCCCGCGACCTCGATACCCACCTACCTCTTTCTCATCCATAAAGCTGTGAGAAATAATACACGAGGAACTCCACAGATGAAGACAGACTTAATGAGCTTCATGTACATCCAGAGGTGTCAGTTACGGACCCATGTGGAAAAATGCCAGATGTGGCCCAGAACTGGAACTGGCCAGATCTGAGAATGCCAGATTTTCTCCAGATCTGGGTATATCTGGCCCAGATATGGACCAGCTCTGGCCAGATATTTTTCCACATGGGGAGGATGAAGTTCTTAATGAACTTTCTATGAAAACAAGGAAAATTAATATAAGACTAAAGTGAATTAGCTCAAAAGTGATTTTGTGAGTTAAGAGTTAGTGCAAGTTGTTTATTTGAATTTTCAGATTTTAGCTCATAAAATAATTTTATAAATCAAATTTCCAAAACACAATCCATTGAAACTGTAATCCCTAAGTGGATTACAGGGATTCAAATAAATAAAAAAAAATGACGAATCTTTGAATGGGTAGGTGAGATAGAAGTGCATACAAAAGAAGGCTATGCCACCAGAACATTAGCACGCGCAATAAGAACATTTCAGACAAGCCCTCATAGCCCTTCTTAAAATGGTTACCTAGCGCATCATCAAACATATCATTTGCCTCAAGTAAATTAATGTAACTATTAAATCATGATCGAAGGAAGAGGACACTAACACCATTAGTTAAAAGTAGATTATTTATTTATTCTTATTATCATTTTATTTTTTAAGAAAGGAGCATAACAATATATATATGTATTTGTAAACAACAATAAAAGTATTCTTTTTAATATCATAATTTTATTTCCCCAGAAACGAGAATAACAATAAATATATCTATGTAAAGAACAACAAAAGTTTTCCCTTTTTGATATTTTTATATTCTCAAAAAAAACTAACAACAAAGACTTTACTACCTTACTCCTTGGCCTCATATTAAGAGCGCCAACTTTAAAAAAATATAAAGTATCTCATTCGCTAGCTAAGTAGAAAACTAGCTGGGCGCTAAAACTGAACCCTTAAACTGCATTCTAACTTTCATAGTTAGCCCCAACACATATCATAACACATCTTCTAATATCAGTCAAAAAGGAACATATCAATTATATAATCTAAAGACTAATTCTACTGCTATAAAATTAAATATTAACCTCGCAAACATCCTATTATTTATTTGTTTATTTTGTCTAAGTTAAAGTTCTTAAATAGGTCAAAATATTAACCTACACAACTCTTATTAATAATTTGTTCATTATATTTATGTTAAAGTTTTTTTTTTTTTAACAAAGTCGAAATATTAATCTCACAAATTTCTTATTAATAATGTGTCCATTTTATTCGTGTTAAAGTTCTTAACCAAGTTCAGATCATTTGTTCGCCAAGCGAACATGACGCCAAAGTTATTATAAAAAGTCTCCGTTATGGTAAAAATTTAAGTCCCATTACATAGGAAAATTGCACCAGGAGCTTAAACGATTACGCATACCCCTAATGAAAATAATCAAAAAAAAAAAAGAGAGCCAAAAAATGAATTTAGAAAAAAGCAAAGATTATCACCGAAAATGAATTTAGCTTACATCGTTGAATTCGTAGAGATCGCCTGGTCAAGCGACCTTCTCTGCCAACCCAAGAGTGGCATATAAGTCACACGGTGCTTCTTATATACCGAACACAGCTTACAGAACACAGGGCACAAGGACGTCACAAGGGGGAAAAACCAAAGATAATAGATAGGGAGTAGAATGTTCGCCGACCATCTCGAATGATATAGAACATGATCGTGGGACTGGCGGAGTTGTACTTCTTTTCCTCTTAAGTTCTTTGATTCTGGAAAGCGGTGGCGATGGATACAGGTGAGCTCGTTTCAGTATGTTGAAGGCTGTTGGCCGATTAGATGTGCGAGTACAAGTGGGCCGGGCGTGTTTACCTTCGAGCTGGCAGGAGACGTCCTCAATCGAATAGGGTAAGTCTTCATTATTGTAGTTAGCCCTGGCTAATGCTACAAAACTTGCATGTTTGTATCTTTTAACAGGATTTATGGATAAAAATTTGTTCATAAAAACTTTATAGTCATAATAATAACAAAATTATGACAATTTATATACATTTAAAATTATTTAGGATATTATTGTATTTATTTTGATGCATTTGCATTTTTCAGTACTTAAATTTTCAAATTTTCCCGAGGGATAAACCAATGGACCCCGCTTTGTTGGTCAGTGAAACTAAACACACACACAAACGATTCCTGGCTGCGCCTGTGCCACCATAGACGCCATCAAACAAGATTTTTTAACGCTCATCATTAAACGAAGGGTTTTAAACTACAAGAGCTTCGGATTCATCAGGTCGGGTGGAATAAGTCCAATTACGAAGATCATGAAAAAATACGTCCAAGATAATATTCCCATACACGTCACCTTTTGAGGGAAATAAGAACGTATAATCATTGATATAAATGGTCATAATAACTTGGCTTGTGCTTGTGCTTTTAACAACTGTATCATTGCACATAATATATGGTCTTATTTTCTTGATCGAGGAGTATTCGAACATAAAGTCCACGACTTTGTGAAGGTGATAAATTACCCAGGGTCACTGCCTCGAGGAACCGTTACATAGTCGAGTGGATGCTCCGTCCTCCGCTTTCCGCACGCAGATAGTCGAGTCTACACAGTGCCGCGTAGGTTTATCAGTTTGTCTTATAAAATGGATGGATACAGACAGAAAGTATTAGTTGTGTATTACGTGTATAAAATGAGAAAACAACGGAAAAATAGAAGATACTATGTGCATCCTATAGTTGCTCAAAGAAGTGTGAAAGGTGCTTTCACGACATTGTACATTGATTTGTGTGGAGATAGTGACAAGTTTTTTAAAACTATTTTCGCATGTCAATTAAATCCTTTTATGAACTAATAGGGAAGCTGGAATCCAAATTGAGTGTTTCCAATATGAACAATTATCTATATCTCCAACAGAAAGACTTGCTGTCACATTAAGGTAAGTAAAGAAAATCAATTATCACTAAAAAGTTGTATTACTAAAATTATTACATTATTATAGATTATTATTATTATTATTATTATTATTGTTAATGCTCATGATCCTAGCTAATCATTCTTGTTGTGTGATATGGAAGTAGAACCCTAGGATAAAAATGTGTCATATGGTGATACTCTGTTTTCTTCTGCATTCGCAAGGAGACAAGATGATTGTGAATGAGGTGAAATTTGTGGGGGCTGCTGATCAAAAGATGACTGTAGCCGAGGGGGGATTTGTGGGGGCTGCTGATCAAAAGATGAACGTACTGGACGGAAAATTGGTTGGTTTTGTTGATAATTGACATACATTTGTCTGGGTTGCGGGTAAGTAAAGTATTGGTTATCATTTAGAAACAAAGGGTTATGAGAATGTGAAGGAATCTGGAAATAACTGTCCTGATTTTTAATGCTCATAAGGGTATGCAACACTTCAGATTGAAAATAAAGTTTTTTTTATCATAATTGAATGTTTTTAAAGTTGGTAATTATGATTTTAGGAAGGCTTGATCTTCATCATCTTCATTTTCTTTACTTTCCTGTAGCATCTTCAGTAAGCTTTCCTCAAATTTGTTACTATTTTTAGATATTTTTAGAGGTGGAGCTTGTTCCCTTTCTTCAAGATCTGTAGATAATTGTGGCTCTTCTTCTTCTTCTTCTTCTTCTTCTTGTATATCATCTTGAGTAACATATGTAGCTTCCACGGGATTGTCTTGAGATTTGTTGGAAAAATTTGTGTTTGTGTTTCATATTAGCAATCTTTCTAAAAACTGTGGCTGATCATGATAGGAATATTTCGAAACTTTACTGGCAGCTGATTCAAATGCTTTCAGGTTTTTTTTTTAGCCTAAGAGCAGCAGGGGGACGTACTAATCAGGGAAAAAGAGCATTTTGAACTGCAGAAACGTATGGCCACCATATTGGAAAAATTAGTTTATTTTAATTGTTGTGTGGTTACCAATTTTGGGAGTTAGAACTGTCATTTTAAAGCTTAAGATATTTAAATTCTGATTATGTTTTTACATATATATAACCACTTTCATTAAAGGATAGGGTAACATGCTAGCCCATTTTCATCAAAACCAAATATGGTACAGTTAATTTTTTTTAATTTGAAGATTTAATATGGAACGACCCCCTAGACAAAACCAATCAGCATTTTTAACAGAATAATCTCAAAGTCAAAAAAAATTCTAAATATTTTCCTCTCTTTCAGGTATCTCGCCACATTTATCTATCTGCACTATTCCTACCGGCTAGGAATTTCAATGATTGCTTCTATTGTTCGACAAGTATTCAGAATAATATGGGATGTGTTGAAGACGGAATGTATACCTGAGTATTCTTTAACAAAATGGCAAGAAATACGTGATGGCTTTGAAGTTTGTGCTAATTTTACTAATTGCATCGGCGCTCTCAATGGAAAACATATTAGGATAACAAAACCTACTAAGAGTGGTTCTATATTTTTGAGTGACAAAAATTACTTTTCATAGTTCTATTAGCCATTTGTGATGCAAATTATTGCTTCTCTTTCATCGACGTAGGTGCTTTTGGAAAAAAAAACTGTGATTCAAATGTTTTCAAAAACAGTGTATTTTGACAAAAAATCGAGAGGAATAATTTAGGCTTGCCTGAAGCAAGGCCTTTACCTAAAACGATCGAACAAATTTTACCCCATGTCATCGTAGCAGATGAAGCGTTTGGCATATCTCAACATGTGCTTAGACCTTATGCAAGAAAAAAATCTAAACTAGAAGAAGATGTTCGACTATCAACTTACTCGTGCTATAAGGTATATTGAGTGTGCCTTCGGGATTCTTAGCAATAAATGGAGGATTTTTCATCGACCTATGAATGTAGATGTAAACTCGCAGCATCCATCGTCAAATTATTATTATTACTATTATTATTAGCACCGCGTCTTACTACCCGTTCGGGTTATACGCACTTACGCTAATGTGCAATGGTAGGGTGATTGTGAGATGAAATGGAGGACCTACAGTTTAACGTGGAATCCGAACCACGGTGGAGGCCTGGCATTCCTCACATTCACAAGTTGTGATTAATACACATCTTGTCAGAGTGAAGGAAGGGTTTGGCAATCAGATAAGTCTGTGCCGGGACCGAGGATTGAACCCCGGACCCTCAGCACAGAAGTCTGACACCTTACCCCTAGACCACCAGGTCACCCCCATCGTCAAAGCATGTTGTATTTTACATAACTTTGTACGGGTCAGAGATGGTTATGATTTTCAACACACCCTCACAGTGGTTGGTTTAGAAGATTGGAGACAACTGCTCCATTCATAAGATCATGCAATTCCATTAGAGACAGTTTTGCAAATTATTTTGTGGACATTGGTTAGTTTCATGGCAGGATTCTTAAATTCATTAGAAAAATGAACTTAGCTAAAACAGGCTAAGTATATTTTGTGAAAATATTGTGGTATAATTTATGCAGTGTATAATTATGATTCCAAAAATTGCTTTTATAAAAACATTTTCAACATTGGTAAAGTTAATACTAATCAACATAGGTTACGTAATAAAATATTAGCTTCAATAAGTTACTGAACAATTATTGAACAACACTACTTAGTATTAAAATATTACATTAATTAGTGATGTTATTATCTTTTAAATTAATAGCTGTACCCGGTGAAAATATTGGATATTAATCATGGAAATAAAACAATCCATTCCTAAATTTTGCCTCACAATTTTTAATTAAAAATCAAATAAATTACTTTGTAGAACTCACCCAATTTTCTTTTGGTTTCTCTGTCCATTTCATCGATATTTGGAATAAGCTTGTCACATATTTCTTGCCAAGCACGAGTTCTTAAATCCCGGTTTTATAATTCATCTCGAGAGGGATTCCACAAATGAGGTATTATTTCGACCTCCATAATTAACAATTCAGTGTCGATATTCATATTCATGTTGACTGAACAATGCACACTTCACAAATGGAATGATCCGTCGCGCGGTTGTCCGCTCGACTATGCAAGTTACAACCTGTTCAATGGAACTAACTCACGCGGAGACGGAAGGGCCACGCGGAGGGTTCTTCCACGTGCGGGCCACTCCGTTGAACCGTGTAAAGTCACTATAGAACAAGGTAACTTATCCGCGTGCGGAGAGTGGAGGGCGGAGCGCCCGCTCGACTATGTAACGGGCTGAGTTTCTCACCCCCTTCAATGACGCTGGTGGTGTTAAATGGAGGGGCCAACAAACGGTGGGCGGAGTTTCCCGAACTACCCAGTGATGACGGGCTCGCTGACTGGTAGGGAGGGGTCGGTGGCCCCAAATGCCCTCAGAGGGTACGACTGGGGTGAGCTATGGGTGGCCTGGGACAGTATTATTTCTTCCCACCACGGGCGTGATGTTCTGCCGATTATGGCACATGGCGTCGACCGACCATAAGAGTATCTGACTCAAGTAAGCCAGTTGGAGACGTAGTGGGTTGGTGTCCCATCCCGAGGAGGGGATCTTGATGCCTTTATCTCATATGACTTAAATGATTGACACAAATATTCTTCAAACAACACAAGGTTAATTAGTTGGGGTTTTTTCGAGTCTCAACAAGTACGCCCACAAATTATGAAGCAGACCAAAATATTCATTTATTTTTTACAATGAACCAAATTCATATTATATTCCTGAAGGGGGAGAACGTAGATGGAGAGACCCCCACAAAGAACCGCCGGGTGGGATGGGGGGTAGATAGCTAAACTTTCATTGCCAGAAACGGCTATCCGTTTCCCAGGTTAATTCTGTCTGTGGTTACGAATATACTCAAAGCATAAAGACCCATTTGGTAGAGAAAATACAAAATCCTTAAACTAAAATTATTGCAACAAGTTGCGTCAAATAAAATGTATATAATTTATATTGACATGTATTCTAACTTACCCTTAAATACGCAAATATGAAATTATTGTATGGATTGTATATAATGCAGCCATGCCATACCGGTGGATACGCTCTTTCAAACTTCATATCATAATGTTAACAAATTATTAAATAAATGATAAATAAACTGATCTGTGTAATGATATTGATTTGGACCGCTCTCATATATTTAAAAAGTCATGGATGAAGGTATTTTTCTTAAAAGTATCGTATGTAAATTATCCTTTTAAGACTTCATCCATGGAGAATCACGCGCTTTTCAGGAATAATCTAGAAGGATTGCACCATTAAAACTTATTTTTTATTTCAAAATTTCACTCTATAGTATTTACCAAACGAGCAAGAGACGCCAGCTCCCTACACCTAATAGGAAGCTAGCCTTCAAGACACCTGTCACAGGGACGCTTTTGATTTGTTGGTTTTGACACTGGTCATGAGAGGTCCAAGGGGCAAGGGGTATGTTATATATAAGCTGTGTGTGCGTATGAACACACAGAGAGAGTGCCGACGACATAAACAGAGTAGTCACAAAAAACGAGAGAGTACCGGTGACATAAACTTAGTATATATATATATTAACAGTTGTATTTATTTAAGTAAAATATCGTAATAATTGGCGCTCGATCACGGGGCTATAATAACCAATTGTCTCGCAATCAATTAAAGAAAGTTGTAATTGGCTCCTGATCGCGGGACAATTATATATCAATAACACCGTTAGCGTAAATAATTGCGCTCGATCAGGGCTATACAAACCAAATAATTCTCAAACATTCCGTAACGTTGTGATTGGCTCTCAATCGCGGGCAGTTATATCTCCAAACATTCCGTAAGACTTCATCTGTTTATATAATATAATTGTGAACTTGCAATATTTCACCAAAAATTCCAGCTCAGTTTGCGTTGAGTTTTCATTGAGTAATTATCAGAAATCGTTTGAGTTCTTTCTAAATTGCACCAGCACGAGGAAGTGGGTAGCCAAGGCATCATAATCAAAACAACAATAATACAGTTCTTTAGTTTGCTCCAATATTTTCACAGATAAATTGTCATAGTGATTTTTATGTATGTTTGTGTAAATTTTTGATCACCTTAAGACGAATCTTATCAACAGTTTAAAAATCAAATAGATCTTTTTGTTACCTTTGACAGCTATCATCATAATTAGATAGTGTATATTAATATAACAATGCTAGGATCGCGATCAACTACCCTTCCCTTTACATAACTCGTGTTTCTAAATGGAAGTCACATCGATGCACTTAACATTGATTGATGGTCACTAATGTATGAATTGTCCAGGGGGAAAATTTTAACATTACTCTAAGTGACGTAGGCCCCTATACTACATACTACGTGTTCCTGCCAGCCATCATGATGTGAGCAACGTCAATGCGGTTTCTTAATACGTAATTCATTTTATACAGTGTGCATACGCCTTATTTGGGATATAATAATTCATTTGTTCGCGTCTCGTAAATAACAAAACGTTATTGCCTCTTCTTACATTTTATTTGGTATAACCAGAGAGCTTCTATTGCAATAATACAGTCGGGATAGGTTTTTTTGCTAGAATTAATTCAAACACAAATAACTTTTGGTTCCTGTCAAATCATAACTTCCAAGATTAAATACTAAATTACATCTATGTATTTATGCCATTGGCTGCCATATTGAAAAATGGTATCCACAATAGACTTTTATGAAGTTTTTTTTCATTTGCAGGAAACCTTAATTCCTGCAAAAATTGGTTCTGAATCAAAATTAAAAAATACACAATTACCTATAAATATTGTATAAAACATTTTTCTCTGTGACCCATATTTTACCTGCAGATTCAATTTCTTTAAGACTTATTAATTCATAATTTTCTTAACTAGAGATTTTTTCTTTTTTGTAGTTTACTACTTTTAATTTGAAAACCGTTGGTCCAATGAAACACTTTGCTGGGACCAATTTGCAGAGAATACTATATTACATAACAAAATTAAGTTTAAATGGCTGGGGGTGAGGTAGGTGGGGGTGGGGTACGTTGGGGTGGGATGCGCGGAGGAGCAACATGAATGGATCAAAGTTGGGTATCGAGTTTAAAAAATTTACTAAACAATTTGGAAACAAAATACTGCTATAAATATTTTATGATAATTAGTTTCAATATTTTAAGTAAACTAATTCACAACATGAATATTTTAGTCGTCAAGAGTTACCTAAGTTTTATAATACAGCATCTTCATTATCACTCACACAGTCCAGGACACGTGGTACATTACTACAGTTCTTTCCGCTCAAGTTGATACAAATTTCACTACATGCAATTTTATATTTTCGCATTTGCAATTCCCAGAACATGCATCCAATCGCACTCCATCTGTCTTGCATGTACACCTTATAATTTTAAGCAATGCTTATGGCGCTGGTCCAAGGTCAGTGGTCACAGGTTGGAGCTTGCCACCAACAGTCATCCATCCAAAGTTTTGGGGATTTACTGCATTACAATACAGTGTTTTCCAGATTATATACTGATAATGAACACGGAGTAAGTAGTATTTTGCTGAGTTTTCAATGGGGGAAGAGGGATAGACAGGAAATTATCAAGATCATTCTTTGCTAAGATGATTTTCTTAAAGTATAAGGTGTACCTCAATGAATCTAATGATTCTCTAGATGGATCCCCTCCGTACACAGACACTAACACTTTAATCATGTTGATACAATATCAACAAATGGCATATTTGAATGACTAAATTTGCAGCCATAGTGATAAAGTGCATCTGAGGAGCACATTTTACGTAAGACCGCTACTTTACCTTTCCCAAAAAGAGAATCATGGAGTCACATCCTGTTAAGTCATGAGGGAAAAGAAGTATAGCACAGGCCCTTTCACCAAGAGATGCCTTCATATCAATGACACTGCGTTTTGTCCCATTACTTTTTGAGGATTGAAACACAATATTTTGTTTTGCATGGTGTAGGAGCATCAATAGAATACTGCAGGTCATGTATCCAACAAAAACTAAAGTAACTTTTCCCATAGTGCTTGTCAATGTGTGTTTTGTACATGTGAATAATCTCACCAAAAGTAACACCTGAAGGCCAACTTAACTTTTGAACAAGTGCTACACCATCAAGGATGTAGTAGATGTGGGTTTGTTCACTTATAACAGCGTCAGAGGCTGTCACCATACTATATAAATGCTTTGCCAACACTGCTTTTTTCAGTTTTGCTAATACTCTTTTTTCTGAGGATCAAAAATAGATGGAGGCCATGTGCAAAGTTCATATTTAAAATTTCTGCTTGCATTCTTCGAATTGGGACTCAAGGATAAACACACTAACATTCTTTGCGTCATCAAACGTGGATCAACGTAAACTTTCTTTCCTTCAATTAGTGTACATTCTCTCAACACCTTCATCGTTACAGCTTGATTTACTTTTTTCATCTTCACATCGCGGATAGATGTTCCATCCATCCCTGCCATAATTAACTCGCCTAATTTTTCCCCTTCATCAGCAGTCAAATAATCAGCTGTTTACTAACTTATTTGTTGGTTTTATTACTCATTTTTCTAACAATGGCCCCTACCGCTTCCACCCCTTTAGTGAGAAGCGGGAATGATCTTTCTTATTTCTCAGTGAAGTCATGACGTCGATTGCAAATAATATGCATACCAATAAATTAGACTAACGACATTAAGTTGAAATAAAGTACACAGCTATACACCGTAGTTAAATTAAATTAACTTCCAATCAAACCAAAAATGAAAAAAAATATATAAATTATGTATGTGGCTTAAAGATCGATATCATTAAATTACTCAGCAAACTCCAGTCAGCTCTGTAGGTTATATTGTGATAGTTTGCGTATAAGAGTTCATACCATTGAGTTAACCCTTTGCTTATGAATTTTCTTTGTTAAAACTTGTATTCTTGAAATATAATCCTGGTAGTTCCAATAATGATTGCTAGATCGCAGCACTAGCCATCTATACTGCTCGTATGTCTACATTAGAATACAACACGACATGAAAGATTAAAAACAGTAAAACATTGTTGATAGTTGACGGGGTGAAATTACAATAACTGTAAACACAGTGATCGAAAGGGTTAAATACTAACCTTCAATAAAGATGTTTCAATGTAATATTTAGTTACTCCATATAAATGTTTACACAAACATGACACATTTGCACTACACAGCAAAACAATAACCTCCCGGCAAGATTTAGGCCAGCGTGGGCGGGGACAGTTTAATTTGCTCTTATGCATCACATGCTTAAACCCCCTCCCCTACCGATTGAAATTTTAACAATTTTGTATTAACATAATATATGTTCTACAAATTTATTCAAACAAGATGTTTCATTGGGATAGTACCTTTCGAATCAAAAGTGATAAAACTTCAAAAAAATAACAAAAATATAAAAATTAGAAATCAAGAAATTTTACAGAAATTGAATCTGTGGCTAAGCTATGGGTCACAAAAAAAATTCTAAATGTATATAATTTTGTACTCTTTAATTTTGGTTTAGTAAATTATTTTTGTAGGATGTAAGGTTTTCCTATAAATCGAAGCAAACCTTCCAATGGGCTTGGGCTAGACGCCATTCTCCAATATGGCGGTCATTGGCTTAGAGACTAAGATGTAGATTTTTAGTATGTTAATCTAGGGGGTATAAGGTTGATCAGGGACCAAACATTATTTTTGTTTGAATTGTTAGGGCCAAACCTGAGGCATGAGGGGCGCGGAGACAGGTGGTACATGAGAACCCTAATCCGAGAGATGACCCTGTAACAAAATTTATTAGGGATTACTTTAGAAATGGTAAAGATGAAGGGGGGAAGACATTTCCAGCCAGGTATGGCACCGGGATCTATGATTATATATAGAGAAAAAGAATAAGGATTATTCTGGAGATTCGAGGCGTACAGGATCTTGGAGGAGGTCTCACTAAAGGTACATGTGCAAATCGTGGGATTTGATATGGGAGTCTGGAGTGGCTCGAGACACCAGAATTAGTTATTTTATAAAGAAATAAGGGAATGCCTACTTGATGCCTATGGGAAGTATGGTGCAGGTGCGGGTGCTGTTGCGGTGCTAGAGCTGCTGTGGATGGATGGGATTATGGAGCACTTTGAGGATCGGCAGGAGATTCTAGGGTATACGGGTAATATCGACTCGGCGAGCTCCCTATGAGATCTTCGGGAAGGGGGAATATTACCTAGTTACTACGTATGCATGGGATGGAAATAGTTGGCCTGGCAACGAATTTTGGAATGGGAAGTTTGCATCAACTGGGGACTCAGCAGCGGCGTCCTCCACCCTAATCTCACAACTGCACAGTGCGGTAATAAATCCGCAGGTGGTGGAGAACATATGTATTATATGTGAAGGCATGAATAGAGAATGGGTGGAAACCACCAATGGAGTCAGGTGCGAAGAAAAGAAGGAGGGGACGCCAGAGAAAACTGAAGCGGGGACTTGCAGAAAAGCAGATCCGGGGGCGAAACCCAAACAAAATTGGAAGCTCTTGGGATTTGAATATGGCAAGAAAAAGAAAGAAAAGGGCATGGACCACAACACAAACAGCAGGGGGAGCCAGACTACATAAGTGGATATGGAGGTGGAGGGGCAGCTGAAAGGAGTGGGGGATGTACCCTCTCAGGCATACGGAACCCACGAGGAGACTATGCGGTTATTCAGGCTGGAAGAAGAGAAAGTGCTACACATGACGTTGAGGCACGTGTTGAGAATAGGTCATGAAAAGGGGGACAGTATCACTTTACCCTCTCCCGAGTCATTTGATAGAATTCAACTGAGAACTATGAATCTACCAACGGACGTGGACAGCTTGCGGGGACTAATTGATAAGGTTTTCAAGAGGAGAGAGGAAACTTTTGACATGGAGAATACGTATAGGCAATTTGTGACGGCACACGGTCGCAAGACGTTTAACCCCAGTGTGGCGTGGCCAACATGCTACGCGCACAAATACTATCCGTAATGGGGGATAACACTATTAGAATAGGACAGATTAATGGAATGAGGAGCGTGACAGTGTTACATAAAGTCTGCAAGATTGCTGAGTAGATAGTACTCGATATTGTGTGTCTTCAGTAACCCTATACCTTGAGAGGGAAAGTTCCACGTATGCCGGTGGTCACTAGAGTTGTTGTTAGTGGTGAAGCTCCCACGAGCGCAATAGTGGTATTTAACAAGGAAATTGCCGTAATTAAGATTGAACAGCTCTGTAACTAGTGGGTAACATGCATAGAACTGGGAACTAGCTCAGGCAGGTGTATAGTGGCAAACCTATATTTTCAATTTAGGCATCCAATTGAGCCATATCTTGACCAAATGAAGATAGTATGTAGGACATACGCAGGTGTGCCACTCATAATTACCGCTGATGCTAATGCTAAGTCTCCCATGTGGCATAGTCATAGGGTAATTAGGAGAGATAGAAGGGGTCGTGCTTTGGAGGAGTTCATCTATGGTCATGGGCTTGAGGTTGCAAACCAGCCGAATAATCCCCCTACATATCAGAGGAGAGCTGGGGCTTCTTCCAACATTGACGTCACTTTGTGTAACGCCGAGTCCATGGACATGGTGGAAGGTTGGAGGGTTGTGGACAACGTCATGGTCAGTGATCATAACCTTATTGTCTTTGACTGCCGCGGGTGGGCTGGTGGATGGAAATGAGGAAGGAAAAGAAGGAGATACAACATGAGAAAAGCTAATTGGGAGAATCTGAGGGGTGAACTGATACTGCCCAGCCCAGTGGCACAAGGCGACAATGTCAACACGAAGGCCAAACAGCTGACGTGGGATC
Organism: Timema podura; assembly: GCA_033556935.1. Classification (NCBI taxonomy): domain Eukaryota; kingdom Metazoa; phylum Arthropoda; class Insecta; order Phasmatodea; family Timematidae; genus Timema; species Timema podura. The sequence continues at coordinate 82,044,535 of JAVRXN010000008.1, read as the reverse complement.
TGCAGGATGCAATGGGGGAAGTCGATACCTGTGGTGAAAGGTGATACCAACGTTGGTAATAATCCATGGAATGAAAGACTGGAGAGTCTCCGTACAAGGGCAAGGTAAACGCGTAGGAGATATCAGAGGTGTCGAGACCCGGCTGGTCGGGTGTTAAATATTTACAGGGAGAGGAAGAGAGAGTTTGAGGATGGGTTGTTTCAGGAGAAGAGGAAAAGTTGGGAGAAGTACCCAGGAGGAGCTACAGAGGGGACCTTGGGGGGTGCCGTTCAAGATAGCCTCCGGGAAATTACGCCCCCCAGCCATGATAACCACGCTATCTAAGAATGATGGAAGTGACACGACCAGCTGGGAGGAATCTGCGGTTCTTCTAATGGAGACATTGTTGCCAGATGATGAGGTGACATAAGATACTGAAGAGCACCGAAGATTGAGGGAGATGATGGAGAATGATGAGTATGTAAACGAGGAAGAGGTGGAACCTGTTAGTCGGGAGAAGGTAATCATGAACATATCTCTGATGGGTAATAAAAAGGCACCTGGACCGGACGGGATAAAGGTCAAGGTGCTGGAGAAGACGGCTGACCTTATTGCTCCTTTACTTGCAGGGCTGCTAAACGAATGCCTCGCTCAAGGCAGAATCCCTAACATCTGGAAGCAGAGCGAGATAATCGTGCTAAGCAAGGGGGAGGATAAAGATCCGCTGATTCCAAAGTCATACAGACCCATCTGCCTGTTGAACACAGCAGGGAAGTTGCAGGAGAAGATATTGTGTGAAAGATTACTGAGACACAAGACCGTCATGGGCATGCATCAGCAGCAGTATGGTTTACAAAGAGGCAGGTCGACAGAGGACGCAATCTGCAGAGTAATGGAACTGATTGACTCGGCAACCAGTAAATACGTCGTAGGAATATTCGTGGACATATCAGGCGCTTTTGACAACCTCTGGTGGCTGGCGATGTTTGACAGACTAAGAAATATTCGGTGTCCGGGACAGCTGTATAAGAATCTTAAGGACTACTGTCGTAACAGATACTCCACTCTGAGATGTCCAGTAAATAGGGTTCAGGAGCTACTGACGAAGGGATGTCCCCAAGGATCGTTATGTGGTCCGATCTTTTGGGATGTCAGCCTGGAACCAGTGTTGTACTTGGGATGTCGGAGACGCAGGGTGTAGTCGCCTTCGCAGACGACCTTCTAATAGTAATAGAAAGGTACTCTAGAAGGAACTTAGAGGAAAAAAGTAACTAGGTGCTTGAAGAACTTGACACCTGGTGTAAAAGTGTCAAGTTAAAAATGGCTCCGGTGAAGATGACCTACATGCTGTTTAAGAGTAGACTGGCTAGGGATCCGACCATAAAGTTAGGTAGGAAATCTATAAGAAGAAGCCATACGGTCAGATACCTGGGAGTTACCCTAGATGAGAACAGAAACTTCATGGCGCACATGGAGGAAGTGATGGGGAAAACTCTGTCGGTGATGAATAAAATTATAAGTATGGGACAGAGGCGGTTTTATCTGCCTATGCGGATAGTAAGGACATACCATCAGACGATCCTTCTCTCCATTGTGAGCTATGGGGCGTGCATCTGAGCTCACAGACTAACTAATGTCATTCCAGCTAAGGTGATTCAAGGTCTACAGAGGCTGACGGGAGCCTACTGGACTGAAGTAATGGATGCACTGAGTGTGGCCCTAGGTGTGTGGCCGTTGGACCTCCTTATAAGGAAAAAATGTGTGGCGTACTGGACTAAAAAGGGAAACCTAGAGAAGGTGAGACTCCTCACCACACCCGATTTGACAACATCTGGAGAGGCGGAAATAGCCCTGTTGGAGGAGTGGCAGAGACCCTGGGAGAGAAGTGGGACAGGTAGGAAGACTTATCAGTTGTTCCCTAATCAGTTGTTGAGAGACTAGAGAATAAACACCTTCAGCCATCTCGGAGTCTTGTCCACTTCATCACGGGGAAGGGAGCGTACCCGGCTGGAAGCTGGAACTAATAGAGTCAGGGAATTGTGAATGTGGTGAGGAGGGAACCCCTGAACATGTGGTCTCGAGTGCGTCCTTACACTAGAAGCAAGAAGGAACTACCAGAGAGAGATCCAGGGAAGATTAGTAGGCGAAGTACTGAGGGACCCAATCTAATGGAAATGTTTAGACCAGATTGCACTGGATGCGTCAGATAGAGCAAAGACTGCCTATATAGATATACTTAAAGAGGCACAAGGACGAATAGGACGGGACGTTGACAATGACAATGACGAAGAAGATGACAGTGACACGAAGGGTGGGATTGACACGTGAGAACGGGGGATGGGGGGGGGGCGGATGATGGGGCTACTTTAAGCCTAGTTGATGGTAATTCTTGTTTTTCTTTAGTAGGAAGGATTCGTGGAGTTTTAATAGTGTTCTTTTAGTTTTAGTTTTACATTAACGACTTATTAGTCATTGTGCTTTGATATACTAATAATTATACATCAAAGAATCCTAAAAGTCAGGAGTGTAATTTCCCCATTTCAAGATGATTTAGAAGGAAAAGTTAAAGTAAAATATATTTTCGTATGATTTACTTAATCAGTGGCGCACCCAGCCATTTATTTTGGGGGAGGTCTTCAATCAAGGCTGTAGCAAGAATTAAATTTTGATGCAGAGAGCGAGTTTGGGGTTGCACAGCCCCCTCACCCCTGAAGGACGATAATATTTATGAATATTAAATGCTTTTGGAAATTATTTGGAGTAGTTTTATAGTAATTAAGAGATTTAAATAATGCAAATGGTATCAAAGCTATTATTTGTGTGGTTTTTAAATTGTCAATTTTGTGTGTGTAACGGTAAACCTTTTGAATACTAGGCTTAAGTCAGAAGCCTGGTCTTAAAATGTTTGTGGTGTTGGGGAGGGAGAGGGGTAAATACCCTGTTTGCCCCTTTCCCCCTTTGGTGCACCACTGCTTACAGCAAAATATATTGGTAAATATCTTAGCAATAAACCAATGACGTAGCGATAGAGTATTAATAGTCCGAGATGATCTCCCCTATGTTAGTCAGAGTTTAAGCATCTAAATAGCTTCTAGAGCATAAATTCTCAAGTTGGGGGACTCGTTTGTTTCCAGGCAGCATTGTGTGAGATAAATTAGGCTTAATAAATAGTTTTAATTGCAACGTGAGTTGGACAATCCACCTGATTCCCTCTCACCAAGAAATGATGGACGCTTGATCCATGTACCACTTCATTTTACTCTTATTATGAGTTTTTGCTTTGAGTCTTGCTACCTGTGTGCTTTTAATTACACTAGGCTAATTGAATAGGATCTGTCCCTCTTATTAATTCAGAAATGTGCCCATACCACTCTTAGCCCCGACATTAATATTCACTTAAATTTCTAACCGCGTAGACATCATTACAATTTGAGGACCGCCTTTGTGATCTAGGTGTCAGAGGTTCTGGCTACGGACCCAGAGGACCCGGGTTTGGTTCCCAGCGCTTCCAGATTTTCTGAAAAGTCTTTCCAGATTATCTGAGAAGCATAACCACTTTTATATAGGCAAACATCTTCGAATATTTCCCTTGACGTTCTTGGAGCACGGTGGTTGAGGGTCCTCGGCCACCAATTATCCCCTGCGACTTTTAAAATACAGCATTACCTATTAATTTTCTCAGAATACGCCACTGCTATTGCTCCACTGAAAAATCGTTTGTACTGATTGTACAGTACAATATTATAGCAAGATCTATTTTAACATCCAAGGTAATAGATAACGATCATTACTAAGACGCTGATGGTTTAAACTTACGCAACATTTGGATGCCAATATTATGCCGGGATCACGATCAACTTAACGTTCACTTAAGGTTACTTAACGTAAAGTTTCTCCTAGTGTTTTTAAATGGAAGTGATCACGATGCAGTTAGCTTATGCCGGGATCACGATCAACTTAACGTAACGTTCACTTAAAGTTAACTTAACGTATGTGTGATCACGATTCACGTAACTTAACGTTAACAACTCGAGCTAAACATCTTCATTCTCAAGTATGATCTGTGATTTGTACTAATTGTACAGTGATGATCTGTGAATATTTACAGTTTTCAATCGATATAATAAATATCTATTACAAAACTTTTTTGATAAATTTAACTTTCCTATATTAGTTTAATTATTTTGTTTCAATGTCTGATCACTAGAACTTACGCTAAAGAGTAAACATTGGTCATAATACCAACAAATGAGTTACTAAATAGCCTTGTTGACGTCACTTGCATAATATTGGCTGACTAGATCACGTGATACCCTTCAAGTACCGTTCACTTAAAGTAAAAGACCTCCCAGGACGTCACTTACGTTAAGTTAACTGCAAGTCAACGTTAAGTTAACTGCATCGTAATCGCCTGCATTTAAACACACGAGGAGGTCCTTTACGTTAAGTTACGTTTAGTTAACTTTAAGTTAACGTTAAGTTGATCGTGATCCCGGCATTAACGTTCACTTGCAATTCACTTAACGTAAGAGATGTCCTGGGAGGTCTTTCACGTTAAGTGAACTTTACATTAAGGGTATCACGTGATTTAGCCAGCCAATCATTATGCGAGTGACGTGTACAGGGGTATTTAGTAATTCATTGGTTGGTTTTATTACCAACTATAATATACAATATATTTCACAACTCATTATTTTATTAAGATAAAGTAGATTTAAGATCAAACTAAAATAGGAAAGCTAAATTTATCGAAAAAGTTTAATGATAACTAGTTTTTAAATCGATAGAAAAGAGTAAACCTTCACAGATCATAAACACTTTACAAATATAGTAGTACAATTCACAGATCAAAATACATACTCCAGAATTCAGAGGTTTGGCTCGAGTTGCTACGTTAAGTTACGTGAATCGTGATCACACATGTTTTCCCTTTGATGCCGCACCAAAAGTATAATGTGAACGTGATTATTGATACAGGTTTCATCCACACATACCTGATTCTAGCCTAGCAGAAAGGAATCAAGACAACTCTAACTGGCTTTGACAGTTGGAAATAGTTCATAGGTTCAATAAGCCAAGAGTAGTTCCGTCGATACTCATGAATTTGAAGACACTTATTTGCCTTTTGAAATGTATTCCTGTCAGACCAACAGCTTTCGAGGTAACAGAAGGTGACACGATATCTTTCATTCTGAATCAAATCTAAGGCAGTATCTCTCACCCTGAATGTAGAGTTATGTCTGACGTATGTTAAAATATAATGCACAAGACGAGTTTAAATTTGGCACGAAGGAAACCTTTAACCCACGGAACCACTAAACAAGTCGGTGAAAATGGTGGCTGCAAGATCTGAAACTTGAACGGTTCATCAGATGTGATAAGGAGGAGGATGTTTTTACCTTAGTTAACGTTACCTTGATCGTGATCCCAGCATAAGCAGTCCGTATCAAAACCGAGAGGGACCGCTTTTAAATTTTAACTAAGCTGACTCTGCTTCTGATCTCTGTAACCGATTTTAAAAATCTTGTTTTGAATAACTGGTACTATGTGCAAACTTTCATATTCATATTTACTATAATATGTTTTGAAGGCGTGCGAGTCCAATATATGAATTAAACTATTTATGGACTTGGGTTGTGTCGGTGAAATTTTTTCCAAAGTTTTGGATATATTTACGCTACAACATATATATTTGTAAATTTCTTTTTTTTAGGTATATTTATTTATAGAAAGGAATTTCCTTGTCTGGTAAAGAAACCCTAATGGGTAATACCTACTTCAAGATATATATCACCCACTTCAGTGGACGAATGGTTTAAGACCTCACTTTCGTGTTAGACTAGCCTGCTGAAGATAGTGAGATTGGGGTTCGAATCTGGTTGGGTCTGCTGAGGATTATTTTCCTAAATGGTTTTTCACTCTCCTTTCACGCAAAGGCGTGTATATTACCTATAAACTGCTTCCTTCTTCATCCTTACACCATTAGAATAATTGCTATTATACATGCGTATAGCCTGAACAGGTATTAAAACGTGGTGATTAAAAAAAAATGTATATCCTCACACTTCGGTATTTCTCATAGGAGTAACAATTTCTGGACAACATAACCACTACAACAATCCTTAGTTATCTTAACATTTTTGTTATAACACTGTAAAATAATCACTCAATTTATTGGAAAAAGGCCCGCTCTATATCTCTAATCATTTACTTTAATCTCAAACTTTTTGGATGAAACTTCGTTAAAAATTAGATAGTCTTACCTTTTTAACAGTTTTTTTTAAATTAAAAACTTATATTATTAGGGTTTTAATTTTATAGGGACATTTTGATGACTTTCATCACCACTTTGACTTAAAAAAAAGAAACTATTTCTTAAAGACCACGGAATTTTTGGACTTTGCAATGTGAATCAGCGGTCCTGTGGGCGGCCTACTTAAAATTCAATTATATTAATCCAGAATATGTGTGTTGTTTCTACACCCGAAATGTTTAAAACAATCTCATCGACGTGGCTCAGCCAAGACATAATTTTAGTTTAGTTCAATTGATAATGGCATAATTTACTAGTCCTTTGTTTTATGTATCAATCCATATTTAATTTCAAACTCACCGACACAATAACTGCTTGGTTGACATAACAAAATCCTGCAGCTGACACTTGAACTTTGACAGTAGAGAACTGCATCATGTAAACCTGAACCTGGAACAAAGAATAAATAATTATTATTATAGGTCTGTCGTCATTGGGCTAAACTTACTTTGAAGCTTCTGCAAAACTTGTCTATGCAAAGCTTATATAAAGCTACAAGGAAAAGTTTATTTCTTAACAATTAACACTTCTTAGCCGATAAGCCTACATTGTCAAGGTTGGTCCACAGTAAATATATATGCGCTATGAGCCGTTCACCCTGCAAGGTAACTCGTCTGCCTGCTAAGGAGACTTCCCATCTTTCGCTAAAGAGTAGACAGCCCCACCCTAGTATCTGCGCCTGGACAGCATTGGCTTCCATTTCTATTTTCTATTTTTCTCGTTTCCTATTCTAGATAGACATAATTATATTTCCACTGACTTTTTTAATCTACATCTTGGCAGGAAGAATCTGCCAAGCCATTTTAGGGGATAAACCAAATAGCCCAAGTTGTGAGCAATTAAAAAAAAAGTTTACAAAAAAAAATTTAAAATGTAAGCCTTGACAGTGGCGTTTTCAGGCCATCATGGATGCCGGTAATTAAGATATAAAATATATAAACGTATACATTTTACAAGACATAAACACTAACCAATAATTAACAATAACTTTTGAACGGTACAACATTACCTCAGGATCACAATGAAATTGTTTGAACAAAAGTGTTACTTTTAACATTTATTTGTTTATGTAAGGAAATGAGTTTTTACATTACACAAAAAGCTTTTATTTTACAGAAATAATTCATATAAGCGTTGTCGCGATTCTCCTTCCACGCGAACCTCCTGATGATGTTGTTAATTAAATAATGTATATATTAATACATATTACAAGTTTTATTTTCACATATTAAGCTGCTACATTCAAGAAATTGCCCTAATAACACTCGCGTTTCTTCATCGTGTCTTTCTCTCAGAACACCTCGTTAACAAGTGCTGCAAATTATTCATACCCCCACCAGTTTCATGGCTATAACATTAATTTTGATACTGAGAGCTGCTGAACTCTTGCGAGCACAAGCAAAACTACCTTTTAAAAAGAAATCAAAACAAATACAGTTTGCAAATGAAAAATATTGCTCTCTTTCTCGCACTCACACTGCGAGGTTTTTTTCTTTAATAATTACTAGAGCTAGAAACAAGCAAACCAAATGTTCCTAACCCGTAGCCTGCTCGCACGTGTACGGAAATGAATACACAACAGTACAGTGCGACTAATAGATTTGACACAAACTTAATTTAATTACACCAAAAGCTATGCAACAAAGCAGGATCATTACAGTACTCCCCTACTTTCTGAGTTATTTTTAGAAGAAAAATAAGTCAGGAAGTAATTCGGTCAGCTTGTTTTTACATTGAGCCCTTTGCACATATTATGACACCACTAAAGCTTATATATTTAATAAAAACTAGAAAACCAATGTATTGATTACATAGAGTAGCGGCAGGCATCAATCATCTGATATAATTTAAAATGTTTATCATTTACTTCAAAATCTCTCACTTAACAGTTCTAATAATGTTCATTTTGCTTTGCCATTTCCTTTTCTGATTTTAATGTTCTATGGCAGAAAGGTTTTAGTGTCTCACTTTAATTGATAAAACACAATAGACTAGTGATATTAAAGAGAGTTATTATTTAGAGTTTAGCTAGCCTTCTTACATGTACACTATTTTCACATGATAATATAATATAATAAACAACATAAAAAAAACATACACATTGCACTGCACATAATTAGCATGAAACTCTTGACAAAACACAAAATATAATATCTTTGACATTTCAGACTAAATTGGTAGTTCTCTTGAATAGCATTCAAAATATACACTATCCATATTTCGGTAGAATTATACCCTAAGTTAAATTCACATTACAAGAAGATCTTAAAAGATTTTTCTTATACACACTAAGTTTAAAACACAATTTACTAAGCTCATAGTAAAATCCTAATAAAAGTTTTATCATCATGAGGAGATAAAACCTATTCCTACTCCAACTATACTTCCCTACTTCCCTCTATCTTTGTCACTTTCTCAAAATAAGGTTTAATTTCTGTTATATTAAACGTTCCTTTTACCCGGTGGGTTTCCTTATCCTGAACAAGATATACATTCTGACCTATTTTCTGAGTAATCTGATAAGGACCCTCAAATAACAGAAAGAACTTCTTTACTTCTTTGTTTAGAGCGGACGACATGTGATGACTTTTTACTAATACTAAATCGCCTTTTTCATAACTAATGGGATTCCGAACTTTTTTGTCATGATAGTTAGTGCGTTTTTCCGCTACATCCTTCAGTTTCTTAATAGCTAACTGCAATTTTGTCTGGTGATCTAATTCTGCCCTAAAGGGAAACTTAAAAATTTGCTCTAACTTTCTCTCTGGCCTGACTCCTCTCATAAGCTCTATAGGCGTATACCCTGTACTTTCATGGCTTACCGAGTTTAAACAAACTTCTATTTTCTCAATGTGCGATGCCCATCCAGCATGGTTGTGATGGCAGTATAGCCTCAAAAATCTTCCTATTTCCCTGTTGACACGTTCTACTCCATTTGACTGAGGGTGATATACTGAGGTGTATTTTACAGTGATGCCATACTCTAGTAGTGTATCTCTCCACTTGTGACTGGTAAACTGAGTCCCATGATCAGAGACAATAGTCTGGGGTGTCCCTACCTCATCAACATAATGCTGAACAATTTTATTGGTTACTGCTATTGCCGTGGCTTTTCTAATGGGGTACAGTTTTACGTACTTAGTGCAGATATCCAGAACTACAAAGAGATACCTCACACCCCTGATACTAGCTGGCAGTGGCCCATAAAGATCAACAAAAACCAATTGCAATGGCTTCTCTGCTAACACATTCTTCATCATTCCTTCATATTTAATATTAGGTACTTTGCTCTTTTGACATATCTCACACCCTTTTAACACTTTGGCTATTGTTTTTCTCATGCGAGGAAAGTTACAGGACTCCTTTAGAATTTTAAAACATTTACTTACCCCTACATGTCCACTATCGTCATGGCAACTATTGATTACAAATAAAATTAGTTCTTTGGGAATGCAAATTGTCCATACATTGCTTGTTGCGGTTTTTTGAAACAATACACCTTCATATATCTGATATTTTTCTTCCAATTCTACCTTAGGGTTGGTTTTTTCTAACTCTGCAATGATTATTCCTAATTTAGAGTCTATTCTCTGCAATTGAGGTAATTCTGCCCTAATCCTCTTATCTTCCTCACTGAGTGCCCTTCCCCTTCTCCTTTGAGCTAGCACCCGAAATTCAGTGTCTCCTGCTGGCTCGACTGCTCCTTCAGGAGGATACCGCGATAGTGTGTCGGACACAATCTGTTCCCGACCTGGAATGTATTGGATTTCTAGGTCATATTCTTGCAAAAGGAGGATCCATCGAGTCAGCCTACCATGTAACAATTTGCATTTCTTTATGAATATTAGGGCCTTATGATCAGTGTACAACGTAACTTTTCTCCCACATATGTATATGCGAAATTGTTGGCATCCAAATACGATGGCTAGCAATTCTTTTTCCGTGATGGTGTAGTTTAGTTCCGGACCATGGAGTACTCTACTGGCGAAAGCTATAGGGCGCCTGTAACCCTCACCATCGATTTGATATAGCTCTGACCCCACAGCTTGTCCACTGGCATCACAAGAGATACACATAGGCTGCGACAAATCTGGGTGTTTCAACATGACTGTCTTGATAAATTGTAGTTTAATGGTTTCTATAGCTTCCTGCTCGGTTTCTCCCCAGTTCCACTGTGAGTCTTTCCTAATCAACCTCAATAAAGGTATCACTAAATCCGAATGGTTTTTTACAAATTTTCTGTAATAATTAATTAGACCAAGAAAACTTTGAAGTTGCTTTTTGTTTTTTGGGTTGGGGAATTCTCTAATTGCTCTGGTTTTTTCTTCCTCAGCTGCAATCCCTGAGGAGATATCACATGTCCCAAGAATGTTATCTCTCTACACAAAAAGGATGATTTCTCTAAATTGACTGTCATCCCCCCTAACCTCAACTTGTCTAATACCTGTCCCAATTGACTCAGATGTTCCTCCAAGGTTTTGGAGGCGATTACCATATCGTCCACATACAAAGTTACAAAATCCAAAACTTCAGGTCCTAAAACAGTTTCCAACCCTCTAATAAATTTGCTCGTTGATACAGAAAGGCCGAAAGGCATACGCTTGAAACAGTAAGTCCTGCCATTGTACAAAAATGCAGTGTATTTCCGGGAATTGGGATGTAATGGGATTTGCCAAAATGAGGATACTAGATCCAGGGAACTTAAAAACGTGCAGCCCTCAAACCTCTGAATAAGTTCACTAGCTGGTGCTGGTGATTCATTATCAGCTACCAGAATCTGATTGATTTTTCTAGCATCAAGACATAAGCGTACTTTCCCATTTTTCTTTTTTATAACGACTAAGGATTTATGACGTCAGAGCTACATCTCTCTATAACTCCCCATTCTAGCATATGTTCCAATTCTTTCTCTACAGCTGGTCTCAAAGAGATTGGAACTGGATAAGATTTATTAAGATAGGAACTTGTATCTCTTATCTCTAATTCACAATAGTAGAGTTTATTTAGTCCAGGGACCTCTGAAAATACCATCTTGTTTTCCCATAATACCTTTAGTAATGACTGCTTTTGTTCTTCCGTTGTTGAAGAAATTGCACTAACCTTTTGTTCAATCTGTTCCCATGGTACACTGACATGGTTCATGTTTATCTTTTGCAATTTGTTGTGGACTACTACATGTCCCTGTTCCTCTTCCTCCTGAATCATGAGTCGATTTGAGCTTAACTTACCCACAAAAGGAATCTGCATATTATAATGTTCTTTATTTATTGCTATCTGTTTCGTCGGATAATTTATGCTAACCTCAAAACCTATTAACCAATCAGACCCTAGAATCATGGGCACACTTAGGCCTTCTATTACCAGTACAATAATAGTCATGGTTTTTTCACCAATCATGACGTCAATGAGTACCTGTTTTTTGACCTTTTTATTCTTCTGACCAGTGGCACCTATAACAACAACATTACATACTGGTAACATGGGTATCCCTAAATCTGGATTTTCTTTCTCAATTTTATCTAAACAATCCTGTGACATGGCGGTTATTTCCGATCCCGTGTCTATAAGCAATTTTATTTCACTGTTCCCAATTTTCCCCTGAATTTCGGGTGAGATGGCTTTACAAAATTCTTTTCCTCCGTTGCTTTCATACAGTAAATCCTCTTTTGGATTGCCCTGTGATATTCTGTTTTGCTTCACCTGTTCTAAATATTTTTCCTGCTCTATGGTCCTATCACCTAGCCTAATATCTTCCACATGCGGACCGCCACGTGAAATTGCTACTAGTTTTCCTGATTTGTCCTATCTGGAATTGACTTTATTTCATCAACTTGATTAGGCCGATACACTTCTGCCATTACAGTTCTCGTTTGACCTCTTCCATCATCTTGTCTCTGTCCCTGATCATTGTTCCGGGTCCCTCTGGGTGTTTGTTCTCTGTCCCTTGGTTGGTGATATGGTTGATTGTATCCCTTAGGTCCCTGATTGTGATCATATTGCCTATACTGTCCCTGGTTGAATCGTGGACCACTATCTTGGTTTCCCCTGCTCCTATTTCCTTGCCCTCTCTCCCAGTGTTGTGATGGAGGTGGTGTTCTGCTTTCTCTCTGAAACTGATAATTTGTTCTACCTTGTCCCTGTGGATGGTATTGACCCTTAAATTTCTGGAAACCTGACCAATTTGGTTTACTTTCTCTCCCTTCACTTCTTTCTAAATTTGAAGGTACGTGCCCATTTTGTGTTGAATCATGTTCCTGCACATCCCCTAAATATTCCCACTCTCTAGTTCTTTGATATCTATCATCAAATGCATTTAACACCCGTTCCATGTCTTGAAGGTCCTGTAAATTCGCGCCAATAAGAGCATCCTGTACATTTTGAGGAAAGTGATATATTAAATGCCCCATGAGCCTATCTTCCTCTATCGGGTATTTCAAATACTTTGCTTGTACCTTATATTTGTGAAGATATTCACACATAGTTCCTGCTCGAACACTGTATTTACCATTGAAAATCTGCTGCAAAAAACTATCTTGTTTTACCTGTGACCAAAATTTTCCCAACAAAGCACTCTTTGCTTGCACAAATGTATCCCATTCTCCTTCTACAGAATTTGCCCAGGACCTAGCTTCCTCTCTTAATCCTGATAACAAAATAGCAATCTTATTAGCTTCACTAAATCGTTCTCCTTCCAAAGTACGCTCCACTTTTCGAATATATTGGATTGCCGAAATATTTCCTTTCTGCCCCTTGAATTTGGGAATTGAAGATAACATCTCCTCATTCATTCCTCTAAACAAGACACTATTATGACAAACATGACTATCAACTTTCTCTTTATTTTTGACTTCGTTAAATTTACATTCTAAATCCTCCACTTTGTTTTGTAATTTCTCAAGATTTTTCATATAGCTATCTTTTAACTTTTTGACCTTTTCCTCTATGCTTTCGCCTTTTTGAGTTAGTACATCTTCTACTTGAGACGTAATATAATCCCTGTTCACATCCAGTTGACCCTCCAGTTCTAACCTAACCTTACTGACTTCTCTTTCCAAGTTAGACTGAACTATTTTGACACTCTTTTTTATTTGAACAATTTTGAACTCAATACCTTCTACCTTATTTTCTGTGCTTTTGACTGTCTCTATTAATTTCTTTTCTAGCCCTTCTATTTTTTCATTCACTTTGTCAACTCCCCCCATTAAATCAAAATGAATTTTTCTTAAATTATCTTGTTTTTGTTCCAACTCGTTTTGATTTTGTTTTACAGTGATCAAACTCTTATCTAGATCCATTACCTTAACATTAAGTGCCTGGTGCGATATTTCCAGGTTATCTAGTTTACACTCTAATTTTATTCCTAATTCTTTAATATTGTTTTTTATTTCTTTATTATTGTTTTTTATTTGTGTTCCCAATTTTTTATTATTATCTTCCATCTGACTCATTATAGTCATGATAAGTTGTTCAATTTTTTTGTTCCCTTCCCCTATTAAATTCTTTTCTACCTGAGCTGGTTCAGAATCTCTTTTACTATCCTCTATGTCTACAGTAGTTTTTTTTAATATCGAAATTTCATCACCCCCATCCTTTAATTTTGAATGTCCCTTTGAGCTATTTTCATCTAATATCTGATTCTCACTATTATTTCCTGACTCCCCTTCTTCTACCTGTTCTATTACAGAAATGCACCCTTCATGTAAGTTTCTACTGTTTGCATTTCCCACCTTTAGTTTGTTTAATCTACTCTCATACATTTCATTTTCCCAATCCTCGTCACTCTCCTCTAATCCTTCTTGGTTATATGGTCTGTTCATGATGTCTTTATCTTCCGAACAAAATGGAAACTGACCTATCCCACTACTACACTCTTCCCCAATTAAATCCTCTTCTGATTCTAACATCATCAACTAAAAGAGTTGTTGAATTTCTTAAATATATTAATTTCTAAGTTTAAACACCTTTTAAGTTCTACTTACTTCATTAAATGTTATAAAGAATTCCCTTACTACAATGAACCCATCAATCAATTAATTAAAATAATTAAATGTAACAAACAAAATATATATAACTACTGCTCTTCTGTTGATCTGTCCCTCGGTGATTGTCCAGCATCCGTTGATGAAATACTTCGCTGCTATCCACAATGACATTAATTAATTAAAATACTGAAATGTGACACAAACATTTTATTCATCCCCTTCTATTCTGTTGATCTGTTCCACGGCGATGGTCCAGCATCCGCTGCTCTGTTGCCTCACTGCTGTTATCAATAACATTAATTGATTAAATAATGAAATAATACCATGTAGCAAAACATATCTACGCTATTCAGTCGACCTGTCCCTCGGTGATTCGCCAGCATCCGTTGATGAAATACTTCGCTGCTATCCTGCATTGTTGATGAAGTACCTACAGGAACGCCTTTGTGTGTCACAGCTGCTCCATTGCTGCATCTGCCCCGCTGCTGCATCTGCCCTTGAATTGGTTGGTAGCACCTATTAATTCCCCGTGTTCTCCGCGAGTATTTTATCAAGCCGTCGGTGAGCACCTCTTAAATTCCCGAGTTTACCGTGAGTGTTTTTTATCAAGCCGTCGGTGAGCACCTCTTAAATTCCCGAGTTTACCGTGAGTGTTTTTTTATCAAGCCGTCGGTGAGCACCTCTTAAATTCCCGAGTTTACCGTGAGTGTTTTTTATCGTGCCCCGCGATTGGGAAAGCCATTTGTCGCGATTCTCCTTCCACGCGAACCTCCTGATGATGTTGTTAATTAAATAATGTATATATTAATACATATTACAAGTTTTATTTTCACATATTAAGCTGCTACATTCAAGAAATTGCCCTAATAACACTCGCGTTTCTTCATCGTGTCTTTCTCTCAGAACACCTCGTTAACAAGTGCTGCAAATTATTCATACCCCCCACCAGTTTCATGGCTATAACATTAATTTTGATACTGAGAGCTGCTGAACTCTTGCGAGCACAAGCAAAACTACCTTTTAAAAAGAAATCAAAAACAAATACAGTTTGCAAATGAAAAATATTGCTCTCTTTCTCGCACTCACACTGCGAGGTTTTTTTCTTTAATAATTACTAGAGCTAGAAACAAGCAAACCAAATGTTCCTAACCCGTAGCCTGCTCGCACGTGTACGGAAATGAATACACAACAGTACAGTGCGACTAATAGATTTGACACAAACTTAATTTAATTACACCAAAAGCTATGCAACAAAGCAGGATCATTACAGCGTTAAAGAAAGTTAATTTTTTGCAAAAACCAAGTTAAATCCTTACAACGTTTCTACATTCAACAATCCATATTTATCAGATAAGTATATTTCTCTCCAATAAACCAGGATTTTTTTTAATTAGTTCATAAAACTTGACACATAAAGTCCAAGATTACATCCAAGCAAAAGCATAGCCTTTAAAGCAGTGGTTTCTAAACCTTTTTGGTTCACGGCGCCCTAAGTCAGAAAATATAACTACCTAACATTTGCACGTATTTCAAATTCACAAACCATTTATGTAGTAAGTATTAAATAGGTAAGTTACATATTTTGAACAATCAAATCATTGAATAAATAAATCGAAGCTTCTAACAGAAGCGAGCTAGAAAATTAAATAAATAAATTGTAACTTCCAAGAGTAGCAAGCTTGAAGAATGTGACTCTCTGGAATACCTTAATGAAACCAATTCACCCGCAGAAGGGAATGAAGATGATATAAAAATACAATTTTCCTCTAGTAAATATAAGAGAATTACAAAACCCTAAAAATATTTAATTTGTAAGCTAAAAGAAGTGAATGAATTTCTTTGGATTCAAAGATCAAACGATTTTACTAAGTAACGAAGGAATGTTATGTTCATTGATTGGAAGGACGTGTGATCTGTGACTTCCGATAAGTGCAATATAGTAAGATGGACGTATATAAAATAAGTAGACCTTCTTAAAGTAATATATTTGGTACATAGTACCTATGAAAATCATAGCGTAGCTACAGCGCATACTATTTAGTTAAAATGCACGTTGCCTAGCTACAACACACCTTGACATAGCTTCAACGCACATGGCCTAGCTAAAACAAATATTACATATGTAACTAAAACAAATATGACATAGCCAAGACACATATAACCTAGCCAAACAAACATTATCTACCTAAAACCCAAACGATGTACCTACAACCTAAAAGATCTATCGTCAAACATCTAATAAAAAAAGTGCAAACATTTATTTTAGGCACATTTCCTAGCGTAAAAAAATACTGTCACGATTTCAGGTGTGAACACATCTAATCTGTAATTCTTGTTTTCAAGAAGAATGCTATTCTGGGAAAACGAGAAAGGAAACACAACTCTTAACATCTATTTTCATAATTTAGTAATAAAATAAACTAAGATATGATTGATTTCAAAAAAATAAATAGTATTAATTAGTAAAATAGGTTTATGATAGATTTTCTTTGAAAGGTCAATGCCACTTTACAAAATGCACACCTCTCTAATTTCTGGAACACGAAACTTAATGAATAACCCAAAGTTGCCAGAACAAATAAACCAGCTGAAATTGTCTGACTGGTGGCCTATCTCTGAAATGGTAGTTCAGGTATAGAGAGTCCCAGCATCTTTGTTGGGAGCGATTTTTACCATCCTCTTTCCAAACGACAGTTCAGGAATTCACTTTCAATTATATTAGTTTGAATCATTAATAAAAAATGTTTTCAGTATGTTTTTAAGCAATTGCACACTACCTGTAAAGAAGACTGGGCATCAAGTTTGTTCAAAGATACTTTCTTCAATTCATGTAGAACCAGCAGTGCCTGCAATAGAAATATTGAATTAATTAAAAAATATTGGTAAGCTCAAGGGCGTATTCACCTATTTATGTCAAGGGGAGGCCAAATTAAGATCACTTTGAGTGACAGCTGAAGGTCATGGAAGTGTGTGTTTGGGGTTTGGAGAAGGGGAGGAAGGAAATTATCGTTTTAGATGAATCAACTCTATTTAGGTTCCACTAATTAAGATCAATACAAATTTGCACATTTTATAAACTGCTATTTATGGGAGAATGAGAGAATCACATTGATTTAATTCATTGACTGATCACCTCAAAGGCGCAAGAAGCGCACTTGGGGACTCAAGAAACCAAAACAATTTTTTTTTTCATTTTTAAAGTTTTGTTAATTGATATAAAATAGAACATATTGAAGATATTGTTGTGCCTATATGGGCCGAGCAAAAGAGCCGCAAAAATTTGTTGAAATATACAGTATTTTATTTTCTGGTGGTGTTGTGAGGGTAGAAGAGTTCTTCCATAACCATTACGACGTGGTTTTGCTTTCAACAATGTCTTACAAATATACCAGACCTTTCATTTCCATCGGAATCAGGCCCTTCAACTATTGGATAACCCATTGCACTCATCTATGAAGCCACCATCGCCGTGAAATGACACAAATTTTAAACAGCCATTGCTCGCAAAGAAATTGCGCTGTACTAAGGTGTGGAACTTACCATTATTACCAAAAACAAAAGTTACGTCATGTGTTTTTAACATCGGTCGCGTGCTGACAAATATGGAAAATATATTTACATCAAAATATATAAACTTGTTCATTTTATTAAATATGCACGGAAAAATGTAATATACTAATAAATTGAAACCTGCCTTAAGCAGACCCTTTATTAAACGGAAATTTGTCTCAAACGAAAATATTTTCCGGTCCCATGACTTTAGGGCTAAAAAAATTTTAAATCCCCTTGATTAAACAGAAAGTGTCTAACGCGGAAACGGAACTCAAGCTTGAAAGTTTATAATGTTCCGGAGTGCATCGCTAAAAAAATGTTTAGCCATTATATACATTCTACCTATGTAATTTTGTTTTCTCTCATTCTTTCGTTATTTTGAGAAGAGTTGAATTGTAAAGTCAGATATATTTCCTTTATCCTTCGTAGTTATTTTATTACCTTCCATACAGAATTTTATAACGTAATTGCCTCTTGATTATTATCTCTGTTCTTCCCCGTTTCCGCGCTAATGACTTATCAATCACCTTTAGAATTCAGCTTTTAATGGTACAGCTCTACCTGTATTGTAATACATCTACTAATCATAGAACTTATTTAGTTGGGTAGAGGCATAATGACGTCACCCTCCCTGAAGTCAGTATGGTATGGGAACGAAACACGTGACTTTGGGCAGAGCTCGGCTCCCAGTAGGAAAAGTACAATGGTGTTTGCGTGTTGAGTGTACAGATGTTCCAAAAGATATGTGAGGAATGGGCCAATTTATTTCCACAGGTTTGTACTTTGCATTGACACATTAATGTATATTATGTTCAACATTAACCAACTCAGTTTAGACCGTAATTTCACCGTATATTTGTTACTTTTTCGTATTATAGAAGTAAGCCTAGCTTGTAGCAGTACCATTTAATTCGCATAATTTGGCGTGAGCTACGCTCTGTTATTTCTAGGCCTTCAATGAATGTGATTGTTTTCATTAGCCTAGCTACCGATGGCCGTATACTTGTGTAAGCTAAGCTAATATGTATTATACCAGGCATAGATAGGCCTATCACACGTTGTATCGCAGGCCATTTTTTTAATGTGTTTATATTTTTGTATTAACATTCTAGTTTCCCTAAAGACGGAAAAAAAGAAAACAGTGGACAATTGCCCTAAAGCTTGACAAGTCCACACCAACCCAATATTACAAAATTTGTTCAAAATATTTCCTTGAAGAATGTTTTGACAGGAAAAAATTTGGTGGGCGTTCGTTGAGAGAAAAAGTAGTTCCAACATTGTTCCATTTCCAGCCTCATCTTCGTAGCCTCTATGACATGCTCGTCAAAGGTCACGATACTCCATTACATTATTTGTTAACTTATACATTCAGCTAGGATCATTTGGAGGTTTTTTTTTTTGAGCAATTAGAAGTAAAGGAGGACACAATAATATCCCAACTGCTAAGCATTTCGAAGCTGCGTACATACGACTAATAACTCACGAGGAAATATGTACTCCATCTACAGGCTACTGTTGGCATCAGATCAAACCATTATCTTGCATGTTTCCAGTGACCAGCTGAAATTGCCTTCTAATGACGATCATTTTGTTTTAAAATCAATCGTTACATTAATAAGTAAAATGGTAAAAGTCCTTCACACATCAAGAACAGCACTGTTCACTCAGATGGTCTTGTCAGTTACCATCATTTGAAGCTTTCTTCTTTCAATTGTGACATTGCGACATATATAGCTGGTTTTATAACAAAAATGTTTTTAAAGACCGTTAATTGTGACACATGTTTGGACTCAGTTAGGAGTAAACCTATTGTGTCATCAAACTCCATGCTATTGAAACGTAAAAATAAGAGTGTCCCGAAAATATCATAGGACGACGTCATGCACATTTTTAAAACTGCAGAGACCACTTTCCGAGTAGCGAAAGCTATGGGAGGATTAAGGGGGAGAGTCCTCTTCCGTGTCGTCTGGGATGTTGATTCCCAGTGACTCTATGAGTTGTTCCAGGAATTAGCTCTAGAAACCTACCAAAGATATAAAAAGAACGTAATAAAAAATAGCTAAAAGCAAAATATTGAAGTTAATTAGATTTACTGTTTTTTATTTTTTATTATTCGACAGAAGGGCTGTGCTAAAAAAAATACACCTTTGAAGAAGGGGTTGAAATGAATACAAAAAGGGTGGATTTTCTTAGTGGCTAAAGAATGCATTTAAATTTAGTCAACATTTCTTTATTTTTTTATTTTTTACTGTCAAGCAAACTGTCTATTCTCGAATATTTAAGAAAAATCAAGAATTCAGACAGAAAACATTACTTATATTCGTACCTAATCCAAACGTAATTCAAACAGAAAACATTATATAATATTCGTAGGGCCTACTTAAACTAAATTTAAACAAACGATAAATCTTTTCATAATTTCTGCTCCAACTCGCCGTGGAAAAACTTTCCTACAAAATACTAGCGACAAAGTAGTGATGAGTTTGTATAGTGTTTTATGTAAATACATTGTACTTACTACATTATTACTGTCCGATACCTTAGCTCGGCCTGTAGCGTGTCTGTCTACTGGGGTAAGAGTCCTGTGTTCGATTTCTGGAATGGCCAGCAAGTTTATCATTGGTGAAATGTGAGTTTCCCCGTTAACAGTGATGAATTAACGGCCGGGGTCTGGTTGTGTCCGTTCTAGATTTAAGTTAGTTTATAAGTCGTGTGCTGATATAATCAGTCGGTTCAGAAAGTGCTCGGTAATTACCTCAAATCAATTTAAAACATTAAAACGTTAAATTATTGATGAAAGTATTCGACTTTAGATTATTACTAGGTGAAAATTTTTCCAAGGAAAATTGAAAACATGTCACTGAAAATTGTAAACAGCAATTTATTATGAAATTGTCTTCAAACAAACAAAGCGATAGACTTCACTAGGAGGGTAGCATATGAAAGAAAATAACATAAAATTGCTTTCGTCCAATTAAAAAAAATCGATATAACGCTAATGGAAAATCATTAAGCATATTAAATATATTGATTTTATTTGTTATTTAAAACCAATTAGTTTATTTAGGGTCCGACACCCTAGCTCAGTTTATCACGTGTCTGACTACTGAGATAAGGATCCTGGGTTTAATTCTCGGCATGGCTGAAAATTTATCATAAAGGAAATGTAGCTCTGCCCTTTAAAAGTGATAAATTAACGGCCGGGGACTGGATGTTGTGTTTGTCCTAGTCTTAATTAAATTATAATCTATATGAAGCTACGACAGATCTATCCAACCGGTAATGGTAAATCTATATATTGAATTAAAAAACTGACCTAATCCATGGGCTGGAAACAGTAATGGAATTTAAAAAAAAAATTTATTTAGGATATTAAAAACATGGGGTGGATGTGTTTTCGTATTAAGTAGTAACGTAGGTGTTGTGTGTGTGTGTTATGTGTACTGTACTGTACTGTACATACACGTACATAATTGTTTATATTTATTGACTCTACATAATTAAGGTAAATTTTTATTTTATTTGCGAGTTTTGAAAGATATAATAAATCATTAAACTCTACCCTTTTATCTCGTTGCGTCTTACCACCCGCCTGGGCTATTCACATACAGTTACGCTAATGGGCTAGAGATGAGGAAAGTAGAATTAATAGGGGAAATATCCGCTTTTTCGTGAGGGGAGAGTTGGAAACCACTTAGGAAAAACATTTCAGTATACCCAGCCGGGATTCGAAAGTGTCGAAAGTATTATTTTTACCGTAAACGGTGATCGTTGTTCACAGCGTTTAGGTTTTAACGCGTCACTCACGTGTTAGCCTGGATTACAGATGATGGGGAAATCGGGGTTCAAATCCCGGTAGAGCTTAATGGGGGTGTTTTTTCCTAAATGCTTTCCCACTCTATCATAACGTGAATGTGGGTAGTTTTCTTCTATATTTTAGCTTCGTATTCCTTAAAACACATTAATTTAAACTTTTCTCCCGCCCGTTTAGATTGGTACGATACACATCTGTGTTTTCTCGTGGGATGAGGAATCACCTCCACAATTTACTGTCCTGACAGTGAGTGAGGATCGGGGTTCAAATCTCTGTTCGGTATACTGAAGGTACCTTCAATAAACGGTTTGCCATTCTACTTCTGCCTATTCGAGTAAATTTACTTAAAATTCTATCTTCTTCATTCCTACTCCATTAGTTTAATTCGCGGATAGGAGAGTAGACCCAAGACTCGGATAGAAGAGAAGAAGAAGGGATTGTGTTGACGGTCCAACACGTGAAGTCTTGGGGACTGAGTCAAATCCTCCGGACTATCCACATATAACAATTATTGTACATTTTCTAACATTAACATTAGGGTGGGTGATTAATATATTGATCAAGCTGCTTATCAGAGAGTTCAAGGTGGTTACTAAATGATGAAATAAAAACTTTAAGCTTGACAAATAAAATACTAGTTAAAAGTCTATTGGGAAGGAACTCCAGAGCTCTACTCACGCTATCGGCCAGTCTCTGACCAAAGATTCCCATTGAAAATAAAGTAGCACCGTTCAAAACATTGAACATGGCTTGGGCCTCTCCAATCTGATCTATGTAGCAGAGCTGAAACAAGTCGTACAGCACTTCCAAGAAGATCGTGAAGAAATAGATGGCAATCCTCATCCCAAACAGACGGTTCATCATCTCCACGATCTTGTCCAGTTGAACGTGAAGCAATCGACTTCTTCCAGTGAATTCTCTTCGATACGAGGTGGCACTAGCAATGACGCCATTTTGTTCTGCCATAGCTTGACCACATCTGGTACCTGTGTTCTATGTTAGAACACAGGAATATAAAGGTGAACATAGAGTTTGTCTAGTCATCCAAGAATACATAAATATTACATGACGAATCACTATAAAAATAGACCAATATCCATTAATTTGGTAAAACTCTCTGACGCTAATGAATGAGATAGTAAAGTAGCAGCAAGTACCAAGATATACCCAAAATATTCCTTTGTTGGACAAGGATTGGTGGAGGTAAATTCTTTCGCTGGGTTTGTAGCATTTCTTATCAAAGTTTTCAATCTCTATGCACAATGGGTGCAAACATTTTTCGTAGTAATAACAAACAAGATGAGTATGACTCTTCTAAAAAAAAGTAAGGTATAAATAAACCCCACCAAGAATTAAGGTTGGTATTGAGCTCTAGAACTAAAGCAATTATATTAAAAAGAAAAACAAAGACAAAACCAGAAGAAAAATTTGTAGGGTTGTGGTTTTTATTGACAAGTTTAGCCAATAAAAGCACCATTTCATAAGTGACGAAATATCAAAGAAAGTTTGTATTTCTACATGATCAAATACGAATGCTTTATTCTTCCAATATTTTTTATGCACTCTCTTAATGCTGTCGAGCCAATTGCTAGCTCTCAACATGGTTCAATTCAACTAACATTTGTTTTCACTTGAACTAAACTAAATTAAATCTCTTCACAATTGTCTGTACAACCGTCGTACAAAATATTTGCTATAGGACACTAGAAGGATTAAAATATTAATACAATTCTCTTATCTTATAATACACCTAATGTACTTTATTAAATAATCGATGAAAGATGTTCCATTACAGATAAAAATATTTCAAATAGAATTTAAAAGAAGTTCTGAAAAAAAAAACAGTATATTGTTATTTTAGTTCTTTTTAACAAACAACGTGCGAATGATCAATAAGAAAGTATTCAACTTACGCAAGTATAAAAACAGATTATGAAAATGGAAACCATTAAGAATATTAAAAAAATTGATTTTTCCTTTTGTGATTTAAAAGATATTATTTTTATTTATGAAATAAAACATGTGTGGAATGTTTTATTCATATCCATCAAAGTTAAGCTCTTTTATTATTTTATATTTACTTTCTAAACATAAAAAAGATTAATAGTTCTTTTTATGTTGATTTTGAAAATTATAATAAACACTTAACCAATACCGTCCAACCGTCGGGGCCATTTTCAGTTAATCGTTTATAATTAACTAAAACGGGAAGGTAGGAAGTTGAGAGTGGTAAACGATATTAATTTTATGAAAACAACATTCATTAAACCTTACCGTACTGAGATTCAAAGATTAATCTCCTCGTCATCATCAATCTAGTTTATTGCAAGAATGATGCCACAGAAAATTTGACACCAAAGCAATTTTTTTTATTGATATAGTTAACCTGTAATTAAGAAAATTATATGCTATTAGCACGATTATAATACCCTCCAGTTTCTTGTAGAAAATTATCATATGTGATGTATACAATATCTCTATGTTTAAAAAAGTAAGGTATATGTTATAAGTTTCCTAAATTGATGGTGTTAACACCGAAAAATGTCGATCTCATGTACGAGTAGACGGACGACTCTCAGCTCTACGTATGGGACCTACAAAAACTAAGGTCTTGATTTCAATCTATCTATATAATAAAAAAAAAAGATCGAAATTTGGTCCGGCTATTAACTTTGACCTTTCTTATCCGATTTCGACCAAATAGGTTTTAAACAATGAATATTTTTTTAATACTAAGTGTTCTGGTTGTACACAGTTTTTATAGGCCCTAATTATTCTAGTGGGGTAAGGATGAGGAAGGAAGCATTTAAAAGGTTATATACCCACATTTAAGTGGAAAGAAAGTGGGAAACCTGCTTAGGGAAAACCAACCTCATTAGACCTGACCTGGATTCAAACCCTGATCTCCCCATCTTCAGCAGACCAATTTTATACAAGAGTAATCCCTTAAACCAGCGGTTCCCAAACTGTGGTATACACAACAATTTATGGTGGTACGCTGTGAGAAGCCAAGCAAAAAAATTAAATTAAAGTCGTAAACAGATAACGCCTTATCAAATCGTATATATATATATTATATTACGACTCAGTCTAAGAAAAAGAAAAACAGTTCAAACAGTGGTTGGAGAGATGGTAGCACTGATTGGAAGGTGGTAAAACTGTTTCAACCTCAGACAGCTGGTGCAGCTGCGCTGTCTTGCACTGAGCAAGTAAACGAAAATACACCAGCCAGTGAGTGGTCCTAGTCTAGTCTTCACGCGCCATTTTGGTCTAGTCCCTTAGCAATAGAATAGGCATGGATTGGTACCGGCCGGGCACAAGTATCATACTTGACACACTTAAAGTACTTGGGTATCTATTTCGTTTTAGGGTCGGATGACAACATATTCTGTCCACCTTTTGAAATACGCCTCCATTTTCGATTTTTTTGGAAAGCTTTTTTAAAAGTTAATTACCTCCGCAACCGATGACCCGATTGCGATGATTTTTTTTAAATGGTAGATTAAGCCCCATTGTAATTGATTATAGCAGAAATAAAAACAAGAAACCTTAATTATAGCTATAAAGCTAGAGAAATCTAATACTTTATGAAAAATATTTTGATATAAGCTAATTTTCCTTGAAAGCTGTATATTTTATGAAAAAGTATACCTTATAAAATTTGAAAGCGTATAAAACTAGCTTTAATTTGATATACAATAAGTTAAAATATGATGAAAAAATATTCGAGGTTTAGATTTTGAAACACATTTGCAACACCAATACAAGAACTGTGCATCTAGACAACTCGTGAAGCTCAGCGGTGTCTGGCTCACTTTGTTGTTGTTGTTGTTGTTGTTGTTGTAACACTGTGCCAGTTTCCAATACAGCAAGTTGGATGTCTTGCCTTGTATATGATATTGATGTTGTGAATATGATAAGTTAGTATATTGTAAATTGTATTTACATTGTCGTGTGATAAATATCGTTCAATGGAGATGGCTCGATTAATTCTATGGAGAGGGAAGTTTTATTGTTATGTTGGTGGTCTACACATTGAAATGACTTTATGGAGAGCATTAGGCAACATATTCAAGGATAGTGTATGTGCATTGTCCTTAGCTGAGGCACGAGTCAGCTGATTCATTCCTGAACTGTTCACACCTGACGAGAGCAAGAAGATCACACCAGATCACAGCTTTAGTTCTAGGTGTTCTTCAAAAGGATGCGTTTAACGGTGATCAAGAATCGAGTAACATTAAACGAGAATTCCAAAAGTGGCGGAAATAAATGAAACAGAAAAGTCCTATGTTTGCATAGTGGGATCATGTATGCAACTTCTAATTAGAATATTTGTTAGAGCTCACCGACAAAGTAATTTCCCACTTTCTGTAGCTGTTTTGGAGCTACTTCTGGCTTCTTTTTTTTACTAACAGAATCATTCAGGGTGGCTTTCGGTGTATCTCAGGGACATGAAGCGTCTAAATAAAGACAAGGAAGAGTGTCAGAATAACTGGATTTTTGCAAAAACAAACAAAAAGATTTATTGCATTCCGTTCGACCAAGTTCATTAAAATAACAGAGCTGTGAAAGACTCTATGGTGCCATTAGCTAGCCCAAAATCCACCACTTCTCAACGACCGCCTGGGTGGCGTGTTGCTACGCGCAAGTCATGTTGACTCGACCGCCGAGCGGGATCGAGTTCGAATCTCGTCGGTGAACGGGTGTTTTTCCTAATGGTTCCACTCTCCCTAAACGCAAATGCGGGTTCACTTCTTCTAAATTCAACCTCCCATTCCTAACCCTTAGTGTAATTAGTACTAAGCGTATAACCCGAACGGTAGTAAGACGCGTGCAAATATATTACTTCTCAACGTAGATGCGATCTGATCCTGAACTGTGCAAACTTTTTAAAGAATTTTAAGATGACGCAAACATTGAAGAAAAACTTTATGGAGAGTCCATTGGAAGTGATGTAGGTTTTAATAATCTTTGTCAAGCATTGCATGACACCATTTCTGCTGCAGGAAATCCATTTTTAGATGCGTAAGAGCTAATGTTTATCAACACATGTTGCTGCATGGTAGCGCTAGCGTCGATTACTACCAAGCAACAAACTGGCATAAATAAATGAGAGCGCAGACCAAATAAATATATACGTCTTTATTTAACAAAAATAAACTCAGCAATGGCTGGGACTATGTAAGGGTTTTACTACAGGCAAGAATCATTTCCAATTAGGCGTACAGCCCCACAACATATACATGAGGGTGTAAACCTAAAAAGAAATAACAATGAAATATATTAATGTTAATATTAAAGAGCACGGATGAACCAATAATCCGTGGACCCGGAGAAAAACTCCTGATTAAATACACAAACGATAAGAGCGTTTACTCCAAACAAAACGGTCAGAGTCGGCCCTTTTGAGGGCCACCCTCAACTTGTCTAGCTACAAAAAAAAGGGGGGGGAATGGGATGAAGTCTAGCTTAACCACACAACAATCTAAGATGGCAATAAGTGCCAACCTCTCTTAAGGGTTGAAGCCCAGAGCAAAAGACCTAACCAAAAAGGGTAAGAATTAACCATATTGAGGGCCATTCTCAAATTTTAACTTCAACAAAGGGGAACAGGATCAAGTCTCGTTCAATAGCACAGCCATCAAAGTTTGGTACGGAGCCCAACCTCACTTGAGGGGAGAAGCCCCGATCCCAAAAGTTCAAATAAATGAAACGCCTGAAAAAGAAGTTGTCGCTAGTAAACATCTCAAAAAATTAACAAGTTATACTGACCAATTATTTAATTTAAAAATTAGAACTAAAACATTATAAGAAAGAAGTAACTAAAGAGTTAACAGTTAAAAAAAAAAGTGAACTAGACTAAGGAAAATATGAAGAAAGGGCAGCTTGAAGAGCCCGAGATTTAAAATTATGACATCGCGGCAGAAAAGTTTATCTTACATAGAGAATCCAGTAAGCGTCAAGTCCTCAGTCGAAGGTGGCAAGCGAGTGTTCAATTTTTGCTCAGATGAAGGATGCTTGTATCCATAAAGTGTGCCCACAGGCCTAGCTAATGAAATCATACTAATGTCGCAGGTAGGTCGTAATGACATGCTCTAATTTTCACCGAAGGGGAACACGAGAGCAAACTCCAACAAGTACCGACCAATTGGTCACACCGTGTGGTTTCGGGAACTAACTCTAACATGTTGTTGCATTTTGCCAAGGTTCTGAAACAAAAGAAAATACATATTATTAATGGGAAAAAAATATATATTGGCAAACCTAATAATGGTTTTTAGAGTTACTTATGGAGACATTACACTATGGGGGTTGGGTGATAACCTCCCGCTGACCACTGGGTTACAACAACAACAACAACAACAACAAAGTGAGCCAGACACCGCTGAGCTAGATGCACAGTTCTTGTATTGGTGTTACAAATGCGTTTCGAAATCTAAATCTCGAATATTTTCCATCATATTTTAACTTATTGTATATCAAATTAAATTTAAGCCGATTTGATGCTCTTACAAATTTTATAGGTTATACTTTTTCATAAAATGGATAGTTTTTAAGAAAAATTAACTAATATCTAAATATTTTTCATAAAGTATTAAATTTCTCTAGTTTTATAGCTGTGATTAAGGTTGCTTGTCTTTATTTCTGTTACAATCAATTACAATAGGGCTTAATCTACATTTTTTAATCATCGCAATTGGGTCATCGGTTGTGGAGGTAATTAACTTTTTTAAAAAAATTCAAACAAATCCAAAATGGAGGCGTATTTCAATAGACATATAATTTAAGCTTTCGTTAGTTAGATTTCACTGATGCACACATCAAAACAAAAGCACCTGCTGCAATAAACTCCACAAAACTCTAAAGCCCGTTATACACGACATAACTTCTTGTACAAAAAGTTGTGCATGAAATTGTACAATATCTTGGTCACATAGATTGCATACATATTTTAGCCAGTGACTGTTCACATGGCATTTGTGATTGCATATAATATTTGGAAAAAAAATCCATTTTTGCCATTTTTATGAAAAAATAATGATTGAATGATTTGTAAAGTATTGGTATTTAATAGAAATGATTTCTTAATCATTCCTAAATATTCTGATTTTTTTTTCAATCTTAAAATATTTTCTTTAAACAGTTGAAAACCTTTATTTTTTGGGTTTAACCTCCTTCAATTATAATTATTTGTTTGTTTTAAAGTATTCAGCTGTTTTTATTACAATCACTCTTTTTTTTCTAAAAAAGGTAACTGTCAAGCAGACGAAGTTTTTGTGTTTAAGCTCAAAAGTTGTACAAGAAAAATGGCTGATATAGGACGCATTCTCTTTCCTGAAATTGTATACAATAAGTTGAGCAAAGCAGATCTTGTACAAGTGTTGGTGTTCACACAACGCCATCTTCAGGCTGCAACTTCTTGTACAACTTTATGTACAAGAAGTTGTGTCGTGTGTACCGGGTTTAAAAATGTGTAGGCACGTGGTCAGTACCTTGACAATAATATATTAACTTCCCCTTTCGTGCCATACCATCCCAATATGTTTTGAAAGGGGAAGAAAGGGTAGTGGCTTTGGTTCTAGTCGTCACCTTTCGGGCACAAATAAGAACTACACTTGCTAGAGCAAAGGGATGAAAGTCGGATAAATACCTACTTTCGACCACCATTAGATGCATGCATGCATCTTGCATGCATGTTACGGTCACTGCCATGTATGGGATTTTTTTGTTCAAACTCACTGACGCTTGAATTACATTTAAATGATTACCAGGCGAATATTTTTGCCAACATTAAATAAAATAATTACACATCTTCAATCAAAGGCAAGCAGTACTTGCCTTGCTTGTCCCTACGCGACGCCACTGTTCTCGAAATAAAGCTGATGTTTCTAATATAATTCCGCCCTACAGTGTATGTTCCTTCCAATAGACTTTTAACTAGTATTTTATTTGTCAAGCTTAAAGTTTTTATTTCATCATTTAGTAACCACCTTGAACTCTCTGATAAGCAGCTTGATCATATATATAATCACCCACCCTAATGTTAATGTTAGAAAATGTACAATAATTGTTATATGTGGATAGTCCGGAGGATTTGACTCAGTCCCCAAGACTTCACGTGTTGGACCGTCAACATAATCCCTTCTTCTTCTTTTTTATCCGAGTCTTGGGTCTACTCTCCTATCCGCGAATTAAACTAATGGAGTAGGAATGAAGAAGATAGAATTTTAAGTAAATTTACTCGAATAGGCAGAAGTAGAATGGCAAACCGTTTATTGAAGGTACTTTCAGTATACCGAACATAGATTTGAACCCCGATCCTCACTCACTGTCAGGACAGTAAATTGTGGAGGTGATTCCTCATCCCACGAGAAAACACAGATGTGAATCGTACCAATCTAAACGGGCGGGAGAAAAGTTTAAATTAATGTGTTTTAAGGAATACGAAGCTAAAATATAGAAGAAAACTACCCACATTCACGTTATGATAGAGTGGGAAAGCATTTAGGAAAAAACACCCCCATTAAGCTCTACCGGGATTTGAACCCCGATTTCCCCATCATCTGTAATCCAGGCTAACACGTGAGTGACGCGTTAAAACCTAAACGCTGTGAACAACGATCACCGTTTACGGTAAAAATAATACTTTCGACACTTTCGAATCCCGGCTGGGTATACTGAAATGTTTTTCCTAAGTGGTTTCCAACTCTCCCCTCACGAAAAAGCGGATATTTCCCCTATTAATTCTACTTTCCTCATCTCTAGCCCATTAGCGTAACTGTATGTGAATAGCCCAGGCGGGTGGTAAGACGCAACGAGATAAAAGGGTAGAGTTTAATGATTTATTATATCTTTCAAAACTCGCAAATAAAATAAAAATTTACCTTAATTATGTAGAGTCAATAAATATAAACAATTATGTACGTGTATGTACAGTACAGTACAGTACACATACACACACACACACCTACGTTACTACTTAATACGAAAACACATCCACCCCATGTTTTTAATATCCTAAATAAATTTTTTTTTTAAATTCCATTACTGTTTCCAGCCCATGGATTAGGTCAGTTTTTTTATTCAATATATAGATTTACCATTACCGGTTGGATAGATCTGTCGTAGCTTCATATAGATTATAATTTAACTTAGGTCTAGGACAAACACAACATCCAGTCCCCGGCCGTTAATTTATCACTTTTAAAGGATAGACCGGGTACCCTTCATTTGGCCTAAAGTGTAGGCCAAATGCCTTTAGGCCAAATGACTTTAGGCCAAATGACTTTTAGGCCAAATGACTTTAGGCCAAATGACTTTAGGCCAAATGCCTGTTGTAAAGTTAATTTTTAGGCCAAATGACTTTTCGTAAAATTTATTTTTAGGCCATTTATTTAAAGTGTTTTTGCTGTCTTTGGAAACATTCGTTATGATTTGTAGCGATGTTACTAGATGGCGATGGTGTGTAATGTTTAGTTAAATAGTATATACTACCGTTTCAAAATACATTTGTCTTCTCTCAATTTACTACTTCCCAAGGTATAGCAGCACGTCCATTAACCTGTATAACCACTTTTGTATGTTGAACTTTTTGCATTGCCAAAGTTTTGTATTAATTTCTGAACCTTATTGTACCACAAATAAAAAGTTTTGTACCCGTACCTTTTTTGATTAATTAGCATATACATTTTAATAATTTTGTTTTATTTTGAATTTTGAACTTTTTTTAATGCCAAATCTTTACATTAGTTTTGTACCATTTTGTTCCACAAATAAGAAGTTTTGTACTCGTACCCGTTTTGGGTAGTTAGCATATAAATGTGGCCACTCCATGTTAATAATTTTGTATTATTTTGAATTTTGAACTTTCTTCAGTGCCAAAATATATTTTATCTGTTTTTCTGCGTATATTTGTTTGTTAATTTTGTTAAATGATTTAATCAACCATTCATTTTTTAATAATTATTTTCACTTAGGCATAAGTAGTCTAGCTCGGCGTATGGGTACTCGATGCTGATTGGCTTAGAGCTGGTCATGTGACCACGCCCTTGAATTAGAATGTGTATTGCTATCAAAACACGTGACGTCACCTGGGGGTCTGTTGTTTATACACCGTTTATGCTAAGAAGGGAGAAACTTCTCATCCTGTGAGGTATCGTCCGAAGGTCCAGATTGTCAATGTAAAAATCCGCTTCTCATCCTCGGATATCCGCCTCGCTCCCAGCCCCCTCCCCCTTCCCCTACCGGGGCTCCATAGTTGATAGGTATCAGTTTAGCTATTAGTTCCTTCGTACCAAGAACGGTCTATATTTTTTCTCAATTATCGAAAACAGATATTGCCTCAGGCGACCCATTAAGCTTAGGCTATGAAGAACCATACGGTGTTTTCGCTTGGATGGGAAACCGCGGACCTCTAAAGAAGGGAGACTGTGGGACCGGCTTCGACTTCTTGCTAGTCAATTCCAACATCTTGTTTAGCGGTTCGGTTATAGATTTGAAGGTCTCCCTCGCGGCAATCTCAGATTCGTGCTGAGCATCACGCAACTGTCTATACTTTCGTCTGATAGTTTTACTAGCTTTAATAATATCTTTAGCAAATCCGTCCTAACTTCATGAAACTTTGAATTAAATAGATAAGGCTTCTAATTAGTTTTATGTTAAGTTGTCATGCTTGTCTATGGTGTCAAGCAGTAGTACCTAATCAAGAAGCCATGAGTATGTTAAGAGGAGTTTTAATCATCTTCGAAAATAATTAGAATATTCTAATGGCTGACATCTTTTTTATGATAGATATAGGTTTAATTTATGACACCACTCGGTGATATGTTTTTTTTACTATCTCTAAATACTGTGTAGGCGCTTTCTATCCGAAATATATTTATACAATACAAAGATGGGGGAGGGTGGACCTGGAATAAATAGGGTGTAGTGAGATGAACTGGATAGAACTAGCTTTGGATAGGGATAGGTGTCGGTCTTGGCAATAAACTTTAGAGTTCCCGAATAAGTAAGTATATTGTATTTATTGGTAACCTGCTTGGTGCACGTACCAAGTATTTTGACTATCTAATTGTTTCGCACGATTATGGATATAACCAAAACAATAATGGTAGTTAACTTAGGTCTATGTACAAATTTATAGTATGCTAAAAAAGCTAGGGTCCATTTTGTTGAGCTGTTAGTTTCTCAAGGCTGTCCTATCCTATACACTGTTTTGGATGGGATGCGACAAGTCGAGAAAAGAATTGTTCACGTATCGCGTGACGTCACTCGCGAGGGGGTGTATATATATATATAAATATATATATATATATACGGGAGGCCCGCTCGGTCATAGAGCGGTTCAAGATGGACAAGTTAGAGCTGTTGGTGACGCAGTACAGACCGTAAAATTGAGTGATCTAACAGTGGATCAAAAGTATTCGGCTGATAAATTAAAAGCTGTCGATACAAAGTTCGGGAGACGCCTAATAGCCTATCTAGATGGCGAGTTTTGTGTATTTTTACCCTGTCGTGTTGGTACTCTAACAGATGAAGACGTGTGCGAGCTTAATAACGAAAAATTGGTATTTACCTGCGCCGGAGTAAAACCCGGTTCACCTACCATTGTGAACTTTGAACGCATTTAAGAGTCAAGCAGTCAACCACAATAACAACAACAACATCGGGCAGACGGGTAGTTAATACATGTGCACGGTGGACCCTACAAACCATCCAGCACATTTTTAAGCTCTCGGGTACGCTCACCATGCTTAGAACCGGCTATATTAATTTAACGTTTGTGGGTCATACGGTTACGGGTCGTGCCTATATGACTGGAGAAAATATTCACAGTGTGGCTGTGAGCGATAGACAGGTAATTTACAAAGTAGTGAACCAAGACAGAGAGGAGCGAGGCTACATCGAGTTCTCCGACTCTACCTGTCACAAGATAAGAGCGACTAAAGTACTACCCTACGAGAGAATCGAGGATACTTACCTGTGTGATATGACATGTGCTGTTTACAATTTCCGCCAAGGGGACGTCGTGGCCGTGTTGCCCAGGCCTCCACCACCCTTCCGAGCTCCACAACCTTTCACGACGACGCAGCCACCGCCCCCGTCCCCAGAGGCATCGACGTACCCACCGCCAGAGTCGTCTGCCTACCAGTACTCACAGCCATAGTCACCCCGCGTGCCCACCACCAGCGGAGGAAGAGGTAAAGGCCGAAGAACCCGTAAATCTAGAGGATTTGACAATCTACAAAATTTATCCAAACGTTAAAATTATGGGTTAAAGGCCCGATGACTACATAATCGGTCTGGGCAGATTCGATAACGTCTTACTTCCAAAGTCTGCCTATTATTTGGATTGTAAGCGATTTAAATCTAAAGCACGCTATATGATATATCTCGGAGGACAAAGTATGTTGTTTAAACTAGGCGCGCTCATGTTGTCGTAGCCCTCTGCTGGTGTCATCGGAGCTAGTGGTAGACATTTTGAGAGAGGAACGCAGGGCGTTGCCGCTTAAGGTGGGGTGCTAGTGAGCGCCAGTTTAGTGCATTAATTTTGCAGTTTTTATAGCATAAACATTTTTTGGCAAAAATAGATCAAATATTTCTTCTATAGAAACATAGAGTTTAGCTTTCTGCACATGCTAATCTCAAGAGCTCTTGAATATCTCTCATGAGCATAGTGGCATTTGGTGACAAACTTTTTAAATGCAGAGAAAAAGTTGTCACTAAATTCCAGGACACCCTTGACAGATATTAAAGAACTGTTGAGATTAGCATGTGCGGAAAACTAAACTCTATGTTTCTATAGAAGAAATATTTGATTTATTTTGACCAAATAAATGTTTATGCTATAAAAACTTCGAAAATACTGCCCTAAACTCACGTTCACTAGCACTCCATCTTAAGCGAGTGTGTTTTTTTCTTCCAGGAATATTTCTTTCGTTGCATCTCCAATTACCATTATGCGGCATTTGTAAGGGGGCCTACGCAAAGCTCTCCAAACTTATTCGCCACAAACACCTCAAAATACTGCTCACCAGGATGCCTGTTGGGACGAAGAGGTATTGTGCAACGCATTAGACAGGATCGAGAAAGAATAATACAACCGTGTCAAGCGCTTAAACGAACTCGAGAAAAAACAAAAATTATAACGTTGTGCTATCTGAAGATCGAGAATGTAAAAACAATGGAGACATTGTCAATAGGCGTTCTAGTGCCTCTCAGCGTGTCCTGAACTATTTTGGAGGTGACTCGTACTCATTTTCTAGATGGTAAAAAATGATATTCTCTCATGATGTTTTAATTTAGGTAAAAGAGTGATTATATGTTTTTTTTATAATTCATGTTGCACTCTAATCTTAATTATTTGTATTGGTCACAAGACCTAAAAAAAATCACTCCATGTTGTTGTAGCTGCAAGTTATGAATGTTTTACATTAATTAATTGTTGCTTGTCAATTAAAAATTCATAAATAAAATTACAAACATATATATATTTATTATTTCCCAAAATTATTCCCAAACACCAAAATCCTTAAATAATTCAAAAATATATAATGGATTGAGTTATTTTTAGCAAACCAAGGCAAGTCACTGTGACGAACATCCCGAACCTTATGTCTATAAATTCTAGATTTCCATACAGGACCTAAAAAATGTCACTATTTGATGCCATCAAAAATGTATTTTTATTAATTATAGCATCACCTTTATGTTTAACACTAACATTGATAGCATCACCACTAAATAAACTTTATCTGTTCACAATAGTTAATCTATCAAAAGAGGGATCATCAATCATTACTACACGTTTATTGTAACAGTCTTGTAATCCAAATTGAGATAATTTATTGTTTTTGCTACAATAACCTACATTAATTAAAGCATCTGCAATCATTGTGAAAAAAGTTGATTTCAATGAATTTGGATCACCATATAAGTAAATTACACAACATTTTTCGTTACATCTATCCAAAACTCTATATAATTTTTTTTTAATTCACCAATCATTTCTTGATCCTGTCCAAATTGAAAGTTTAGCCATAAATTTACAATATGTCTAGTTTCATCTATTGAAAGATAATAATTATCAAAATTTCCTAAAGATTTGAAGACAATTCTTTCCACAGGCATTTGAGGGTTTTGATTAGTTAGACAAAGATAAATTTCATTAAAGGTCATTTGAGTGATTTTAGTTTCAACATTATGTAAAATTCTTTGAAGGTTATTTTCAGTCACATCATAATAATATAATTTTAAATATTCCTTATCTAAAACACAATTTTTTGATTGTAACAAATACATTACTTAATAAGAACTGCTCGATTGATTGGAATATCTTTTTTCCTCGAGAAACGGTCGGTTTTCTGGGTGAGACTTCAACTCCTCCGTGTGTTTAATCATGTGTTAGGTTAAAAAACGAACTTATAACATTCCTTAACCAATGAGTTTATGTTAAAAAGCAATAATTGTATACTCAAACTTAAAGCATTATTACCGGGGTCTAACTTGACTCTACTCTATGGATACTACACCATTCCAACATCAGATGAGCTTTCTCTCTCTCAAGATCAA
Source organism: Timema podura (assembly GCA_033556935.1). Taxonomy (NCBI): domain Eukaryota; kingdom Metazoa; phylum Arthropoda; class Insecta; order Phasmatodea; family Timematidae; genus Timema; species Timema podura. The sequence goes on along the minus strand of JAVRXN010000008.1, from coordinate 82,008,324 downwards.
ATTTGAGTTTTTTGTTTAAGTTTTTATAAATTTATCTCACACAATTAAAAATATATTTATTTACACAATTCAAAATTTTTACAAATTTATCTCACACAATTAAAAATATATTTATTTACACAAATCAAAGTTTTTACAAATCTATCTCACACAATTAAAAATATATTTATTTACACAAATCAAAGTTTTTTTTACAAATACTTTAAATATTTATTTATTGGAATTTTTATTTACAAAAATTTTTTTTACAAATACTTTAAAATATTTATTTATACAAACATAGCTCACACCATGAAAAATATACTTGGGATATTTATTCACACAAATCAAAGTGTTTTTTTACAAGTATATCTCATAATATGAAAAGTATACTTGGAATATTTATTTACAAAAAAATTATAGTTATAGAATATATATATTATGGAAACACTAATCAAATTCTTGAGCTCGTAGAGGGAATAGTGGCCTCGGTACTAATTTATAAAGTCCAGTTTAAAAATTATTTGAACATATATGTACAGATGATTTCAAATTTGACTAGAATTAAAATATACATACAAACAATTTTACCTAGAATAAAAATATATATACAAACAACTAATTCTATTTGACTAGAAATAAACAGGTAGGTGGAGATTTATAATGGCGGATAAAATATCCCGGATGCATAAAATAAATCAATAAAAAAATATGCTTTTCTTCATGCAGAAAAAAATATGAAAAAAATCTCAAATCTTTGAAAAATGGTATGTCGGTGGAACTGTCTAGAGGGGGAAAAAAAAAAAAAGATGATTATTCAGCCCGTCTAAATGATCACCTTTTAGTCGTGGCGAGCGCGTTTACAAGGACTCTGATACCCAAACGGCAACGTATTATAATCATCGGTTATCCGCCGTTTGGTGTACACAGGCCGGTAGACTTTATTCTGCGAAACGGTACATACAGTCGCAAGACCTTTTCTTACAATTTTGTGCGGTATCTGTAAGTATCTTTCCGCGGCCTGTTCGGTGACCATCGCTTTCAAAACGTCAAAATTAACGTCGTTCCGGTTTCCGTAGTTTGTGGTGATCCCACGAACCTTGCATACCGTTTTTGTTTTGGCAGGGTCACCACCGACGATAACACGTTACGCGTAATTCTTGGGACCGCCAGATACAAAGGCGCTAATGTAGCTTCCCGGACCGTAATCTTGAAGTTCGTCAGTGTGGTCACCTAAAAGGTCTTCGGTCAGGGGACTCCAATCGCCGGGGCGTTCTGTGAATAGAACGCTATCTGTATCGTGATACAAAACGCGGTCCCTCAATTTTTCAAGGATGCTGTATAAGTGCAACCTACAGATAGCGTTCTATTCACGGAACGCCCCGGCGATTGGAGTCCCCTGACCGGAGACCTTTTAGGTGACCACACTGACGAACTTCAAGATTACGGTCCGGGAAGCTACATTAGCGCCTTTGTATCTGGCGGTCCCAAGAATTACGCGTAACGTGTTATCGTCGGTGGTGACCCTGCCAAAACAAAAACGGTATGCAAGGTTCGTGGGATCACCACAAACTACGGAAACCGGAACGACGTTAATTTTGACGTTTTGAAAGCGATGGTCACCGAACAGGCCGCGGAAAGATACTTACAGATACCGCACAAAATTGTAAGAAAAGGTCTTGCGACTGTATGTACCGTTTCGCAGAATAAAGTCTACCGGCCTGTGTACACCAAACGGCGGATAACCGATGATTATAATACGTTGCCGTTTGGGTATCAGAGTCCTTGTAAACGCGCTCGCCACGACTAAAAGGTGATCATTTAGACGGGCTGAATAATCATCTTTTTTTTTTTTTCCCCCTCTAGACAGTTCCACCGACATACCATTTTTCAAAGATTTGAGATTTTTTTCATATTTTTTTCTGCATGAAGAAAAGCATATTTTTTTATTGATTTATTTTATGCATCCGGGATATTTTATCCGCCATTATAAATCTCCACCTACCTGTTTATTTCTAGTCAAATAGAATTAGTTGTTTGTATATATATTTTTATTCTAGGTAAAATTGTTTGTATGTATATTTTAATTCTAGTCAAATTTGAAATCATCTGTACATATATGTTCAAATAATTTTTAAACTGGACTTTATAAATTAGTACCGAGGCCACTATTCCCTCTACGAGCTCAAGAATTTGATTAGTGTTTCCATAATATATATATTCTATAACTATAATTTTTTTGTAAATAAATATTCCAAGTATACTTTTCATATTATGAGATATACTTGTAAAAAAACACTTTGATTTGTGTGAATAAATATCCCAAGTATATTTTTCATGGTGTGAGCTATGTTTGTATAAATAAATATTTTAAAGTATTTGTAAAAAAAATTTTTGTAAATAAAAATTCCAATAAATAAATATTTAAAGTATTTGTAAAAAAAACTTTGATTTGTGTAAATAAATATATTTTTAATTGTGTGAGATAGATTTGTAAAAACTTTGATTTGTGTAAATAAATATATTTTAAATTGTGTGAGATAAATTTGTAAAAATTTTGAATTGTGTAAATAAATATATTTTTAATTGTGTGAGATAAATTTATAAAAACTTAAACAAAAAACTCAAATTTGATCTTGAGAGAGAGAAAGCTCATCTGATGTTGGAATGGTGTAGTATCCATAGAGTAGAGTCAAGTTAGACCCCGGTAATAATGCTTTAAGTATGAGTATACAATTATTGCTTTTTAACATAAACTCATTGGTTAAGGAATGTTATAAGTTCGTTTTTTAACCTAACACATGATTAAACACACGGAGGAGTTGAAGTCTAACCCAGAAAACCGACCGTTTCTCTAGGAAAAAAGATATTCCAATCAATCGAGCAGTTCTTATTAAGTAATGTATTTGTTACAATCAAAAAATTGTGTTTTAGATAAGGAATATTTAAAATTATATTATTATGATGTGACTGAAAATAACCTTCAAAGAATTTTACATAATGTTGAAACTAAAATCACTCAAATGACCTTTAATGAAATTTATCTTTGTCTAACTAATCAAAACCCTCAAATGCCTGTGGAAAGAATTGTCTTCAAATCTTTAGGAAATTTTGATAATTATTATCTTTCAATAGATGAAACTAGACATATTGTAAATTTATGGCTAAACTTTCAATTTGGACAGGATCAAGAAATGATTGGTGAATTAAAAAAAAATTATATAGAGTTTTGGATAGATGTAACGAAAAATGTTGTGTAATTTACTTATATGGTGATCCAAATTCATTGAAATCAACTTTTTTCACAATGATTGCAGATGCTTTAATTAATGTAGGTTATTGTAGCAAAAACAATAAATTATCTCAATTTGGATTACAAGACTGTTACAATAAACGTGTAGTAATGATTGATGATCCCTCTTTTGATAGATTAACTATTGTGAACAGATAAAGTTTATTTAGTGGTGATGCTATCAATGTTAGTGTTAAACATAAAGGTGATGCTATAATTAATAAAAATGCATTTTTGATGGCATCAAATAGTGAAATTTTTTAGGTCCTGTATGGAAATCTAGAATTTATAGACATAAGGTTCGGGATGTTCGTCACAGTGACTTGCCTTGGTTTGCTAAAAATAACTCAATCCATTATATATTTTTGAATTATTTAAGGATTTTGGTGTTTGGGAATAATTTTGGGAAATAATAAATATATATATGTTTGTAATTTTATTTATGAATAATATATATTATAAAATGTACAATGTTTGTTTACTTTACATATTATATATAAAATGTACAATGTTTGTTTACTTTACACATTATGTTCATAATTCCTAACCATATCCTGTCTAATTATAGTACCTCCTGAATTTGGTTTTCTCTCTGGAGCTGAGGGACCTGGTTTAGTTTCTGTATCAACTGTTCTCCTAGGTCTTTGAATATTAACTTGTTGTTGAGGATCGGCAGGTTTAGGAGTTCCTTATGTATCTATTAATATTCCCCTATTTGTTCCTAAAATAGAATAACAATCACTAGAATACCCTTTGACTCTTTCAGTACTAGCAAATATCATCTCTTTACTACTATTTAAGGTGACCTGGTGGTCTAGGCGTAAGGTGTCTGACTTCTGTGCTGAGGGTCCGGGGGTTCAATCCTCGGTCGTGGCACACCGTGATTCCATACTAAAGCTTTTCTATCTTTAGTTAATGAACTTATTATTGGAAAATGATTAGTATTGTCCTGTACATGTACATCCATATTAGTCTATGAATTATTATTTGAAAATTCTACTCCAGTTGTACCAAGACCAAAGTCTACATGATTTTGCCAAATTAAACTATTTTGTGGAACCCTATCCTATAAATACAAGTATTATTTAGCCTAGAAGCTCTGTCTCAAACATTATGGATAAAATAATTAATCCTTTTACTTTTCTTTCTCTTTGGCAGGGTATCAATATAACGTCACAGCAATTATAATTTATAAAAGAATATGTGTGTGTGTGTGTGTGTTGTCACGCGCGACACTTTATATAAGTTAAAATTATAAACTACTCACATTTACCCTTCTGGCATTGTTGACACGTGTATATTGTCACAATATATTCTAGGGATTTAAAAAAAAAAAACATTTTATTACTAGTTTTTTAATTGACAAGCAACAATTAATTAATGTAAAACATTCATAACTTGCAGCCACAACAACATGGAGTGATTTTTTTTAGGTCTTGTGACCAATACAAATAATTAAGATTAGAGTGCAACATGAATTATAAAAAAAAACATATAATCACTCTTTTACCTAAATTAAAACATCATGAGAGAATATCATTTTTTACCATCTAGAAAATGAGTACGAGTCACCTCCAAAATAGTTCAGGACACGCTGAGAGGCACTAGAACGCCTATTGACAATGTCTCCATTGTTTTTACATTCTCGATCTTCAGATAGCACAACGTTATAATTTTTGTTTTTTCTCGAGTTCGTTTAAGCGCTTGACACGGTTGTATTATTCTTTCTCGATCCTGTCTAATGCGTTGCACAATACCTCTTCGTCCCAACAGGCATCCTGGTGAGCAGTATTTTGAGGTGTTTGTGGCAAATAAGTTTGGAGAGCTTTGCGTAGGTCCCCTTACAAATGCCGCATAATGGTAATTGGAGATGCAACGAAAGAAATATTCCTGGAAGAAAAAAAACACACTCGCTTAAGATGGGGTGCTAGTGAACGTGAGTTTAGGGCAGTATTTTCGAAGTTTTTATAGCATAAACATTTATTTGGTCAAAATAAATCAAATATTTCTTCTATAGAAACATAGAATTTAGTTTTTCGCACATGCTAATCTCAACAGTTCTTTAATATCTGTCAAGGGTGTCCTGGAATTTAGTGACAACTTTTTCTCTGCATTTAAAAAGTTTGTCACCAAATGCCGCTATGCTCATGAGAGATATTCAAGAACTCTTGAGATTAGCATGTGCAGAAAGCTAAACTCTATGTTTCTATAGAAGAAATATTTGATCTATTTTTGCCAAAAAATGTTTATGCTATAAAAACTGCAAAATTAATGCACTAAACTGGCGCTCACTAGCACCCCACCTTAAGCGGCAACGCCCTGCGTTCCTCTCTCAAAATGTCTACCACTAGCTCCGATGACACCAGCAGAGGGCTACGACAACATGAGCGCGCCTAGTTTAAACATCATACTTTGTCCTCCGAGATATATCATATAGCGTGCTTTAGATTTAAATCGCTTACAATCCAAATAATAGGCAGACTTTGGAAGTAAGACGTTACGAATCTGCCCAGACCGATTATGTAGTCATCGGGCCTTTAACCCATAATTTTAACGTTTGGATAAGTTTTGTAGATTGTTAAATCCTCTAGATTTACGGGTTCTTCGGCCTTTACCTCTTCCTCCGCTGGTGGTGGGCACGCGGGGTGACTATGGCTGTGAGTACTGGTAGGCAGACGACTCTGGCGGTGGGTACGTCGATGCCTCTGGGGACGGGGGCGGTGGCTGCGTCGTCGTGAAAGGTTGTGGAGCTCGGAAGGGTGGTGGAGGCCTGGGCAACACGGCCACGACGTCCCCTTGGCGGAAATTGTAAACAGCACATGTCATATCACACAGGTAAGTCTCCTCGATTCTCTCGTAGGGTAGTACTTTAGTCGCTCTTATCTTGTGACAGGTAGAGTCGCAGAACTCGATGTAGCCTCGCTCCTCTCTGTCTTGGTTCACTACTTTGTAAATTACCTGTCTATCGCTCACAGCCACACTGTGAATATTTTCTCCAGTCATATAGGCACGACCCGTAACCGTATGACCCACAAACGTTAATAAATTAATCATGGTGAGCGTACCCGTGAGCTTAAAATGTGCTGTATGGTTTGTAGGGTCCACCGTGCACATGTATTAACTACCCGTTTGCCCGATGTTGTTGTTGTTGTGGTTGACTGCTTGACTCTTAAATGCGTTCAAAGTTCACAATGGTAGGTGAACCGGGTTTTACTCCGGCGCAGGTAAATACCAATTTTTCGTTATTAAGCTCGCACACGTCTTCATCTGTTAGAGTACCAAACGACAGGGTAAAAATACACAAAACTCGCCATCTAGATAGGCTATTAGGCGTCTCCCGAACTTTGTATCGACAGCTTTTAATTTATCAGCCGAATACTTTTGATCCACTGTTAGATCACTCAATTTTACGGTCTGCACTGCGTCACCAACAGCTCTAACTTGTCCATCTTGAACCGCTCTATGACCGAGCGGGCCTCCCCTATATATATATATATATATATCCACCCCCTCGCGAGTGACGTCACGCGATACGTGAACAATTCTTTTCTCGACTTGTCGCATCCCATCCAAAACAGTGTATAGGATAGGACAGCCTTGAGAAACTAACAGCTCAACAAAATGGACCCTAGCTTTTTTAGCATACTATAAATTTGTACATAGACCTAAGTTATCTTGGCCCAAAAGTTTTACTGTTTTTAAAATACAAAAATACTTAACCTAATTCCCGCTATCATACCATCCGACCATACTAAGTGAACTATTGTTGAAGTAATTTTTTTTTTACAAAAATGACAACCTATCAACTATAAACGTGACTTTATATCCATTACTGCTTCCTAAAACTGATGTCAAGATCAATCGATGTGTTAAATACATCCGAGCAACACATTATTATTATTATTATTATTATTATTATTATTATTATAAAAGATAGTTTTAAGTTTTAAACTTGTTAAAATATGTCTCAAAGTAGTAATAAATATACCATGCATTCAACTATGCTGGTAATATAATTTCAATAAATTGTTAATAGGCCTATTATATTTGTGACATTTTAAAATATTCATACAAATGACTTTGTAACAATCCCAATTTTATTTCTTTTGGGTTGCGTCTTACTAAATTTTCAAAAGTAGTTTTTTAATAATCTGCCCTTAAATAAGTTTTACTCCTAAAACAAACACACATCTTGTTAATCACAATAATCAATCTATATTAAATAAATTTTAAACGAAATTTTTCTAATATATTTTTAAACTTTAACATTTTCAAAAATTAATTATATGGAAACTACTTTGATATAATTTGTTATAAAAATATTTAAAAATTTAAAATATAAAAATATTTACTTTGATAAACAATAACATTTCTCGGGGAAGCTCGTTGAAACTTATCTAATTAACACTTCAAAGAAATTTAAAGTTTTTAATCCTACGTGTTGATCCCTTTCAACTCTAATATAACCTCAACAATATTCTAATATATCAGACTATCTATTAAATAACGTGTTATTTCTAGACGACAGCATCTCATATCAGCATCTCTGCAGGTGGTTCTTAAACTCATAAAAAACGAACGTAGAAATGTAGGCATACCAGTTTTTAATGATGTAATAAAGTTTTATGGATATATTTGAATTGTTATATTTTTGCAGATTTTTGTAAAAATATTCTAAACTTTCTACCAAACAGTCTTATATTTATGTTTATATTGAATGGTGACAAAAGTTCAATATGATATGTAATATAATTACATTTTTTCTATTCTTGAAATTTAGTTAAAAATTTAATACTAGGCTTAAACCGTATGAGCGTTAAAACGGTTATTAGGGTATATTTTAAGTTTTTTAATTTATTATCATTGTTATATTTATTTCTTAAACTCAGCTATCTAAGGTTTTAATGTCATGAAATATATTATATTAATCATAAATTAATATTAAAATTGCTTCTACAAATACATTACAACGATAAGCAAAAAATATATATTGCAATACTAAAAATCCTTCCATGAAAAATGTATTAACATGTAAATATATTGTTTGTTAAATGTCGGAGTTTGAACCTGTACAGATTTATGACGACCTATATATTAATATTTAAAAATTAAAGTTTATATATCATTATATCTATTAAATTAGCTCTTCAAAAGAAACTGTTTTGCTCTTATTTGACCTACAACAGACTATCAGAAAACTATTATTTTTTCACTTCCCCACTGTCTTAGGGACGTGTCTGTAAATAATTATCTTATTTTCACGTGAAGTGTATATTTATGTATGTTACATACTATTGTATTATTTCAGACTTGGTCTATGGTAAGGTCGAGAAGTTGAGGAAGAGTGAGTGTTATTGAACAAGTTATGGGGGACATTGTTACTTATATTGCTGAAAACTATATGTAAATACAAATAAGGCTACATTATAAAATAAAATGGGGAGATTAAGCATTTAGTCTATGGTAGGCTCTATTTGGGGTCGTATTATCATCCGTTAATTTAATTGTCACTAATGGTGATCAGTATTTGTTATTACATATAACCATATGAAGAACTTTTAAAATATAGTTTTTAGTATAAAGTTTAACCCTGTCTATTAATAGCGTGTATTAATTTAAGAACATAAGAGCTGGTTTTAAAGGAAGTGACCACAAATTTCTCAATAATATGATGAGAAAATCACAGTATAACACTGAGTATCTGACCCCCCGAATATCTAACTAACCGCAACCAAGACGTAAGTTTCTGCGAATCATCCTACTTGCTCATTATTCCTGTATATTCTTTTCAATATGCTTTACGTTTAAATATTTTTCATCTTTCTTGTTTTAAAAGGGTATTAATTTATATTAATACATTATGACAATAGTGTTTAGTTTCTTGGGGCCCCAAGAGCTGTGTCAATGCTCCCATGTCACGTGTATTGACCCAGTGGGGTTCTCTGAGAAGTTTAGTTCTCCGAAAACAATGTACAGTCTCCCTTCTTAGCGAAAACGGTCCGTGGTTTCACATTCTCCCTTCTTAGCGAAAACAACGTATGGTTCTTCATAGCCTGAGGCAATATCTGTTTTCGATAATTAAGAAAAAAATTATAGACCGTTCTTGGTATGAAGGAACTGATACCTATTAACTATGGAGCCCCGGGAGGGGGCGGGGGGAGCGGGGGACGGGGGCAGGAGGCTTGGGGGGGCGAGGCGGATATCTGAGGATGAGAAGCGTATTTTTTACATTGACAATTTTGACCTTCGGACGATACCTCACAGGATGAGAAGTTTCTCCCTTCTTAGCATAAACGGTGTAAAATAGGCAACAGACCCCCAAGTGACGTCACGTGTTTTGACAGAATCGTCCAAGGTCAAATTGATCTCATACGCCCCGCTATAGTAGTGGCCTACTCGAGTTTTCCCACGTCTTCGCTCACATTTATGTTGGGTAAATTAACTTATTTCTAGCAAATCATCTAAACCAGGTTTTCTCAAATTCTATGCACTTAAGCCTTACATGAACATTAAAAGTAATTTTTTAGCCTCACTTTCCTAGAATAAAAATAACTTTTTTACGTTAAAATACAAAAATGTGGCATTTATTATTTCATTGAGTTCTTTATTTTCTAATAGGAACTGTGTAGAAGTTTATTAATAATAGACTAGTAAAGTTTTGTAAAACATTCATAAAATATCACGTTTGTTTTAACGTTTTATGACGGAAATATTATTCATGAAAAATATGTACGTGTCATTTGGAAGAATGAGTTTTTTTTCCTATCACAGAGATGGTTCAAGTCAGCTTCTGTTTATATAACACACAAAGGAAGGCCTTTTTCAAATACCAGTCGATTTCTGTAATTCAAATTATCATAATTATTGAGAAATTACTTTCATACACATGTATGTAGATGCAAAGATCAAAATTAATGTTATTATTTCATTAGTCAAACAGAATATTAATTTTTTACAGTCAATCAGAATTTAGCAAGTCAAAGGAAGTGAAAAATTGGTTCACAGTTATAACGATGCTGTGCCTCACCTGAAATCCCCTCGCGCCTCGTAGTTTGAGAAAGCCTGACCTAAGCTACCAAAAACCCTATTTCAGACACGTATGAGGCGAGAACTTTGTCTGTATGTTGATGAAGCCACAAATTAACTACTACCCATAAGAAGGAACCAAAATATATTTTAAAAATATTTGCAATCTTTGCATGAATATTTGCTCGACTACGCGGAGACATTGTTGAAATGAACACCAAAATAAATAGCTTACATTTACTATCTAATAAACAAAACTAAATCTAAATAGCTGAACAAATACCTACATTTAGGGCACAACTGCAAGCACGATAAGAATGGATATTTTACGTGAAACCATTGTTGCAATAAACACCAAAATAATAGTTTAAATTTACTATTTAAAATGAATTAATTTGAAGAATCACTCAAGTAAGCACCTTAGCTTATCAAACAAATTGTTCTGTTAGTAATTGTTTCTATTAATTTTTGGAATTTTCCCCCTCTCCCCCAATCATCATTTCTCTAGCTCCCATTTAAGCATCTATAGTTTTAGGAATCATTTCGTTATCTATAGTTGTACTTCTACCTGCCAGCCAAATTTCAATTTTCTACTACACCTAAATGGTTTTATAACCCCTCTCCCCTGGATTTCCTGGAGTTCCATTTTAAAATGTACATATCTAATAGTTACTTAGAGTGGTGCATTTACTTTTACTCTCTCTCAAACTCTCTCTCCCAAACTCTGCGTCTCTCTCAAACTTTCTCTTACACGCTCTTACATTTTCCCTCTCTCTCACTCTTTCTCTTTCTCTGTCTCAAACTCTTTTTATAAGTCTCAAACTATCTCTCAAACTCTCTCAAAATCACTCTTTCCCTCAAATTCGCTCTATCTCAAACAATCTCTCTCAAACTTTCTCTCACCCAAACTATCTCTATATGTCTCATACTTTCTTTCAATCTCTCTTTCTATCAATTTCTCACTCTCAATCTTTATCTCTAACTCCCTCTTTCTCACTCACACTTACTTCTCTAAAACTTTATCTCTCTAAAACTTTCTTTCTTAAAGTTTCTCTCATACGCTCTCACATTTTCGCTCTCTTTCACACTATACCTCTCATAGTCTCTCTCCCAAAATTTCACTTACACGATATATCTCACACACACTCCCTCACACACTTTATTAGACACTCTCCGTCATATACTCTCTCTCTCTCTCTCTCACACACACACTATCTCACTTTATCTCTCTCCCACACACACACACTCTCTCTCCCATACACGCTCTCGCGTTATCTCACACACACTTTCTCTCTCACAAAGACTCTCTCTCTAACACTCTCGTACACACTCTTTTTTTCCCACTTCTCCCAGTTCTCTCTAGCACATACACATTATCTCACTATCAGTCGTTCACACTCACTCAATCTCTTTCCATTGCTCATTCTCAGTCTCTTACACTTACTATCACACACTCACACTCTCATTTTCATTATCATATTTTCTCCCTCTATCATATATTGTATATAATTTGATAAGCAAGTCTCCAGTTATAAAAATTACGGGAAAATGGCTGAACATATTTTGATAAAAGATCACTCATTTTAAAGATTAGGTACCTAGGTGTCGAGGATATCGGTAAAATCAGTAATTTTCAACGAAAGGCCAATTTTCCCAGTGAATTTTAAGCTTATCATTCTTTGTTTACATCACCATAGAAACCCTTAATTGCGTGCATGGTTGTATATCTATAAATAAAAATGTTTCAACAACAGTGTTAATGTGAGGCTTTAAATCTTGTGTGAAAGCATAGTCATCTCTAGTAGAAACCCGCGGCCAGTGAGAAGTGACAACGCCGCATACTGGGGCCAGATACTTGACTTAAGGCCGTATTACACGTAGCAGGTTGCAGCGCTGCTTTCTGACGTCGTTTTGCAGCGCTGCAAGATGATCATGTAATATACCTAAATGATCGGTGCGCGTATCAGAAAGCTGGCAGCGCAAATATCAAACGAGTTTGATATTTTCTGATCGGACGACTGATTTCTGCGCCGTGTAATCGCTCTCTGCTCAAATGTTATACTGCGCATGCGTGCACCTGGTCGAGATAAGGTAGTACCAGACCAGAGGATCGCCATTTTCTCAACAGTTTCGTTCGTGTGGACAACGTTCGCTGTGTTTATATTTTCAAGTGTTTATTTTCATCGTTCGGGACATTATGACAGACATAAGAAACTATAGCAAAGAGTTTTTGACAGAATTGATTGAATTGTACCAAACAATGCCATGTTTGTGGAAAGTTAAAGGTGATGAATACCTAGATCGTTTGAGTAAAGAGAAGGATTTGGGGGAATTGGTAGCAACATTTCAAGAGGTTGACAAATACATCACAAGAGGATCAGTAATTAAGAAAATGAATTAATTACGAACCTCCTGGAGGAAAGAAGCGAAGAAAATACGGGACTCTCTAAAGTTTCCACTGAGTGGCAAGATGATCATTCGTCAGAATGCAGCTTGTGTGTAATAGGTAACCCAGATTTGTCAGCTCGCAGCGCTGCAAAACGACGTCAGAAAGCAGCGCTGCAACCTGCTACGTGTAATACGGCCTTTATGGCTATTCTAGAGCGCGCCAAATCATTCAATCCGCAAGGTGTTTTTGCAATGTTTGTTGACTTACTACAGCTGTGTCTTGTGTTTATAATAATATAACTAATAACGAATTTCGAGCTATACCCTTTATTTTCAAGTCTAGCATTACACTGAAAAATTACTTTAAGACTTACTCTCAAATCTTGAAGTATTTTTCTGTCAAAATTTCTTGAGGGGAACCTCTCCCGACCCGATTCCGTGAGAGTACCCGCGCCCCCCTCCCAAAAATCCTGGATCCGCCCCTGAATTACCTCACTGGGTATTTCCTTATTCTTCCCATAGCTTTCGCTACTCGGAAAGTGGTCTCTGCAGTTTTAAAAATGTGCATGACGTCGTCCTATGATATTTTCGGGACACTCTTATTTTTACGGTTCAATAGCATGGAGTTTGATGACACAATAGGTTTACTCCTAACTGAGTCCAAACATGTGTCACAATTAACGGTCTTTAAAAACATTTTTGTTATAAAACCAGCTATATATGTCGCAATGTCACAATTGAAAGAAGAAAGCTTCAAATGATGGTAACTGACAAGACCATCTGAGTGAACAGTGCTGTTCTTGATGTGTGAAGGACTTTTACCATTTTACTTATAAATGTAACGATTGATTTTAAAAACAAAATGATCGTCATTATAAGGCAATTTCAGCTGGTCACTGGAAACATGCAAGATAGTGGTTTGATCTGATGCCAACAGTAGCCTGTAGATGGAGTACATATTTTCTCGTGAGTTATTAGTCGTATGTACGCAGCTTCGAAATGCTTAGCAGTTGGGATATTATTGTGTCCTCCTTTACTTCTAATTGCTCAAAAAAAAATACCTCCAAATGATCTTAGCTGAATGTATAAGTTAACAAATAATGTAATGGAGTATCGTGACCTTTGACGAGCATGTCATAGAGGCTACGAAGATGAGGCTGGAAATGGAACAATGTTGGAACTACTTTTTCTCTCAACGAACGCCCACCAAATTTTTTCCTGTCAAAACATTCTTCAAGGAAATATTTTGAACAAATTTTGTAATATTGGGTTGGTGTGGACTTGTCAAGCTTTAGGACAATTGTCCACTGTTTTCTTTCTTTCCGTCTTTAGGGAAACTAGAATGTTAATACAAAAATATAAACACATTAAAAAAATGACCTGCGATACAACGTGTGATAGGCCTATCTATGCCTGGTATAATACATATTAGCTTAGCTTACACAAGTATACGGCCATCGGTAGCTAGGCTAATGAAAACAATAGCATTCATTGAAGGCCTAGAAATAACAGAGCGTAGCTCACGCCAAATTATGCGAATTAAATGGTACTGCTACAAGCTAGGCTTACTTCTATAATACGAAAAAGTAACAAATATACGGTGAAATTACGGTCTAAACTGAGTTGGTTAATGTTGAACATAATATACATTAATGTGTCAATGCAAAGTACAAACCTGTGGAAATAAATTGGCCCATTCCTCATGTAACGTTAACTTGCAGTTAGTTACAATTGGATCCATCCCGTTATAATGTTGATACGTAACTATCAAGAATTCATACCACCCGCTCAATAATTCCGACCTAAATAGAATCCCTACAATGGTACTATTCTCTGTTGTAGTCCCTGTAGGCTAATACGGAAAGATAATACGACTCAGTATATTTCATACAGTACAATCTTCTGTAATATTACACTCATATTTGTTCAGGAACTTACCTTTGAAATCTTCTATCACTAGCCGCCACCAAAGCTGAACTTCACCGTGCAGCTAATGTGAAGAATGGGGCCGAGCTAACGAAAGTCTACAATCAACGCGTAGTCATTCTCCGTCTAGTCAGATTGAATCTGAGGAATGACAACATGGAGAACGCTAGAAGACAACAATCCACCCGCCCTCTGACGGATGTCAGATGAACTTCCCCAAACAACACAAACATCCAATGATCGCCGACTTGTTCTAATATTCCGATGGAACAACCCTACAAAGTGCCTACGTGACCGATGACAGCTAGCAACTGCGTGCTAGAAATTACCTCCCCTCTTTCCGTGCAACGAAAATCACTATAAAACAGGCTGACATTGTCTAAAAACTTTGACTATCTAAAATCTACGAACGAGGACGGATCATTGTCGTCGACCTGGACAATGATCGGATAAACATTCATACATCATAAATTGGAACGTAACTATGGCTGTTACTTATAAAGAACTCTATTCATTTCCGACTTATAATATTTTCGTGTTAAAATCTTTATCTTGTGTTTTGCTTAATATTTAACTTTTTTCTTTATTATCTCAGTCGCTTAAATGTAACTTGTATGCCGCCACTTAGGCGCGGTTGGTTAGTTTGTTAGCTTATTAGTTTGGTTTGAAATCCACCATTGGTAATTTTGTATTGAGTGAATTTAAATGTAAATTGTTAAAATGTGTGGACTTTTGTATTTTGCTATTTCACGCGACTGTAGAAATAAAGTCAGGCTTGTTAATTTTTTATATAATTTAATTTTGTTCTAAATTTCAATCTTTTGTTTTTTTCTAAGAAATAGTTAGTCCCGGGAGGTTTTGACTTGAGTCTGGAAGTCAAACTCTCGCGTTATGTTTTATGTAATTGTAAATTTTCGTATTGTAACTTGTAATTGTTTGAGGAGCCCATCAGGCATGAATATTTAATGTTGTTTCATTTTGTGGATATCTTACTTCACTTCACTTTTGGTAGTTTAACTTCTCTTTTGTTGTTATAATCTACGTAATTTTGTGTCTCTTAAAGACGACCTGTAATAAATGTAAACATGGAATGTTTACATTCTGCGCTTCACGTTATTATTTTCAGCATTATTCAGAATGATATAATGAGACCACTGTACTTTGCTTTATCTACGTTTATACTGAATAAACCATATTATTGTTATATTTTTAATTCTGCTTATATTTTCCTTTATGTAGCATCACCATCTCCCTTTTATTTAATTGTGGTCGTTAAGTAGAAGGCAATGGAGACGGTGTAACACTCACATATCTTTTGGAACATCTGTACACTCAACACGCAAACACCATTGTACTTTTCCTACTGGGAGCCGAGCTCTGCCTAAAGTCACGTGGTTAATTAATTAAATTAAACAATTAAATTGCTATTGGCCTCGATACACATGTTATATTTTCAAACATCTGAAAAGTTAGCGTTTAAACATATTTTAGGCAAATTTTTCGAAGAAAAATAGAAGGTTTTCAACGCTGAGCAAGTTTAATTTTCAATTATTGTTTTTAAGGAGAGTGCCCATCTGGGATTTAAAAAACAATCTCTAAGTCTTTGAATAGAAAGGACAACACAGTTTACTCTGAAGTAATCAAAATCTATTTTCAGAAGTTTTAAATAAAACCATTATTTAAGATGTCATAATTCTCAAATAGAAAAAATATAAACTCAACATTTTTAATTAAAGTTAAATAGGCCCATGCTAGCTTTTCCTTGAACGTTCAAAGTCTCTTTTCATAACGCCCACCTGTCTAATTTTTAGGGCTAGAAATTTAATAAAGAATCCAAAGCTATCAGAACATATAAACCAGCTGAATTAGCTTAGCTCCAAGGTGTTTGACTGGGTGCCTTTCTTTGGACCAGGAGTTCAGATAGAGTTTGAATTCCAGCATCTTTATGGGGAGCGATTTTTCTCGTCAAATTTTTCTATCCTCTTTCCAAACGAAAGTTCATGAATTTTCTCTTAGATACTTTAGTTGTTCTTACCCTATTAGTTTAAATCATACATAAATGTGACGTTTAACGTCTTAATTGTGTAAATAGAACTACACTCTACCTGAAAAAAATGATTGCGCATTCAATTTGTTCAAAAATACTTTCTTCAAATTATGTAGAACCATTTGTTTGTAGAATATAAATATTGAATTAATTGAAAATATTAGTATGCTCAAGGGCTTATCTAGATCATTTTATGTCAAGAGGAGTCCCAACTATAATTAAACCTCTCACTTAGAGTGACAGCTGAAAGTGATGGGAGTGTGTGTCCTTGTGTTAATGCAGAGGGAAGGAATAAGGGGCGGTAGAGTGCGTTATGGCTTAAGGTAAATCAAGTCTAGATAGGTTCAATTAGTTAAAAGGAATACATATTTGCACATTTAGCTTTTTGTTATCGATGACTGTTATTATTACATTCCTTGTGTCGATGTTTTTTCACCAACACTCCTGTTGAGGAAAATTATATTGACCTAAAGGTAGACCTTCCCCCCTGGTAGGGAGAATCTCTCATAGACTTGGAAGGGGGAGCGTCCTCCTGTTAGGGAGTCACAATTACTTAGAGGGTGATGTGTTCTCCCATGTAGCTATGCCCTTGAATAATCTCACAATCACCCTACCATTACACATTAGCGTAAGTGCGTGTAACCCGAATGGTTAATAAGGCGCAGCGATAATAATAATAATAATAATAATAATAATAATAATAATAACAATAATAAAACAATTGTTGGGTGTACACTCCATTAGATTATTAGTCCTACTAGGTAGAAATTTCTCCAAGGGGATATTTGAAAACTGTAATACGCAATAATTTATTATTGCATGTCCTTCTGACAGACAGGTGATATGCACCACAAGGATGGTAAGCCAAATGGGAGAGAGAAGAAATTGGAATTACTTGAATGAAATATATAAAATTGATAAAACAACAAAAGAAGAATTGTAATTGCCCAAGCGGAGCGAGTGTCCTGTTTTGAATTGACTGTTTGACATTTTACTAAATATGTCATTTACATTGTTTCAACATAAACTTAATAACATTAACATGTGTATTTTAAATTTCTTTTAACTATATTGTTAGACTGAAGTTTCAAGCCATGTGAAAAGCGTTATTCTCTAATTATATAATGTCCCTACTCTTGATTAAATTATTGATTTTGTTTTATGGCTAATTTGATCACCAAGTGACCATATCAACTTCATATCTTAAGTATTTATCATTTTTAAGCCAAGTTAAATCAGGGATAGAAAAAATTGGCAGTGACCCGAATTGAGCCAGATATTCTCGAGTAAATGTTGAATAATACATTTCATTTTAGCTATTTGATGGTAAATAATTTGCGTTTCTGGAGGAACTTTTTTTTTAGTAAATACGTTTGCGGACCTTTCTTTACAATTAATTTATATAAAAAACACTTTGATATATTAGGCTATGAATTGAAATTAAAATTAATCAATATTTGAGGTATTTAACGAGCACTTTCTGAACCGACTGATTATATCAGCACACGACTTATAAACTAACTTAAATCTAGAACAGACACAACACCCAGCCCCCCGACCGTTAGTTAATATTATGTTCAGAAATGAAACCCAGGACATTTTAACATAATTGGCAGACATGCTACCGATTTAGCTAGGGTGTCAGACACCACTTGTTGGCTACCCCCTTCCGAGTGAACTGGAATAATGACAGGTATAAGTTCAGGCCCGCTCTACTAGCAGGGACTTTATACCCCTTCCCCACCATAATGTGGTTTACCAACCTCTCTCCAGGTTAATGTGAGTAAATTTCCTCAAGATGGTAATGATACTGTTTTGGATACTATTTTGTGCGCCGTGTCTTACTTCCCGTTACAGCTATCCGCGTATTTACTCCAATGGATAAGGAATGAAGAAGGTAAATGTTTTGGGAAATGTGCCTGTATTTGCGTTTAAGGCAAATTATAAGTCAACAATGGTAAGGTGACTATTTTGGCCTTAAATGGTAAGGCGGGGTATGTCATAACCTAGTTAGAAAAAGGTCATTAAAATAATACAAACGACTTTTTTTTAAATATTTTTCGTTTAATATATATTATGTAGGCCTATTATAGCTATATATGATTTCTTCATTGTGGTAAAATATTTGAAACATAGTTGCTGTGTTCAGTTATGAATAATTTAAATTTAAATTACAATATGAAAGTTAGGAATCATACTAAATATAAAGTTTATTTTGAGTCTATTTTATATAGAATAGCTCACTCAGCACAATCTTGGCATAACATTGCCCGATGTTCCAAACACATAGGCTTCCTGCAATATTTACAGGTAAGTTTTGTTTTTCTGTCTTTGCTTCGTGGACAAATATGATACCTTTTCATTGTCATTGGTTGTTAATAATCTAATTGTGGTCTGATTTCAGCCTCTGGTAGATTTAGTATCTCCCTGATGTGGATCTTGATGGCTCTAGGAATGTTTCCAGATCGACTCCTCATTACTAGATGATCTCTTGTCAGGCTTGCACTTAGCTCTTTCAAAAAGTGATGTCGGTTAGGTTTTGGATTAACTTTCCAGTCTGGACTAGCCAGTAAAAACAGTATATAGTAGTTCACGCCACAATGATCAAGCATGGCAAATAACATCTGCATAGGCCATTTCTTATTTTTTCTGGATGTCGTAAATGTAGCACATAGTTTGTCAAAACAATCAGTTGTTGCTTTATTTTTGTTGTACGCTATCACTATATCTGGCTTTCCTGTTCCATTATCAATTCCATCATCGTGGTGCATGGATGATACTAATACGACATTATTTTTCTTCTTGGGCGATTATGAAACTAGAGTTTTGGTCTTGTCAAACCCAAAAACAGAAGCATTGATGGCCCTCTCCTGAAAGAACATAGGAGGAATTGCTTTTTTTTTTTTGTTTAGTGTGCCTACATTGTAATCTTATGGTCCTGCAACATTTGGTCAACAAGTTAAATTGTGGTAAACCAGTTATCACCAGTTATATTTAGTTTGAAGCCTGATATGGTTTCCCTAATATGGGTAAATTTATCAAGTTACCTTCTGTTTAGTTGTCTTATCATCAAATCGTAAGAAATCTGTTTAAAAGAGAAAACGTTTCATTGACATGGTCGCCTTGAATAAACCAGTACCATAAATGTGTGACCATAACTCTTTTACATTTAGACTGGCACTTTGTAAAAGGCCAGCCAAATAACACAAACCAAACAAAGATTTGATTTCTACAACATTAGTTGGTCTAACAGTATAGTTGTCATAAGAATATTTTGCAGAGTTCCTTTCAATTTCTTCATTTGTTGAGTAGATATTTTACTCAAAATATTTCCACTGAACAAGATACTTCATGCTTCTATTAGTTCCTTAATATTTTCTGCCTCTTATTTAGGTCTCGGCATAATTATTAATAAATTTTGTGCAAGAGGCCTACCTCATCTGCTTGGACGTGTACAGTTCCAAGGGAATCGATTCCGTCAATAGACAAAAGGTCCCAGTTGAACGTCCTCTGTATTCTTTGGTGCTAGCTCTGCTACTTGTTCTTCCACAAGACCGGCTTCTACATCTTCTTCTGGATCTGCAGGCTGTTCGTCGTCTTCATCGATTTGTTGGTCCATAACAGTTTATGGTTCTTCATCAGTGAGCTGGTGTCGGGAAAGAACTCATCTTCTTCATTTCTTTCCAACAACTCTCTAATTTCATTGACATTCAGTCCAAGCGCCATGTCTTCTGAAAGTATATTAATTAGCTAGAGTATAATATTTATATGAATAAATTAAGAAAGCCTAAAAAGTGTTTTTATATCACATATAATAAGTAAAAGAAAAATAAATACGAGGAAAAATATGTTTCTTAAATGATAAGGTGGGGTACAATACACCCCATGCTGGTAGTTTGTTTACAAAAATAGGTCCACCTACCTTATAGCAAGAAGTCAGGGCCCAGTGCATCATCCACTGTGAAGGTCAAACTCCAGACTGGATTTACATGGGTTGGAAACAAAAGATACCCTCACCACTCAAGCCTGGCAACAAAAAGAATATAAGGTGGGGTGTGCAGTACCGATCGGGATTCTAATACTAATATCTCAGTTATTTGCAGTCGAGTCTAGTGAAAAAGTGAATCCTAAAGAATTGTGACCGCAGAAACTGGTCACAAAACATTTAATAAATATCATTTACAAGTGCATTTCCAAGACCTCGTGTCGCTTACGTTTAAAACTGTAGAAGCACTGTCATTGTATATTTGGTCCAACCGTCTCTATTGTTTGAAAAGTCTTGATCAATGAAAGGGGGGTGAGGCGGGGTAAGGGATTACTGCTACCTGGACTATTGTACTCTGAGAGAAGCAGCTCTTGCTCTTAGCTCTCAGCTTGTCTTTCTCATGAGGACCATTTTGAAAGTGAGTTGTTTTAAAAAATTCTCACTTGGAAGCGCTGTTATCACTGGGTATTTTAAGTTCTACCCATTGATCTCTATAATATAACTGGATGGACATCTGTGGCTGAAATTTTCGAGCTGTCGGCTGAATACCATTGTGTAAGAGAGAAAGAAACTTTCGGCTATCTCTTTCTCTCATACACCCATACAAGGCAATGTGGCAATTTGACATCGTTCATTAATTTGATTGAATATATGAGATAAAACAATGTGTGATGGTTAAATTAAATAAATATGTTAGTTAAAGCTTTGAAGAGCATATAAAAGTTCAAACTGTTCGTTTTTTCTCTAAATAAGTTGATGTAGCCTTAATATATACGATGATTTTTGAAGGAAGCTCGCTTGTAAGGCTTTATCTCGTACCAGAATCCTACCCTATAGTTGTATTTAGCTAGCATAAAAGACCTTCCAGAAGGAAATTTCTACTTCCGTTCTAAATTGCCGTTTATCCTACCAAAATATTATATATATTATATTATTCTGGTACGAAGTAAGGCCTTACAGATTGGGATTATTACTAAAATCAGGGTTTAGTAGATAATGTACTTCCTACAAGCCAATAACCTAAATTATCATTTGAACGTAAGACTTCTACACAAAGTGTGTCATTTAAACAAATGTAATACAGTTTTTAGCTAGCTTGTTTCATTATAGTTATCGAAATTTCAACAAAATATGGTTTCTGAAAGATATGAGCCAACTTAAAAAAACAGGTATTATAATAATACTTTCCACAAGCCTATAACCTAAGTGATAGTTTGAATACATGGCAACTATACAAAGTTTGTCATTCAAACAAATGTGATCAAGTTTTAAGATACCTTGTTCATTATATTTATCAAACTTTCAATATAATACTGTTTATGAAACCAATATACAAGCTAATAACCAACTTTAAATATAAGTGCTCGTGGCAGACTGTAAACAACATTGATGAAAACTACATAAAAATTGAAATATCTAAGGTTTTATTCGTATTTGTACAGTATTACCTGTAAAACTGGATTGTATATCCTTTAATGTAAATGTTTCTCCAGGAAAGTGTGGTATAATACTTCATTATTTTCAATCAATATCACTTTTATTCATCAGAGACATGTTTTCGCATAAGAACATTTAAAGAAACCGTTAAATCTGTCCCCCCCCCCCCCCCCCCTCAGTGTAGCAGACGATACAATCTAGCGTCACGCCTTTGTCTTGGAATGTGTATGTGTATGTCCATCCAGTTATATTATAGAGATCAATGATTCTACCTGACTCGAGGGGCGCAGCAAGTCTCCCATAAGGTTTTGTATCTGTTATTTCATTGTCTGTGCACTAGGCCTATTTGAAAGTTTGAGTAAAAGTTGATTCACTCTACGACGATAGTAGAAACAAAATATATGTGACTCCCAGTGTACCTTAAAGAGGATGGGATTAGAGGGGGGAAGGGGACAGTTAATATGTTCCATTTGGTACCTCCACAACTAAGGCGTCAGACAAAATGTTGACAGACATCTAAGGGTTGTATTGATGTTGTAGGGGTAGGCAGGAGAGCGGTGGGAGTAGGTAAACGATAGTAGAGTTCCCGGCAGAACATCGATGAGCTAATTTATACTAATTTTTTTATCATCACAATAGTTCCATCTGGTTTATTAATATGAAAAAAATACATACCTTTATTTGCACTAGAATCCAATGTTTGTACTGAAAAAATATTGATCCTTCTCACAAGGGGAAAAAGGTCAAATTTGCATCAACTTAATAAATTAATTGCTAAGAATTATTAAAATCTCTTTCAGTACAAACATAGAAATTTATTTGACCTACAAGATAAAAAAAAACATGCTCCTGCGGTATTTCATAGTCCCAGAAAAATCCGAGAAAGTAAGTGGTATTTTTGCGCTTTTCTCAGCCCTTCCATTCCACCTTAAGAGTAAAACCGTACTGTTGGACTTTACTCAATAAAGACATAGGGACTGTTGGGTAAAATACCAAAAGAAATCAAAAGTAAAGACATTTTGTTTAAAAAAAGACGTTGATATGTAAATTTTAGTTTAAAAAATGTATTAAGCGTTAGATTTATAAAGTACAGTGAAATTTGTCACGTCAATGCAACTAAATTTGATAATATTTAAGTATAAAATTACATGGTCACTGGTCAGCCCTATTGACCGCTGTATTCATAGCGCCAATTCTTGATTTGTCCAATTTGACTCTTACTACAAAGAAGCACCCAACTCAGAAGATAGTTATTTAAGGAACTCCCTTATCACTCATTTACTCGGTACAAGTTATACTTCTAATAATTAAATTTGAATTACTCTGCTTATTGTTTTTATTATTTATATCAATGCTGATTGATTTTCACTACTACTCTTTATTAATGTAGTTATAATTAATTATTATCTATCTTATCTTTTAGTAACTATTTATTTGTATATACTTAACTATGATTGTTTATTTTTATTTTATTATGTAATAAACGTTTTTATGGAAAGTACTTATGTACTTTTTAGTGTTGGCCAACACTATAATGAAGGGAATTAAAATTAAATTGAAATTATTGGTATGAGCCTCTAAAATAATATGGAAAAATGAAGACAGGTAAATAATTTATAACCTCTGTGTTTGATTTTACTTTACTAAATGTTACTTATTAACTATCTAATCCAAGCTGGTGCTTTTTTTGTAAACAACAGAATAAATAATCAATCAGTCAATCACATAAATCTCTATTTATTAATCTATTAAGTGTTGACAATCTTTTGATGATTTTAAATTAAATTTTAAGATTGGTACTCTCAAACATTTATTTCTTGAATTTATCTTTAAAAAAAAATGTTAAAGGTCGAATGAATAAAATAAGAAAATTGACAGTTCAGGCATGATAGAATTGTATTGTATTTTTAAAATACGAACACATTCCACTATAAGAATTGAAATAAATTTTCCTGCTGCATTCTAATAGACGTGTGGTGAGTTAATAAGAGAGTACAATTTTTGAATGGCTTTTTGTCTGCCCTCTGCTAGTAGCTTTGTGGACTGATATTAAAATCAAAATGTCCTGTCACCTTTAGCATAGGCCTAAGTATTAAAACTTAAGGTCTTCCATTTGTGGATATAATTCCAGTTTCTCATTAGATTCTCTTGTTTGAGAAATACTCGAGTGGTAGCCATTACAAATGGGTACAATTCAGTCGTCTTCCCCTGAATACCACGCCTCTCCTGCGTGCTCAATCCCATAAATTAATTGTACAAAAGGTGAAACCTTAGTGAGTGAGTTGATTCATCAACAGCTAGTGGAGGAAGAGATGGGTCAAACATACTACTAACATTCATTGGAAGGAAGAAATTGTATTTATAAAAATAACAGCTTACTTAATAGATCTATACTCACGCCAGTGACCAGTCTCTGACCATATACTCCCACGGCCATTAGTGTAGCAGCATTCAGAATAATGAAAACTACCTGAGTCTCTCCAAGCTTATCTATGTAGCAGAGTTGAAATAAGTCGTACAGCACTTCCAAGAAGATCGTGAAGAAATAGAACGCGATCTTCATCCCAAACAAATTGTTTATCATCACCACTATCTGATCCAATTGAACATGAAGCAACCTCACTTCTTCCAGTCCGTTTCCATTGACACGAGGCAACACTAGCAACGTCGCCATTTTGTTCTGCCACAACTTGACCACATGTTTGTATCTGTGTTCTATGTTAGAACACAGGAAAATGAAGGTCAACACAAAAGTTTGTCTAGTCATCCAAGAATACAAAATTATTATATTATTTAACGCCACCAAAACAGTCCAATATCCGTTAACTTGGTAAAATTCTCTGGTAATAATAAATGATATGATAAAATAGCAAAAGGTACCAAGATATACCCAAAATATTCCTATGGTAGCTAAGGAACAGTGGCAATAAACTATTTTGCTAACTTCATAGCACTTCTTATCAAAGTTTTCAATCGCCATGCACAATGATATAAGACATCTGTCGTAGTAATAACAAACAAACATTATGATGATTCTTCGGAAAAACAGGTAAGGAATAAATAGACCCCACCATGCATTCTTTTGGAAACATGATTCTAGAACTGCACCAATGATATTACAAAGAAGGCAGAATAACGTTTTAAAAGATAGAATATGTAAGCTTATTTGATTTTCACCGTTTATATTTTTGATGGGCATTGTTGTTGTGCCAAACAAAACACACCATTTCAGAAGTGGTTGAAATGAATCAAAAAAGGTTTGGTTTTCTTCATGGCCAAATACTATTATTTTAAATCTCTTCCACACTTCTTTTGAATCATTCTTTGTGCTGTTCAACAAACGGTTTGCTCTTGACATGTTTTAATTCGACCAAGGATGCTAGTCAAATAACACAATTTTTATTTTTACTTGATTAAAAACTTAACCAAGTATGTAATCGTTTCACCGTTGTATTTTCACTTGAAGGGCTAAAATAGTAATGTTCCTTTCTCGTCACTTGTGTGGCCTTATTCCACTTTATTAAATCAATAATTCATTATTTCAAGATGAAAATTGTAAACAAAAAGTTTACTATTGCAATGTTTGATAACAAACAAGGGGATAGGCTTCACTAGTAAAGTAATTATTTGTGAAAGAGAATAAAATAATATTGGTTTCAATATTATTAAAACAATCGATATTGCAATAATCCACTTCAGTGGCCGCATGGTCTAAGGCGTTACTCTCACAATAGACTAGACTGTCGATGAAGGAGAGATTGTAGTTCGAGCCCGGTTGGTTATACTGAGGGTGGTTTTCTCTAAATGGTTTCCCACTTTCTCTACACGCAAATGGGGGTACACCTCTAAATTCAACCTTCCTCATCCTTAAATTATTAACGTAATTAGTCGTGTAGCCCGAATGGATAGTAAAAAAAATTAATAATGAAAGAACATAAAGCTTTCTTTATTTCAAAACAATTAGACCCGTTTCGATGATCACATGGATTTAGGCGTCACTCTTGCTATAAGCTGGATTACTGAAGATGGATACATGGGGGGGATTTGAATCTCGGTCAGTTGTAATGAAGTTAATTTTTCCAATATGGTTTCCTACTTTCCCTCCACCAAAATGCGGGTAAATTACCTCTAATCTATACCCTCCTCAACCCTAAAACATTAACGTAGTTTATTTTATATGTGTATAGTTCGAACGGGAAGTGTAACGCGGAAATAAATATAAGTTAGTTAGGATATTAACTTAATGTGGAACTGGGGGTGGGTGCCGAGACTTCGAGTGGGAAGGACGTGCTCCACTAAGCAAATTGTTAGGCAGACGTCAAATTCACCCTCCGGGGAACCCGCACCTACACTTAACTAAACTCGGGACAGACGTACCGGTGCTATTTGCTGTGGTGGGAATCCTAACGGTGACAACAAACCACAGCAAGGCGTAAAGCGGAACCGGCTGCGAAGCAATACATCGCAGCCGGAGTCTGTCCTCCGGGACACCACAACAACAGACAATCCCACCCACACTGCACAGAGGGGGGCACCAGAGCCCCTCCACACAGGCCACTAGCCTGCCCTTTTCAGGGCCGCGCGAAATGGCCGCCGCACAACTCAACACAAATTCTCATGACACAACAATAGACTCGACTAGTGAAGACACCGAGATGGAATCTGACATAGACGGACAAGGGACCTTTACACTTGCCTCCAAACTGAACAGGAAGAGGAGAATCAGGACTGACCCAAAACAAACATAAAAAAAAAAATCATGACCTTAAACAAATTCGACGCCCTGAAAAGGGCCGAAAATGACAATGAAGTTACAATGACTGAAGACACACCAGCCGAGACACCCAAAGTAAGACTGCCACCCATAGTAACAAGAGGGTCACAGCATTATATGAAAATCACAAAATATGCAAAGGAACTGGGAAATAATACCAATGTGTATTTCCTAAAGGACGGACTCAAAATTCATACCACCACGAAACAGAACTTTGACCTGATGCAGCACTTGCTGAAGGACATCAAACAGGAATATCATACATATTCCCTCCCAAGAGACAAGCCAGTCCACGTGGTCGTGAAGGGGCTTCCACCCAACATGCTCACGGAGGACTTGCAGCAAGAACTTGAGGGGCTAGGATACCCCGTGACGCACATTAGGCAATTTACCACTAAAACACCGGCGACAGGTACTACCCAGACGGTCACACTTCTCTCGACATTTCAGGTAACTCTAGCAAAAAACAACCAGGTTGCAGACATTTACAAGACCAAGTTTATTAACAATACACGAGTCAGAGTCGAACCATACATCCCCCCCCAAACAAAATTGCCCAATGCCATAAATGTCAAAGGTTCGGACATACCAGGAACAACTGCCAGAACAATCCCCGATGTGTAAAATGCCTGTCAGCGCATGACACAAAAGACTGCGCAAAGAAGGACACCACCACCCCGGCACGATGTGTGAACTGCAGAGGGGAACAAACACTCTGCCAACTATAGTAAGTGTCCCGTCTACAGGAAACTCTTAGACGAGAAAATCTCACTCCACACAGCGAAACAAGAAGCTCTTACCCAACAGAGACGTATCCCCCCAACCCCCAAACCCACCGGCAGAGACTTCCCCACTCTCCGTCAACGACCAACGACAGTGGCCGAAACGAGCCAATCAGAGGTCCCTTCAACAAGCCGGCAATACAGCCAGGTCTTGCGGCAAGCAACACGGCCCCCACAACAAGCAGCCCCTGAACAAACATCCACAGCCTCCGACATCAAGGAGCTGTTTAACTTTTTCAAAGATATAAATATTATTAAATTGATAACTCACTTCAAACCATACCTTACACAGCTAAGGCAAACAAAAGACACAACATAAAAATTGATGATTGTGATAGAAGGTCTGACTGATTATTTCTCTACTGACTAATGACGGACAAAAGAAAGACACGGACTAAGGACATACTGCGCGTTTTTGTGTGGAACGCGAATGGAATGCTCCAGCAAGCAAAAGAATTAGAAGATCTACTAAACACTTATGCAATAGACATAGCTCTTATAAATGAAACGCACTTAAATCCAACAAAAAACATCTACTTTTACGGTTACGAAACCTACAGGACTGATAGAGTAAATAAAACAGGAGGGGGGACAGCTGTCTTTATCAAAAGAAACCTCCCACACTATCAACACCATTTTAAAGATTTAAAAACAATAGAAGCTACAGCAATTAATGTCAACACTCGCAGGGGAAGTATTCTATTCGCGGCCATATACAAGGCGCCGCAGGTGACGCTACAGACACAAGACTTGGACGAACTGACACAGACAGGCAATATAGTACTGGCAGGGGACTTAAATTCCAAACACACAAACTTGAACAGCATAACTACGACAGCAAACGGGCGTACACTCAATGACCACGCAGACAACAACGACTATCTAGTGATCGCACCAAGCGAGCCGACATTTTACCCTTCAAACTACCTACAAAAACCGGATATAATAGATGTAGTTCTAACAGATATAGGCATCACACCAGCAGACCTCACGGTATTACACGAATTAGATTCAGACCATAACCCAATATTCTGCGAGATAAGCATTACCTCAGATATTGAGATAAGAGGGCTCACTAACAACCAAATAACATGTAATTGGGACACTTTCAAAACAACAATAGAAGACACACTTCCGGAGGCACACCACATACGAGACACGGAAGAAGCCGAAGCAACGCTTCACTTGTTCACGTCGACCGTTCAACAGGCCTATAAGAGTAGTACAGTGAGGGAACCAATCACACACGACCTCCGGAAAAATGACCCACAACTAGATTTTCTCATAGCAGAAAAAAGGGAAGCCAGGAGGGACTGGCAGACATTCAGAACCCCCCAACACAGGGCAGCCTACAACAAGCTAAAAGCACAGGTTAGGTGAAAAGTTAAAAACATCAGGTTAGATAGATGGAACACCTTTGTTACAGAGGCAGCCACTGACAACAGCAAAACATGGAAGATTACAAAACAACTAAGGGGCGATAAAAGAATTAGATCAGTACCAGCCATACACGGGGAAAATGGCGTGGCCTACAAAAGCTCGGAGAAAGCGGAGGCCATAGCCATAACACTAGAAAAACAGTTCACACCCAACCAAAGACCACAGAAAACAAATTTTACTAGGGAAGCCACCATGTCAGTTAGGAGATATTTACTTGAACCAAACAACACGCAGGCACAAGACATCACACTGGAAGAACTTACATCTACTATACAGGAACTTCCCAGAAAAAAAGCTACAGGTCATGATAATATCACGAACGAGATAGTACAGCACTTACCCCCACGGGCAGTGCGGCTACTCTTAACTATACTCAATACACTGCTCTATCTCTGTCATTTCCCGGACGACTGGAAGCTGGCGAAAGTTATAACAATTCCAAAGCCCGGTAAAGACCCTATGTTTCCCCAAAACAGAAGACCGATCAGTCTCCTTCCCACACTTAGTAAATTATTTGAAAAAATGATCCTTAGTAGATTAAAACAAATCACTGATAGGTTAAAGATTATTCCAGAACTTCAGTTCGGCTTCAATAATAAGCACTCCACCGCCCACCCAATAGTAAATATAGTAGAAGACGCCAATCTGGCTTTCGAAGAAAAACAGTATCTAATTGCAATATTTCTAGACATAGAAAAGGCTTTCGACAAAGTGTGGCATATCGGCCTACTTCACAAATTAATCATTCTTGGCTTCCCCTCATGGTTCGTTCACACAATTGCCAGCTTCCTTAGTCTGAGAACATTTAAGGTAACAATGGAGGGTAAAATGTCCCCAACACACCCAATCAGGGCGGGAGTCCCCCAAGGTTCCACGCTATCACCACACCTCTACAACATTTATGTATCAGACATACCCTCAGACCTGAGAGTCAAAATTAGACAGTTTGCAGACGATACTATGGTTTACGCGCAAAACAGGAACCTAAATTTCGCAAGTCTAGGAATTCAAAGATACTTGGTAACATTACAAGATTGGTTTACAAAATGGAGAATTAAAGTAAACCCTGACAAATCAGCAGCATTGGTAATATCAAAAAGGCTTCAAAACCCACCAGCTCCATTTATATTATTTAATAAAGAAATACCTATACAGTAATGTGTAAAATATCTAGGCATAACAATAGATAAAAGATTAACATGGAAAAAACACATAGAACTAACAAACACAAAAGCGCTAGGCAGATTTGTACAACTCTACCCACTTTTAAAAGGTAACCAGTTAACAGAACACACCAAACTAATTATCTACAGAGCCGTCATTCAGCCGATTTTATATACAACTGTGTAACCTGGAGCTACGCATCCTCACACTTATTAAAAAAACTACAGATCACCCAAAACAAAATACTAAGAACGATCACGGGGACAAACTGTTACACCAGAACAGCTGACCTACACACAATGACAAAAAGCAGGGAACTACAAGATATTTACAAAGATAGGAACGAGAGATTCTACAAACAAAGTGACACACACACAAACTCTATCATAAGATCACTAGGACGCTACGACCCAGACGACACCAGGAAATACAAAAGGCCTAGACTGGCATAGTGACAACAAAAAAAACATTAAAAAACCAAAATTTATTAAAAATATATAAAATAAAAAACCTAGAAAGGAAAATTTCTTTCTATAGAAAAAAAACATTAAAAAACAAAAAAAATTATAAAAAAAACTTAGAAAGGGAAATTCTTCTCAAAATAATAATAATAAATAATAAAAATATATAAAAAAAGAAGAAATATTAGATACTTAAATTAGTTAAATAGCTATCAATATTAATTATACAAAAAAAATTACTATGTCAGGAAGCTGGGTGGACGCGGACTCCCCTCTCGAACGAACCGGCAACTCATGAACAACCGCTCATTTCATGCCACTACTACCCTAGTCACGGCCGGACGCCACTGGGACAACCGACTAGGTTCTCTACTAGCCAGAGGATAATACTGGCGCCGGGGTCGGCCCCAGATGGTGAATGGAGATGTATCCACCTCAATCCAACTCCCAAGAAAAGAAAATCCTACCCCAACAAGAAACTCTAACTACCCTTGCGACCGCCGGACTCCACTGGGACAACCGACATGGTTTTTTACGAGTCAGAGGATAATCTTGGCGCCGTAGTCGGCCCCAGATGGGGAATGGAAATGTAACCATCCATGCCAAACCAAATCCCAGTACAGTCAAACCTACCTACCCATTCCCGGAAGCACGTTACGCCATCACTCACAATCAATCATTCCTACTATACCCACCTACCTGATCCCAAGAAAAGAAAATCCTTCCAAACCCCAAATCACAGCGACATCATTCACAATCACCCTTATTTCACTCACAGGGTACTAATCTATTTTATTGTATTTATTGCAGCATCATCCAACGGTTTCACCTATTCACTGTTTTCACCTTCATATCATGAGGATAAGGGCTAGCGACTGCTGCCTGTAACTCACAAAGCATAATTAGCCCTTTCTAGGATGACTTAATGTGAAGGTTTTAGACATATGCATCTAGACCGGAGTTCTTTGATAGATATTTATGTTTTTCGCATGAACATAAAAAACTTAACTTTTCCTTTATTTTTATGGAGTTTGAAAACTGTAATAAAGTAATCAAATATATAGTTTCACCTCAATGATCCACAGTTTATTCGCATTTGATAACACAAGTGAGTTAGGGAAGAAGAAGGTATGTATTGGAAGAAAATGTAAATGTATCTGCTTCCGGAAGTGTGAGAAATAATTTGGGATGAAAACGCCTCAGCATACCCGGCAGTAGGTAAGGAGATGAGCTGCACCAATTTGACCTTGAGCATAGACCCGCATCGAGTAAGGAATATACCGTGGGTGCTGTCGCAACCTTGAAGACAAAGAGGTTTTCGAGAAAGGAATATACCACGGGGGCTGTTGCAACCTTGAAGACAAAGAGGTTTTCGAGAAAGGAATATACCGCGGGGGCTGTCGCAACCTTGAAGACAAAGAGGTTTTCGAGAAAGGAATATACCACGGGGGCTGTCGCAACCTTGAAGACAAAGAGGTTTTCGAGAAAGGAATATACCACGGGGGCTGTTGCAACCTTGAAGACAAAGAGGTTTTCGAGTAAGGAATATACCACGGGGGCTGTCGCAACCTTGAAGACAAAGAGGTTTTTGAGAAAGGAATATACCACGGGGGCTGTTGCAACCTTGAAGACAAAGAGGTTTTCGAGTAAGGAATATACCGCGGGGGTTGTCGCAACCTTGATGGTACGCTCGTTAAGTTGTTTTAGTTTTGTAAATAGCCAGACCTGGTTTTTACACAGCAGTCTGTGTAATTCCCTATGTATGCTGATTCACAGAACATTATTCCAAATTGCGTTCACCTAGTTAAACTCTTTAGATGAGGTTTTGGTGTCTAGGAGCAGTGTGTTTTGGGGGCCCTAGCCCTTTTTGGCATTGTCTAGGTGCAATGTATTTTGGGGGTTTAGGGGCAGTGTGTTTTGGGGGTCTTATCCCTTTTTGGTGGTGTCTAGGGCAGTGTATTTTTGGGGGTCTTAGCCCTTTTTGGTGGGTCAAGGGCAGTGTGTTTTGGGGTTTTTAATTAATTAATATAACGTCCCTGTCCTAATTCTGACAAAACTGTGTAAGGTTACTGGTTTTGTCTGGGTCCCGGTAGCCAACCCTACTACAGCGCTACCGTGGCACCGTAGGGACTTACATTGTTGGGATGGACCCCGAGCGTTAAGGGTTGAAATGGATGGTTCGTGGGAAGTGAGACTTGAGTGTTAGTCCAATAAGTTATATTTATTAATCTATTCAGATGCTAAACTACTTCATGGGTAACCGAGTATAGCTCCCGTGACGAGGGAGCAGGTGCGATAACGGTCTCGCAACCTTTCTGTCGACCCGCGATCAACCCTCCGCAAGGTGAACCACCAGATCACATTTGTATCGTCATTCGTCAGTCGAGCTCGATACCGACCCACATGTACTCAGAATGGCTTCCAACACTCAACAACCATGTGTTATTCTCACACACAAACTTGCTGATCTCCATATTTCACCAAGCCAGGAAGGTCCATCGGTCGAACCGTGCTCGCTCGTCAACAGGATGCAATATATATGAGATATATGCTATTCTCAGCAGGATGGTAACCCAACACTCTTGACTTCCAAGGAAATGTACACGTGTGGGTTAACCTCTTGCCAGAATAAACCTTAAAATAATTATGCTGTTACATTAATAATTTTGTGTTTAGACACATAAGATTTTTAAAAAATACTAACCAGCTACGATATAGAAGAGAAATTCTAAACTATCAAGATATTTTAAATAGCCTACTTAGGCAAATTGTTGTGAAACGTATTTTAAAATCAATATAATTATTTCATTAAAACTCTTCCATTATATTTTGGTCGATTTATTTTATTTTTTACTTAAAGTAATTTTATTTTCTTCACTCTACCAAATTGTTTGGCTTTTTCAAATTGACAGTTGCTAAATAACATGCTATAATAAATGTCTGTTTACAATTATAATAATTAGTTTCCCTTATCAAATATTTTCACATCGTAGTAATTTAAAAAGTGTATTTTATTTACTCTAATTATTAAAGTACATTAAATAGAAGACGAGAAAGAAAATAAGTATTTTAGTCATTTTAACAGAGGCTCTAGGTCTAGTTGAAACAAACTTTTTTGAGAAGTTTAAATTTTAATTAAACTGTGTTCCAGCAAAACCTAAATTGTATCTTTTGTCTACATCGTTTATGATATTATAACATGTTAAGATCAAACGGTTGGTTCGAAAAAACAAATAAAGTCTCAAAAGAAAAGTGGAATGGTTTTAAGGATTACATATGTTGTGGCCAGGATGAAAACAAAACATTCTATTCTTCATTTCGACCACTTTGAAATGGTGTTTTGTTTTTGGTGCAACAACTCTGTCAAATTTATTTCAAAATGATGTAAATCTTCTACATTTCAGAATGTTTTCTTTTAATGTTTTCTTGAATCTTCTTTGGAATGGTATAGTTTCAGTTTTAGAATTCATCTCCCAAACGAACGCTTGGTGGAGCATACTAATTCCATATATGTTGTTTCGAAGAGCTATATTCATGTTTGTTTGTTATTACTACGACACGTTTCTGCTCTCATTGTGCATGGAGATTGAAAATTTTGATAAGAGGTTCTACGAAGTCAGTAAGAGAATTTACACCCACCGCTCCCTGTCTGCCAGAGGGTATTTTGGGTATATCTTGGTATCTCTTGCTATGCTATTACTTCAATTATATGCATTAGAGATAGTTACCAAACTCAAGGACATTTGTCACTTGTTGATTCGATTCTTCAAGTAATCCTTATGTATTCTTGGATGACTAGACAAACTCTCGTGTTCACCTTTATATTCCTGTGTTCTAACATAGAACACAGGTACCAAGATGTGGTCAAGCTGTGGCAGAACAAAATGGCGTCATTGCTAGTGCCACCTCGGATCGAAGAGAATTCACTGGAAGAAGTGCGATTGCTTCACGTTCAACTGGACAAGATCGTGGAGATGGTGAACCGTCTGTTTGGGATGAGGATTGCCATCTATTTCTTCACGATCTTCTTGGAAGTGCTGTATGACTTGTTTCAGCTCTGCTACATAGATCAGATTGGAGAGGCCCAAGCCATGTTCAATGTTTTGAACGCTGCTACTTTATTTTCAATGGGAATCTTTGGTCAGAGACTGGCCGAAAGCGTGAGTAGAGCCCTGGCAAAAATACTGATGTTTGCAGAATTTTTTTTATTAGTTCTTAAGATCGTTATTCCTACCCACTACTTTCCTTGCTATTATTCCGTTTATTGAGGATATTCCATGCTATTATTTATTATCAGATTTGACCCATTAAAAGAAACTTGACCCCAAAAGTCGTTTTCATTTTTTCATTTATATGAGGTATTTAACGTTAGCTTTCTGAACCGACTGAATATATCAGCACACGACTAAACTAACTTAAATCTAGAACAGGCTCAACAGCCAGCCCTAGGCCGTTAATTCATCACTGTGAAAGGATTAACCCACATCTAACCCATGATAAATTTTTCGGTCATGCCAGAAATAGAACCCAGACCCTTAGCTCAACAAAGAGACATTCTACAGACCGAACTAAGGGATTGGAACCCTAGTCATAGTTCTTATTTCCTGAACTACAAAAGATTTAACGCACTCGTTTAGTCCTTACCTGTTAGTCAACCTTACTATCATCGGGAAGGTGTCCGCAGCGATGGACACGTAGACAAAGGTCTCACTTTCATTTCCTTTGGTTTGCTAGTGATGGGAGATTGGGGTTCAAATCCCAAATGGGTGTATTGAGGGTATTTTTTACCTTATTCGTTTTCAACTCTTCTGCCACGAAAATCTGAGGTTTTCCTTCTAAATCCTAAATTCTTCATGGGGATAGCCTGGACGGCACATAAGACGCGGAGCACAAAAAGAAACTGCAGCGGCGGTCGAGAGGTGCTCACATCGCACTTGATCGTGGTCAACGGGGAAGTTGAGGTTCGAACTTCAGTCGGGTCTGCTGGTGATTTTCCAAATATGATTTTCACTATGATTTCCCAATCCTTTCTCTTCAATCCAAGCCTACCTTGCTATTCCTAGCTCTTAAGGCTATGTGAAACCTACACTAATTTAGAGACACAATCTAACGAGGGTGAGTTTGAAGGAGTAAGTTATCCAGCTGGAGAAAGGATACTGAACCACATTTTTATGGGGGTAACATCCTCCCATGTAGCTGACACGGATTTGAACCCCAGCATTCCAAGTCAGTCGGGAGTGGTAGCCACTGCAACATAACCAAATACTTTCTTGACTCTAAGGGGCTCAAGTGATTGTTTCTAATGTATTTATATACGCTTTTGGGGGTTTTACTATAAAATCGCTCTAAAACATCATTAAATTTTGTAAAAACTTTTATATAGCTGTGAAAATATTAGCGATGATTGTTTTAGGGTAAAAACTATGTTTAATTGTTAATTAAATAAATGGTACGGCACACCGCACAGACTTTCTCTCTCTTTCTATAAACTCCTAAGATTTCTGAACGGAATAATGTACATTGTATCATCACCACTCCACATAAGAACACGCATAAAAAAATATACAATGATATAGAATCAATGAGAAAAGAGGCGCATCTTTGTCCACCTAAGAGCATTTCAAACAGTTTAATGTCTTCCACAAGGGTCAACACTTCGTATTAAAATTTCGATTTCTGGTTAAAATTTTAACATTTTAAAAGGTGTTGCAGATCTTCAAGTCATCGCATTGATATTTAATTATTCATTTATACATTTTGACCAATAAAAAATGTAAATATTGACTATTGAGTCTAAAATGGAGATAGATCATTGCTATGCAAACATTTCTCCTAAGAGATTTAAGGAAAAATAACATACTTTTTTAGATACTTATATTTAATTACTCTATGGCATTGGAGAATTATTGCGTTAAGACTTAAGTAGTATATGTTTACAACTAAAGCTCACAAAATTGTATTAATATATTTGCAAATATCTCAGAAACTGCTGCTTTTATAAAAATATATGTCAAATAAATTTTTTTTATTTCTGATAGTCCTACAATTTTGCAATGATAAGTTGTTTAGTTTCTCCAATAGTTGTGGAGATACGGAAATTAACGCTTCTGTAATGTACCCTAAAAATCATTTTCATAGGAAAATGAAAATAGCCAGTTTATTTATAATCTTAATCAACGCCTAGATACGAATTTTAATCAAAATCGTTTGAGTAGAGTTTGAGAAAACCAAATTTTTCTCTTTTCGCCCTTCAGTAAACTACCCTTAATTTTAAGTTTTTATAGACACACAGACAGACGGCATTGCAAAGACTATCTTTTAGGGTTCGGGGGGTCATGAGACGTCGACATCCATCAACATTTCAGGTTAGTTTTTTTTTACGGTCGCAATACTTAAACTTTAATATCCAAAAAGTTAAAAAAAATTCATATAATTGCGTATAGATTGAAAGTTATTGATTTTATAAAAATATGTTTCGGATAAAATATCTGTATTATAAATATATATACATATTTGTAATGCTAAGTAATTTCATATCTCAAATAGTTTCGGAGCTATTTAAAAAAATGTTAATTGACGCATCAGACCGGGGCCCTTAAAGCCATTTTGCCGAAATATTGAGGGTAGCCATTTTGTTTGGAATATTTATTAATGTTAATAAATGAAATTTAATCAAAATCGTTGGAGCCGATTTTGATAAAATCGACTTTTTCTCTTTTTGCCCTTCAGTAAACTACCCTTAATTTTAAGTTTTAATAGACACACAGACAGACGGCATTGCAAAGACTATTTTTTAGGGTTCGGGGGGTCATGAGACGTCGAAATCCATCAACATTTCAGGTTAGTTTTTTTTTACGATCGCAATACTTAAGCTTTAATGTCCAAAAAGCTAAAAATATATATATAATTGCGTATAGATTAAAAATTATTGATTTTATAAAAATATGTTTCGAATAAAATATTTGTATTATAAATATATATACATATTTGTAATGCTAAGTAATTTCATATCTCAAATAGTTTCGGAGCTATTTAAAAAAATGTTAATTGACGCATCAGACCGGAGCCCTTAAAGCGATTTTGCCGAAATATTGAGGGTAGCCATTTTGTTTGGAATATTTATTAATGATCATAAATGAAATTTAATCAAAATCGTTGGAGCTGATTTTGAGAAAATCGACTTTTTCTCTTTTTGCCCTTCAGTAAACTACCCTTAATTTTAAGTTTTAATAGACACACAGACAGACGGCATTGCAAAGACTATTTTTTAGGGTTCGGGGGGTCATGAGACGTCGAAATCCATCAACATTTCAGGTTAGTTTTTTTTACGATCGCAATACTTAAGCTTTAATGTCCAAAAAGCTAAAAATATATATATAATTGCGTATAGATTAAAAATTATTGATTTTATAAAAATATGTTTCGAATAAAATATTTGTATTATAAATATATATACATATTTGTAATGCTAAGTAATTTCATATCTCAAATAGTTTCGGAGCTATTATAAAAAATGTTAATTTACGCATCAGACCGGAGCCCTTAAAGCGATTTTGCCGAAATATTGAGGGTAGCCATTTTGTTTGGAATATTTATTAATGTTCATAAATGAAATTTAATCAAAATCGTTAGAGCCGATTTTGAGAAAATCGACTTTTTCTGTTTTTTCCCTTCAGTAAACTACCCTTAATTTTAGGGGTAGATGTCCAATTCCAAAAACCCCTCGGGGCAACCCTATGAAAACCCTAGATATCAAGTTTCAGCTCAATCGGTAAAATAGTTTAGGCTCTAGTTGGAGGTACAGACAGACAGACAGACAGACAGACAGACAGACAGACAGACAGACAGACAGACAGACAGACAGACAGACAGACGGAAATTCAAAAACCACTTTTTCGGATTCAGGAAGTCATGAAACGTCAAAATTCATCAAAATCTCGACTTCGATTTTTTTGACGATCACAATACTTTCTCTACCTGTAAGATAGAGAGAAAGTAAAAAGCAGTGGTTCCAAACCTTTCTCTACGATCGTGGAGCCAATGAACCCAATGATAGTTTGCCAAGACCCCCAGCGAAAAAAAAGCTAGGTTTCTAACAACTGAATTGAAGAAAAAAGCAAATTTTTTTTTTATATTTAGTGAAAAACTAGATCAAACGTTATTTAAAAATTTAGATTTGGTTTGCAGATCCATATGTTAAGAACATCTGCAATAGAGTAAAGATATCTTCTCAACAAAAAATAAAATATTCAAAACGCGTTTGAACACTATTTAACTAGGATTAGGTTACCTTTAAAGTAAGACACAGATTACGAATGTATTTTATATGAAGCCTATAAATGTGATTTATAGTTTGATTAGACAGCTCAAATAGCCCAACACCTTAGCGCAGCCGATAGTTCTTCTACATACTGTGATAAAGAGTATCGAGTTTTATTTTCAAGATGGCTGATAAAGTTTCTACATGATGGAATTGCCGGAATTTGATATACTTACATATTTTAGTCCTGCCAACTATAAATGTGAAAAGCAAAATGTCGGCAAACAAGGTTGTTTGGGACTGCATTTTCAATTTTAATTTTACATATCTTCACATATTTTACTGAATTCTATATATTTTCGAAGATATAATATAAAATGACATATTTTTCCTGTTATTTTTTTCTATCAAGGTATTATTTTTATGTCTTTCTTGAGGAAAATACTTTTAAATGTTGCGTCACTAGCTTTCAAGAAACCTGTACTTTCAAAAGAAAATGTTTCCAGTGAAGGGATGGCAGGTATTCTGGCTTGCCAGAAGGAGTTACAGTTGCCATAACGTAACTTTGTGTCTGAAGTTTTTCGTACTGTGAAGATGAGATAGTGGCTTCAGCAGCACATGTCTAGTGTGGCGTGTCAATTTGTACACGCAGGCGGTGGAGGTAGAGAACAAATTATGAAAACGGAATCCAAAATCAATCATGGAAATGTAATTTGAAGTCTGTCCCAATAATACAGCACGTAGAGCGGTTTTTCGAAGCAAACAAGACCAACCAAGTAGATTTGTATAGGTACGTCAAGATCAAACATTTAATCTCGGACCGGAAAAAAAAAATTCAATAAAACTGACTTTAAATATCTGGAGTGGTTTGACGTTCACTCGTTTTCAAAACGCTGGCAACAGTTGAGATTTAATTGAAAGTTTGTTGTGTTTGTATGATTTCTAAAATTAGTTATGTATTGCCATTTATTTGAAGTATTTAACCAATGGTAAATTACATGGTGTTAAACAAACTAATCATGCAATACAGTTCGTTAAAAATGTAGCTGTACAGTACATGTATGTATTTAGAAAAGTGTTTTTCTATCCCTTCCTATAGAAATTATTTGTAGCCATAAAATTAAATTTCGTTTCAATAATATAATTATGTATGTATTATTAGCTTTGGGAAAGAATGTTAATTCAATGTTACATATTTTCACATTATTTCATGTCTTACTAAATACTTTGACTGACTTTGCTACTAATTTTTGTACATATTTTACATAAAAATCCCGGCTTTGATTGTAATTTAACGACATTGGAATTGGGTATTTGTCTATAGTTAGGTTGGTTTATAAGTCGAGCTCTTAGATAATTAGTTGATTAATGAATTGCAATACAAATCAATCGATCATTTTATTTCAGGCACAACTTGCCCTACATGAATTGAAGAAAGTGAATTTGAAGAAACTTGATGCGCAGTCTTCTTTACAGGTATAGTACAATTGTTTTCAATCAATAGACCACTTTCATTATTGCAGTGCATCGGTGTGATATACCACGCCACATGGTGTAATAATTAAGTTATCCGACATGGTACTACGAATAGACAATATTTAAGTAATATATTATCATCACTTTAATCTATCACACGAATTATATTTTATTAGTCTAACCTTTATTCTTACTGTTATGTATGCAGCTCAGAAGTTTACAAAATATTGATTATAACATTCACAATTGTTACAGTCGAAACACAATAAACTAATAAATATGTGAATTTCTTTTAACAAAATGATATTGCACAATAAAATAAACCTACATCATTTTACTTTAAGTTTTATCACAGTTTGCCGTAATAATTAAACAAAAAATTACCAATATTGTGTTAAACATTGGTGATTGATTTAAAAACAATATATATGAGCATTGTTTATTTTCAAGAAAGAGTCTTCATTAAAAAGAGAACGCTAGAATTCATCTTTGCATTTTACGTATAAATTATTGGGGCACAATTATTTGTATAGTTACAGGCTTCACGACTGTCAGTAGTTTCACACTTTTAGAAGAGAATCAAAGAGCTCGTCGGGGTTTAGTCACTTGTGGGAGTGGGGAAGTGAGGTCACAAAAAAACTGATAATATGGTTGATGACGTGAGCTATATTTTAAATATTTGAAGTAAATACAATGGGTACAATTTGAATATTTGA
The DNA here is from genome assembly GCA_033556935.1 of Timema podura. NCBI lineage: Eukaryota > Metazoa > Arthropoda > Insecta > Phasmatodea > Timematidae > Timema > Timema podura. The sequence goes on along the minus strand of JAVRXN010000008.1, from coordinate 81,967,171 downwards.
CACAATTATAGCGTCAGCAACAATATTGTAAAATAAGTTTACTTGAAGGATGATGCGACATAGCCCTTGAAAGGACATTACGTCCAGGGCAGTTATAATCTTACTTCATTCGTCCATTGTATTGTAAGTAACCGCTTAGAGACTCACTTTACCGAACCACATGGGAAGTGGGTGGCTACTAAATTTAAATTTAACCATGTTGCTAATCATGCAATTTGTTAGAAAACCACCAGGATGGCCGGTTTTTTTTACCCGTAACCTCCTAATCTCAAAAAACGCTGGTAAAAAGACTTGTAAACCGTCACACGTCCGGTAGTTACCAGTATCACGAGAGAAGTGTAGCACGTCCCAAGACGACTGACTTGACCCACTTGTAATGGTTACCATTCCATTATTTCTCCAACAAGCAACTTTATTAAAAAATCGGAACTGTAACCACTGTAATTGTATCCATTTTGGAATGATATCCATACCAGTATTTCTCCAACAAGCAAATCTAATGAGAAATTGAAGTTGAATCCACAAATGGCTGACCTTAAGTTTTAATTCTTATGCTAAAGGTGACAGGACACATTGATCTTATTACTAGCCCAAAAAGTTACTAACAAAGGGCAGCCAAAAATACATTTAAAAATTGTACTCACTTCTTAACTCACCACACGTCTACTAGAATGCAGAAGGAAAATTTAATTCAATTCTTATAGTGGATTGTGTTCGTATTTTCAAAATAAAATACAATTCTATCATGCCCGAACTGTCAATTTTCAAATTTTATTCATTCGGTTTTTAAAATACAATTTTTTTATCTAAATAAATTCCTCAATTAAATGGGTGAGAGTGTAAATCTTAAAAATTAAATTTAAAAATATTTCTTTTAAACAAGATTGCCAACACTTAATATATTAATAAATAGAGATTTCTGTGATTGACTAATTGATTATTTATTCTGTTGTTTACAAAAAGAGCACAACCTGGGGTAAATAGTTAATAACTAACATTTAGTAAAGTAAAATAAAATAAAAGAGGTTATAAATTATACCTATCTTCATTTTTCCAAATTATTTTAGAGACTCATACCGATAATTTCAATTTCAATTTCCTTTACTAAAGGGCTGGCCAACACTAAAAAGTACACAAGTACTTTACATAAAAACATAATTACATAAGAAAATAAAAATAAACAACCATAGTTATGTAATGATACATACAAATAAATAGTTACTAAAAGATAAGATAGATAATAATTAATTATAGTTACAGTAGTAGTGAAAATCAATCAGCATTGATATCAATAATAAAAACAAAAAATAAAAACTGTAAGCAGAGTAATTCAAATTTAATTATTATAGGTAAAACTTGTACTGAGTAAATTAGTGATAAGGGAGTTCCTTAAATAACTCTCTTCTGAGTTGGGTTCTTCTTTGTAGTAAGAGTCAAATTCGACAAATCAAGAAATGGCGCTATAGATATAGTGGTCAATAGGGCTGACCAGTGACCATGTAATTTTATACTTAAATATTATCAAATTTAGCTGCATTGACGTGAAAACTTTCACTGTACTTATAAAAACTAACGCTTAGTTAATTTTTTAACCAAATATATTACACATTAATGTCTTTTTTGAAACTAAAAATGTCCTAACTCTTGATTTATTTTGGTATTTTAGCCATGAGTCAATTTTTCTTTATTGATAAAAGTCCATAAATAGTGGTAAAAGCTTATGGTTGCGTCTACCTTTGAGAATGGCAAGGAGCAGATAGAACATGAAGCGACGCGAACACCTTTTCAATCCTATTTGTCCTCTTTTTTAAAGATGACGGGAGCAAACTTTGCTGTCAATAATTTCATAGTCACTTATATTCCAATCTAACACTATAGTAGAGAGTTATACCACAATATTAATAATATTATATTCGCTTATGTGTAAGTTTAAAGATTACAATATGACAGTATTATGATATAATTTTGTTTATAAAACACTTTAATATTTTTGAACATACTTATTCTTACAAAACTTCCTCATTTAATGAGAAAATATTCTAATCGCAAAAAAATTCTTCCTCGAGAATATGTGAAATATTGACATTTAATGTACGTACCTCTAAACCCCCCAAAAAAGTGTATTTGGAATATTTGTTGTGTCCCTCGGTTTGTCTATCTGTATCTGGTGTCACAACCGAAGTGGTTTGATATACTTCGTTCAAACTTGATATGTAGGCATTATATTATTATGGTATTACCTTCAGCCATTTTTAATTTTCAATTTTAGCTCCTAAAACAAGAGCTGTTTATTGATCACTATTTTTGAAAAATTTGAAATGTTTCGAAAATGGCTTTAGAACTTTTGTTTAAAATAGATATTTGGGGTGTATTTTACATGACAAATACCTATTTTTGGGGAGAAAAATCGCTTTAGGGTAGTTTATTTAATAACGACTAATTTTTGGAAATTAGATGTTTCTAGAAAATTTCTCTACGATTTTGCTTAAAATAAATATCATAAGAGTGTTTTTTTAATGATAAATCATCACTTTACTTTCCTAGAAAAATTGACTTATATGTCAAATTTTAAATTCAAAATATTTCGAGAGTGGCTTTAACGTTTTTGTTGAATTTGGATATCTAGGCATTGCTTACACTATAAATATCAAAGGCATATAAAAGCCAGGGTTTGGGGAGGGGCATCCGGACCCCCTATGGAATTTGTATGTGGACTGTGTGCTTTGGATATATGGCGCGTGCTTTGTATAAGTTTATAGGTCGTGTGATTATGGTAGGAAGGAACTTTTAGAAAATACAATTTGTATTAATATTATTATTATTATTATTATTATTATTATTATTATTATTATTATTATTATTATTATTATTATTATTTTTGCGGTCAACATTGATTTCATTTTATTATATTATCGGTGTCCTTTTTTAGGTATTTATGATGTTATGTGTAAAATATGAAATATGATTATACCATGATTTGACGTTTCAATACATGAAAGTAGTTTTAGTTACGTTTGTAACTGTCAGATACGGTCCTTCCTATAAAATTCCTGGACAGAAAGCGATCGTCCGACCAATCAGAAGGAGATTTTATTTTATTTCTAATTTTATGTAACTTCTATTCTTTTTTTTTTTGTTTGTTTACTTGAAAATCGAATCATTGAGTAGGTCTATAACCTTATCTCTTTCTAGGTTTTTAAATATCCTTAATCTTTTTTTTAAACTAAATGCTTGTCCTCTGGGTATCTCCTACTTCTGTGCTTGTAATTGGTAATATTTAATGCTATTATTCAAGTTTGAATAACAAACCGATGAAAGCTAAAGAAGGCCGCGACGGTAAGCGAGAAATCGCTACGCAGACGTTTAGCTCTAAATCAATATTTAATTCCACGATGCGTTATTTCAAAATATAGTTCAAGCCAAAATAAAGTCGAAAGATTCAAACAAGCCTCTTTTTAGTTAACAACCCTATAGTTTGAGTTTAATTAATATAAAATAATGTGTGAACATGAAAGATTCCCATATTTTCAACTAATTTTTAAGCATATTTGTGGAGCTACGAGACTAGGTTTAGTCAAAAAGGGCTCCATACTTAGCCTATTTCTAACAAATACAGTAATTTTTAAAGGGTTCCAACAGAAAATTTTAAGATATTTGAGAACTAGCAGCATGCTTTTACCTTGAGATAAGAAGTTTCTTAGTTTTCTTTCTTCTTTTTCTTACTGACATGACAAAGGGTGGTTGTAGATAAAGGGCTAAAATAATACAAGCTTGGACAGAATAGAGAAGTAGTTCCAAAAAACGACACAGACCCTGGTATTTTAATGCCGTGTTGTCTCTAGCCCATTGATCTCTATAATATAACTGGATGGACATACACATTCACATTCCAAGGACAAAAGCGTGACGCTCAAGTGTATCGTCTGCTACACTGAGGGGGGGGGACAGATTTAACGGTTTCTTTAAATGTTCTTATGCGAAAACATGTCTCTGATGAATAAAAGTGTTATTGTTTGAAAATAGTGAGGTATTATACCACACTTTCCTGAAGAAACATTTACATTAAAGGATATAAAATCCAGTTTTACAGGTAATATTGTACAGATACGAATAAAACCTTAGATATTTCAATTTTTATGTAGTTATCATCAATGTTGTTTACAGTCTGCCATGACTACACTTATATTTAAAGTTTGTATATTGGTTTCAGAAACCACATTATATTGAAAGTTCGATAAATATAATGAACAAGGTATCTTAAAACTTGATTACATTTGTTTGAATGACAAACTTTGAATAGTTGCCATGCATTAAAACTATCACTTAGGTTATAGGCTTGTGGAAAGTATTATTATAATACCTGTTTTTTTAAGTTGGCTCATATCTTTTAGAAACCATATTTTGTTGAAATTTTGATACTATAATGAAACAAGTTAGCTAAAAACTGTATTACATTTGTTTGAATGATACACTTTGTGTAGAAGTCTTACGTTCAAATGATAATTTAGGTTATTGGCTTGTAGAAAGTACAGTATCTACCAAACTCTGATTTTAGTAATAATCCCAATCTGTAAGGCTTTATTTCGTACCAGAATACTATCATATATATAATATTTTGGTAGGATGAACGGCAATTTAGAACATAAGTAGAAATTTCCTTCTGGAAGGTATTTTATCCTAGCTAAACACAACTATAGGGTAGGATTCTGGTACGAGATAAAGCCTTACAAGTAAGCTTCCTTCAAAAATCTTCGTACATATTAGGCTACATCAACTTATTTAAAGAAAAAACTAACCAGTTTTGAACTTTTATATGCTCTTCAAAGCTTTAACTAACATATTTATTTCATTTAACCATTCACACATTGATGTATCTCATATATTCAAACAAATTAATGAACTATGTCAAAAGGTCACATTGCCTTGTATGGGTGAAAGAGAGAAAGAGATATCCGAAAGTTTCTTTCTCTCTTACACAATGGTATGCAGCCGACAGCTCGAAAATTTCTGTCTCAGATGTCCATCCAGTTATATTATAGAGATCAATGCTCTAGCTTGACAGCGATTGATTCATTCTCTCTTACAGAGGTGGTGTCCGCCATAATGTAGTCTGTAGACTGTGTACGTACCATAAACATCTTAAGCACATGAGAAATAAATGGTACGGCACACCGCACAGACTTTCTCTCTCTTTCTATAAACTCGTAAGATTTCTGAACGGAATAATGTACATTGTATCATCACCACTCCACATAAGAACACGCATAAAATAATATACAATGATATATAATCAATGAGAAAAGAGGCGCATCATTGTCCACCTAGGAGCATTTCAAACAGTTTAATGTATTCCACAAGAGTCAACACTTCGTAATAAAATTTCGATTTTTGGTTAAAATCTTAACATTTTATAAGGTGTTGCAGATCTTCAAATCATCGCATTGATATTTAATTATTCATTTATACATTTTGACCAATAAAAAATGTAAATATTGACTATTGAGTCTAAAATGGAGATAGATCATTGCTGTGCAAACATTTATCCTAAAAGCTTTAAGGAAAAATAGCATACTTTTTTTAGATACATATATTTAATTACTCTATGGCATTGGAGAATTATTGCGTTAAGACCTAAGTAGTATATGTTTACAACTAAAGCTCACAAAATTGTATTAATACATTTGCAAATATCTCAGAAACTGTTGCTTTTATAAAAATATATGTCAAATAAAATGTATTTATTTCTAATAGTCCTACAATTTTGCAATGATAAGTTGTTTAGTTTCTCAAATAGTTGTGGAGATACGGTAATTAACGCTTCTGTAAAGTACCCTAAAAATCATTTTCATAGGAAAATGAAAATAGCCAGTTTATTTATAATCTTAATCAACGCCTAGATACGAATTTTAATCAAAATTGTTTGAGCAGATTTTGAGAAAACCAAATTTTTCTCTTTTCGCCCTTCAGTAAACTACCCTTAATTTTAAGTTTTTATAGACACACAGACAGACGGCATTGCAAAGACTATTTTTTAGGGTTCGGGAGGTCATGAGACGTTGACATCCATCAACATTTCAAATTAGTTTTTTTTTACGGTCGCAATACTTAAACTTTAATGTCCAAAAAGTTTAAAAAATTCATATAATTGCGTATAGATTGAAAGTTATTGATTTTATAAAAATATGTTTCGGATAAAATATCTGTATTATATATATATATATACATATTTGTAATGCTAAGTAATTTCATATCTCAAATAGTTTCGGAGCTATTATAAAAATGTTAATTGACGCTTCAGACCGGAGCCCTTAAAACCATTTTTCCGGAATATTGAGGGTAGCCATTTGGTTTGAAATATTTATTAATGTTTATAAATGGAATTTAATCAAAATCGTTTGAGCCAATTTTGAGAAAATCGACTTTTTCTCTTTTTGCCCTTCAGTAAACTACCCTTAATTTTAAGTTTTAATAGACACACAGACAGACGGCATTGCAAAGACTATTTTTTAGGGTTCGGGGGGTCATGAGACGTTGAAATCCATCAACATTTCAGGTTAGTTTTTTTTTTCGATCGCAATACTTAAGCTTTAATGTCCAAAAAGTTAAAAATATATATAATTGCGTATAGATTGAAAATTATTTATTTTATAAAAATATGTTTTGAATAAAATATTTGTATTATAAATATATATACATATTTGTAATGCTAAGTAATTTCATATCTCAAATAGTTTCGGAGCTATTATAAAAAATGTTAATTTACGCATCAGACCGGAGCCCTTAAAGCCATTTTGCCGAAATATTGAGAGTAGCCATTTTGTTTGGAATATTTAATAATGTTCATAAATGAAATTTAATCAAAATCGTTAGAGCCGATTTAGAGAAAATCGACTTTTTCTCTTTTTTCCCTTCAGTAAACTACCCTTAATTTTAGGGGTAGATATCCAATTCCAAAAACCCCTCGGGGCAACCCTATGAAAACCCTAGATATCAAGTTTCAGCTCAATCGGTAAAATAGTTTAGGCTCTAGTTGGAGGTACAGACAGACAGACAGACAGACGGAAATTCAAAAACCACTTTTTCGGATTCAGGAAGTCATGAAACGTCAAGATTCATCAAAATCTCGAGTTCGATTTTTTTGACGATCACCATACTTTCTCTACCTGTAAGATAGAGAGAAAGTAACAAGTGTGAACCCACCTAGAGAACTTAAAGAGTTAAGAAATAAGAACTGTAATTTGTTAGAAATACAAATTGTCCTTGTAATTTTGTTAAGGGCTGTATAAACTAACTATGCAGATAATAAGGTTAAGACTTAGATATTGTAATTTAATAAGGATTGTACGATCAACTACACTAAGACAGTCAACATCTATAGGTCGTTACAACACGTCGTGTTTCTGCATCACGACTTTCATGATTATGGTACGCAATTCACAGTTCCGAAACATGTCGGGTTAATTATTATTATTATTAGCACCACGTCTTACTACCCGTTCGGGTTATACGCACTTACGCTAATGTGCAATGGTAGGGTGATTGTGAGATGAAATGAAAGACCTACAGTTTAACGTGGAATCCGAACCACGGTGGAGGCCTGGCTTTCCTCACATTCACAAGTCGTGATTAATACACATCTTGTCAGAGGTGAAGGAAGGGTTTGGCAATCAGATAAATCAGTGCCGGGACCGAGGATTGAACCCCGGACCACCAGCACAGAGGTCCGACACCTTACCCCTAGATCATGTTGGGTTTATGAAGTTCCGGTAAACTCCAGCTCACACCGGAAAACTGGAAGTACAGGGATAAAAAAAACCACATATAAGACTTAGATAATATTAAAAAACTCAAAACCATTTTTATGTAAATTACTTGGTCACTAAAACGTTTTAAACTAACCAACTCTTCATATATGGTGTAATATATTTTAACTTGGTATTTTAAATTGTCTTTTATTTAACTTTTTTAAACTGTTTGTATTGTTAAGATGTTTTGACTCTGAATTCCACTGTGGATGCTTGTCAGTTCATAGTTGTTATGTCGTGGTGTTATTTTGTATGTATTTGACTCATATCACAACAACGCTACCAATGTAAACAGATATTACCAAATTATGCCAACTTCTTACAAGGGCAAATTATAATGTATTTATATAGGCCTACAATATTTTAAAGGTTAGAAAACCAATTTAATTCATACTTGTATCTATTAAATTACAATAATATCTAAATCTTAACCTTATTATAGTATTCGCTCCTTACGAAAGATCAAATTAGAATGTTTTCTAAAATGTTAACTATGCAGATGTTAAATAGTATCTTTACCCTAATGACGACAGATCCATCATAATGTATTCTTTGTTCCAGGTTCAGGTTTACATGATGCAGTTCTCTACTGTCAAAGTTCAAGTGTCAGCCGCAGGATTTTGTTATGTCAACCAAGGTGTTATTTTGTCGGTGAGTTTGAAATTAATTAATTGATTGATCAGTAAAACAAATTAAAAGTGAATCACGCCGTTAGCTAGGGTATTAAAAGAAATCCAAACATAAAAGTTTTCATATTATACTAATCACCCTTTAGCGGAATTTTTATTCAAAGAAACTTTTGGTAAACACTAACACATTTTTTGTGATATAAATTGATAACATTTTGCTATGCTATTAGTGTTAATTTAGGTATTTGTGATATCTATCTAAAATGGCATCTGCATACCACATGAATTGACGCATGTATACGTTAAAATAATGTATATCCATTAACTTTAATAACTGTCAAATACTTTTCTTCATATTAATAGCTTAAGGGCATTTAATTTAAGGGCATAATAATAGTAAGGTGACAATTACGTGTAGTCAATAGAGATGAAAATTTATCGAGGCGGCACCTAGAGGCTAGAGCCTATTGTACTTCAAGATATAGTGTGTTAAGAGACCAGAGGGTTATCATAACGGGGCACGGGGCTGGGGAAGGAGGAAGGGTAGTTAGAAGCACGGAGAATACGGGGAGGTGGGGAGGAGAGACCCAAGTTGAGCCAACCTTAACATTATTTTAGTTAACTTATTGATGATAAAAAAAATTGAAATATGATTTATGAGCACAGCGGGTCTACAAAGGCTCGCCTTGATTTATTTGTTGTTTAATACTTTTTTTTAGCACCGTGTCTTACTACCCGTTCGGTTTGTACACCTATGTACTAATTACTCTAATGTGTTAGGGATGAGGAAGGTTGAATTTAGAGGAATTGCACCCGTGAGAGTGGAAAACTATTCAGGAAAAACCGCCCTCATTGCAACCGACTGGTATCGAAAACCGATCTCCCTGTCATCGGCAGTCTAGTCTATTGCGAGAGTAGCGCGTTAGACCACGTGGCCACCGAAGCTCCTTTGATGGTGTTTCTGGTGTTAACGCCCTCAGGAGAAATTAATCTTAAGTGTAAACTTTGACATTTGGAATATCTATATTTCGATTACATTGTAGTTCCATTTAATCAGTTGAAACTATTTTACAGAAATATTAATTGAAAATGTTCCGTTTTGGAAAATTTTCCGTCTCACTCTCCAGTAGTCAAATGAGTGGTTGACAGTAATTCTAGGGGTCCTTGGTCCGATTCAAGGGATCACTGAAAATGATAATTATGATTTGTATTGTTTTAATTATTCTTACAAGTTAATTAGTAAATATCTAGGCGCGAGGTTTGAGTGTGTAACTTTATGTGCACTGTCTTGGATTTAGTTAGTATGTTACGCACGGCTATAATGTGTGTCTCAAGAATTCAACTTAATTAGAAGATATTTGTCTTTGTTCATGCAAAGAAGTGAGGGGATAGAACAAACACAATTCCGATGACTTAGCCCAACCGGTAGTTCGTTTATCTGTTGAGTTGAAGGTCGTGGGTTAGATTCCCAGCCCGGTACAATAATGTATTATCGTTAAAATTAAGGTTTGCTCTCGAGTTAGGTTAGTTTGTGAGTAGTGTGACGATACAGTTATTGTATTCTAAAAGCGCATGTTATAATGCCCCTAAAAATAGTAAAGTGACTGGCCCCTTTGCTCTATCTTTATATACATGGATATAATGACAAGGAGTTCAGGTCGAATGGAGGTTTATTTGACCTGAACTCCTTGTCATTCGTAAAGTGGGAGATTGGTTGACTCTTGAAGCTAGATATATCGCCGCCCTCAATCTCGCGACACAAATCTCTTGCCGGCAAGATTGTGGATCCGTGAGGGGTTCCGCAATACACTTCCGGTGATATGAAATAATATTCTCTAGTCTGGCAGTTTCTAAACATTTGTACTCAACACTGTTGTTTTTAGATCATGATGGCCTTGGCTACCCACTTCCTCGTGCTGGTGCAATTTAGAGAAGAACTGTATTATTGTTGTTTTTAGATTATGATGGCCTTGGCTACCCACTTCCTCGTGCTGGTGCAATTTAGAGAAGAACTCAAATGGATTTCTAATACGTACTTCAATAAAACCTCCAATAATTATTCAAACTAACTTTCAGTTAAATGCACAGATCTGTTATTTTTAGTGACATGTAGAGGAAAAGTGCCTAAAATGGCATACTCAGATAAAATGGCATAGGTGCATTTTCTCGCAAGTACTGCTATTGTTTTTCAAATTGAGGGTATTGAGTTATTCCTTAGTTGGAATAATTGATACTCTGTAAATTGCTGACCTGTGCAGAAGGTGTTTCTGAAGTTATTAAAGAAAAATTGAAAAGTTGCTTAGTAAAATATATTTTTTGTTATCTTTCATTGTTAACAAATACATTGAAGGGTAAGTAATTTTACTGTAAATATAATGAGTGTTACTTCAAGTGTAATATGCTGTATTTATGACGTAAAATCGACCATAAATTATTTAATATTCTTGGTACAATATTTTATTATTCCATAGTTAGCAATGTTGGGTAAAATGGCATACCACTGGTAAGGATAAAATGGCATAGTGTGTCATTTTACCCTAGGTAGCGTCTTAGTTATTTAAATCAATCATTATCCTGCTAAAATAAATGTTTCTTACTGAAATTTGTTCACCAAATTATATTTTTAATATTTGAAATAGTTACTTAAATTATTTTTAATATTAAATTCAAATATTTTGTGCGAAGATGGTTGTGACTTACGTCAGAAAGACAAAAAAGCAGTCATGGGAAGAGCAAGCAATGCAACGGGCTATTGATGTGGTAAATAATGGGGAAATGGGTTGGCTTTGGGCATCTAAACTGTTTGAAGTACCACAAACAACTTTAATAAGGCGGGACAGGAATAAAAACAAGCAGATTCAAGGTGTTAGCAAGGGTTTGGGTTGATTCAAGTCCACATTTGACCAAGAATCAGAACGTGAATTGGCTGGCCTTGCTAATAGGGAAAAACATTTTGTGTGTGATATTTGCAAGCCATGATAACTACATATAAAACAACAAAAGTCATAATAGAAGGTTTAATTTGTATGTTTAGTGTTTTTTCTGTGTAAGATTAAATATATGCCATTTTACCCATACAGTATGTATAAAATAGCACAGTGTTATATTTTGTATTTTAATTTTTTAACTAATAAATATATGTATTAGTGGTGTTTTTTGGTGTTCATTTGAAAGATTATATATCATAGTTTATAAAAAGTTAGAAACAATTAATTTCAGAAGAATATTCTAGAAGAAATTTCAAAACTTAAAAATGGTATGTCATTTTAGGCACATTTCCCCTAAACTTGCAGATTGTATTGACAAACCAGTTTATTTATTACGTACTTAATAATTTGGATATATCCTAGCATGAATTTTGAAATTCAGTTTCTACTGGTTAGACATTGTTATATCATGTACTACTGAATACAATTCAATAAAATATTTTGTCAGTGATTGAATTCATTTATTTGCCCGGAAAATACATTCGATCCCCTTTTTATATTGTATTTTTTGACTGTCACACAGCCTCATAACTATCGCAGCTGTACGCATCCAAGGATGTATATGTTACGGGTGATTTTCGAAATCTGGATAATGTCGAGATTAGCCGGGAGAAGTCAGCATTGGCCAGGTACAGTGGATAAAGTCAGAAATAGAAAGTAATTTATCTCATTTACGACACTATCAGGATAATATCGCCACTAGCCAGCAAGACTTGGATAACATGGAATAATATTTGTAAAACTAAGCACGTTTCAATAAAAAAAATTATTTTGAAACAAAATTTCAAAATTGGACAGTAAATTGGATCGCAGCAGTGCACTAACATTCAAAATGCCTCATTTTATGGTTTATTTTCCACTAACCTAACCTAACCTAGCTTAGCCTAGCGTAATTCATACTAATCTAATGTAGCCTAAACTCACCTAACCTAATCTAAGTTAACCTAGCCTAACCTAACTAACCTATATAACCTAGCTTCAACCATATAAATTTCCACTATCCAAGTGCGAGTAGATAATGTCAATATGATGTGGATAAACTTCGAAAAACATTATTCAATCACCTCACACTCAACATTATCTACGTATTTTACATAACGTCAACATTATATGGATAATATTGACTTTATCGGGGCTTGGACTTTACCCGTAGCATTTACATCAGCATTTGTCTGGAGATTGTATGGTAAAACCAGGAGAGAAAAGGGTGGTTGGACTATTCCATCTTTGAATTTTACTAACAAGCATCCCCGGGCATGTTTAAGATACTTGGCACAAACAATCATTATCTTGGGGATAATTTGGCTCTAAACCAGGTGGAGTTAAGATGTGATTTCCACTCACTCGATAAAATAGAGCAGGAGGGAGTGATGCAAAGCTCACTATAAGTGTTCTCAGAAGTTAATAACCCAAACAATATCGAAAGCGCCCGTGAAAACGAATATTAACAAACAATGCGATCTTACAAAATGATGTAATTAAAGTAATGGCTATTAATTTTTTATTATTACTATTAGTATACTATTAGTCCCAATTATTGTGTAATATTCAAATTTAATTTACAAACACACGAAAAGCTAGCATTAAACAAAGCTGTTGTAGGCTGAATACACAGTTTGTAAAACCATTTGCTAGGAAAGTTTTCGCACTGATTAAAATATCACCTCTGTGATCTTTATGAGACTGAATACTGGGGAGGGGATAAGGATTGTGGTTTGCCCTTTCACTGGTTTAGCTAGCCCACGAGTGGCGGTATCTTCAGTAGAGTGCGGCAAGACGTTGGTAAAAGGTGTGTGTTACTTCAGTCAAGCGAGAGTACCGGCTAGTAGACAGAAGAAGGTGAAAGCTTGTGGATGCTGAGCCACCGTAGTCAACACAACTGCACATGGCGGCTGAGAATGCTCTCATACTGGCGGTGACCTGGTTACTGCTGGTCACGGCACGGGAGATCACGGATAACGCCAGTAAGACGGGTTGACCAACCATACATTAAAATTTGTCACACTTTTAGTGTATGTAGGTGTATTTTAACCATGATTTATTAACATTTATTTGACAGCTCTAGAAGTTATTATGTTTAGTTTCGTGTATTCATACATCATAGGCTGTGTTCTGCAAATGTCACTCTATATTTTGTCAATTTTACAGCTACCAGATAAAAATATAGTTAGTGAATTTTGTCAAGGTTGGCTACATTACATTTATTTGGTATAATCTTCTGACACAGCCGCCCAAATTAACTAGGTATCTCTTCCAAAAGTGACAGTTGTAAAACAAATCGCTTGGCATATGAATACGCGGGACTACATTTAATTAGTTGCTTTATAAACGGTCATATAAGGTTGTTATGTCGGTTACACTATAGAATTAAGCACCCACGCAAAGTCAGGACAAGCGATGCGCGCTCTATTTGTGTAAATTTATCTTTTGAACAGTTTGTCGAGAGTGTAGGCCCCTAATATCGTACTTTGACGTGCAGTCTTCATGATTTTTAAAAAGAGATTTTAAATTTAAACAGCCTTTATAACCTACTAAACAAGATAAAAATGATAATAAAATAAGGGGTTATTTTGATAGTTTACAATCAAACCTATGACATAACAGGCCACGGATATAAACGGCTGCTGTCCACACATAATACCTTGAAAAAATGTATGTCTCAAACTATTTGATTTCGCTGTATTTTGTATAGAATACAATAAGTCATAAAATATATTTTGTAAAGTTACATTTTAGTTGCAATTAAATGTAGTTTTAGTTGAATTTCGGGGCTAAGGGGTGGTTTTAAGAAACACAGAGCCCCTCCCTTGGCTTCGTGTCTGAATAATGCAATAAAACTTTAGTTTGTGTTAATTTTCTATTTTATTTTTTGTATTTGGTCTCAATTACCCATCTTGGTTATTTGCATATGGGTAGGGAAGAGGAAGGAAGAATTTAAAGAAAATGTGTGTTTGCGTGTTGAGAGAGTGTGAAATTGTTTATTAAAAATCACCTCAGTACCCCCAGCCGGGATTTTAACTTCCTTATCACCGACAAACCAGACTAGACGAGACTGAAGCCTTTGTTAGTACATCCATCCGTATTTTTGGTCGTTCTTAAAAAATGTTTAAAAAACACACAGTTATAAATCACTTGTGTAAGAGCACCCCGTATCCACCCAGCTGAGATTCGAACCTTGGCTTCCCTCGTCGACCGATAGTACAATCTATGGTGAGCCTGGAACCTTAGACCTTGCGAGCACCGGTGAAGAATTCAACAATTCTAAATACATGGCGATCGAATTGGTCAAGAATTTACGTTAACAGATGAGCTAAGATGTCTGCCCCCCCCCCCTCGCCCCCCCCCCCAACTCCAGTAAATCTGACCCGGATTCGAACCAGAACCTTCCACGTCAATGCGAGTCTAAACACCTTTTACCAGACCATCGTTCGGCTACCGCTGCACTCAGAAATATAATATATTCCTTTTCCTTCATTTATTTAGGTATTTAACGAGCACTTTCTGAACTGATTGATTATATCAGCACACGACTAATAAACTAACTTAAATCTAGAACAGACAAACATCCAGCCCCCGACCGTAAATTCATCACTTTAAAAGGGGAAACCCACATTTCACCAATGATACATTTTTCGGCCATGTCAGAATTGAACCAGGGACCCTTATTTCAGTAGACAGACACGCTACCGACGGATTTAAGGTGTCGGTCAGAAAATCTTCCTTCGCTTACAATGGACATAGTACGATAGTCTTACAATAAAGTTTCGTGATTTAATTTCGACTATAGTGCCACGAACCGATCTGATCGAATTTACAGATTTGCGCTAGACCTGGTTTTTAACTGGTAGATAAGGTTGGAGTGTATTCTTTAAATATAAAGAGAACCTTCCTCTAAATGAGAGAACAGTAAACGCAGATAAAAATGAAAGAACAATCTGAAAAATCTCTTCATGAGTAACAGTATGGTGATTTTTCTTGTACTACTTTACAAGAATGATGAAATAGCCGTGGCACTTTTCGCACACGAATCCATTATGGGCGTGGCATTAAAATGGTTGAATATTTTAGTAACTGTTATTACTTGGTTTGGTGGATCGTATTCATGTTTGAGATATTTTACTTAGTGAAATTTGTTTAATTTACTTACACAAAGATTCAAGCAGTGCCTTTACAGATTTTTTCAGGAAGCGCGTAGGTGGGGGTTGGCTGGTTTTTAATCGGTGGTTGTAGCCCCATGAGCACCAATAAGGGCCCACTACGGCAGATGAGCTTAATTTTCACACTTATTTTCCCTTCAAATTAATTTGAAACTGATTTTAAAATCTGACAAAGCATATTGATACACTATTGTACCGTTTTTTATAAGTGACGTTGAAATATTTAATGTCGATCTTTGATTTAATATATAATATAAATGAGATTAGATATTTTCTTTTGAAACGCTATTCGCGGTACTTCCTTTAAATTGAGATGTTTAACTAGCTTTAGTTAAATAATATTGTTTTATAAATAACACTGTCCCAAACAACTATGAGTAATCCTTTTTCCGTATTTTACTAAAAATAATAAGCTACATTAAGAAATATTTTAAATGGTACGTTGGCGCTGAGACTTCACATCTAGTTCCAGGTATGGTGTCAATATTGTGTGTGTGTGTGTAAGAGAGAGAGAGAGAGAAATAGAGAGACAAAGAGATACAGAAAGAGACATACAAGACTAGAGAGCGGCGGCAAAGAGATCATTCATTCACCGTCCCCATGAGCTACAATCCAATTTTAACAGGAAGAGCCTTTAAGATAACAAAAACATATTTTTTTTGCGGCCAAAATGAAAAGTATTTTACTTTTTTACTAATGTTATTTTATAGGCATTGATTTATTTTTCAAAAGTGACAGCTGCAGATCACATGACCTGACATACGAATAATTTTAAGTAGATCTAGCAGCTTTTCTAGCTGTCAGATAAGGTTTTTCCTAAGAAAATTGGTGCTAAACGATCTCACGCTTATATTGCAGGTATATATTTTTTATCACTGAAATCACCTAATGAAAAAAATCAGACATAGAGACTTAAAATTAGAAAACAGTACGATAGTTATTTTCAAATTGTGTTTTATGTAGGGCCTACTCAGTTGAAAAAATAATGAACCGTCTGATTTATAGTGGAAGTAACATTTTAAGGAACAAGCTATATAACAAGCTAGTAAAACGTTTTCATATATATTCATAGATTAAAGAAAATGGGATTTAAATTGTGTGGCTACCTAGACAAAATATTAGAAATTATTGAATATCAAAATGATTAAAATAATTGGTGCAAGTTTCTGAAACCATTCAAGTAATTATTATAAATTAAATTAAAATTGAAGGTTGAAAATTGATACAATGTCAGTGTCACGCAAATTGGTATGGAAACTTTTGTATTTATTTTTTGTTGAAATATTATGATACAGCTAATAATGATTTTAAAAAAAGTAAGAAGCAAATCATGAACATTTATGGATCATGACAACTAAAATAGTATAACATAATTATCTTTCACGTATATTGAAATTTATAAAATAAATTTATTAATATGTAGTGAATAGTTATTTAAAATTTAAATCTTATCTTATGTCTTAGTTAAATTCCCTGCTCCTTGGTCCGAAAGTGGTGAATTTAAATTTTAAATAACTAATCACTAGGCCTACATATTAATTATTTATTTTATTAATTTCAATATATATATATCTTTTTTTAACACCGCGTTTTACTACCTGTTCAGGTTATATGCCAATGTCAATATATATGAACAATGTTTTATACTATTTTGAATGACACTATCTTTACTTGATTAACTTCAACTAATTTAGCCAATACTTCTATCATTATTAGCTGTATCATTTCTATATAAAAAAATTTAAAATATTTTCTACACAAAGTTGTATGACATTGACATTGTATTTATTTTCAACCTTCAACTTTAATTCTATTTGTATAATTTTTACTTGACTGGTTTTCAGAACCTTTTACAAAGTATTTTAAGCATTTTATTACTAATAATATTAATATATTGTTTATATAACAACACAATTAATTAAATCTTATTTTCTTGAATATATTATTCGCTCATTACTCTAGTGCTAGAATGCTTTCTAAATTGCTAATATATTCATACGTCAAGTCATGTTATTTGAAACGGTAAATTTTAATAGATAATATCAATACATATTAAATGACACTAATAAAATAAAATGTTAGCAATGTTAATGAGGAATAAATTATGTTTTTATTTTCTACAAGTTCCTTCTTACCAAAATCCTAGTATAGCTAATGTCTCCTACTTTTGATTCACATTGTACCCGCTCAGCTTTGGCGTGGAGATCAGGGTTCAAATCCTAGCTGGGTGTAATGGATTGTTGTGTTTATCCTAAATGCGCCCACATTCTGATTCCATACAAATCCCTGTATTTTCTCCCTTCATTCTTCCTTCCTCCTCCCTACCCCACTAGCGCATTTAAAATGCGTGTAGTCCAAACAGGAAATTCGTGTTAGTAAAAAAGACCTTATACGCCGCACACGAACGAACAGATACACAACTCACAAGATAGCGGTGATTTTATGTGAAAACTTGAAGGCCGGGGGACTGGGTGTGGTGTTTGTTCTTGAGTCAAGTGCTGATATAGTATATGTGTTCATAAAATACAAGTTAAACACCCCAAATGGAAAATGAAACATTCTGTTTTTCTCAAGTAGAATGGTTTTACGCACTCAAACTTTCATTCGTTGTTACAAATGTCGGAAAATTGAAGGTTTTGTTTCAAATGTAATGCGATTCAAGTTGAAGAGTTTGAACAAATTAAGTCCCATCTATATACTCCGTTTCCACAGGGTCCTTAGTCTGTGCTCCGTAAGATATTCACTCATAGATCATACTAACAGAGTGTTCGGTACACATAATTCGTTAATCCGTACGTAGCCCGTAAAGCTGCGCGAAAATTGGATCAAATGTAAATTTAGGTGGGGTGAAAAGGGACGCGAGATAAGGCCCGTATTTTTACAATTGTTATAGCAAA
Organism: Timema podura; assembly: GCA_033556935.1. Lineage (NCBI taxonomy): Eukaryota > Metazoa > Arthropoda > Insecta > Phasmatodea > Timematidae > Timema > Timema podura. The sequence continues at coordinate 81,948,696 of JAVRXN010000008.1, read as the reverse complement.
ATCCTTTTTTCTCTTGACCAAAATATAAAATATTGCCCCAGTAGATATATTTAGTTGAATTTTTTCTATACCAAGTAATCACAACAGTTCTTGAATATTTGTTACAATCATCGCGAAATTCTAACATTACTTTTTCTTCACATCTAAAAATTGTCAGTATAATTGTCACTACATGAACATAATTAAAATAAACGTATCTACATAAGGTTTTTTTTTTATTTCTCCACGTGTACTAGATGTCAAAGAACTCTAGTTTGGTTTGCTGGCGACGAAAAATTCAGTGTTCGTATCTAGACTGTGAGCAGTGAGGATTTAAAAAAAAGTTTCCCACTTTCCCTCCCTAAAAATGCGGGTATATATATTCTAAATTCTACCTTCCTCGTCCTTACCCCATTAGAGTAATAAAATGCGTACATTCCGGACGGGTAGTAATACGTGGAGCAAGTAATAAATCAATATCCTATTACTCTCTCTTAATTTTCCTGTGTGCTTCCCTTCATGGATAGCACAGGCTGAATTAAAACTTCCGCATGACGTTTCTGCTTTTTATTTGTCAATGTAGTTTCACTAAGTCGATAACCCAAATAACACCGGCGGTTCTTTATAAGGCGCGGGCGGCTGTGATCGCAGAGTCCTCTCGATTGTGATGTATTTTTATTAGACTTGAATGTTTATTGTTTGCGCTTCCATTGTTGGCAAGCTTTTTTTTTTCGTTGAGACGATCACGGAGATGTTTATAATCTAGAAATGTTGATGTTAGCTCGTTCCCACGCTAGGTTTTCATATCCCTAACAATGGAGACTTAACAGATACCTTTATAAAGCGATACTAATTAACATGTTTTTAAAAATATCTTAATGAAACTGAATATAAAATGCTATAATTTAAACACACTTGAATTAATTTTACATTCCTTAAAGGTTAATGGGGAATGAAGGAGGTTCTATAATGATGAGTTTCATACCCTGTACTCATCACAAGACATTGTTAGGATAATCAAGTCTCGTAGATTACGGTGGGCAGGACATGCAGCGCGAATGGGAGATTATAGAACAGTGTTCAGGGTATTGACCAGAAAACCCAATGGGAAGTGACCATTGGGAAGACCTAGACGCAGATGGGAGGATAACATGAGAATGGAACTGAAAGAAATAGGGAAATATGGATAATAGGTGGACTCTATAAAAATAGCTCAAGATAGGGATAGGTGGTATACTTTTGTAAGTGCGGCATTGAACTTTCGAGTTCCTAATTCCGTAGAGCAAGTAAGTAAAAGGAATAAATAATATTTAAATGTAAGATATCACGATAGTTTTTAGAAAATTACAATATTTTTAGTCAAATTTAATTAATCTAACACACTTAAATATAACTAACTGTTAACTCACTATGCCAAGAACGATAAATAATTCAATGTGATAAAAATGATAGAATAATAATCATCTGATAAAAGCATGAAACACTAATTAGGTTATTTTCAATAATCAATTCATTACACTAGCTACAATTAATGTCACATGTAAAACTGTCACAGTACTGCTCATTTACTCCTGCATGTGACCATCCTTTACAAACACTGTACTTCTCCCAGCCTTATTCAGAACACGAATTCGAAAAAAAAAAATCCCCACAGTAAATACATGGAGCATCGTAAATGGTAATATTATCTTCAACTTCTTTCTCTTTTGAATTATTCAATATTTTGTCAGTCTTAGGTTTGTTTTTTTTACATTTTTAATTTTCCTTTTTTTCAATTTAAATCTGTTGCATATTTGGACGTTAATTTTATCTTTATATAATTGTCTTTTACGACGGTGGTTGATGATAACTTTTTGTTGTTGTGAATCTGTCAAAATTACCGTTTTCCCCAGCCGTTTATTACTCAATTTTTGTTTTCTCATTGCCTGAGGTATGTTCCTGATATTTCTCGGAGGAATGGGGAAATCATTAAAGGAGGGATAGCTTTGAGACATTTTGTTAATCTCATTAGGACACGATCCATATTTGGAGACAGGTCTATTTAAACCAGAATTATATAAGGGTAAAACAGGGTAGTACCCCGTCTTTCCCAGCACATTGCTACCTTACCCCACAGTGACACATAGAGATAGTTTGCTATTTGGCAACATATACTTATTTTAAATGAGCACATGAATATACTATAACTATTGTATCAATACGATCGATAATTGAGGAGTTAGCTCCAAGAAGGGCATATACAAAAAATGGCTATTCTCAGAAATCAAGGTTGAAGATTTAATTTTAATCCCTATTTAATATTTGGGAAATCAGGAATTGTAGGTGTTCAAAATGTAAGATATAAGCTTCTTGTAAAACAAAGTCAGTCAGTATTATGCTTTCTTGTACTGTAATTTAAGTGGAAATAACACTTTATTCCAGGAATGTTATATGCCCTTCTTTTACCTAATATTACATATAAAAATAAAGGTTATGAAGTAAGTTTATAAACATTATTTAACAATTAAAATGGTGATTATAGTAAAAAAATATAACAAAACATATAAATTGATTAGTAAAAACATTCTAAAGCCACATTCACGCACATTTTCTAGTTTTGTTTAGTGTTTAATCAGTTCAACAGCTCTAATCTTCATCACTCATTATTTCTGTAGTTTCTAAGCAAGAAATGGCTGGACCTTCCTCTAGGATGTCTTCGATCCAGTCGATGTTCTCCTGATTCATGAACCTATCTGTATTTTTGTGCTGTTTATTCCTGGCATTGGAGCAGGATCTATTTGAATGGTATGAGGTATATTCTTATCATTCTTGGCTTTCCAAAAAACGAAAAGGGGAAAATGTAGGCATGTATGTGGGAGATGCTTGCAAAGTGCCATCAACTTTGTACTTAATTTGGACATATGACTGTATTTTGAAAGCTTTATTGTCCTAATCAATAGGGCGAGCAAAGAAAAAAGGTGCCAAAGCACCACTCCAATCTTTCATCAAACTTCTGTCAAATGTTATTGTGAAAGGTGGATTCTTTCTACATAGTACCCTTGCTTCCAAATGGGGTTTTACTGTTGTGATCTCATTCTTCTTCTTCAGCAGAGATTTGATAATTCCAACATTCCTGTCGCATTGTGAGAATGAATGCCCACGGACAGGAAACAACTGCAGGACATTTATATTGAACATCTTGGATAACCAAAAGCAAAACCTTGAGATTGTCTTATTCTTGTTCTGGCCACCAGCTGCATCAGACAGTAAAACGAGTTCTTGCAGGTCAGGGAATTCGTGTATCTTTTTTTCTAAGGTGTGACAAATAAAGGAAGCAACTGAATTTGCATCTTTTTTGGCTGATTTTCCATTAAACCATACAAGTGTGAGGTATTATCATTATGCACATGCACATTAAACACATAAAGCCAGAGCAGTCTCTTGTAAAACTGGCTTGTTACATTTAGTTTGGGTAATGGTAAGTTCTGTGCATAGTCAAATTCCAAAACGAGGCATCTTGAGCTTGTTTTTGCTTCCTCAATTATTTCCTTTTTCATGCTATTGTATCGCTTAACCTTCATTTTATGAAGTGAATACTGCACCTAACCGCTGTCATTAGGATTTTTCTTTAACTTTACTTCACACTCTTTGCAGAAATCACAGACGTCAGTTTTGGGACTACGAAAACTAAACTTACAACACTGTCAAAAAAACTTAAAATATGTCTTGTATTTAATTGATAATTTCTTTCGAGTTTTTTGTTCAAAGTATATGGCAAACAGCTCGTGCAACATCTTTATATTGAGGTTAGGATTATCAAAATACATTAAATCTGATATTTCCTGACAGTAATGGCTTTTTTTTTTGTGTGGAATTGATTTCAGATGCTCATGAACAAGATCACATATTGAAGTGTCCAATTTTCTGGGCCTGTTATTATGAATCCCTCGTTGTTCTTTTAAACTTTTATTTTGAAGGATCTTAGTTTGAATGATTCTAACTCTCTTCATGCTAATTTGAAATAAACTTAAAATAAATCAAATAAATGTTCTCCATAAAAAGGTCCTATGCCAATACCTTTTTTAAACAGCTCTACAAACATAGATAATTAAAATATCGGGACAAAAAGTTAACATATTGTTAAGAATAGTATGGTGGTTTGTTTAAACTGTTCTCCATAAAAAGGGCATATACTGGTATATGCCCTTATTGGAGATAGCTCAATTACTTTTAGAGATTCACTGCTGGGTAAAACGATTATGATTTGCACAAATTGTATGTGACAATTGAGTAAAAACACAGAAAAACCATATAACTTATTTAAGGAGATAGCAGCGATCTTCTGGAGGTTGTTAAAATGCTCACTACGTGATGAAGCTCGACAATAACTCATAGTACTGTTTACAAATTACAAAGATATGTGTTCAAATTATTTAATTAATAAAATTGAATATTGAAGATAAATTTCATTATAATTTAAACCCTATACAAGTTGTTTACACTCTAGTCATATCTGGTTTTCTTTTAATTACACACTTTGTAATTCAAGATATTTACCTTGACTCAATATTTGTTCATTGTACGAGTCAAATTGGTCAAACTAACAAGCACAACATATTAAACAAATAATTGTCAAACTAGTTTTTAACGAGAATGAGAAATAAAACTTATTAAAGCAAAAGTTTAAAAGTATAAAATATCGTTAAAATATATATTCTAAGGTTTGATGATTTTGTTATAGTATAAAAGTTACCATACCCAAATTTTTCTTAGTTTTTTTCTATCTATCTAAGTCTTATCTGATTGATTGTCCCGTTACTCCTTTGGGTGTTCCAGTTTTATGATGTAAATTTCTGGAACCTTAATTAGCCGAAATGTTTCGGTACTCGAGTTATCGTAACATAATCATGGAACTGTAATATTAGAATGAAAGACTTTAGTAAAGAATGTTGAATAATATAAACAGACAACTATTTTAACAATATTCAAACAACAACGTAAGTTTGTCATGTCATAAACTAACGATTTTATACCCCTTTTCCCCAAATTAAATTCTCCTTACGCCCATGGGTAAGGAGTTTAGATGAGGATTTATTCTAGTTGAATTACTGTAGAAAAGGCTCCTCGGGGGTGGTTGGTCTGTCAGCTACTAGGAAATGGCTTCGGCGGCTCGAATGGCACGCTCTAGTGAACGTGATGCACTCCCAATAATAATGATACTGTTCGTGTCTTCTTCACTAATGTCGGTCACACACTCTGGTGCTACAAGGGGCGTGATAGTTGTCATTCGAGGTATGACAGCGCATCAAAACACGGGGCGTGTAACAAGACTAAGATAATAACTTGATTATACAATGCTCTCACATAAATAGTTATGAAAACTGTAATCAATAAGTTAGTTATATGTAGTAGCAGTGTAATTCCGTGAACTCATAAGGGCCTTAAAATAAAGATATTTTGAGATTTTATTCAAAAATCTCTTTAATGTCTCATATGTGTTTTTACTTAATCTAATAGAAAAGTGTATGTTGAAATAATTAGGACAACTTTAAGTACAACCTATATTCATTTTAATGTCAACTTTTTCTAAATTTATAAGTCACAATTAAGGACATAATGAGCTTCCTTACTTGTTCTAACATTCTCAAGCCAAGGGTACAATACATTTGTGTTTTTTTAGGATTTACGATCCTGACATAAACATATCTAACAGTAAAGAACATAATAATTCTAATAAAATTTCCCAGACCGTTGTAGTTTTTTAAGACAGTGAAAGTGACCTTGGGTAATTTCCTTATAATAAGGGAAATCGCACAAGGGGAGTAGGCCCTATTTTGGACCGCAGCAAGGGTACAGGAAGCCCTCGCGGCGGCCATTGGAGAAACTATCGCGATCCAGCTGTCTTCCAGATCAAACGTGTGATAGGTTCGCGCACTCAAGGATATGGGAATGAACTAGTCATTCCAACTAAGCTTTCATTATTAGTACTTATCCTTTAAAAGTTAATTATAATCAATGTGTGAAGTAAATTTGTTGAAGTTAATAATTGAAAACATTAGAATAATTTATTTTGCTAGAATTGTGTTCTCCGTGTCCTGATCGTGAGTTTCTTTTTGTTTTTTGTTAGCAACTTATCAATATGTCGTGCACTTTGCTGTGTATTTATTGTATTATTAATTAAGTCGGAGCAAGTTATTAAACACCATCTGTTGGCTAAACTTTACAGGTTAAGGAGGCAGACACGTTTATTTACACATGGTCTAGCTAAAAGGAGTGTTTAATCTCAGGCCTAAGACAACGATAGAACATATTGCTGTATTTGGCTTTTGTATAAAGTGATTCAACTCGAATACTCTGCTAGTCAGTTTTTTCCAGTGAGCGTAAATATATTGTTAAGAAAAATAGAAACCACTAATTGTCTTCAAATACTGCTGGAAGTACAAGGCATACATCCTTTTACGTGGTATGGTAAATTTCATGGAAGTAGTAGAAGGAAAGATTGTGAAACCTACGCCCTTGTTGTAAAGCGCAGGATCAGAAGAAATGGTCAGGTATGAGACTAATATAGCATGGTTTATGAAGGCAGATAGTAATGCCCTACTCATACAACCAATGTAAGTAAAGATACTCTTCGAAAAGAATATGCCATTTTCAACAGCCTGTGAAGTTTGGTTGTAATTGCAGCGTTTATATGACGAGGAATTGGAGGGCAGATATTATATTTTGTGCATGCAATTTTTCAGCTTTAGTAAGCTACATAGTGATGAAATTGAAAGTCATATATCCAAGTCAAAGAATATATGGAATTAATTGAATCAAGAGGTCATAAAGAGTCATGAGGACTGTAAGGAATAGCCTAAATTATTATTATTTGTAAAGTTTTATACACTTTAACCGGAATAATATTTTAATTCAAGTCAAGATGGCTGCTAATATCTAAAAATGAACGTAAACTAGACAATCTCACAGGGCTTTGTGCTTATGCAAGAGCTTTAGCTTTTAAAGATATGGAATATGTAAATAAAGAGGTTTTAGCAGCAAAAGCAAATACACAATCCACTTGGCAAACGTTTGGTAAGTCAAATGGCCAGCCAAAATTATTTGAGTGTTCTTATATAGATATGAAGTATTATTACTGTTCTAAGATAAGACATTGGATTAAGAATTGTCACAAATAGATAGCTTATGATAGATCTTCCAAGTCAGCTAGTTATAATAATTAAGTTGACACAATACTCATGACCACAGTAAGTGTATTAATTATTGGATGTTATCGAGACAATTGGTTTGTAGATAAATGGTGCAACAACTATTGTGAAAAGTGATATGACCTATTTGAAATGTATGAGAGGTTTTCATGGTCAACGGACTGTGGTTATATCCAGTGGAGACATAAAAAGTATACTAGGGAAAGGGACAATTAAAGTAGAAACGTCTGTCAATGGGCAAATAGCTTCATGTGAAGTGTGGTATGTTCCTAATGTACAGGAGAAATGGTTTTCTTTTTTGTCTGCTCAGGATAAACTTCCTTCGAGTGGATTCACATCCACAGCTGAAGTGGTATGTATATTGAAAGTGAATAGTAATGTGAAATTTGTTGGTTTTAGAAGTTGAAATGCTGGACAGTTCAAATTTGCTTTGTGGAACGTGATTCCTAAGAAGTAGATTGTTGTGACTGCTACGGTTAGTAACAACCTTTTACGATCGTATCATGAAAGATTAAGTCACCAGAATAAGAGATACATGTCAAAGCCATTATTTAACATGAATTAGGAGTCAAGACTGATTTAAATAATGAGCTATGTGAAGGCTGCATCTATATGGTAAGGCTCATGGTCCCAAGTTTGAAACCCGAAAGCGAGCGACTCAATCAGGAGAACTTATCTACAGTGATGAATATGGTTCATTCAGGCAGTCTTTTACAGACTATCGCTACTTCATACTAGTCAAGGATTACCACAGGTCGTATACGATATATTTACTTCATGAAAGAAAAATCTGAAGTTACAACTAAACTGAAGCAAGCTAAAGTTGCTGGACATGTTGTAAAGGAAATTCTTGGTGATAATAGTGGCGAGTTTGATATTAAAGTTGTTCAAGAAATTCTAAGACGAAATGGAATCAAAGAGTGACTGACGATGCCGTCTACACCATAGCATAATGGTTACAGTTAAAGAGAATACCGAACAATATTTGAAGCAGCTAATGCTATGATGCATGCACATGAAGATATTCCTCAGGCTTTATGGTCAGAGATGCAGCATATATATTGAATCGTACAGAATCATCATTAATGTCTAAAACACCTTCGCACTATAGGTTGTAAATACTTCGTGCATATCCCTTTTCAAAGAAAAAAGAAAATGGATTAGAAAGCACAAAAAGGCATTTTTATTGGATATGACAATAATGACGGCTATCATATTCGTTAAAAGATACGATTAAATTGATCCATTTAGGAAATGTTGTATTCCAAGAACAAGCACTAGTCCTAAAGAAAATTTATGATCTAACAATATTGAAAACTGCTAAAACAAATCTGAAAAAGTTATTGATAGAGAAGCTGATATAGACGTCTCAGAGCACAGTGAAAACATAGAAGACATTGTGGAAATTTTGACCTCAGAAATAAATCTCCTAGATCGCTCTAGGTTTCAACTTTGGAAATATTCAATGACTTAGTTATGAATGCAGTTGGTGAAGAAATTGACATGGATGAGCCTGGTTCATAAACTGAAGCTCAACGCCAAGTACAATACTATGGTCAGATTTTCAGTCCGGTAGCAAAACTAGGAACCGTTCAGACACTGTTGAGTGTTGCATCAAATGAAAGGATGACACTCAATTCAATGTCCACGCCATATTTTTATACGTAAAGTGGGATGAAGAAATCTACATGCAACAATCCCAACGTTATAGAGATGAAACTAATAGAGTATGCCATCTTAAGAAAAGTCTATAGTGACCTAAGCAAGCACCTCGATATTGGATGTACATTTTGTAAATTTCCTTGTTAACTTGGTTTCAAGCAAAGTGGTGCTGATCCTTGCTTGTTTGCTAGTAATAACGGTTCGAGCAACATTTTTGTGGCCTTTTAAGTGTATGATAGTTTGGTGGCTGCATTCAATCCAACAGAGGCGTCAGAATTCATTGAAGAACTGAAATGTTAATTAAAATTTTTCAATTTCTAAATCTATCTAGATGCGAGTAAATACTAACTAAAACAAATATAATAGATTTGGCTATTTGATTCTCAAATATGCAATCCCTTACCATTATAATAATTGTACAAGTGGCAGCAATAAGCCAACTACAGTAGCCCCATGACTTCTTTGGTGCTGACTGACAGCTCACAGCTGACTTCTGACAGTCAACATTTAGGTATATACCTAAATTTTGACTGTCAGAGGTGACAGCTGATAAACACATGTTTTTGCAGATCATATGGTTCGACGTAGGGATATATAATTTGGTCTGGTAACTTTTCAAAGCCGTCAGCTGTCAGCTGTGAGCTGTCAGTCAGCACCAAAGAAGTCATGGGGGTACTGAACCGAGTCGAAGGTGGCTGCGTTATCTGATGGCTCGTGATATTAATAAATCACACATTTGCAGTCGACGATTTCCGCACGTCCATCATAGACTCTGCCTTAAAATATTAGTGAAGAATGACCCTGGGCACGAGGCGATTCTTGGATAGCTCAGTGGTTAGAGCATTGGCGTACTAAGCCAAAGGTTCCGAGTTCGATTCCCGTGTCCAGGTGTCATTTTTCAATTTTCAAATATGATATATAGATGCGAGTAATCCTCACTAAAACAAATATAATAACTTTGGCTATTTGATTATTAGTACAGGATGCCTAAAACTAACTATACTCAGCCCTGGCGTCTAGATATTTCCAAAAATAATAGTATATTCGCCTGTGATTGCGTGCTATAAGGCGTCAGGTTCAGAACAAACTGAATTTCCTATAATAAGGAGGTAGTGACTCGAATCTTGACTGGATTAAATGGAGAATGGTTTTCCAATGAGATTTATTACCATGGTTCTATCATCCTTTTTTTCACTAATGTGGGTTCATTTACTCTCAAAATAACCTCATCACCTCTACTCCTTGTATCTTAAGTGACAGCTGGGGGGCCCATAGTTTGTATGAATGAGTAAATTTAAAAAATATTTAAAATAAGAGCATGGTGAATAAATTTTAAAAACTAAAAAGTTACTATCAACATTGATAACATTTTATTACACAGCTAGCTGTGTAGATTTCAATAAGAGCTCGAAACTGCTGTAGTCTTTAGATTTTAGATATGTAAATTGGAAAATAAATGAATCTAGGTAGACCCACTGTCCAACTGTCATTGGAAGCCTTTTAGAAAATACAAATATATTATTTGCGGCCAAAAGTGATGACATTTTAGTACCTATTTTACTAGTTTTATTCGCTGATAATAGTATATGTATCAAAAGTGACAGCTTCAGATCACATGACTTGACGTATGAACGTGTAAAAGAAGATATAGCTACTTTTATAGTTGACAAATAAGGCCCTTCCTATAAAAAAATACTGTAATATTATAGTCACTTTTCACACTCTCAGATTAGATTTTATCATCTCGATTCGACAATGCATCGAAAAGCAATCACCACTATTGATCGAAGCTATCAGATAAGATTATTCTTATGGTGATTAGACTATACCTTTGAGAGCAATCATCAAGATTGATTGAAGCTATCAGATAAGGTTCTTCTTATTATGATTAGACTATACCTAGGAGAGCAATCATCAAGATTGATAGAAGCTATCAGATAAGGTTCTTCTTATGGTGACTAGACTATACCTAAGAGAGCATTCAACAAGATTGATCGAAGCTGTCAGATAAGATTCTTCTTATGGTGACTAGATTATACCTAGGAGATAAATCATCTAGATTGATAGAAGCTATCAGATAAGATTCTTCTTATGGTGACTAGACTATACCTAGGAGAGCATTCAACAAGATTGATAGAAGCTGTCAGATAAGGTACTTCTTATGGTGACTAGACTATACCTAGGAGAGCATTCAACAAGATTGATCGAAGCTGTCAGATAAGGTTCTTCTTATGGTGACTAGACTATACCTAAGAGAGCATTCAACAGATTGATAGAAGCTGTCAGATAAGGTTCTTCTTATGGTGACTAGACTATACCTAGGAGAGCATTCAACATAGATTGATGAAGCTGTCAGATAAGGTTCTTCTTATGGTGACTAGACTATACCTAGGAGAGCAATCACCGCGATTAGATGAAGCTGCCAGAAGACATGTGCGCGGGAGACGATTGTCGCAACACGCCAGTGTACTTGTTGGTGTAGGTCGCGAGTTCTGGTTTTTACTCTGTGTTGCATCACGTCCTCATTAGTTACACAAGATATACCAGTTGGCAAATTCCCTTTCCAATACTTCACCTTTACTTTAAAAAAAACCGTGATTAATTTGTTTTCTTAAGGTAATTTTTTTTAATACATAATACCCTAATTCTACCAATGGCATTTTTATGTTTTATATTACTTTTAATTAAGGATGGGACCTTCGAATTTTGTGTATTTATGAAAATTATATATTTATTGCATTAAAGCAAAAAAAAAAAATTAACACTCAACTTATATTTATATTAAAACGTCCATCACCCTAGCTGATTGGTAGCGTCTCTCTCTCTCTCTCTCTCTCTCTCTCTCTCCCTCTCTTCTCTCTCTTGAGATGGCTGAAAAATGTATCATGGGTGAAATGTGGGTTTCCCCTTTCACAATGATGAATTAACGGACTGGGTCTGGATGTTGTGTCTGTTATAGATTTAAGTTAGTTCATGAGTCGTCTGCTGATAAAATCAGTTGGTGTAGAAAGTGCACGTTAAGTACCTCAAATAAATGAAATGAAATGAAAAGAAAACCTTTTACGAAACAATTTTTAGCACTGCGTCTTATACCCGTTCAGTTTATACGCATACTTACTGATAACAATGATGTGTTAGGAAGGTTGAATTTAGAGGAAATGAACCCGCATTGTATGGATGGAAACTGATAACTATTTTGGAAAAAAACCAACCTCAGTACACCTGACCGGAATTTGAGACACGGTCTCTCTGACAACCGCAGTATAGTTTATTGAGTGTGATGCCTTCTTAAAAGCCCCCCCCCTCCCCCACACACACACATCATCATCATCAATATTATTGCTTGAAATTGAGTCTTAGACCGTGTAGGGGTAATATTGAGGGTTTGTGCAATACATAGAAAAATGTAAAAAATATATATGTATTGAAACTTCGTCAATAAAATGCATTATGTAAGGCGGTTATTGCACAGTTAGCCCAGTCTGTTTACGAGCTACGGCCTTCTGCAAGATCGTGTTTGCTTTTCTAGTGGCTCTGTTTTCTCTAACTTTAGAAAATACCGGTATTGTCTCATGTCTATGTATGAGAAAAACTTGCTTTTATTATTTCAGGGATCTCCGTGTGTTCAAAGTGACTCTGACCTGAAAGTATCCCAATAAGAGCAAGTTTTAGAGGATAGTACTGGTGGCAAGGCCGTAGCCAGCTAATAATTTCGGGGGGGGGGGGGGGGGGGGGGAGGGGGGGGGACTCTCCAAATGCTGGGGGCTGAAAAAATTCTAATGATAAACCTCAACTCTCTGAAGGATTTTGCAACACACCCCCATTTGTATGTACTCTAATTGATAGTGTTTGACCATAATAAGCCATATATATCTTGTTCTAAGATTCGGGGTTACCCAAACCCCTATACGCTGATGTCATAATCAAGTATGACTTTTATTGAATGCTATATTTCAATTCAGGTACCCAACACTTCCGCTGATTGAACGTAGTTTTATAAAATTGAACAATAATATTGACTTCCTAAGGTCGAAAGATTTTCACTGAAAATATTGATTGATACAATAATATTGCTCCATAATAATTATAATATAAGGGCTCTTTTAGACCAGTGGTTGGCAACCCAAGGCCTGAGGGCCAGATCTGGCCCGCATAAGATTTATCAAACAAACAATTGTGTTCATAAAAATATACTAATAACTAATTACTTTATGAGAAATATAAAGTTTTACTTTTTTTGCTCAATAGTTTTTTAATCAAAATGGCCCGTGATATAAAGATTGCCGACCCCTGGCCTAGACCATGCGGCCACCGAAGCGGGTTGTATAAGATTATTACAAATGAATATAGACTAGTAATCTTTGGTAATACGAAGATTCGGATTCGAGATTGGAATTCATCCTATTTCTAGTTGTTTTATTTATTACGTTTAAAACCATTGGCTATTAACGGCTTGAAAAAAATAATGAGAATAAAGAAGGATATTTATAAGAATTGAATCCACATTAGCGTGAAGAGGAGATGTGAAAACTACAGTGGGTAAATCACACGTGTAAAACAAGCCTTGATGTGCTTACTCCAAGATTCTCCCATCACCGGCCAACCAGACGAGACTGACGCCTTTGTACACATGTCCCTCCAGGGCTGTCAATACCATCATTGGAACAGGGGAACTCCCCCATTTCCATAATAATATGTTTTCTGTTATATTGCAAGTCGAACCCGGACTCTCCACTCGGTAGGAAGACGCGCTACCAACTTAACCAAGGTGTGGGACAGATTTGTCACAGATGCGGTCATAAGTAGGTCATGGCCAAACTTTTCCGAGTGTTGTACGTAATTCTTCTGTATAACTGTTACTTCACACGCCAACACGTGCGGGCTTTTAGCACCTAGAGGTCACAACCTCTCAAACACATGCTAATTGCTTCTAATAAATAGTCTCTGGTCTAGATTCAAAATGGTGACTTTATTAGGTCAGTTAACCAAATACCTGGCCACGGCAAGACAAGCTGACCATTGTTTTGCTTGGTATTTCTTAACGCGCTCTTTCTAAACACATGATATACACGACTTACAAACCAACTTCGTTTAGGACAATATGTCTGTTAACACATAAACAATTCTAGTGTCTAGATAAGTGGTTTTCAGCCTGTGGCACTTAAACCACCGTGGGCTCGCGAAGATAATTTAGTAATAACGGCCCTATTTTTTTTGACCCAAGTTTACCTAATTTGAACCTAATATTAAAAAAAATGTGTTCTTTGAAACAAATCTAGGGATTTCCTTTGTTATTTTCCATTTCTATACGAATTTTTAATGCGCATTCGTGTTTTTTTTTATTAGCACCACATCTTACTAACCGTTCAGGTTATACACTTATGTACTAATTACACTAATGGGTTTAAGGATTATGAAAGTTATATTTATAGGAAGCGTACCAGCATTTGCGTGAAGGAAAAGTGGAAAACCATTATGGAAAAAACACCCTCAAAACACACAACCGAGATTCGAACTTCAATCCCCTCGTCATCGGCAGCCTAGTCTACTGTGAGAGCAGCGCGTTACACCACGCGGCCACCGAAGCAGGTCTCGTTAATGTTCTCTCTCTATTTTAGTGCATAAACTGAAAGTAAACGTTATCTTATAAGTGGTCTATTTAAAATAGCACATTCCTTCCTCAGTTAAAAAACCAGTTTAAAAATAATTATTACGTCTATCAAAGAGCGCTTAGTTAGTTAATTAACTTATTTATTTAAAAAACAACAGTTTTGTTGGGTCTACTTGAGATAAGTGTTTATGAGTGTGTGAGAACGCAGCCAAAAAGAGATTGACACCACAGACTTTGATAGTTATTGACTGGCTAGCATGACGAAGATGTAAAATATAACATCTATTTAATACAATATTCTTCAAATTTAGAGGCATAACATTCCCATTTTAAAATGTTTCGGCCTTCGTTCTGAACCCAGGATTAATTGCTAGACCAGAGAACAATGTTTTGTTTGTTATTCTTGTATTAAAAAAAGACTTTGAAGTAGCTTGCTTTCAAATACCGCTTACCGTTTTAGGGTACGGCCAGACTGACAAGCGTGCGAGCGAGCGCGCAAGCGACTGGATGGCCAGACTGGCGAGCGCGTGATTAGCAGATAGCTCTCGTTAGTTGTTGACGAGGAGGCTCCGAATCTTGGCTCAGTGGACTGAAGGGGGTTTTAACAAGGGATTTATTGTTGTGGTTTTCTCATCCTCTCTCCATGCTAATGGTGATTCTTATATGTAAAGGCCTACTTTGATAATATTTAAGTATTTTAACATATTAGTTTTACATATATATATATATATATACACATATAAGTATGGTTTATGATCTTACCAATTAAACTAGGCCGTTAGTAGCAAGTGTGCTAAACCTATCGATAATAATAAAAATGTCAAAATAAGAAGTTTTCCTAGCACTGAATGAACCAACATACAATAATATTGCCTAGCGCCTGTAAACTAGACTGTACCGGGTCGAGTGCTCGCTCTTGGAAAATAGAACTAGTTCTATCTTTCAAGCGTGCGTGCTCAGTCGCTTGCTCCAGTCTGGCCACCTCTCATTACAACCAATGTGTTCTATTTTATATTTTAGTCGCTCGCTCGCTCAGTCTGGCCACCCCCTTATACTGTGTCTGGAATCCTTTTTTTTTAGGTGAAAGGAGAAATTTAAGCTTGCTTTTGGCATAGTTTTTTTTTTTAAAGGTGGTGAAGAAAAACTGTGTTAGGAAGATTATTATTGGTTTATTTTTCCCTGAGGGTTGAAAATCACCCCCATCACTCAAATCAGGTCGAGCACTTTTTTTCACAATCACACAGAATGGAAGTGAGACTATATATTAAGAGTAATCCGCGAATATCGAGAATGTTGAAGGTCGTATATTAAAGCTGATAAGGATCTGAACCAAGGACTTCCAATAGAGGTACGACGGGTGGTATTACACAAGTAGACCACCAGCCGGATTCGAACCTGCGTCCTCTCTAAACATAATTATGCTCGATGACAGTAACCACTTAGCCATGCGGAAAAGGTTAAATAATCACATTGAGTAGTAATTTATCATCTCGTATGGTAGCCTTTAGTTTGATTATTTATTGGCCCTCGGCTCGATCTCAGGTAGACGAAAATATTTATTATTTGTGGATGGGCTCGTCCCGCTATCCCGCCATAAATATGTATACTCTGAGGCAGGGGTCGGCAAAAGGTCAATCTCACAGCAATTCTCAGTCGATTGCGTAAGATAGCTATATCGCCACGAAAAGGCAAGCCTACCTTTCATTATTCCACTATGGCACGGCATATAAAATAGGGCCATAGTGTAATCAGTCAAGGTAAGATTGCTACGTTTCAGGGTAAACGGAGTGTACATTTGATTAATTTTATGTATTTTCCATAGAGGCAAGGACATAAGTATGGGAGGAAATATTGGATTAAAGGAATAAATACAAGATGTAGGCCCCTATAGGAAAAATAAATAATTAAAAGTAGTGTGGGGAAACCAAGGGTAATCGCGGGACCTTAGATAAATGTAAATGTCGATTGGGGCCCCAAAAAAAGTTACCGACCCCTGCTCTAAGGAGGGGTGTGTATACTATTTTTCTTACGAATAAACATCCGACAGAAACGCTACTAAATCTACTTTAATATTGTATGCATTAGTTAGTTCATGAGATTAGCATCTCTGTCTCTTTTGATAAATATTGTCAACCTCGGTGGTTTGGGTCCTCAGGTCCCGATGTGCGTGGGTTCAAAAAAAAAAGCTGTTGGTCCCATGTCGACTGTGGAATGTATGTGAAATTACCTTTCCCGGAAAAATTGGTAGGCCCTTTCACTCTCGCTCATAGAAATTCTCGTGTGCTGATATAATCAGTCAATTCAAAAAGTGCACGTTAAATACCTCAAATAAATAAATGAAAAATTATGTGAAGTATTAATACTTATAAAATAGAACGTTTACTCGTATTTTCCTGGAGGGAGAGTGGAAAACTATTTTGAAAAATTATCAGTACACTCGACCGATATTCGAACCTCGAACTCCTCGCTATCTGCAGTTTAGTCTACTGACAGAGTAGTTCCTTAGACCATACAGCCAGCGAAACGGGTAAAAATGACATAATATCGTAAAATACCATCACTGTAGGCCACACAAAAGAAGTTTGTATGTTCTTAAAGGTGCTGTAAATATCCATCCGTGCTGTTCTAGGTTAAGGAGGCCCAAGCGAGATTAGAATGATTTCTGTCAGTAAGCCGTTTATACTCTCTTGATCAACAGATTTGTATTCTAAAATAAATGAACATTGTTGGGGACATTTCTTAATATTTTCGGTGTTATGAAAATCACTTTAAAGGCGTCTATTGAGGTTTTCCTAGTAAAACATTAAAACAATTTTATTTAGTAATGAAATTATTCGGAAACGTCCAATGTTTATTTTAGGATAGAGGTTTGTTAATCAAGAAAGTACAGGTGTCCTTAAAAAAACAAGCTTTCAAATTCTTAAAAAAACTCCTTTGAAACATATTTTATTATTCTTTATTGGCTGCGTAACAACTCTTCAAAGTCAAAGGTGGTGGAGTTATCTTTTAATCCACACTTTTATTATTTCGTAAGTCGTGTGCTGAGATATTCCTTGTGTTTAGAAAGTGCTCGTAAAATACCCAATACTTAATACTCTTTTCACAGCGTATCATTACCCATTTCGGTTGTACACATACATAACCACTTTAATGAAGAAGGTAGGGTTATGGGTAAATGTGCCCGCATTTGCGTGGAGGGGGAGTAAGAAACAATTTGGAAAAACTACCTTCAATACACCCGACCGGGATTCAAATCCCGATCTCCTCGTCATAGACCAGGCATGTTAAACTTAGGCGCCGCATGAGGCCCTATCCCTGATTCTGTGCAGCCCGTGGAACTTTCTGCCAACACACAATGTGGTACGTGTCCCATGATCGGACACTCCCTTAGGAGGAACTGTCTTCTGCACGGCGTCGTAGAAGGAAAGGTAGAGGGAAAGAGGAGCTTAGGAAGGAGGAGGATTCAAATATTGGATGACTTGAAGGAAAGAAGAAAATTATGGGAGCGGAAAATAGGAGACAGAGGACAGGGTGCATTGGCGGTCTAAGTTCACTGACAAAAGGAATGGACCTGACGTAAGACAGAAATATAATAGTAATAAAAATAGTAAGATGGTGACAAAAAAGTATGAGGTCCCTATCAGAAATGTTATTTTGGCTTCAATGATCTAACGAGTTTTACAAACCTGCCATAAACTATTCGACCACTGAGGCGAGTTAAGTAAAACAGTTTTAATTAATTTGCTACGAGTTATATATATATATATATAAAGATATGAAGGAACTTTTATAAATTACTAACTTTTTTTGTGGTCAGCAATATCTTACTATAATATTAGTGTTATTTCATTGGTATGTAAGTTAATTTAATTGATTAAAATACTTACAAATTAATTTTAAAGATTTAAAAATATAAATAGAATAGATAGTACTCCTAAATTTAATTCAGTACCTTTAATAATCATACTTGTATTTAAGTTAATTTAATTGATTAAAATACTTACTTGCAGATTACAAGACATGACGCATACACATATGAAAAGGTGTTTAATGACTTGTTTAACTGTTAAAAAAGTCTCCTACCATCTAAGTCAGACTGTACACTCCAAATACAAGCACATGGAATTGGTTTAGTTGTAAAACAAAACTGTAGAGGGAAAACATTCATTATATTATCCAGTCTTTCACCTGCAAGTCCGTGCAACTCTATTCCTTTCACCTCGACGAAAGTTTGTCCATTTGTTATAATAAAAAACAACATTCTCTCAGATAAAAGAGTGGGCAGATTAATTCTTAAGCGAATGGGTAGAAAGACGCGGTGCTTAAAAAATGTATATAGCCTACTGAACGTTTCAGAGAAACAACAGTTTGACTCAGATAGGAAAGAACTTTTGACAGTTATAAAAGGTACTAAAACCATTTGCATACATCCATACGTCAAGCCATGTGATCTGCAGCTATAATATTTTATATATGATATCAATACTTACGAAATAATAGCAGTAATATTATAATAAATGTTACCAAAGCTTGCCAAAAAATATGTGTTTGTAAATCAAAAACGAGTAACCCACACAATTGACCGATAAGAAACAAAGAATAGAGTAAGGGTCAGGGAAATTAATGCCTAAAATTTAGTTGTTTTTTTAATCCGCGTCTTACCATTCGAGCTATCCTCATTTAATTACTCATGGGGTAGGAGTGAGGAAGGTAGCATTGAGCGTTTAAATGTACCCGTATTTGCATAGGGGTTGAGTGAGAAAGCATCTAGGAAATAAATTCAGAATCAAAGGTCGGGTACAAATCACGATGAACCAGATTGGTTAAGCTGATTTTGACGCTGGTCACACAGAGCAAGGCATAAGTATTGCAATTCCTGTTACGTTGAGGTCGAGGTTCAAATTTAATCTGGGTGCACAGGGCACCCCATGCGGTTTTCCTGTTCCCACTACACGCTAATGCGTGTGCACTTCCTCTAAAATACCTCCTTATGCTAAATGTACTAATAAAAATGTCAATGACTTAATATAAGGGTTAGTGAATAGGAAGGTAGAATCTAAGGATAAGGGTTAGGTAAGTAGGGTAGCTTCAATGAAATACACCCGCATTTGCGTGTTGAGATAGTGAGAAAACTAGTTAAAAACATGCCCAACACATTACTAAATTGTCTCCTACTCTCCCCTCACGCAAATGTTGCTATATTTTATCCTATTCCTACATTACTCATATCTAACCAATTAGCGTTATTAAATGTGGATAGCCCAAGTGGGTAGTAAGACAGGCGGTAAAAAAAAACCTAAGAGATTTAAGGTCATATTAAACGCCCCTATACTAACACACCACGTTCAAACTTAAAATAAAGCGTACAACTCGAACGGGTAGTAAGAAGAGATGCTGAAAACATATATAATTTATAAATATACTTAGTATCATACACATTTTAAGAACTCTTTTTACTTCAAACTGGGTTAATTTATTTTATTTCAAACGATAAAACTGGATTTGTTTGTGTGTAAGAACCTCTTGATCAACCTAGTTTCGAAACATTCTTTAAATAATATTATGCAAACTTAAACTGGTAAAATACGTAGTTTTAATGAGGTAACCAAGCAATACTTTGATTTGATTACATTAATTGAGTCTAGTTTTAAACGTTGCGATGTTAACATTCTTCCGTGTTGTTGTACAGGGTGTAACACGGGCGCAGAACAAAACCATGATACGAATGCGGCATGAATTTTATTATTTTTCACAGCTATTGTTTGGAGCTGAAAACTACCACATTGTCTTATTTAATTTGATGGTGGCAGATCTTGGGTTTAAGAAAAATTACAATTTGTTTATATCTATATCAAGAATCAACTATACTAATTCACAAACTTTGGAAAGAAGGAGTTTCATCATGACAAGATAGGTTGTGTTTTTATTTCTAGTTTTGGGCTCTCATAAGTATATTTTATAATATACCATTGGAAAATATAAATCACACATTTTTAAATCATTATTGCAAGCAGAAGTTAGATAATAATATGTTAATCAGTTTTATTTACTAAACTAAATGATTAAGGCTTATTTTAATAATTTGGATTAATATGCAACAAATTCTAAACTTTCCTTTCTTGCCGGTTTTATTAATTTTACTTTGTGCCAAGTCTAATTTAAGAAAATTTTAAAATAGTACCGACGAGACTAAGGTTCAAGTGTAAGCGTGTATTATGTACTAATAATAATAATAATAATAATAATAATAATAATAATAATAATAATAATAATAATAATAATAATAATAATAATAATAATAATAATATTTATAGCAAGGGTCTTTAACCTGTGGCCCAACGTAACATTTTTTGCGGCCCGCCGACTCATTAAAAATATAAAATTATCTCAGGAGGAAAAAAAGACAAATACAGATTTATATTTTACATAATCAAATAATTAAGTGAATACATATTT
Organism: Timema podura; assembly: GCA_033556935.1. NCBI lineage: Eukaryota > Metazoa > Arthropoda > Insecta > Phasmatodea > Timematidae > Timema > Timema podura. The sequence goes on along the minus strand of JAVRXN010000008.1, from coordinate 81,927,801 downwards.
TCAAATATTTTATAAACTAGCCTATTTTTGTTTTATACGTAAAGAAAAATCTTCCTTTTTTATAGAAATGTACCTTTAACCGGAAAATGACTATTCTAGTAGATTAGAAAGAGAGTACTCTTTTGGGTGCGTTCGCATATAGTTGGTATTGCTCACGTTAACTCATCACCACTGAGACACTCGGGAGGCTAAAAGAAAAATAATATATTACGTGTTCAATCCTGATATTGTCGGTACAGTAGTGCGGTCAGCGAGCAAACAAGAGACAGAAACTTTGGCCCTAGGACTTTAAAAGGTTGAATACCCCTGATTTAAAGAATCAAGAGACCGCTTGGTGAGGAATATTTAAATTAACTTCTAGGAGCATTAGAATTCTTTTAAAATCGGAGGGAGGATTCCCTTAAATAGCTTTTAAAAAGTCCAATTTCTGAACATTGGGGGAAGGACCAACCTGAATTAGTGAACGAAACAGGAGAGTGGGTTATGGGGGTTGGGGGTCATTGCCCCTCCTGAAATAAATTAGGCCTTAGTTTATTTCACAACTTTAATAATAAAATTATATTCTCTAATCTGAAGCTGAAAGACTTGCATCAAACTCCAAATAGTTTCTAGATGCATTCAATGCATATGGTTTAAGAAAATCCAGGTAATTATAGTTCCAAACAACTTCAAAAAATACTCTTTTTAAAAATGTGCTTCTAAGAATAATTCCAATAGCATCTAAAGACATTTTTTTATATATAAAATTGCTGGAAAAGACCACTTTAAATAGCTTATAGAAGTATTAAAATTAAATTAAGTTAATTATTTTAAAAAAAGTTAAAGACTAGGTAGGCACTCAAAATACGAGTAGCTTAGAAAAATAATCCAATTTTTGGGACAACCAATTTTCAAACATTTATCGGGAGGCGGGGGGGGGGGGGGGGGGGGATGGGAGGGTGGAATGCAAGTCTCAATTTTTTTTTTTTGCTTGGTTCCGCCGCCACTGATCAAAAGTGGTAGTTGCAAATCATATGATTTAACGTATGAATACGTGAAAGTAGTACTATTAACTTTCTAGCTATCAGCTTCCTATGAAAATATCTCCTTTAGTACCAGACGGTATCGAAGCAGGTTCCCTCGATACTTGTGGTCGACCACTGTAACCGCTGAAGTGTGCGCAACCTAAGATTAAACAATCCGCGCATGCGCGACTTCAAACACCAGACGAAATTCCTCCTCCTGTACCCTCCAGCCAAGACTACTTGACCCTGCTTTGCGTGGGCTGTCGCGCGGTTATGTCATCAACTTATTACCTGTCTCTTATTTTATTATTTTGCTGTAATACTATTCACGGTTAGGAATCAAATTGCATCAGACCTGCCGCAGCACGCGTTCATGGTGAAAGCTATAATCTGACACGAAATGTGTGTTTCATCCAAAAAGCGAGGAAGAAAAATAACAACATATTAAAAATAAGGGACCGCGCTGGAATGTCATCACCACCATCTAACAATTCGTTCTAAACGACGTTTCTTTGAACAAAAGCAGCGTGGCGTTACACTCATTGAATTAATGTTTCAGTCGTTTGTTTTCCCTTGTCTGGGAGTTACACGATGCGCATGATATCTACTATATTTTAAACGTGAAGCGATTCCTTTCGACAATGAATTTCATCATTTAAAAAAATAAGTTTTCACTGAGGATGTGCCTATAATGTTTTATAGATATTCAAAAAGAAGGTCAAAATTTAATAAAACAATTATTTATTTCGACAGCAATACATCGAGGCCTACCATTTCAAGAATTATAAAATGAGTCCGACCCCTTAGTTCAGTGGTAGCGTGTCTGTCTATCAATCTAAGGGGTTCCGAATTCGATTCCTATCATGGACGAAAAATGTATCATAGGTGAAATGTGGGTTTAATCTTTCATAGTGATAAATTAACGGCCGGAGGCTGGGTGTTGTGTGTTCTAGATTTAAGTTTATAAGCCATTTGCTGATATAATCAGTTAGGTTCAGAAAAGGCACGATAAATACCTAAAAAAAAATTATAAAATCAAAGTTTACAAATTCTCAACGGTGACACTGTAATCTATATCATTTACATTAGTCGGTGAACGTATGGACGCTACTAAGACAAGGCTCTCGGTGTCATAAAACAGTGGTTGAGATCTCATCAAAATGGTCTTTAGCTGTAGATGTACGCAAAAAAATCATCACTTCGAACTTACTAAGTTCTACTAAAGGCCCTGTAAATTAAAAAAGCAATAAAGTTGACTTACACGATTTTTTTAACACAGGTTACATTCTTGACATGCACACCAGTGGGTCTGCGGACTAAGTCATCATACTCATATTGTCTGGTTGGTACTGGTGTTAGCATCCCGCCTGGATGTATTTGTTTTTTACCTTCCCTAAATTAATTCCCTCTCCAAATACAAATAAGAATAAATTTCCTCTGAATTATTCCTCCTTCCTATCCCAAAATTGCATGTATGGTTATCTCAGACGGCTAGTAAGACCCAGTATTATTATTAAGTGTGCTGTCTTACGACAGATCCAGTCCTTTTGTCAGTGAACTTAGACCTCCAATTCACCCTGTCCTCTGCCTGCCCCCTTCTTCAGTTCTCAAAATTTTCTTTTTACCTTCAAGTCATCCAATATCCTCCTTATTCCTAAGCTCTTTTTCCCTCACCTTTGCTTTCTATGTCGCCATGCAGAAGACAGTTCCTCCTAAGGATGTGCCCGGTACAGTTTGCTTTGTACCGAAGAATCACATCCAAAATGGTTCTCTTCTAACCTAATATTCTTAGGAATTGTTAATTTGTCACCCTGTCTGTCCACCTGATTTTCTTAAGCCTTCTCCAGCACCACATTTTAAATATCTCCAAGTATTTCTTTTCCATCTTCCTGAGAATCCAAGTTTCTGCTCCATATAGTGTGATGCTGCAAATATAGCATTCACAATTTCTTTCTCAGTTCTAAACTCAACTTGGTGATCTGCAGTAACCTCTTATAGTTGAAAGCTTCCTAGGCCGTGGTGATCCTCCACCTAATTTCCTTGGTAAAGAAGCCATCCTTTGACAACATATTAGCAGGTACCGAACTGCTCTATATTTTCCAATTCCTGGTTTCCAATTTTGATTTTCAGCAGCTCTTCATTTTTTGAAATCACCATCACTTTTTACTTCTCAAGATTGATCTCTGTGCCATATCTTCCCCCTGATTCTACCATCTGGTCCATCATTTCCTGCAACTCTTCTTTATTTTTGGCCAGCAATGCTAGATCTGCATATTTTATTGTGTTGATGACGCGTCTGCCTATCCTGAAATTGTAACGTCCCTCCAGGGCTTCCTTAACCAGCCACTCTCCACATAAGTTGAACAGACTGTGTGACAAACAGCATCCCTGCCTCACTCCTGTTCCTACCTCTACGCTGTTGGTCTCCCCATTATTCAGCCTCACCTTCACTCGCTGTCCCAGGTACAGGCTTGCAATCAGCCTTCCGTCCCTTCAGTCAATGTATGGATAAAAAAAATACTGTTATAAGTCTAATATACTCACCATCTTCTGGTAAGAACATTAGACCATCTAAATTTATAGCTCATTTTTAACAAGTTTATAAATAGTGATTTCAAATCATTAGAGTTAACGAGTTAAAAGGGGTCAAACTTGCTATTTTATGCTCTTTAATAACATTATTAGGGTAAAGTAAATAATGTAAGTGGCTGAAATTTAGCATAACTATACATTCAAATGAGGTCTACAAAATGAAGTATTTATAACTTACAAGACTAATGTTTTATCAACCACAGGAAGACAAGAAAAAAAAATTACTGCATGTAAAAGATGTTTGAGGTTTTTTAGTTAATTTAAGGTAGGGTTATAAATTATATATTTTTAAGTGTATAAAAATCATTCAAATGCTCTAAATGTATACACTTATTTTTGGTTTGCTTATGAAGCTGAAGAAAATGTATTAAAATGTTAAAAAAAAGTTTTGTTCCATGAACCAGAGCAAATTTGATGACATTCGCTATTTAGAGTTTTTAAATTTATATAGGGCCAATTAAATTTGACATACATTAATGTTTGTAGTTTTTTATCCTATTAATAATATTTAGCATTATATTTGATTGAATGATATTTTATTTCATCATCTCATAGTTCATCGTTTGGTGAAGACCAGCTCTGGTAGCTTTGCCAGCTTGAATCAGCAGTAAGGTCAAGGTTACACTTAAAAGGGTGTAGTAAAAGTTATTATAAATTAGGTGTTAATAACCCTCAACTGGTGATAAGATCCTTAAAAACCAACATATAGTTCAATATTAGAATGGTGGATACAAGTTGATAGAGCTTTTCTTTTTACCATAATTATAATACTGTTTAGTAAGTAAATAAGGCAGTATTAATTTAAAGATGTAAAGTTTCAGTGGTGGGAGCGGGGAAGGGATGAAAACCTTCTAAATCTCCTTTATTTGCCATGGTTCTCACTATTGCGACCTGTCGATCTCAGTGACAACTAATAGTGAATTAATCATGACTACTAAAGATGGAATGCTCAAATCCTTGATTCCTTAGATCCCATGAATCCTGGGGTATTTAAAAGATTCGAAAAAGTATCAAATACAAAATGCAAAGGAACGGAGAAATAAATAGTCACAAATTTGTGGAGAAGTAATCAATTTATTTACAAAGTATCCTCTTTGATCTTTACCAAGCAATGGATATAGCAATTAAACCAAATATTCCATATCAGCGGCACCAAAACTTTAACACACATAAAGTGTAATTCGATTTTCAATATTTTCACTTGAACTAAAAAATGTATATTTTTAAAGATTGGAAGATTCAAATTTGTATTTGGGATTAGAAAGAAAATTTATATTCATATGGGTGAAATAAATAATTGAACTAATATATAATGAATGGCAATACCAAAAGTTCTTGTTAAGAATACTGGTAAGCTTGTCAGAATTCAGTGAACACTGATTGGGTATTGATTGACCTGTGTTGACAGTTTCTGAGACTGTCCCAGACAAGCCTACCGAACAGTTGTGTGTCCACCATCTTCAGTCAATCCACCTCTCTTCAGTCTACCCTGCAAGACTCATGTGCATTGTGAGATTCTTAACCAGCTGTGCTGTTCTATGGACGGCAAGAAACGGTGCCAAAAAGGTGTACCAAAGCCATCACCAAAACAAAAGCATGCCCGTAAGAGGTGGTATTTAACTATAAAATTTATTTTATGATTATAATTAAGTTTTCCCTAAACTTTTTAAAAACAGTACTTGTAGTGTATCTGCTACTCGACATGATGCTGTTTATACTGAGCGCTAGTGTGCCAACTGGCTTTCTCATTATTACTTGTATACTCTTTTTGGGTGTTATACACATTTTCAAATTATCTTCAAATAAATCATAGCTACTAGTATTAAATAAACAACAAAAGAATCATGATAGGCAGAAACTCTTAGTTCTTAAAAAAAAAAATTAAAAATTAGTAAACTATTAGACAAAGGAAAAATATAATTCAAACGTGTTCTATAAAATTAAGAGATTCCAACATAAAAAAAACATTATTTTCCAGTTTAAAAATAAATTTGGTAATGCAAGATAGTAGGGAAGGGTTGACATTAAATGGTACAATGCTGTTTTAGGATGCAGATGATTTAGCTTTGTTGTGCTATAGTAGGAAGCTGTTGCAAGAAATGCAAACATTATACTAGAGGCTAGTAAGGAAAATGTTTAGAAGTGAAAGCTTAAAAGACTAAGTTGTGATCACACAGAGCACACAGAGAACACAGAATTATGATGATAATTTAGAGATTTGAACAACATATCATTTGATATGAGTTTAAATATTTAGGAACAATTATTTTAACAAGCAATAATTATATTAGATTGGAAATTAAAAAAGAATACAGTTGGGAAATGTATAGCATTACTCAGTCAGTAAGTTGTTGACATCTGGCCTGCTGTCAAGAATGTAACACTCAGAATATACAAAACAATATTTTACCGATTGTTTTCTATGGGTGTGAAACATGGTCTCGTACCTTACATAATAAAAACAGATTTTAGGGTGTTCGAAATCAAATTGCTTGGGAAAATATTTGGTCCACAAATGGATGAGGTTACATAATTATGAGTCGCATAACCTGTACTTTATACAGTGCTAATCAAGTCTCATAGATTATGATGGGCAAGACATGCAGCGTGAGTGGCAGAGTCTAGAACCGTGTTCAGGGTCTGACTAGAGAACCCAATGTGAAGAGACCATTGGGAAGACCTATATGTAGATGGGTGGATTACAATATAATGGACCTGAAAGAAATAGGATGTAATGAGGTGGACTGGATAGAACTAGCTAAAAATAAGGGTAGGTTGCATACTTTTTTAAGTGCGGCAGTAAACTTTTGAGTTCCAAATGCCATAGAGTAAGTAAGTTTAAAAAGAAATTATTCCATGTTCCTGAACTTTGTCTAGTTGATACACCTATAAAAGCCCTCAACATAAGTGTTAAACAATTTCCTACAAGTTTCTAGGACATCCAAAACTTGTAGCGATTTATTAAGACTAAATGAATGTGTATGGTGAAAATGAGCGTTTCCAAATGTAAGTTATTAAAATAAACCCTTTCTTGAGCAGCTTTCCTGAGTGTGATTCCTCGTGAATGTCCGGACAACCCTTTGGTGGAACCTTGGGGAGTACAGAACTGCACAGAAGACAGCGAGTGTTGGCCACGCATATGCTGCCCCGAGGGATCAACCAGCTACTGCCGCACATCTCCACCAACATTCAAACTTGCACCTAGGCTTTTTCGTAAGTCATTAGAAGTAACCTTCAAGCCATTAAAACTATCCTTTCACAACAAACTTTGAAATCTGCCCAAAAAAAAGTTTGTCTCGCACTTTGAATAGCATCAAAGTTAAGTAACACAGTTTGAATCAGGCGTCACATCATGGTACAGTTTTCTGTGTTTAGCTTTAATAAATGTGGAAATGAGACAGTAAACTACTCTACCATATTTTTTAAAAATATCCCAATTTTTTTTTTTCAATATTATTTTAGATTTTTTTAAAAAATTTAGCGTAATTTCACAGTTGTCAAATTAAGTATATATAAAACTACACTTTAATGTGTTTCCTGATTTGTGCACAATCTTGTATCTAATTTCTCGGCTAAACAAATGGTGGTGAGACGAGCTCTTATGTCATCAGAACTAATCTTAGGAAACTCTCAAACTTTAACCTTCGCGGACTGATGGCGTTGCATTTTTGCAACATCCTATAATGTTCTAAATAATAATCAAAAACACATACTTTAATGCAATATTATTATTATTGAAGCAATATTGTTAAATAAATATTTGGATTGTATTGTATTTTTGTAAATTTTATTTAAAAAAAAATTACAATAATGTTAAACTGTCACAAAAATATAGTTTTTTATTAGAAAAATAAAAATTAGTAGGCTGCATGGTAATACAAAACTACACTATCTAAAACTTAGTAACCTAATCTACAAAATACATTTAACAATCATAAAATACAAGTTTCAGCTAGGACGTATTTTGAACGTGTACTGATTTTTGCAGTACTACGGGATATGTTTATCTTTGAGTACATTTTTACTAAATTTCCCTTTTTACAAAAAGGCAAACTTTAGAAAAGTACATAAATTAAAATAAAAAAATGCTGTATTAAATGCATTCACTTAAACCCTATTGGGAGGCTCCGCCAAGACTGAAGAGAGCTTACGAACATTTAAAGAAAGTTTCATAGGGATGCATTTAACACGTGGTTCTTACCAGAGATCTTAAAACCAAAACAAAGGTTACAAAAGGAAAACTTGTCATTTATTATTATTTTAATACAAAAGGCAAAACTTAGCATTTATTATTATTTTAATACACAAGGCAAGACTTAACATTTATTATTATAAAGAAAAAAAATCAAAGATAAAGGAAAGATTTACAATCACCCATTACCGATTTGTCAAAAGGTTTACACAATTTAACCCAAACTTTCTTTAGTGGAATATCACAAGTTAAAACGAAAAAATTAAGTATAATAAAGAAAACAGCCTCCAATCATGATGCTTAATTTCCAGCAAAACTATAATTTAGACCACGTGGAATATAGGATTACGATTGATACAAAAACCTGAACAAAAACTAGGTCCCATGCTCGCCATGTTAGCGTTACATCTCAGTCAGGAAAGATATATTAATATTAATACCTAAAAAGGCATAAATACAACAAAAAGAAACTACACGGACCTTTACCTCAACATATCAAAATAAAATAAAAGGAAAACGACTACATTTTAAATTTAAACTACCCCACAAAGAAAATAACCCAAAAAGAAGTAAGCCAAAAAAGGTGAGTCTCACGTGAGTTAGATCCAAAAGGCGAATGAACTAGACGAAAGCTTCGTCTTTCTAAACTGACAAAAGTTATTTGCGAGACCAATCGGAGACAAGCATCACGCTAGAAAAGGACCAATGGCATATCGTTTGAGACTGTTTTCTGTTACAATAATAATTTTAAAAAAATAAGCAAAGGGAATCTAAAAGGATAAGCAAATAGCCATTACGTTTAAGTTAAATACATTAAAAAAATACTGATATTGATTCTTTAGAAAATATTATTAACTTTAGTTTCATTAATTTCCGTCCCGATCGCCACGTACAGTGAAAGTCATATTGAACTGTTCTTTAATTTAGACTTTGTCCGACAGATTTCGCTACTCACCACTGTAAACATATTCAAGGTCGATAGTAACAGGGTCTGTTTATGACAAAAACAGTACAAACGGGAAAAACATTACAAACAAGATTATTTCAAAAAGTTATTTACATTTTTGTTGAAAAAAAGACTTTTCTTCCTTGAGTCCCTTCCTTCAATTCATATTTTTATTTATAATAGCGACCACACGTGAATAACAACAACAGCAAACTAAAGCAACGTGATAAGAGCCTGCACAAACTATGCAATGAGCCAGAAGTACAACATCACTACTGGCACCGTTGCGTATTCACAACATTCCCGTATGGCGTCAGATAAAACTTTTGTATCTCAGAAAATAAACATTATTTTGAATGTTTGATGAAATCGAGAGGATCTGACTTAATTATCTTTAATTTAAAAAAATAATTACAGTTGTTGTGAAAATGCAACAGCACCAGTCACAAAAGGTTAAATTTTCCATAACTCTCCCTTCTGCTATATTCGTTTATAAAGTACAACCTCATTGGATAGCAAGAACTACACAAGTTATCAGAACCAGATTTTTACAAATCCTTTGAGGTAGTTTTATAAAGTCATAAAATCACAAAGTCATCACCATCAAATGTTTTCAGGCTGTGCCCAGGTCAGTTTAGTAAAATACCATCCTCCACTTTCCTTCCACCTTTGTTATTTCTTTATTTGGTTCCCTTCGTTTTCTCTCACTTTCTCTTGCGGTCTTTTAACTACATACATCTCCATCATTCTCTCCTTTTCCATCCTCATTACATAACCATACATACCATCTCAGCCTTGCTTTTTCTACTATTTCATGTAAGTTAATCCCTGTACCTCGATTATTGCCTGAACAGCTTCATTCCTAATCCTGTACTTATCACTTGTGGCAGGTAGCATGCTCCCAAGAACTTAATTTCCATCACCTACACTTTCCTGTTCTCTCTTACACTCAATATCCATGTTTCTGCTGAATATGTAACTATGAGTACACCTCAAAGGCACTTCTCCTTTCCACAGCATGTCTCTTACACATCTGTAAAACATATCCCTCTGCTGCCTTCTTATTAGATATCTACCATTCTTTTTCACATCAATCACGCTTCCAATATATTTTACAATCTGTAAATTTCTTATCTCTATAACATACAGCTTAAATATTATTAGTTCTTATTCTTGTTATTGTCATTACCGACTGCTTCACACTTCAACATAGTAAATTTCATCCCATTCTTTCACTTCATTCCATTTCTGTAGCTGTTCCTGTTCTTTCTCTCCCTTTCCCCCCACTTACATAAAGTCATCAGCAAGTCATTCTTTTCTTCCACTCTATTCATGACTATTTCCATTACCTTCATAAAAAGTAATTATAAGAGCGCACTCCCTTGCATCTCTCCATTTTTATTAGGAACCACTCCGTCGTCCTCTTTTCAGTCTTAGCATAGCTATTCCGTCTCCACTCCAACCTCTATTTACTTTATATCCACATGATCATAGTATGCCTACTCCACGTCCATAAATATCACCACCAAGCTATTTCCAAATTCATATCTTCTTTCCATCAGCTGCCATAATAGCAAATATAAAGTCTAGTGCAGTCACAAAGTGTTAGTCTAGAAACAGAAAGCAGGATTAACCCCAATGTTAGCCTGACACTCAGTGCATAGCCTTGTTTTCCTGTTTCCTTACAAATTTATTAAAATACATACAAATTGTTTTTTAAATATGCCAACACAAGCATTTTAAAGTTTAAAGCCTAATCATTGGCAGGAAAATATTATTTTGGAGAATTATAATGGAAAACACCTCACCAATGCTAACAGTGAAAAAATTACGTAAATACTATGAATTACCTGCATTGGTGGGCATGCTGACTAAATGTTGGTTTTACAATAGCAATGAGCTTGGGGTTTGACAACCGGCCAGGTGTGTTCAGGATACTTTTTACTAAATGATTTTCCACTCTATTCCTAAGGTGGGCAAGCTTTTCTCCTCGAGGGCCACATGGACATCTGTAACGTTTCTAGCGGATCGCATGTGACAAAAATCTAAATTTACTAAATAATTAACTTTATTTTACACACAAAAATACATTGTCATATAACTACCAAAATTACTATAAACACAAGCTTATGCTTGTAGACATGTAACATTATAAACGAGTGTGATTATTTGTTCAAATTTCAAAAACATGCGTTGATTATGTTTATTTAATTTGTCATTTTTGTTAATAAAATCACATTAGTTTTAAATTTGTGCTCGGGCGCACAAACTAACGTCGCTGGCCGCAGTTTGCCCTAGGCTGCTCTATCCACACAAATCTGGGATAAACTATTTTTAAATTATAGCTCTCTCATCGTCAACTATGGTTAAAATTTGTATAGGTCGAAATGGGAAATAAAATGTGAGAGGAGGAAGAGAGGGGAATAAAACTGAGAGGAAGTAATTTGGATTTCAATATTTTGAGCTAACACTCATGTTGTGTAGAACAATCTGTTAGACAATCAATGAGAGTTGTGTACATCTATTGTTTTTTTCTTTGTTACAGCTCTGAAGAACGCAGTGGCATATTTGCAATGCACAACCCCTCCACCTCCAATATTTGACTTGTTTCCTAAATCGTGCCGCTCATCTTTGGACTGTTTCCCCAATTTGTGTTGCCAGGAGAAAGATAAGAAAGTTTGTAGACCTGCCAAGAGATCTGTGCTCGCTCTCATTGCAACGGTGGCCAAGGTAGACAATTAATCCTCCCTCCCCAACAAAGTTAAACCAAAGGTTTTGTTACCAATAACATTTGATGTAACATTATAGATTTATAATGTGCACAATAAAATAAATCACACAATAGTAAATAGTTTTCTGTGGTAAAATTTAAATCTATTAAAACTCAAATTAAAATGTGAGTCCAGTATAATAAAATTGGAAGAATGATGGATAAAAAAAATTGTGCTACAAAATTGCACGCTTCTAAAATTCAGCAAGTTCATTCCACTTATAAGAACTCATCACTAAGTCAAGCTTGTGACTTGGTCATCTAATCTCAATGGTCTACTGAAGTAATTAAGGGTAGTGTTAAAAAACAAAACAAAAAAAATTATAAGTTGCAACAGCACCTAATAATAACTCTTAATGTGTGTTATTCATTTGAGGGTGTTTATGAGTTTCAGTTCAGAGCATTTAAGTTACAGTTTCTAACAAAAGGAAATTACTGTGAAAATATGAGTGATTATTCCTCCATTAATCATTTTTCTTGGGCAAATTGTTTAAAATAGATAGTCTTCACTAAGATACCATAAGAATAATGTTTATAGATGGGTCAAATCCACTTTTTATTCATTTCAAAACTTTACTCCTAAAACCTGCAGCTCAATTCTAAATCTTTGAAATATGACAAGCACAAGAGGTTTACTTGCCCAAATTAGTATGACTTTCTTCTTCGATTCAGACTTTTTCAGATTATTCTATCAGTCGCAATAAAAAATAGTAACTATAATAAATTGCAAACCTTCTTGATTTTATTGTTATATCACAAATTATGAGAAGTCTGAAATATACATGTATGCTACGGGTAAAGTTGGAACTTGGATAAAGCTAATATTACCCAGATAATGTTGAAATTATCCTCCCACACTTGAATAATGTCAAGATTTTAGGGTTGAGGTTAGGTTAGTTTATATTAGGTTATTTTAGGCTATGCTTGTTTAGTTTAGGTTAGTGGAAAAAAATCAAAATGAGGCATTTCAAATGTTAGTGCATTGCTATAATTCAATTTCAGGAATTAAAATGATGTTCCAAAGTATAATCCGTATTCACACGTGCTTAGGTTTACAAATAGTATTCAATGTTATCCAAGTCTTGCTGGTTAATGTCTAGCCTATCCGGATAAGGTCAAAAATGTGATAAATTACTTTATATTTCTGACTCTATCCACTGCACTTGGATCATGTCGACATCTCGCGGCTAATCTCAACATTATCCAGATTTCAAGGATATGACGGACCTGTCCTTAGTTAAAATATATTGTATTCATTGTTTTATGGGAATAAAGTTTGTAAGGAGCATCTTAGCTGTCATAAGGAGAAACAGGCAGGATAAGGAATAAAGTTATCTGTGAATGAATGAAAGTACAGGGAGTATATTAGATAGTAGAGGAAGCAAGAGTGAGATGGTTTGTTCATTTAATGAGGATGGAAAAGGAACGGATTAAGAAGAGAATGATGGAGATGAAGTATTTAGGAAAAAGACAGCAAGGGAGGCTAAGAAAGAGATGGGAGGAGCAGATAGCAGCAAGTGTTCTGAGGAGAAGAACCATAGCAATTAAAGGAGGAAGAATGGTGGAAGGAGAGTGGAAGATGGAGGTATTTTATTAAAGTGAGATGGCCATAGGATGGTGATGATAATTCATTATTTAAAGTAGTTTTGTCAAGTTAATCTTTTAAAACTACCTGTCCCAACTTCAAATTTACTTCAATTGTTTCAAAACAATGAGTAGAGGGATCAATATTAATATAATGTCTCTGTTGTATACTTTACAACCATCATATTAATATATTTCATTGTGTGAATGTGACAAGTCTGATGTGATAGTTTTACACGTATTTTCACGGTAGTTAGAGATAGCTTGGTTCCGCAAACTAAATTCACGATGGACTCTTAATACTAATTTATATTAAACTAAGTGAGGTTTCATTCTTTTGAAATTAGAAAAGTGTTTTTACTTGAGGGTGCACTTCAATTGAGGAACTTTATTTTTCACATTTAACTAAAAACAAATTTAAAACAATTTTTTCTTTTAAAAAAAAGCATAAGTCTTTGGTTTTTAAAGTATTTTTACTAAGGTAAAACTAGTTCACACATAAGGTGAGATTTTCCTATTAAATCGGTTTCTTCTCAGTAAAGTGTTATAGACCAAGAGTTTCTGACTTGGCTAAAAGGAGAAAACACTTTAGTTGTGTTCTGTAAACAAAGATAATGACCAAGGTAGATTTGATATAACAGTTTGTGTGATAATATGTAAGCCTATACAGTAAAACCTTGGATTGCGAGTAACTTGGTCTGCGAGTGTTTTGTAAGACGAGCAAAAATTTTCAATAAATTTTAACTTGATAAACGAGCGATATCTTGCAATACGAGTAGTACTATGGTTACGCTTTGTCTGCCGAGCAGTGTCATTTGATAGGTTCTTTGTTAAAGTCGCACAAAAAGAAAGATATTCCAGTGATCCAACATATAGCAGTGATTCCGTTAGTGACAGTGAAAGTCGTCCTAAACAATAACTCACCTCTTCCTCTCCTCCCTCTCGTCTACCACACAATAGCCACGATTAAATTTAATTAATAAATCTGATTATAGTACAGTTACATTTAAATAACGAAAATAAAAAAGGTATTAATCATATTCAGATTAAATATTTTTGGGTTGTGGAACGAATCATCTGAGTTTCCATTATTTCTTATGGGGGAAATTCGCTTTGATATACGAGTTCTTTGTATTACGAACACGTTTACGAAACGAATTATGCTCGCAATCCAAGGTTTTACTGTATATATAAAAATTAAGGGGATATTTCCTATTTAATTTTATTATTAGCTTCAGTTTACTATACAATTGCTATTAATTAGGCCTAAAAATTACATAATATACTAATCTGAATCTCCAATTTAACTTCGAGACCCAAATCTCAAATTAAAATCCAAAGCTTGAAAAAAATTAAGAACAAAGAAGAAATATTATTGTGCATTCATTGATCTGTAGAAAACGTACAACGGGTGAGTAGGAGTATGTTATAGAATGTTATTATTGAGTATGGTGTGGATGCATGGTTAGTATATACAACTATGGCGATGTATGATGGAAGTAAAGCGTGCGTTAAGGGTTGATGGAGCTTTGAGTGAATGGGTTGACATAACCAAGGTGTTGGACAAGTGTGTGAGGGATGCATGTGAGGACGCAGTTGGTGTACAAATGGACATTGTGAATATGAGTGAGCTGTCATATGCAGATGATGCTGAATTAATGGCTGAGAATAAAGTGACTTGCAGAATGTATTAAAGCATTTGAATGTGGCGACAGAATGGATCTTCCTATAAATGGAAAACTGTAAGAACAGGTGAATGATTTTGTGTACAGGCAGAATGTTCTGTAAGAATAGAAAGATAGATGGTGAACTCGACAAACGGCTGAATGCAGCTCGGAGAGTAGTTGGATGTATGTGGACTATTGCAAAGAATCAAGAGGTATTGAAAGAGACAAAGATGGCATTATATAAACGTGTGTTGACGCCAACATTGTTTTATGTATGTGTAGTGTGGGTTTTGACAGGAGAAACACAAGAGCAAAGTGAATGCGCTTTGAATGAGATATTTAAGAAATGTTTGTGGAAAAACTCGTATGAAGAGTCTGTAATGAATGGGTGTTGAAGGAATGGGGTTTTAAAGGGAATCCAATAGGGTTTGGGCAAGTTAAGAGGATGAGTGGATCGAGTGATGAAGTAAGTATATGAAGGTAGAGTGTGTGAATCAAAAGGAAGGGGTAGGCCAAGTAGGATGTGGCTAAATGTTGTAGACGAATGTGAGAAATAAATAAACATTAAAGAGTTTTAAGAATAAAAGATCATGTATGACTATGTGTATGGCTATTGTTGAAGCGAAGGGGATATGCAAGGATAGGGAAATGTGGATAAAGTTAAAGTGAGGATGGATTAAGTAGGGAGTTTTTTTAAGCTATATGCAGTTTCTTGCCTACCCCGTAAGGGAACGGTATGATTAGTTATGTATGTATCTATATATGGATAGGGAAAGTAACTAAATGTTATACATTCTATTTTATAATCCATTCATCCTAACATTCATTAATTTAAGTGATTACTGGTCCGGGTCTGATTGTTAAGTTCATCCTATAATAAGGTTCTGAACCACCAATGAGCAGTATTAGAGCTCTAAAACGGATTTCAACTGAAGAATTGAACAATATATATATATTTTTTTAATAAGTCTCAAATCCTTGAATATCCTTAAGGATATATATAAATTTAACTAGGATAAATAAATAAACATTTTGCTTTAAGAATGAATATATATTCAGTCTTAAAGCAAAATTGTTTATTTATTTATCATAGTTAAATTTTCAAGCAAGTGCCTTTCACACAAGAATAGGAAGAGAACAAGCAGTCCTGAATGCTACATACACTATGATATGTTACTTTTTTTTAAATATCAATAATATTACTACTTGATCATATTTGTCTAGCTACTAATAATTGCTATCCATAATTTTTATCTAAATAACTGTCCAGCTCTTTAAGCACCGATGATGATGAACTATCTCATGAAACTTTAAAACAGTACTTTCTCAATTCTATCATAAAATAAAATCGATGCATAGTTCTCACCTTATTAAAGGAAACTATATACTCCGTTCAGAGCATTGCCAAACTGAAGTTTTATATCGTCTTGGTCTTGAAATCTTAACCAGCCACAACAATGGGCATACAAAAGCTTTGCTCATAAACATTGATGCCAAATCAACTACAAGCATCACCTAGCTATGTGGAGTAAACTTTTATTTTATTATATATATAACCTCTGTGGTCAAGTAGTTGGAGTTCTTGACCACAGATTCATAAGTCCCAGGTTCGATCCTTGGTTCTTACAAAATTTATCTGTGAAGCAGTGGGTCTGGAATGGTGTCAAACTCAGCCTTGTGCGGACAAATGAGTTACATGAATAAAGAAGTGTCAGCTCCAGTTTACAAAACTGAGATTAACGGCCAGATGGCTCGTTGTGCTGACCGCAAAGGTTGGCACCATCAACGCTAACGGCAGCAGCCACTTCGTCTGGATAGCTCTCTTGCAGGCTCACACCATGGCTTTTTGAGCAGTTTAATCTGTCCTTCACACGATTAAGTACCAAAATTATATAAAATTAGAACATTCAACATTTGGCTGCCCCCTTTTTGATAGTTCATTGTTGTACAATCCTGAGCTAGCGATGGCAATCACAAATCAATCATGCTAATTAATAAATTAAAACAAATTAAATATTTGAGACAAAATATTAACTTGTTCACAAACTGGGTGCACAAACGCATCCCAATAACAAAGCAATATTTACCAAATCATTATCATAAAATAAGAAAAATGAACTAATAGACATTGTTACAGAAATATTTGGAATAAAAGAACATCACAATTCTGAAGAGCATAAATAAATAATACTCTCTGTTGATTTATTTATTTTAATTATCATGTCGCTGATAGTAAGGCACTAATTTATCCTTTGATTTTTAGCTTTGTTATCGCAATGCTAATGGACCTCTTTAAGATTATATTTAGTTTTATATAGTTTATTTTAGATTTTTCTCATCTGCCTATTCAAAATTCAAATTTTTCTCCATAACGAGAAGTTTGTTTTTCCTTTTAGCCATCCCCCTACCCCCATTTTTAAGTTCAAAAATTCCAGCTCTTAGGTTACTGTAGAGTGGTCCTTTTACAAACTTGGCAAATTTAAATTTCTTCCATGCCGAAAAAAAGATTTTATAATAATTTTGTAAAGATTTTAAGCTACTACCCTTATAAACTTTTCAGACCCCTTTCTAAATAGTTAATATTTAACACTTATTTGCTAGCTACATTCCTGGAAAATTTAATTTTCTTCCTCTCCTAAAAGATATTTTTTTCTTTTTACATTCGTCTTTTTCTATTTTCTACATTTAAAATGTTAAGTCTTTAATGGCTGAAAGTATATATGTCCAGAAAATAAAACCCACTCTCAGATGAGCTGGAAATCTGAGATTTGGCAGAAAATTAGAGAGAATGCCCTTTATAACCAGAAAAATCTAAAACAGGAAATGCAATGGGGGCGTCATAGAAAATCTAAATTTGGTGGGCAGATAGAAAGACAACTCCAGGCAACCAAATAAGTCTTAAAATTTGACCTCTAAGGTTCTAAGGACCTCTAATTTTCAAAGTTCATCGATGTATCTTTTGAACCAGTGGACATGGAGCGTTGAAATTTAAAATGAAGGTTTCTTTCTAGGATTGGGTGAGAACATTTGAGGGCCTTTCAAATTTCTTCCCCTAAGAGGGTAGAGAGGGGCAGAAAGGTCTGGGACTTTACTCATCACCATATTTCCCCAACCCCTGGGCCTGGTAACTTTGTTTGTCAAGAATGTATCAGAAATTCCCCATATAACCAGAAAAATCTAAGAGTGGGAAATTTCAAAATGGGGCTCACAGTAATATTTCTATAATTAGAAAAAACATTTTGTCCGAGGTATCAAATTAAAATTTGGTAGACAGGTAGAGGGGCAATTTTAGATAATAAAATAAATCTTAAAATTTGACATTTCTAAGGGTGTTAAAGAGAAAAGTTGGTAGGGGGTTCTAAATTTCAATTTTTTTTAATATATAACATTTTCCCATGTGTGGTAGAAAGATGGAATTTGGCAGGCAGATAAAAATACTACTCCAAATTAATGTTAGGCACGAAAATGTAAAATGTTCCAGACACACCAATATTTCAGTACTTTTTTTTGGTAAAATGTCGTGTTTTCCCAGTGAATAAAAACCTTGCTAGTGGCAAGCTTCTCAATCTCTTTCTAGATGTCTAGATGTCTAGATGACTGGAAGCTTAGGATGCAACAGGTTAGTTAGACTGTGCAGTCACATTAGGCGAATATGTAAATGTATTATTTATTTTCATACTAACATTTAAAAAATACATTAATTTGGTTTTTGAGTTTTGTTTATAAATGTACATAGTTTTAGTAAAATATAGTTTTCACTGAACAAGTTGTTTTTAATAATTGATCATTTAACACAGTGTGCAACCATTTGGCTTCACTAATTATTTCTAGGACTTAAATTATTTGCACTGCTGGTGATGAGTGAAGTCTATCTACCATAATGGTGGTTGTAAATGACAGGCTTTTCCATAAATTATTGAAAAAATAAAGAATATTAATAAAATTACTATGCTTTTAGTTTGCGGTTTTTTTTTTCAATTTCCTTATACACTTGTCCGAACATCTTATTTTATTATAAATCGGGACTTTTTTGCTCTGTTCATATTACAATATGCCTTATAGTTAATCTAAAATTTTTACACATAAACTTTCTGGAATATAAACATAAACAACTACTAAAACTACTTGTCTATTTACCTCGACTTGTGCCTGTTAACAACTCAATCTACTATATATCAATACCATTATTTAATTTATGATAACTTATAACTATACTTGTCCCTCTTTTCCTATTTAAGTTATTTTGACTATATACATTTATTTTTCCTTTTGATATGCCTGCTTCAGACTTAAAACTAACTTATGCCTAGTACCGTCGTCTACACAATCAGTTTCATCTGTATCCACTTACTTTCCTTCTCCCCTAGCCGGTATTCCAGGCGTCCCTGGTTCATCAGCGATATTCCTCACTGGTATCCCTGAGATGCCTTTTCTCGGCTAGAACTCTAGATATATCCAGAGTCCATCAAAATCTAGTCCACCCTCCCTTTTATTACACTTTGTGTTTTGTTTCACCAGTTTGGAAACGTCTCATCTAAGTCTGATGTTTCTTCTCCTTCAAAGACTGGTTTCACTCAAGTTCATACTAAAGAGGGATGCTCGATATGGGCCATGCCCTGTGATATAGTGGAAGAGTTCCTGGGAAGGTTGAAGATGCTTCATTCTCAGTCTTTCTTGTACATTTGGAAATAACTGGAGTGTTCTTCTACCTGTGGTACTCTCTTCCCAGTCTGCTTGCCACTCCTGCAGGAGGGTCTCTCTTATATTCTCCTTGATACTTACACCGTTAGTTGTTAATTCTATTAATAATAATAATTAATACTACCCTGTTCGGGTTATACGCTTAAGTACTAATTACGCTAATGGATTAGGAATTGGGATGGATGAATTTTAGAGGAAGTGAACCCGCATTTGCGTGAAGGGAGAGTGGAAAACCATTTAGGAAAAACCACCCCCAGTTCACCCGAACGAGATTCGAACCTCGATCTCCCCGTCCTCGGCGGTTGAGCTTAACACGACTAGCGCGTTAGCCAACTATGCCACCGAGGCGGGTGTTAATTCTATTACTTTGTCTAACTTCCCTTTCCAAACCAATATCCAGCGGCCCTCTTTCGTAGGTCTAGGGGCCAGACACCTAGGGTGACACACAACGTGTTTGTTGGTATAGTTGTTATCCATTCCTTCGACTTTGAGGTAACTGGTTGATGTAGATGATGTCCCGACGGCAATGACGTCGTGGTCAGACACGCGTGAGTAGGAAAGAGGTCGGCGAGTGTGTTCCGGCAACGTGAGTCGCGGTGGAACGGAAGGATGTTCCGGCAACGTGAGTCGCGGTGGGAGGTATGGTGAGGGTGGAAAGAGAGAGAGGGTTAAACAACATGAGACAATTTAATGAGCTCTCTCGTATGAGTGGTGCACCCAGGTGTGCCACCACTGATTGGCCGAGGCTAACTGACCGAGTCTGACTGGTCTTGAGACCAAGGAATCACCGTGTTAAATACCCTCCACTGCTGCCTGGCCTTGTCCAATGGGAGAAACAGGGGCTTCCCATTGGTGCGTGGAAATTGAAGGGATAGTGCCCATCACACGAGCCAATAGAGGCAGAGTTCTCTTTGGCGCTGTGTATAGAGGTGAGCTCGTCACGGACGGCTTCGTAGACATGGACTGTGGAGCGGTCCAGGCTGTAGAGAGGGTGGGTGGCGCGGCCTGTGCAAGTGCGGAGGAAAGAGACAAGGGGCCGACTCAACAGTGAGGGACAACACAGTTTTGTAGGCTCCAGAAAGTCTCATGAGAATTTTCCTCTGAAGGTCTCTGGGTTTCCTTTTAGCTCTGTCCCCTCTCAGTTGTTGTGCCCACACTCCTGCTCCATATCCCACTATGGACACCAGCAACACCTCATGGTATATTCTAATCAGTTTTAAGGGCAGATGGAACTTACGCTGCCCTATACTGACTATCCCATTCATAGCCCGCAAGGCTCTACCACATATGTTGTCCATGTGAGCTAGGAGGCTACGCTTCTCGTCAATCGTCACCCCAGGTATCTAAACATTTTACTCCTTCTAATTGTTTGTTCTGCTATATTAATTATAGAATCTCTCTTAAGCACTCCCCTGAGCAGTATGTAGGTTGTCTTTGCTGGCGCCATGTTGAATATTACTTTTCTACACCATTTATCCAAGCCGATCAGTACTGTATTACTTTTTTCTTCCAGGTTCCTCCTCAAACTTGCCTCCACCACTATCAGCAAGTCGTCAGCAAAAGCAACCACCCCCACCACCTCAGGGAGTGCTTCAATCTCCAGCAACCCAGGCTCGAGACCAACGTCACAAAATATCGGACCAATGACTGATCCTTGTGGCATCCTTTTGTTAACTTTTTGCTTATTGTTATTCCTGGGCATCTCAGGTTTGCATAACTGTCCCTACAGTAGTCCTTAAAGCTTCTGTAGAGACTCCCCGGACAGTTTAGTTCTCTTAATATCTTCAATAAGGCTGGCCACCAAAGGTTATCAAATGCATTTGAGATGTCCACAAATATTCCTATCAGATATTTTGCCCTCGATTTTTCTACCAGGCTAACAGCAGCACAGATTGCATCCTCTGTAGACCTGTCCTTCCTAAAGCCGTACTGTTGAGGGTGCATTCCTACCTCCTCTCTATGTTTTTGCAGTCTCTTACATAGAATTATCTCCTGCAGTTTTGCATATACATTCATCAACCATATTGGTCTGTACGACTTTGGGAATTGCGGGTCTTTGTCCTCCCCTTTATTCAGAATTACCACTTAGCTCCAATTCCACACATTTGGGATTCTGCCCTGGGCCAAGCACTCACTCATACATCATGTCCAGGTGCCTTCTTTCTTTTTATTCCTGCTATTAGCCTTTTAATCTCGTCCTGTGTTACTGGTTCCACTATCACGTTTTCATTATTATATGCCATTTCCATATCCTGCCTAACACTTTCATTCTCCTCATCCCCCTCCTTCGGATTATCATCAGGGAGCAACACATCCATTAGTAGCCTAGCCAATTCTTGAGTGTTGAAATGACAGCTGGGGGTCTAATTTTCCCTTCTGCAGTCTGAAAGGGTACACGCCATGCATTCTTCCTCAATTCTTCTTGAACAAATCTTTTCCAGCTATCATTTTTAACAATCTTCATTGTATTTTCGAATTCTTCCTTCCTTTGCCGGTATATATTAAATAGTGGGAGTCTTCCTGCTGGTTCTAGCCATCTTTGGTATTCTCGTCTTGCTCTCCTTGCATACCCATGTAGCTTTTGCAGCTGCTCATTCCATGGTCGATTTCCTACACATCTCGTGACTTCCTTCATAACCGGTATTGCTTTCCTCATAGCTGCCTGCAAGGCCCACGCGAGTTCCTTCGCTTTTAGGTTTATATTGTCTCCATGTGACACAGGTTGCGGTAGTACCAGCTCTCTTCTTAACTTTTCCAATCTGCCTTTTTCAGGTTGTAGATGAGGTGCGTGCTTACATTTCCCCAGTCTACTTCTTTACCCAGTTCAAAAGTAATCAGCTTATGATCTCACAATCATGCACTTGCCAGTTACCTATTAGTTCTCTTGCTTCCACATTACACAAGGTGACATCAATGTTAGATCTGGTTCCTGCCCTTCCTACATACGTTGCAGGAGTTCCTGGCTGGTTTACCACCTCCAGATGCCTTGATGTTATTGTTCTTCAAGTAGTTTCACTCTTTGATATGCAGTTTGTGGTTGTGACAACAAAAGATATTATAGTGCATAAAATTATAAATTAAATACAAAAAAAATATTCACACGTGTATCTTCTCATAGCTGGCCACTAAATTAATAAATTATAGCATCCTCATTTTCTTTGGGTGCCCGGTGACCAACCCTAACTACAACACTACCGCAGCACCGTAGGGAGTTACATGGTTGGGATGGACCCCGAGCGGTAGGGCTTGGAATGGGTGGTTCGTGGGGAGTGAGACTTGAGTGTTTGTCCAATAATGTATATTTATTAATCTATTCAGATAACTAAACTACTACATAGGTAACCAGGTAGATCTCCTGTGGCGAGGGAGCATGCACGATAACGGGACACGCAAAACTTCCTAGAGACCCGCAATTGACCCTCCGGCGGGGGTAAACCACCAGATCACATTCTATTCCCTCCGTTAGACTCTCATGCACTCCGCATGGCTTCAAACACTCAACAACTGTTATTCTATCACCTAAACTTGCTGATCTTGCAATTCCACCAGCCAGGAAGGTCCATTGGTCGAACTGTGCTCGCTCATCAACAGGATGCAATCTATATGAGATATATGCTATTCTCAGCAGGATGGCAACCCAACACTCTTGACTTCCAAGGAAATGTACAAGTGTGGGTTAACCTCTTGTCAGAATAAACCTTAAAATAATTATGCTATACAAATTTTTTTTTATAATATAGATAAAGAGCCATACAAAATATTAGTTAAAAATTATTTTATTCTATAAACACATGCAAATTAACACAATCAAAAATGGCTTCTATGACATTATCAACAGCCCTTATTTCATCTGGTCTGCAGTGGTTCGACATCTTAATTTATGAATAGAAGACAGCCTTTTTAGAATATCTTGTTTGTAAAGTATTTTTTAACCCTTTGAGTGCCAATGTCGCTCAGAGCGATCCCATGTTTTCGAGCTCTTAGTTCAGTATTAAGTCAATAGTTAGGGTAGATTTTATTTCCACTGCATTCTCGTATGTTCAAGCTACCTTTATTTGTCTTTGCACCTAAGAATTTCTATATATCGAACGATGAAATATTTTATAGCTTTTTACTTTATGAGTTTTATCTTTGGCCTTGTTTGTAAACATGGCTACTAAGAGGAAAGCTGTGATTCAAGACACAGAAATACTTGCAATATTTATTGATAGCTCAAGCAAGAGTGATCAATTATTTAGTGATTAAGCAGTGATTCTGAATTTGTAAATAAAGAAATTGAACAGGAATTATATTCTAGCGAAAGTGAAAGATCGGAACAAGTAGGAGTGGCAGCTGACATTGATGACACGAGTATGAATACTAATGATTCCTAAAAGGATGAAATAAATCTTCCATATTGGCAAGCATGTTAGCTAGTTTATGTAAAAATTTGAGTTCAAGAAGTTCAAAGACTAATAAGTTATTAAAATTTAAACAAAATCCTGTATTTATCAGCAAAATAGCTTGGCACTTTTAGATAATTTTTTTGTCATTTCTCTTGGTACTCAAAGGGTTAAGTGACCTACAGACACCACTTCCATAAAAAAGAAACATCCAAATTGTTATTCTCATAGGTTTGTATTTCAATAATATAAAGAGCTGTTTTTAGTGGTCGTATAGTTGTGTTAAGACTAAACTGTCGATGGCAGGGAGAGCTGGGTTCAAATCACGATCGAGTTTATTGAGGTTTTTTTTCCAAAATGGTTTTCCACTCTTCCTTCATGCAAATGCGGATATACTTTAACTAAATTCAACCTTTCTTATCTCTAAACACTCATTAGCGTAATTAATAAATGTGTGTATAGCCTGAACTGGTAGTTAGACGTAGTACCCATTTGCACTAATTATGCTTATGGAGTAGGAATGAGGAAGGATGATTAGATTATTATATTATATTATTATTATTATTATTATTATAACTGCGTCTTACTACCGTTCAGGTTATACGAGCTTACGCTAATGTGTAATGTAGGGTGATTGTGAGATGAAATGGAGGACCTACAGTTTAACGTGGAATTCGAACACGGTGGAGGCCTGGCATTCCTCACATTTACAAGTTGTGATTAAGTTTAGAAGAAGTTTACCCTCATTTGTGTGGAGGGAATGTGAAAAATCTTTTAGGAAAAAATACACTTGGTACACAAGACCAGGATTCAAACCCTGCTCTACTACGTATTGATAGTCCAGCCTATTGGAAAAGTGAAGTCTTTGTCCATTCAACCCCTGAAACGGATTCAAAGTTCATGTTCATACCATGATGGTCATACTTAAAAAAAAAAATCAAGACTTTTTCTTGATCTATAAACCTACATTTCCTTGCCCATATTAAAATTGATAAGAATGCTAATAAACCAAAAACCTCGATTTTTTTATAAGGAAATATTTTTGGAATGCACTCAGATATAATTAAAATTATGTTTAAATGAGGAGGAAAAAAAGTCTCTTCCTTAGCCAGTTATATCAGCTTCAGTGAACCATCACAACATTTTCTGTTCAAGCATATAGAGGCAATGTATTTTGTTAACATTGAGAAACCAGATCTCTGTTTTGTTTACATTTTTAGGTGGAGAATTGTTCAAGTATTTAAATTCCCCAAATTTTCCTTATTTTGTATTAAATTTCCTGATATTTCTCTTAACTTTTCCATGTTTTATCTGTTTTCCTTGTCAAAACACTAAATAATCCAGAAGGTTGACTTTGACGTACACACTACACAGCTCTAGGAGAAAATACCAAATCAACATGTCAGTTAACATAATGTATTATTAAAAACTTGAATTTATTAATCAGCTATGACAAGGTTTCTCTTTATTAGAGATGTCACCATTCCTGTTCTTCTTAGCACCAATTATTAAATTTTAATCCTTAACCATGATTTTTTGACTGTCCATTATAATTCCTTAACATTTAAAAGAGATGGCTCTCTACACGGTTCTATTCTCAGCAATCCATCTGTAAACTACCTCCTACCTTGATGTTATTCATTATCTGGTACTCCCTATTTCATCTTTCCATCCCCCTGTAGACTTCCCCTTCTCAGCCATCGTCCAATCAAGTGTTTCTTACTGTTTTTGACAGGCCCACATATCAAACACTTCAAGGCTTTACTCCTTCTCTAATGTCCATATCTCCACCTCTGGCTGCATGTGATATTAAACTTATGGTTTGGTATTCCCACATTTCCTGGAGTTTCTTTTCTTCCTGAGTGGTATTTGACCGTTAAAAAAAATCTGGTCAATCATCTTTCTCAATCACAGGTATACCATCTCCCTCCTTCCTTTGTCTTCCGAGCTCCTCTGCACCTCTGATGGTAGTTAATCTATCCCGTAACTTTATTTGGATACCACACTGTTTATGTATTTGCAAATTAAAAAACAAATAACCACATTCGATTTAAGCAAGATCACTCCTACAATTATGAATTGCCAGTACTAAAATGAAAGAGCAAAAAAACTCCTAGTATTAGTTACAATGAAAAATACCCCCGTTCTGAATACTGCTGTTTCATTTTAATACCAGTGTGTTTTCACTCTCTTGGATTTGAGAGCTAAGAAAATAGATATCAAAAATTATGATGATAAAATCAGATTATTTTGATCTATCAAGGAATAAGGTTTGACATCTCTAATATTTAGGGGTGTGCCATGTCCCCTTTTTAAATTCAAAGCAGAAATAAAACATAACAAGGTCTCAAGTTTCTAAGGGAAAAAATTGCAATGTTTCATGATGTGACAATTAAACCATATAATAATTAATAGGTGTATAACTCAATGGGTAGTAAGATGTGATGATGATAATAATAATGATAATGATGATAATAATGATGATAATGATAATGATGATAATAATGTAATAATAATAATACTAATAATAATAATGATAATAGTAATAATAATAAATAATAATAATAAAATAATGATAATAATAAAGTGTCAGTTGCTAATCTTGCTTAACAAAACAAAAGCACTACTACTAGAAATATTTTTCAATAATGTGGCTAATTAAATGTTGTTTTGTTTCAGGCAATAGGGCTTTTATAAAACGAGTATCAGGTTTTAAATATTGTTTTATTAGTTCATGAAGAAATACTCAAATGAAAGTAAAAATGACATTTTACATGGTGCTAGTGTGATACACAGCCATCAGCCAGCAAGTGACATTCCAAATGAAGTGGAGGCCAGAAGATTAGTCCAGCTGGAAAAACAAAGACACACACACAGTTGTTTGTCAAAGTGACCGAATAAAAACTCTAATATTAACTTTTAACAGTGTCAAATAAGAGAAAACAATACTAGTATTGTCTTAACAGTGGTTCTCAAACTAAGGGTCACATTGAAAATTTCTCAAATTTATTAGTTTTGTCTAGACCTATATTAATTCAGCTTACCTAATAGTCATGGGCAGAATATGAATCATTCCAACAACTGAGAAGTTACACAGTTATTTGTTATAACAATCAAGCTAAATTAAATAGGTAGTTTTGGTGGAAAATTTTTCAAATACTTTTCAAGAATGATATTCCAATGATAAGACTTAAAAGTGTTAATGATCGAAATGTTTTAGAGTGTCTGCTAGCTGAGCCTTGTAATGGAGTTTACTGTTTAAAAACATGAACTTATCTGACTTGGGCCTTCCTCCACCTTAAATTTAGGTTTTATGTTAATTGTTAACTCTGTTTAGCCTAAATGGTGAAATCTTACCTTGACCAATAATTACAGTTTGGTCCTATCTTTTAAAATTACCCAAAGTAGAGCTTGTAAAGGTAGGATTGACATCTTTCAGGGTAAAAGAGGGTCCAATTGATACAAAACTATGAGTTCCAAGGAGTTTCTATAATTGAAAATATATGTCTGGATAAATAAATTTGTTTAATGTATTTTCTTATTATAACTGGATAAACAATAAACTTTAACCAGTTTAAGTTTTTTCTCTAGTCAACTTTACTTCAAACTCTTTATCAAATGCAATGAGGTGATGTTATTTATAACTGTCTTTCAGCTTAACTTTAGGTCAACCCATATCAAGTGATCCAATATTAGTTGCTTGACCATTTTTAAGAAATGTTAAATTTAGTGTGTTGTTAACCTTACATGTTGACAGTTTAAAAACACTACTAATTTATTTTAATGACAATGGTTTCAACATGGTGGCCATGTTTGTATCATGGCGCACAGCATTTTTAGCATTTGTAAGGGTTTGTGTGATTTATTATCTCAGCTGTGGTAAGTCCTAGGACAAATTTATATAAGACCATGATGTTAAGCACATTATAGGCTTCAATTTTACTAAACTATTCTTCTAAAAATGTTTTCATCATCAATCTTAAGGCCAAAGTTTTGTACTGCAATCACTAAAAATGTAATTTTCAAGGATTATTTTTAAGTGCAGAAGGAAGTTTATTTAAGGATATTTTTTTTTTCCGGAGTACAGATGGAACAATACTCTTTGTTAAAATTATTAGAAGTTTGAGAGTTTTGTATCTTATTTTCTACAGGATCATAAATATATACTTTAAAAAATCAACTTTAGTTTAATAAACTCTGCTGGGCAGTTATTTAAAAATCTGAAATTTACATTTATTAAAGTACTCTATGTTAAGTGACTTTAGTTCAAATTTTGAGTTAGAGATTATGTGGTTTAAGAGATATAGCCCTGTAATAGTAGTATTAAATTGAATAATTCAACCACATAGCCTGTTCTTGCATGGGGAATATTGCCTTACTTTATTTGCAGGTCTGGACAGGCACAGACGTGCAGCACTCAGTGAAGCTTTGGCTCTAATTTGTTGCTCTATTACAGAAAGGTTGATTTGTGTTTCATGTGTAGAATTGTTTTCCAAACTTGGAGACAGTCTTCTGTGGGTACTATGACAAATGAATAGTGCCACAATTGTGTTTATGGTATAGTGTGGGGCCCTGTAGATGAGTTTCAAGGAATTAATAATGAAACTGAAAGAGAATTGTGCTGTAGCAGACAAAGGAGAGAAAGTAAAAATAATAAGCTTACTACCAAAATATTGGACCGTGACAGAAGAGCTGCAAAGTTCAATGTATCTGAGCATCTAGTGAAACTGACAAGACAGTTAGTCAAAGACCAGGGCATTCTACCAGAGCTAGGAATGAAGAAGGTTATTGGCATTCAACCATTGATGGAGTTTGTAAATTTTATGAAAGTGATGAGTATGTTGACTCTGTCCAAGCCAGAAAGACTGTTTGTCTGTAAAAATAAATAATATTAAAGTTCAGAAGCAGAAGCGGCATGTTCTTTGCAATTTGAATGAACTGTTTGTTGAGTTCAAAACAAAAAATCTTAATTGTAAAATTGGAAGATCAAAATTTATAGGAGCTCAGACCTAAGTGGTATGTCATTGCGGATCCTCAGGAACTCATACTGTTTGCATTTGTATTTACCATCATAATGTTAAGCTCATGATCGATGGGGCAAAGCTTAGCATCAACTACAATAACCTTCTTGAGATTCTTGTTTGTGACATGAATAGTCACAACTGTTTGATGGGAAAATGTGATAATGTCCAGGACGGGAAGACCTTAAGATATGCAGCATGAATTTGAACAAAATGATGACATGCCAGACAATATAGTATTTAAACAGTGGAACACAAAAGACCAGGCAGAAATGATCACTGTTGTTCAACCAAAAGAACAATTTTTGAGGTCTCTTATCGAAAAATTATTTTACTCATTACTCATTATTTCATAGCAAAAGTACAAACTCAATTCCTGAGAGTAAAGAAAAAGGGACTCACTGAAAATGAATGTATTATTCTTGCAGACTTAGCAGAAAACTTGGTAGTTTTTTAGTTTAAGATGAGATCCAAAGCTACCACTGGGTAAACCGACAAGCCTGTTCAAACAAAATGATGAGCTTCTCTCTCTACCAATGTATTAGTGTGATTAGTGATACGTCTTGGACCACAACTCGGTAGTAGTGCACATGTTCCAAACACACTTGCTGACACATATTAAGGAAACTGTCCACAGTGTTGATAAAATAATTTACTTCTCGGAGGGCGAATCAAGCCAGTACAAGAACAAGAAAGATTTGCGGTTTGTCTTGATGGTGAAGTGAAATTTCTTCTTACCACATGGGAAGAATGTGTGTGATGGTGTTGGAGGAACAATAAAGCAAAAGGTGACAAAAGCAAGTCTACAAAGGACTGTAAATAATCACATTCTTACCCCTGAAGATATGTATGTGTATTGCAGACAAAATATAAAGAGGATCACATACATATATGTTAAAGACGAAGAAATAATAACACATCAAGAAGAGTTAAGAAAAACAAATTTGACATATGCCAGCAAATTGCCTCTGTAATAAGCTTCATCCTAATTTCAACAATATCATCAAGTTAAAGAGATGCTATTTAACATGGTGGTAGGAGTATGGGACATTAATGAAAACCTCTATTCTATGGAAAATGCTATCACCACCTGCATAGATACTTAATGTCTAGGTCAATTGTGGACATAATATTGCCACTACAAAATTATGTGATAGTTCCAGCACACACTCTAGAATTATCAAACAACAACTGGACACTCACACAATATTTACGAATCACTATGTGAAGAAATTTCAAAGCTGTTAAACAAACATACTAAATAAAATAATGTGAATATTTTAAATATCAACTTGTTATAAATAATAAGATTAACTTTGTTGTCCATAAATCTATACACACCTTTTCTTCTAACGAGTCTGTAAGACAATCAAAACAAATTTTTAAATTGTTTTGCATTTAATCAGTTTAGTTGCATTCTAAACCATAAACACTAACATGGTGTCTATCAATATGACCAATAAAATTCCCGACTTCTTCCCTGATTTCCCTGATCATTTCTTAAAATTCCCGACTCAAGAAAGTATATCACACCCTTCTATCCCACCACGATTTTAATTAATCTTGTTATGAATAATAATAAGTTTTAAAGTTCAAATAAACATGTTTTTTATTTGTATTATCCCTTTAGTGCCACAACTATTCCAGAATTAGCGCGCAAGAGTACCAGAGGCCTGTTAGGTTATGTGTGCGAAGAATGCCACAGCTATTTCCTCGTTTTTTAAGGGTTTGCAAGAAAATTTGCCAAACCCTTTCTTTATGAAATGATTATTGAGTTTTATATCATTTTAAACCCTCATGTACTGTTCCTTAATAATAATAAATAAATACAATTTAGTTAATATTATTAAATTTCTAAATTTTAATTTTTTTTTTATCTTTCAAAATAAGGCTACATATTTTTTTTAATTATTATATATACATTTCACTATTATTTTGTTATAGTGATTTAGTTTTATACAAGAAAATAAAAGTTTTGAATATATATGATTTTAAATAGGAATCTAAAGGAATTTTTATTTTATATCCTTTATGAGATATTTTTGGGTCATTGTTGCTCACCTTACAGCAAGCTTTATTAATTGCTTACCTCATGAATAAATATTTAGGCCTAAACATAATAGATGGTTTTTCAAAAACCTTTTATAATTAATAATTTCATATAGGATGACCTGGCGATCTAGGGGTAAGATGTCAGACTTCTGTGCTTGGGGTTCGGGGTTCAACCTCGGTCCCGGCACAGATTTATCGATTTGCCAAACCCTTCCTTCACCTCTGACAAGACGTTGTATTAATCACAACTTGTGAATGTGAGGATTGCCAGGCCTCCACCGTGGTTCGAATTCCACGTTAAACTGTAGGTCCTCCATTTCATCTCACAATCACCCTACCATTACACATTAGCGTAAGTGTGTATAACCCAAACGGGTAGTAAGACGCGGTGATGATGATGATAATAATAATAATAATTTCACATATTTTTTTTAACATATTATATACATTTATAAAGTTATTACACCTATTTACTTACAGTTGTAATGAAATATTTTCAGTCACATGACATAACATGAAAATCTGAATAGTATATTTTTCTAAACTCAGAACAATTTAACACGTACATTTGAAAACTGTTTACAAAACCATTTACATCAGTAAGAATATGAGCCACACTTATGTTTTACCATGCAGCTCGTATGTAAACCGGTTTTGCAATTAGCATGTTGAGAACGTGAGCGTCCGCCATTGTAAATGCACTTAACTTCCAGTTCCAATAACAACTATTTACAGTTGATTTTTGTTGCCAACCTTATATAAAACAATAGAGGAAAATGTTCTCTTTGCAGTGATATGACACTACTACACTATCTATCAGGTAAAGTGAGTACTAGCGCAAATCTAGAGTGCCGGCCTTATCAGCTTTGGCACTTTTAATAGAACATTTTTAATATGAAAATAAAAAATCAAGTGTAGTACCATAACTAATGCAAATTATTGAATTTTTTTATGACTTTTGCAAGGTTTAATCACTTGAACTACTTGAATCTCTAACTAAAAATGTTAACTAAAGTCACTTAACAGAGTACTTTAATTTGTGTAAATTTCAGACTTTTAAATAACTGCCCACAAGAGATATTGAGCCCTCAAGTTGATATTTAACAAAGCCAATCTTTATGACCCTGTGGAAAAAAAACCAAAAACAGTCAAACTTCAAATAATTTTAACATAGACTATTGGTCCATCTGTAATTACTAAAAAAAATATTCAATCCTTAAATAAACTGCCTTCTGCCCTAAAATAATGCCGAAAATGACATTTTTAGCAATTGCAATACAAAACTTTGGCCTTAAAATTGATGACATATTTTTTGAAGCATACAGGGTAGTATACCCTAACCAAGTTGAAGTCTATAATATGCTTAGCATCATTTTGTCCTAGGACTTACCACAGCCGAGATAATGAAGTTACCGCACATACTTATAAATGCTGGAAATGCTGTGCACCAGTTTATAAAATTGGGTTGCTACATTTTTATTAAAAAAATGTAATAACTGTGTGACCAATAAGACTAATGTAATGTTCAATATTAAATCCACTCATCATACATAAATGCTCAATTTTATTTTATTTGTAGGCCTATCTCCAGTATTAATCATAAGCGGATTTACACTATAGGCCCACTAGACACGGCCCTAGGGGCGGTGGCTTTAGGGGGCGGCACATTTTGGATTACATTTTTATTATAATATCTTGTTTTTAATAATTAAGTTTAAAAATTATTGACTAACATTATCAAAATAGTTCAAGATAAAGTCAGAACTACAATATTTATTTTTAAATAACTGTACTTTGCAATCGTTTTGTAACTGACGTCAGTCTCCCCCTTCTTCATAATGTTAGCTCAAGATACTGTAAGGTATGGACTTGTACATGCCTGATTATCTTTCGTAGAACTCTGTTCTTGAA
This sequence comes from Timema podura, assembly GCA_033556935.1. Classification (NCBI taxonomy): domain Eukaryota; kingdom Metazoa; phylum Arthropoda; class Insecta; order Phasmatodea; family Timematidae; genus Timema; species Timema podura. The sequence goes on along the minus strand of JAVRXN010000008.1, from coordinate 81,894,979 downwards.
TACTACCCCCCCCCAACACCTCTTTCTCCTAGGGCCCTTGAAAAAAATAAATGGGGGGGGGGGAGATATTATAATTGTGCCTAGGGGCGCAAACATTTTAAATCCACCACTGGTATAAATAAAATAATTTTCCTAGATTATCTGCCAGTGTTACTGGCCTAGCAATTTGGAAACTTGTTTTGAACAGTTTTTTGCTTGATCTTCCCGAGTGTGTCCTTTACATCTGCAATCTTTAGTAATGAAAGAGCAAATGGACCATTTGAACCAAAAGATGATTTGCACATAGAAAAGTGATTGTTATTGAAATAGGAATTATTTACAGGTTTATTATTTGTACTCTATTGTACCCACTACTATTACCTACAAGGTCACACAAGCTAGTTTTCATGATTCTATACATTTTTTATTTCTTTGACACAGTTATTAATTACTCAATTAAAATCAAACCAAAATATTAAATGATATTGCAAACTTTCCTAACTTTTAGTGCTTTCTTTATTTTCTTCACTAAAAATGTCCACAATCATAACCTAAACTTTTTTCTCATTTCTCAATGTAGTTTTCAGAGAAAATATTAACATAGTACATGGGTGTATTGGAAGAGCTGTTAAAAATAATATTTTTACAAGGAGTTGAGTTTAGCTCACAATAACCATAGCAAGTAAGCTTAATATATGACATTTCTATAACTTTTCATTACTTTAGACATACAGTTATTTGTTTTTTAGTCATAAAGGTAGGATGTTAATTTAAACATTCACTCAATAAAAAAAAATCATCCAAAGTCCCCAAATATTAAAGATGGTTGGACATCACCATATACTTAGTGATCTTGCAACAAATAAAAAAAAGAGGTGAAACTACTTGCTTTAAGATTTCCACATCACAACTCAGTGAAGCCCTCAAAATACCACCAAATAAGATATAATTTACTTGTTATTAAAATAAGGCAAAGGTGTAGGAGGTCCACTTTTTTGATTTGAAGTGAAGTCAAATTGAACATATATAATATTCTCAAAACTGAATTATAGTTTATAGAAAAGTTGTGTGCTAAAAATAGTATTTTTTATGCATATCCGTTTAACTCTAGATAATAAAAAGCATTACAATGTAGCATGCAAGTATCTTTTTATTTTTGTCTAGACAATGGAACTTGAGAAAATGAGATAAGTAGAATGCATTCATCACAGTCATATTTATACATAAACTACAATACCTTCTTGAATCCAATGTCTCCAGCATATTCTCTAAAGCATTGCCGGCAGAGGTTCAAACCATATTTTCGGATCAGGCCATGACCATTTGCACAAGCTCGGCTGAAATAAAAATAAATAGGTCTAATTTACAAACAAGTAGGTAAAGTTGGTAAAATGTAATTCAAACCTATGTAACAAATGTATTGATGGTACACTTGCAATCCTCAGTGCTGATTGAGAATTTGAGTTTGAAAATATTTAAAAAAGACAAAGATACCTCGTTTGTCTAGTGGGTAGTCAAAGATAAATATGATATGTTTATTCTAACCATTCTACCAACCAGTCGATCCTTAAAGCACTAGGGCGGTATGCAGGAACGTTAGTGAATGCTTAGTGGACCGATATTGTGGTCCCGAGCACACTATCACTCCACCTTTTAACCTAGGATGACATCAGCAAACCCACGCTAGTGTCCACTTAGTATACAGATAGTATGGTCCCGAACACACTAGTATCCACTTAGTATACAGATAGTATGGTCCCGAACACACTAGTATCCACTTAGTATACAGATAGTATGGTCCCGAACACACTAGTATCCACTTAGTATACAGATAGTGTGGTCCCGAGCACACTATCACTCCACCTTTTAACCTATGATGCCGCAAGCAAACCCACGCTAGTGTCCACTTAGTATACAGATAGTATGGTCCCGAACACACTAGTATCCACTTAGTATACAGATAGTATGGTCCCGAACACACTAGTATCCACTTAGTATACAGATAGTGTGGTCCCGAGCACACTATCACTCCACCTTTTAACCTATGATGCCGCAAGCAAACCCACGCTAGTGTCCACTTAGTATACACTTAGTATACAGATAGTGTGGTCCCGAGCACACTATCGCTCCACCTTTTAACCTAGGATGACGCAAGCAAACCCACGCTAGTGTCCACTTAGTATACACTTAGTATACAGATAGTGTGGTCCCGAACACACTAGTATCCACTTAGTATACAGAGAGTATGGTCCCGAGCACACTAGTATCCACTTAGTATACAGATAGTGTGGTCCCGAACACACTATCACTCCACCTTTTAACCTATGATGCCGCAAGCAAACCCACGCTAGTGTCCACTTAGTATACAGATAGTATGGTCCCGAACACACTATCACTCCACCTTTTAACCTATGATGCCGCAAGCAAACCCACGCTAGTGTCCACTTAGTATACAGAGAGTATGGTCCCGAGCACACTAGTATCCACTTAGTATACAGATAGTGTGGTCCCGAACACACTATCACTCCACCTTTTAACCTATGATGCCGCAAGCAAACCCACGCTAGTGTCCACTTAGTATACAGATAGTATGGTCCCGAACACACTAGTATCCACTTAGTATACAGATAGTGTGGTCCCGAACACACTATCACTCCACCTTTTAACCTATGATGCCGCAAGCAAACCCACGCTAGTGTCCACTTAGTATACAGAGAGTATGGTCCCGAGCACACTAGTATCCACTTAGTATACAGATAGTGTGGTCCCGAACACACTATCACTCCACCTTTTAACCTATGATGCCGCAAGCAAACCCACGCTAGTGTCCACTTAGTATACAGAGAGTATGGTCCCGAGCACACTAGTATCCACTTAGTATACAGATAGTGTGGTCCCGAACACACTATCACTCCCACCTTTTAACCTATGATGCCGCAAGCAAACCCACGCTAGTGTCCACTTAGTATACAGATAGTATGGTCCCGAACACACTAGTATCCACTTAGTATACAGATAGTGTGGTCCCGAGCACACTATCACTCCACCTTTTAACCTATGATGCCGCAAGCAAACCCACGCTAGTGTCCACTTAGTATACAGATAGTATGGTCCCGAACACACTAGTATCCACTTAGTATACAGATAGTGTGGTCCCGAGCACACTATCACTCCACCTTTTAACCTATGAAGCCGCAAGCAAACCCACGCTAGTGTCCACTTAGTATACAGATAGTATGGTCCCGAACACACTAGTATCCACTTAGTATACAGATAGTATGGTCCCGAACACACTAGTATCCACTTAGTATACAGATAGTATGGTCCCGAACACACTAGTATCCACTTAGTATACAGATAGTATGGTCCCGAACACACTAGTATCCACTTAGTATACAAATAGTGTGGTCACGAGCACACTAGTATCCACTTAGTATACAGATAGTATGGTCCCGAGCACACTAGTATCCACTTAGTATACAGATAGTATGGTCCCGAACACACTAGTATCCACTTAGTATACAGATAGTATGGTCCCGAACACACTAGTATCCACTTAGTATACAGATAGTATGGTCCCGAACACACTAGTATCCACTTAGTATACAGATAGTATGGTCCCGAACACACTAGTATCCACTTAGTATACAGATAGTATGGTCCCGAACACACTAGTATCCACTTAGTATACAGATATTGTGGTCCCGAGCACACTATCACTCCACCTTTTAACCTATGATGACGCAAGCAAACCCACGCTAGTGTCCACTTAGTATCCACTTAGTATACAGATAGTTTGGGTCCCGAACACACTAGTATCCACATAGTATACATATAGTATGGTCCCGAGCACACTACCACTCCACCTTTTAACCTATGATGACGCAAGCAAACCCACGCTAGTGTCCACTTAGTATCCACTTAGTATACAGATAGTTTGGGTCCCGAGCACACTAGTATCCACTTAGTATACAGATAGTATGGTCCCGAGCACACTAGTATCCACTTAGTATACAGATAGTGTGGTCCCGAACACACTATCACTCCATCTTTTAACCTAGGATGACGCAAACAAACCCACGCTAATATCCACTTAGTATACAGAGAGTATGGTCCCGAGCACACTAGTATCCACTTAGTATAAAGATAGTGTGGTCCCGAACACACTATCACTCCACCTTTTAACCTAGGATGACGCAAGCAAACCCACGCTAGTGTCCACTTAGTATCCAGATAGTGTGGTCCCGAGCACACTAGTATCCACTTAGTATACAGATAGTGTGGTCCCGAGCACACTAGTATCCACTTAGTATACAGATAGTTTGGTCCCGAACACACTAGTGTCCACTTAGTATCCAGATAGTGTGGTCCCGAGCACACTAGTATCCACTTAGTATACAGATAGTATGGTCCCGAGCACACTAGTATCCACTTAGTATACAGATAGTGTGGTCCCGAGCACACTAGTATCCACTTAGTATACAGATAGTGTGGTCCCGAACACACTATCACTCCACCTTTTAACCTAGGATGACGCAAACAAACCCACGCTAATATCCACATAGTATACAGAGAGTATGGTCCCGAGCACACTAGTATCCACTTAGTATACAGATAGTGTGGTCCCGAGCACACTAGTATCCACTTAGTATATAGATAGTGTGGTCCCGAACACACTATCACTCCACCTTTTAACCTAGGATGACGCAAGCAAACCCACGCTAGTGTCCACTTAGTATCCAGATAGTGTGGTCCCGAGCACACTAGTATCCACTTAGTATACAGATAGTATGGTCCCGAGCACACTAGTATCCACTTAGTATACAAATAGTATGGTCCCGAGCACACTAGTATCCACTTAGTATACAGATAGTGTGGTCCCGAACACACTATCACTCCACCTTTTAACCTAGGATGACGCAAACAAACCCACGCTAATATCCACTTAGTATACAGAGAGTATGGTCCCGAGCACACTAGTATCCACTTAGTATACAGATAGTATGGTCCCGAGCACACTAGTATCCACTTAGTATACAGATAGTATGGTCCCGAGCACACTAGTATCCACTTAGTATACAGATAGTATGGTCCCGAGCACACTAGTATCCACTTAGTATACAGATAGTATGGTCCCGAGCACACTAGTATCCACTTAGTATACAGATAGTGTGGTCCCGAACACACTATCACTCCACCTTTTAACCTAGGATGACGCAAACAAACCCACGCTAATATCCACTTAGTATACAGATAGTATGGTCCCGAGCACACTAGTATCCACTTAGTATACAGATAGTGTGGTCCCGAGCACACTAGTATCCACTTAGTATACAGATAGTATGGTCCCGACCACACTAGTATCCACTTAGTATACAGATAGTTTGGTCCCGAACACACTAGTGTCCACTTAGTATACAGATAGTGTGGTCCCGAGCACACTAGTATCCACTTAGTATACAGATAGTATGGTCCCGAGCACACTAGTATCCACTTAGTATACAGATAGTGTGGTCCCGAACACACTATCACTCCACCTTTTAACCTAGGATGACGCAAACAAACCCACGCTAGTATCCACTTAGTATACAGATAGTATGGTCCCGAGCACACTAGTATCCACTTAGTATACAGATAGTTTGGTCCCGAACACACTAGTGTCCACTTAGTATACAGATAGTGTGGTCCCGAGCACACTATCACTCCACCATTTAACCTATGATGACGCAAACAAACCCACGCTAGTGTCCACTTAGTGTCCACTTAGTATACAGATAGTGTGGTCCCGAACACACTATCACTCCACCTTTTAACCTATGATGACGCAAACAAACCCACGCTAGTGTCCACAAAGCATCCACTTAGTCAAATTCTTGCATACGGCCCTTAGTCTTCTTACACAGAGAATTCACCAAACTTGTTACAATTATAGTACAATTCATTATAAGAGAACATAAAATTATTTTATTTGTTATAATATATGTCTATTTTATTTTTATTATTGTATTATTGTTACTACTATATTCTTAAAAAGACAGATAATTAAATAACATATTTATTAAGTTTCAATAGTTTGTATGACTACAATTCAAACAAAACTTTTCCAAAATCACACAAAAAACACAAACAGCCTATTAGTATTAAAAAAAACACTAAATTGTGGTTTATGGTATTGTTAGGTTTCTGTGGATTCAATAACAAGGTGGCCACTGCACAGGAATTCACTTACAAATTCCCTGACCTTTTCAGATTTTCAAGACCAAAATTTAATTTTTTCCCCGTTTGAGTTTAACCAGTATTTTTAAGGTGGGCAGAAAGGGGATGTGAAAAAAAGGACATTTTTTTGGCAGTTTTTATGGCAAAACTTTTTTTGGCCAAAATAAATAAAATAATTCTCCAGTAAAATCATAAGAGTATAATTTTCTTCACATTGTGATATCAACAGTTGTTAAATATCCGTCATGAGCGTAGTGACATTAGATGAGAAACTTTTAAAATGAAGGAAAAAAGTTGTCATTAAATTTCAGGACAACCTTGACAAATATTCAAGAAATTTTGAGGTCACTCTGTGATGAAAAAATAATTTGCCGTAACTGCAAAAACACAGACTTTTACTCTCATTCCCCCATTCCATCCCACCTTAAGTGTAAGCTACTAAGGTGAATAATATCATTTACCACTGACCGTTTAGTGATAATATGTTGACAAAGTGTCAGTATCATCTCTGTATTCCTGACAATGGGAAGTTGAGGCTCAAATTTCCATTTACAATATAGAAAAGAAGTAACTAAACATTACATTGAGGACTGTTGTTTTGATTTAATGTAAATTATGTCTAATTTTTCCCTGTTTCATGGTCAAATTCCCCGATTTTTTCTCATTTTATAATACACATTTATAAAAAAAAATTGCTCGTTTTAAAAATGAAGTCATCTAAATATAATTTCATAAGGTTCAAGTCGTTAAGAGGATTCAGTTGTAATGGACAGTTTACTAGATGTTAATTTTTTTTGCTTTGTTGAAATATTTTTTTTACATATTAATAGATTCTTTGTATTTGTTTGTAAAATTAATTCAAAAAATTGATATTTTGGTATTAAAAATAATCTTATATATGCTATGCTATTTCTAGGATAAATACTATCCCCCTTGTAGTGGATGGTCATAGTTTCCCTCTAAAAGCCATATGACACCAGATTTTCATATCCATCTCCCGTTAAAAACAAATGGAGAGACCTTCCAAACCATTATCAGTCAACCTCTTGCATTCAAACCCTCCATAAAGGTCAATGTAGGAGGTTGAAGAATAGAGGTTTTCTGATTTTTTAATTATATTTGAAATAGGACATTTGGAATACCACCATAATCTATCTTTAGGAAGGAAGATTCTAAATATTCAGAAATTGTGTGAAAAAAAATAGTTCCACTCTGCAAATATTGCTCTAAACTACACAATCAAAACATTAAATACATGTTCTATATTATACTTATGGCTACTGCACTAGAAGCTCCATCACATCAACAAGATATCTTGATAAATTCCCTTTGAATGTCAGTAAATTAACATGTTTTCTCTGTAACATAGGCTAAAAAGCTAAAATATACTATTATGTTTCTTGGTCCTAACCCGCCTCGGTGGCGTAGTTGGCTAAAGCGCTAGTCGTGTTGAGCTCGACCACCGAGGACGGGGAGATCGAGGTTCGAATCTCGGTCGGGTGAACTGGGCGTGGTTTTTCCTAAATGGTTTTCCACTCTCCCTCCACGCAAATGCGGGTTCACTTCCTCTAAGTTCAACCCTCCCGATTCCTAATCCATTCGCGTAATTAGTACTTAAGCGTATAACCCGAAAGGGTAGTAAGACGTGGTGCTAAATATTATTATTATTATTATTGGTCCTAATCAATTCCTATTCTATTATCTTGGTCTTATTTCATTCCTACACATTAAAAATACTCCATAAAACTTACACTTTTATTTATTTTACAATATCAAACCCTTTCCAATCAACCTAAACCTTTTATTTGTTGATACATTGGAGCCTAATATTTGAGGGAAGTATACCCACATTTGTGTAGAGGGAGAGTGGAAACGCAGCCAGCGAAGCAGGTATAGATATTTTTAATTATAACCATACTATTGTATTGCACACTTAGATATCTGGGAATATAGGGCCCCATAGGCAGGAGATTAAACACTTTTTCTCTGTCAAATAAATCTTAAAATATAATTCATTACTAATATAGGCATCGTTGGTCAGCAATATAATAAGGGAAATGTATTATTATTATTATTATTATTTTAATTACTTTATTATTATTATTACTTTATTATTATTACTTATATATTATTATTACCACCTATTTATACGTATATCAAAAGATCACTATGCTGTAATACCTGGAATAATTAGTATAAAAATGTCAGATCACTACCCTACAGCGATGAAAATGTATTAGAAAGATACATGGCTAACAAATTGACAGACTATTTAAATAAATTCAATAAAATAAACCCAAGACAATATGGATTTCAAAAACACAAAAGCGCTAAAAACCTTCTGGAACATTTTTCTAATAAAATTAACAAAGCCCTTAACAATAAGCATGTTTTGGCCCTATTTATTGACTTCAAAAAAGCATTTGACACGCTTGACATTGATACATTATTGAGATAATTAAAAAGATTGGAATTACTGAACCGTACTTAAGATGGTTTAGGGACTATCTCACTAACAGACTATTCTATGTACAAATTAGCACTCAAAAAAGTGAAACCAAAGTGACAAATATGGGAGTATCACAAGGATCAATACTAGGACCTATTCTATATCTAATTTACGTCAATACTATCACAAGACAAGTAAAGCATGGACACATCTACCTATACGCAGACGACACCACAATACTGACTATTCACGAAAACCTCCAAATAGCAGAACACAACCTGCAACAAGACTACAACGAGATACAAATATGGACTCACGATCATCGTCTAGTAATAAATGCAAAGAAAACTAAAGTTATACATATCTGTTCTCCTAAAATGCACCATACAAGAGTCAATATTACGCATCACGGCTATAATTGTTTGCACAATTGGACACAAACATGTTGTGACTGTATCGAAAAACTGGACGTAACAGACAGTCATACTTACCTTGGACTAATAATTGACAAACATCATAAATGGGACAGGCACATACAAAAACTTAAGAACAAACTAAAAGGATTGACATATGTTTTTTACCATCTTAGAATGTACTTGGATATCAAAACGATAGTAATAATATTATTAGTTCAATCAATAATATCTTATGGCATATCCATCTAGGGAGGAACGACAGAATGTTACACAGTCAAAATTTCACATTTACAAGAAAAGATTCTGAAAATTATATTTGGTACCAAAAATGCTAACAGACAGACATACATTCAACATAAAATTCTACTTCTTAACCAATTACATGAGTAAAGCCTCTTTATAGGATATTACCATTCCAATAAATACAAGCAAATAAAAACCCATTCCCTTAACACCCACTCAATTTCTAACAAAGAAGTACCATTCCCAAATTGTTTAATTTGCTACCACCAACACTCAGAGAAATCCCTCAAATAAGTATAGCGAAAAGTAAAATTAAAGACTGGATACTTCAAGGCATGCTTCAAACAACTATGTAAATATTTTGAGAGGAAATGTTATGATATGTGTAAAACTTTTTGTTTTTTTAATATTTTTATTATTATAATTTGTTATGTTTTTTTTTGTATTATCTAACTGCAAGACCTGAAGATGTACCTTTAGGTAATTCGGGATTGTACCAAAAATCAATTATGTAGTTTTCTTTTAAATCCTAAATAAAGATAGATTGATTGTTGTTATTATTATTATTATTATTATTATTATTATTATTATTATTATTATTATTATTATTATTATTATTATTATTATTATTATTCTTCTCAATCATTGAAATTACTTGGACTTATTAAGTTTATTACTTCATCATTTAAGAAGGTTGACTGTTTTTTATGTCTGTACTACACCCTGGTTAGATCTAAGTTAGACTATGCTACTGTTGCTTGGAATTCCATTACCTTAACTGACTCTCTTAGATTGGAAAATGTTCAAAGAAAATTTGTCGCTGCGTGCTATGATAAATTCTTTAGTAACCGGATTTATTATGATTATGACAGAATTCAAAACCTCTTTAGGGCTCCAAACTCTCTTCTCGCGTAGACTTTATTGTGATGCCCTTTTTGTTTTTAATATTTTCAATAACATAATTTCTTGCAAATTTGCCCTTGATCATGTAGGCGTTCATATCCCTTCTCGAACCTCTCGTAATCCAAAATTATTTTTTATCAATAGCGCTAATAAGGTAAGCCCTATAGGTCGTTGTATCCATAGCACCAATTCTCGATTTGTCGAATTTGACTTCTATCATAAAAGGAAGGACATGCGGCAGTGGACCTAAAATTATAAGACCTAAAGTCACAACTCCTAAACTAAATTTCTTAACTTCATAACACCTAACTTTATAAGACCTAATTTTATAAGACCTAACTTCATAGCACCTAATTTTATAACTCCTAATTTTACTAGACCTAAAAGCACTGGACCTAAAATTCATTTTTCATCGATTACTTTAAAATATCTTTAACTGTTCAAACAGGCAGTGGACCTAAAGGCACAAGACCTAATTTTATAAGACCTAATTTCACAAGACCTAATCTCACAAGCCAACAAGCACAAGGCCAAACCTCACAAGACCTAAATTCATAAGACCTAAATTTATATGGCATGCCAGCATAAGTCCTAAAACTACATTCTTTTTAACTCAGTGATAGGAACACAGACAAAGGCGTCAGTTTTGTCTTGACTAATTTTCTGAGGAATGGGAGGTCGTAGTTTAAATCCTGCTGGGTGTATTTCTCTCGTCATATAAAACATACCTTTATAGATAAAGTGGTTTTAATAAACATGGCCAAACCGCTTGGAATGTGGAATAATGTCAAGCTCATCTAATCTAGTTTTCCACTGACAAAAAAGTTGGGATTAGAATCTTGGGCGAGCGTACCGAGGTATTTTTCTAGAGGATCCCTCACTCTCTTTTCAAGCAAATGTGGGAACACTTCCCCTAAATTATTCCTTCCTCGGTCACTTTAAAATAGTGAAATTAAATGCGGATATTTCGAACGAGAAGTAAGATGAAAATTTCTGATAGGCAGGATTGCCTCACTGCTAATAATCTCGACTGACGTGGACAGCTTTTATTTAGGAAGTATTTGTCTATCCTTTACAGGTATGCTAGAAGTGTTATCCCACTCATTTGTTTACTCATTCTCTCTTCACGTATTTCACCGTATTTAAAATAAAAAGACATTAAAAATGTATTGTGGAGACATAATTATTATTAACTAAAATAAAATTTAACTGTGCAATAATCGTGGCCCAAATCTTTGTCACCCGTATCATGTATTTACTAGCACGCTCAGGCTATCCACATTTTTTCACAATGGTGTAAGAAAGAGAAATGTACAATTTAGAGGATATGTACTCTCATTTGCGTGGAGGAAAAGTCAGAAACCATTTATTAAAATTCACCCTCACTTGACTGTAATTTGAACCAGGTCTCGCCATCAACAAAAATTCAGTCTATTCTCTGAATCATTCGATCACCGATGTGGACTAAAGTGCAGTTATTGAGGGGAACAAACCAAATATCATTATTGGATGCTTGTATTTTATCAGCTTAATCTAATGGCATATGGCATTAGAAAACTTCACTTATTTGTTGAGTCAATTAATGAGTAATTCTTATTAAAACACATATTATATACTATTATATTTTAACCGATGACAGTCGAAAGTCTTTAGAGCCGCAACAATCACATAAATAGGTAGCCTATATAAATACTATTTATAAAATGTGAGTTTATTTTATTGAAAGCCAAAGTATGTTAACATTAGGGCCTAATATATTAATTATCCTAATTAAACATTTAGGCTAACGCACTAGTCGTGTTGAGCTCGACCGCCGAGGACGGGGAGATCGAGGTTCGAATCTCGGTCGGGTGAACTGGGGTGGTTTTTCCTAAATGATTTTCCACTCTCCCTCCACGCAAATGCGGGTTCACTTCCTCTAAATTCAACCTTCCCAATTCCTAATCCATTAGTGTAATTAGTACTTAAGCGTATAACCCGAACGGGTAGTAAGACGCGGTGCTAAGTATTATTATTAGTATTATTAATCACTTAGGAAAATTCAAAATGGCCTCCAAAATACCTTACAACGTTATGTGGAAATCAGAGCTGGCCGCCACCAAAATCAAAGATGGCCACTCCTATACATTATAAGCATAGCTGGAGCCCAATGATCTCTATATTATAACTGGATGGACATCTGCGGCTAAAATTTTTGAGCTGTCATTTGTACAACATTGTGTAAGAGAGAAGGAAACATTCGGGTATCTCTTTCTCTCTTATACACATACAAGGCAATGTGGCATTTAAACATAATTCGCTAATTTTATTGAATTTAGGAGATATATCAATGTATGATTAGTTAAACGAAATAAATGGGTTAGTAAAAGGTTTAAAGGGCATAACTAATTTCAACACTCATGACTTGTTTCTTTAAATAAGTTGATTTAGGCTAAAATAGTAATATTTCCTACACGCCTATACGCTAAATGATCGTTTGAACGTAAGACTTCTACACAAAATTTTGTCGTTCGAACAAAATTAGCCTGGTTTTTAGCAAATATTTCATTATAGTTATCTAACATTAAATATAACATGGCTTCTGAAAGCAAAAGGCAATACACGCTAAGAGCCAACTTAATAATATTATAATATAGTAATACTTCGTATAAACCTCTAGCCTAAATGATAATTTGAATACAAAACTACTACACAAAGTTTGTCATTTAAACGAACGTAAGTAAGTTTGAAGCTACCTTTTTTCTTTTTAGATATCGAACTCTAAACATAATATTGTTTCTGAAACCAATATATTAGCTAATAACCAATTTTAAACATACTGTAATCTTGGCAGAATGTAAACCACATTGGCTTTAGCTACTTATTTTAATATATCAAAGATTTTATTCTTATTTGTACAATGTCACATTTAAAATTGAATAATTGTATATCCTCTAATGTAAATGTGTCTTCAGTCAAGTAGGGTATAAACAATCTTTTATTCACGAGAGACACGTTTTGCTCAAGAACATTAAAAGAAACCGTTAAATTTGTCCTCTAGCTAGCAAGCAGCCGACAAACTTGGTGTCACGATTTGGTGCGTTGCAAGGGATGTGTTAGAGAGAAATACGCCATGGATTATTATTATGATTACTATTACTAGCCATCTTAATTTTGTTTTACATGTCTTTCTTTACAATTTTATAAAGGAGCTACAACTTAGCTTTGTTCGAGAAAATTCAGTTCATCTTGACGAATATGAAGCATACAGTTTTTCTAAGCACCGCAGGATTGTTTACGATAACTGCATTATTGATAAGGTCCTAATATATCAATGACAATGTGGGTAATAAACCTATTTATATAAAAAAATAATGCTGCATTATATTACCCAGCCAAAATAGACACTTTTGAATCACTAAGGTAGATCAGGGTGGCTACAAAACCTATTTTACAAAATTCCCTGACTTTTCCAGTTTTTCCAGGCAACATTTTTCAATTTTCCCTGACTACTTTTTTCCAGTTTTAATGGTGGATGATGACTTGTTTTATTTATTATTGATCACATATTAAAAAAAGTTTGTATCTACTAAACATAAACAGTTTTATCAGTTATTTTAAAAATTTAAATTTTATTTTATTTAGGTATTATTAACTTTTGTTTTAGTGTTTAGTTTCGAAATTAATGGGATTTTTAGACATATTTTTTAATTCCCTGACTTTTCCTTATTTTTAGTTAAATTCCCTGACATTTCCCTGTTTTCCCTGTCATTCAAAAATTCCCTGACTTTTCCAGGTTTTCCCTGTCTGTAGCCACCATGTAGATATGAAGAAGGTATAATGTAGAGTAATTATCACTGTATTTGCATGGAGGTGGAGTAGGAAACCATAAAGGAAAATACACCTCAGTACACATAGGTCATATGCCAGAACGAGTTTGGTTTTAAAAAGTAAACACTCAACTCCAAGAAATGACTTATGGACTAGGGATAGAGTGAAAACCTCACTTCCGAGAAATGAATAGTGTGAAGCCACGCTTACACGAGGCCAGTTGATAGCAGGTTAGATGCGTCAATTTTCGAATTTGCCTGACAAATGGCCTCGTGTATACGCGGCTAAAGTAAAGAATGAGTGAGGAAAATTTTGCTCGGGACTGCACTTCTGTTTAATTTGTCCTATCTAAGCCTTTTCTTGGTAATGAGTATTCACCCACACTTCTCACTTACTCATTTTCGTTCTTGTATACCACCTATAGCCAGGAATATCTCATCAGCCTTCTGACACTGTAAAACCATATCGAGACTGAAACTTTTCGGAGGGGTGGGGAAGGAGGAGGAGGAAAACTTTCTAAGGAGTCAGTATCATCTGGCTTACCGGTGAAGAAGATTTGGATTCGAGTCCCGGCTGGAATCACCCACTTTACTGGAAAGGATTTTTTATCCTTTTTCTAGGAATATGCTGGTATACTTCCGCTTGAATTACTTCCGGATACTTAAATAGGGAGATTCAGATACTTCTGGGGGGATTTTTTTTATTAAAATGGTGGACATCGACGCCGCCCCCTCCCCTGGCGTTGCGACGTCCCCACCCCACCTCTTCGTCCCTTATTAATTGTATTGATTAATTAACTACTTTAATTAATCGCTTTGAACAATTCAAAATAGCCATCAAAATACCTTAAAACGTTATGTGGAAATCCAAGATGGTCGCTAAAAATCCTTACAACTTTATATGAAAATCCAAAAGGACCGCCCTATACCTTATAACGTGATGTGGAAATTCTAGATGGCCGCCACCAAAATTAAAGCTCCCACCCTATAACTTATAAGGAGAGGGGGATACAGAACTCTAAAGCCCATCAACGCGACCTCATGATGACAAATTCCGTACGCCCAGCAACGAATTTACATTCTTTCTCCAGGTGAATGCTGATGCACTTGACATATTCTGAATACCTCCTCTACACCACATCCTCAACAACCTAACTCCACAGCGGTAAATTACCCACGTTTCCTCGTAAGGTTATGACATTTCTTCCCTTTGACTTAACTTTTTCTCCCTGACACACCCATTTTTGCTGCAAAATTCCCTTTTTGATACTATTAACATTATTTTTGACAGGTATTGCCCCCTGAGCCCAAGAGCCCACAATGGTAGTTACCCTTGACGCTCTGAAACCTCCTCCAAAATGACGTCCCGACGCCCCCAACACCCAGACCTCATAACGGTAATTTACCTCAACGTCTGGACACCCCACGAACACGACACCCACGGCACTCCCAACAACTCGAACCCATAGCTGTAAATACCTGGCGCCCTGTTGCTCCTAGAAACTCGAGCCCATATCAATAACTTCTCATCCTGACCCCCTCTCTCCCAACCAGAGCAGGTATCGACAGGCTTTCCACCCCCTTTCCTCTAACCCCTGGCTCCATAACCTCTATTCTCTAACCCGCACGACAATTTAGAGATGGCGGCATGGGATTAAAAATAGAAATAAAATCTTATTAAAATATAATTAAAGTTATATTTAACCTTATAGTGTGATGTGTAAAATCACAATGGATCCCTACCCCACCCCCTTTTTGTACACAGCCTATGCAGGTCCCGATATGCACCCTCAAACCTAGGTTATATAGCCCTCAAGGCAAGGTAGTTGGTTCTAAAATCTGGGAGGTGATGAATTATTTTAATGTATTTTAATGTTGTTTATTTGATGGTCACGATGGGCCTGAATATTTTTGATGATATGGAAGTTATAATTTATTACACCTAGCCTTATAAGACCTAACGGCACAAGACCTAACGGCACAAGACCTATATGCTACAAGAACTAAACCCCATAAGACCTAAATTTATAAGACCTAATTTTATAAGACCTAACTTCATAGCACCTAATTTTATAACTCCTAACTTTACTAGACCTAAAAGCACTGGACCTAAAATTCATTTTTCATCGATTACTTTAAAATATCTTTAACTGTTCAAACAGGCAGTGGACCTAAAGGCACAAGACCTAATTTTATAAGACCTAATTTCATAAGACCTAACTTCACTAGACCTAATTTTATAAGACCTAAAGTCATAGCTCCTAAACTTTAGGTCTTGTGAAATTAGGTCCACTGCATGTCATCCAAAAGGAAAGCTAAACTCAGAGAGTTATTTAAGGAAATCCCATATCAATAATTTATCATGTATAGATTCTGCTTATAATATTTAAATTTACAATATTCTGATCTATTTTTTGAATATTGTTACTGCTTTTAACCACTCTTTAGCTATTTGTTATTGATGATATTTTTTATTCTTATCATTATTAATTACTACTTGTTTCATAATTATTCATCAGTATATACAATTTTTTAGCCATTTTTGTTTATCTTATTTTCTTATGTAAATGTATGTATTGTAGGGTATGTACTTGTGTACTTTTCAGTGCTGGCCTGTCATAGGTCTTACGACTGTTGGTCAGCACTATAATAAAGAAAATTGAAATTTTGTTGTTGTTATTATTGTTGTTGACACAAACAACAATATTTCTTGCTAGAAATTGTTGCACGATGGAAGGATTGAATGATATGATATAATATACATACTTTAAAAAGAGATAAAGTAATAAAGGAACATGGTACAGTGTCTTTATTTAGCACCGCGTCTTACTACCCGTTCGGGTTATACGCCTAAGTACTAATTACGCTAATGGATTAGGAATTGGGAGGGTTAAATTTAGAGGAAGTGAACCCACATTTGCGTGTAGGGAGAGTGGAAAACCATTTAGGAAAAACCACCCCAAGTTCACCCGACCGAGATTCGAACCTCGATCTCCCCGTCCTCGGCGGTCAAGCTCAACACGACTAGCGCATTAGCCAACTACGCCACCGAGGCGGGTGGTACAGTGTCGATTGGTCAAGAAAGTTATAGTAAGCTACTTGCTTGTCGATTTGGAAACTGAAGGCTATGACAGATGTGAGAGTAATTCCATGGGAGTGCCTGGAGAGTGATTATCGGCAGCTGGTGGTAACCTTGATAGTAAGGAAACTTAAAGAGGACAGCAGAAAATCAGGAGAGGAGGTTAAAGGTACAGAAGTTAAAAAAGGATGAACACAGGACAAAGTTCCAGAAAAAAATAAGGGACCAGATACCAAGAGACAAACTTAGCACAGGAGAGGAAGAATGGGGAAGATTCCAGTCAGCATGGGTGGGAACAGTTATAAAGGTGTACAGGGGAACAAGCAAAATGAGGAGATGGAAGGAAACACCAAGCTGGAACTCTAGAAACAAAGAAGCGGCAACTGATAAGAGTGATTCCAAAAGAGGACAATTGGAGGCAAAGGAGGAATATATGTCTAAATATAAGGAAGCTAAGAGGGTAGTGGAGGAGGAAAAGAAAAGTTGGATGAAGAATTGGACATAAATTATGAAGGACAATATGGCTAGTATGATAGTCCTGTATGGAATGGTTCAAAATGGAGATGGTAGAAAAGGAGGAACTTAGAGAAATATGAAAATAGTGTTTTCAAGACAGGCTGAATGCTAACACAAACACGGAGGATATAGTTTGAAGAAGCAGTCATTAGCCAAGAAAATGTGAGGTACCTAACCTGGAGGGTGGTGTAAGAGGTACTGAAGAGCATGAAATGGAAGAAGGCACCAGGAGGGGATGATGTGTGATGGTGAGAACAAAGGGACTGGAGTGGCTGTATCGAGTGATTATTGAATCATATGGAAGGAGAATTATTATTATTATTATTATTATTAGCACCGCGTCTTACTACCCGTTCGGGTTATACACACTTACGCTAATGTGTAATGGTAGGGTGATTGTGAGATGAAATGGAGGACCTACAGTTTAACGTGGAATCCGAACCACGGTGGAGGTCTGGCATTCCTCACATTCACAAGTTGTGATTAATACACATCTTGTCAGAGGTGAAGGAAGGGTTTGGCAATCAGATAAATCTGTGCCGGGACCGAGGTTTGAACCCCGGACCCTCAGCACAGAAGTCTGACACCTTACCCCTAGACCACCAGGTCACCCCATATGGAAGGAGAGGATCCTAGAGGACTGGAAGAAGGGTTTGATTGCACCTATCTTCAAGAATGGTGATCCAGGAAGAAGTGTGAAAATTACAGGGGTCACCTTGATAAGGCACCGTGGAAAGTTGTATGAAAAGATACTGGAGGAAAGAATTAGAGAAGTGGGGGAAGAAGGAGTGAGGAAAAGTGGGATGAGGATTGAGGGAGGAAAAGTATGGCCTCAGAACAAGAAGGTCCCCAGTAGATCTCATATTTGCGGTAAGGCCGCTTGAAGGGAGAAACTATGGGGAAACTATAAAGTGTGGGAAGGACCTTTTGATGGCTTTCCTGTAATTTGAAAAAACCTATGTCAGTGTGTGCAGATGTAGAGTATGTGAAGTACCTACTGAAGAAGAAAGGAGTGTGGGTTGAGACTGTAAGGATAAAGAGAGTGAGGAATATGTACAAAAGGAGTTTAAGCTGTGTGAAAGTTGGAAGGAAGCTCTTCTCTTGGACATAATGGTATGAGTTAAGAAATGGCCTGAAGAAAAGAAGCGTGCTCTCATTACTAGTGTTAATAATAATAATAATAATAATAATAATAATAATAATAATAATAATAATATTAGCATCGCGTCTTACTAACCGTTCGGGTTATACGCTTAAGTACTAATTACGCTAATGGATTAGGAATTGGGAGGGTTGAATTAGAGGAAATGAACCCGCATTTGCGTGGAAGGAGAGTGGAAAACCATTTAGGAAAAATCACCCCCAGTTCACCCGACCGAGATTCAAACCTCTATCTCCCCGTCCTCGGTGGTTGGGCTCAACACGACTAGCGCGTTTGCCAACTATGCCACCGAGGCGGGTCATTACTACTGTTCATTGTAGTGATGGACTAAATACCAACAGAAATAGTAAAAAGGATCCGATTGGGGATGAAAGTAAAGTATTAAAGAAATGGTGTTTGAGGATAACCTTATGGTATGGGCCAATGAGGAGAAAGAAGTTCAGCAGTTGGATGTGTGGGATGAAGTGGTGGGGTGAAATGCCATGAGGTTTAATGTAAGGAAGAGTGAGATGTTGATCACAACAAGGAAGAGACAGGTATGACAGTAGGAGGGGAGCAGGAGAAGATAGTAGAAAGCTTTAAATACCTGGGAACATACATAATGGGTTGAAACAAGGAGATGTACTTTCCCCATTACTTTTTAATCTAGCCTTACAGTATGCTATTAGGGTACTGCAAGAGAGTATGAAAAAGGTTGACACTAAACAGTACAAAGCAGCTATTGGGATGCACATATATGATCATACAGAGAACATATAGCCAAGTGCACTAGAGAGTTAGGTCAGAAGTAATTTTTAATGGTGTTCAAATTTGCTTACAAGTATGCTGATGCACCCGGTTAGCGCACTTGATTCTAGGGCACATCAGATGTGCCCTAGTTCACAAACTAGAGTTAAAATAATGTTGTTTATTAAATGAAAGTATTGTCTTTTAGAGTTGAAAAGTAAAACTAAGGAATAAATATAACTTGATTGATATATAAGTAAATTAATGAGGGAAAACCATAATAGTTATATATTATAGAGGCCAAAGATATATTTAATTTGGTATAGATGAGTTTTTGGCAGACTTTTTGGCGCAAAGTTATTTATTGTGTTGTGCAGTGATTGAATTAAGCAGAATGTCTATGAACAAGAGATGTTAGTAAAATTATGTTTAAAATCCTATAGGCATATTAATTTATCTGAAAATACTGTCACCTACTTTAAAACAAAATTTATAGTTTGTTACCTTCCCCGATAATGTAGCCTATATTATTGTGCAGGACTTATAAAATTGTTCTCTGTGATGGAAACGAAGTTTCAGAAGTAGTCACTAGGCAGCCCTAGCTGTAATGTGGGGTCCGAAAAGTAGTATGCACCTTAGGCTCTATAGGGCGTCAGAATCGTGTTTGATTCAAGTGTGCAGTAAAAGTACACAAGGGTCTAGGCTGCAGACTATTCAGACACAGCCTATACATGTGTATAGTTAAGGACAAATGACTTATTTCACGGTTATTCCATAGACGAGATTCGCTATTAGTTAGGGTTAGGTCATGTGATTTAGAAATGGAGTGAACACGTAGTTTCAAGAAAGTAGCATCAGAAGTGTTCCTCGCTGAGTGAATTAAATGTATTCAGTCTCATTGGTTGGCACGGTCATGTGATTAAGGATACAGAATGTTTTAGACGCGAATGTATCTAGCCACGTGTAAAATATGTGAACTTCAAAGAAAACACATATAATATAAATTTTATTAACAATCATTTAGTCTTGTATGTTCTACTAAAAATAATGTAATACATACCACGACCTTGAGCCTTGACCATATTTTCTAGGGTGTGAGTACCAAATATTTTGGAAACCCATTATCTTAGTAACGTGCTTATAATTTTAGTGAGACAAACAACGTTAACATGTAATGTGAAAAAACCAACAGGAAGGACTTGCATTAGACAGGCTTTAGCCCATAGATAATAATATCCTGAACATTTTATTAATTTCTTTAACATAAACAAGCATTAGTACAAATGCTAAACGAAATAAATAGATAGATTCTTTATGCATCAAAGAACTACACTTGTAAACAGTTTTTAAATAAATTATAAGAACTCAATAGAATTTAAACTATTACCTATCCAAAAAGTAATTATCTTATAACAAACAACATCTATCTATATCAAATCCATGTAGTGTTTGTGTGTCGTTCCAGGGCACTACCTTCCACTTCCTCATACCCTAGACAAGTGGTTCGCAAACATTTTTTAGATTTTACCCCTTGGTCATGACAAAATGTCAGTAAATTATCCCCAAATGACAAAATCAGATAATTAATCAAAGGAGAAAATTTCCCTCAGTTGCCTTGAAAATTCTCCACCACGTTTGGTTCCTCGCCACATTTGATTCTCTTGTCATTTTGCAAAATTTTTCTTGAGAGCTGCTCATGCACCTTTGAAAGTCACCCGTGTACCCTTGGGGTATGCGTACCCCAGTTTCAGAGCACCTGCCCTAGATACAAGGCCGTAAAGCCAAGCTTATATTTCAAGGGAAGGAGAGGGAGGAGGTTTAGGGCTGTGACCCCCAGATGCTGTAGACAAAGAAAAATTTGGAAAAATTAATATCTCTAAATGCTATATGAAGTTTATTTTTAAAATGATTGAAGACTTGAGAATGAAAACCAGGTAATGACTAAAATATGCTAAAATTTGGTTTGGATGTATTTGTATAGTTGGTGCTGCTACCTATCTAGCGGTGTAAGAAATATGTGGAAATGGTTTTTATTTTAGCCACTAAGCATATCTGAACGTTTCCTGTTTTCTAAATTATTGCAGTTTAACTGAAAATGAAAACAAGACATTTGACCATTGATCTCTATACTATAACTGGATGGACATCTTTGGCTGAAATTTTCGAGCTGTCGTCTGCATACCATTGTGTAAGAGAGAAAGAAACTTTCGGGTATCTCTTTCTCTCTTTCACCCATACAAAGCAATGTGGCATTTTGACATCGTTCATTAATTTGATTGAATATATGAGATACATTAATGTGAGAGTGGTTAAATTAAATAAATATGTTAGTTAAAGCTTTGAAGAGCATATAAAAGTTCAAAACTGGTTAGTTTTTTCTTTAAATAAGTTGATGTAGCCTAATATGTACGATGATTTTTGAAGGAAGCTTACTTTTAAGGCTTTATCTCGTACCAGAATCCTACCATATATTTGTGTTTAGTTAGGATAAAAGACCTTCCAGAAGTAAATTTCTACTTCTGTTCTAAATTGCCGTTTATCATACCAAAATATTATATATATGATAGTATTCTGGTACGAAATAAAGCCTTACACATTGGGATTATTACTAAAATCAGGGTTTAGTAGATACTGTACTTTCTACAAGCCAATAACCTAAACTATCATTTGAACGTAAGACTTCTACACAAAGTGTGTCATTCAAACAAATGTAATACAGTTTTTAGCTAACTTGTTTCATTATAGTTATCGAAATGTCAACAAATATGGTTTCTGAAAGATATGAGCCAACTTAAATAAACAGGTATTATTACAATAATACTTTCCACAAGCATATAACCTAAGTGATAGTTTGAATGCATGGCAACTATTCAAAGTTTGTCATTCAAACAAATGTAATCAAGTTTTAAGATACCTTGTTCATTATATTTATCGAAATTTCAATAAAATATGGTTTCTGAAACCAATATACAAGCTAATAACCAACTTTAAATATAAGTGTTGTCGTGGCAATCTGTAAACAACATTGATGATAACTACATAAAAATTGAAATATCTAAGGTTTTATTCGTATTTGTACAGAATTACCTGTAAAACTGGATTGTATATCCTTTAATGTAAATGTTTCTTCAGGAAAGTATAGTATAATACTTCACTATTTTCATACAATAACACTTTTATTCATCAGAGACATGTTTTCGCATAAGAACATTTAAAGAAACCGTTAAATCTTTCCCCCCTCAGTGTAGCAGACGATACACTTGAGCGTCACGCTTTTGTCCTTGGAATGTGCATGTGTATGTCCATCCAGTTATACTATAGAGATCAATGCATTTGACGTATATATCTGGTTTTCACTTTCAATTGTTTATTTAGAAACATATTGCGACTCCCACTTTTACTGTTGTTCAGTCATTGTAAAGCTTACTTAGTGTGCGTTTTGTTTTGTGTTTCTATTCTATTATGTTTGGTCTAAATAGTGATGAATATTATGATGATATACAATCAGATACTGATTTTGAATTAAGTGATGATAAAAACCGTAAAGACGAAGTGAAAACGAAGTAAAGAAAACAAAATGTAAAAAAGTGGATTCAAAACGTAATAAAGAAGCTAATCCTTTCTGTTCTTCTCAAGCTTTGCTGGATAAAAGTAATGTAACATTTAAATATTACATGACAAAAGTGAGTAAAGAGATTTAAATTTGTGAGAAAGCTTTTTGTGGGTTGCAGGGTATAAAGAAGGCTCGTGTTGAGAGGTTATGAGCTCATAAATTCCAATGTAAAACACCTCCATTAGATAAGAGAGGAAAATCCCAAGGTTCAAGAGTAAATAACAAGTCTACGTTGCTCATAGAGCAGTTCATTATTCCAGAAAAGTGTCTGAAATAAAATACTCGTCACCAGAACTAAGTGTCAACAAAATGCACTCCTTGTACCTTGAAAAATATGAACCTGATGTGTATCAAAAAATTAATCAAAGGGAAAAGTGTAAACCTGATATCGGTTATAAATTTTACAGTAATTATTTAAGAGACATTTTAACCTTTCATTTGAAAAACCCCACTCTGATTCTTGTGTTGTCTGTAATGCATTGGTGGTAAAAATATACCATGAACGTGATGAAGGGAAAAAAAGGTCTCTGGTGATTGAAAAAACTTACATTTGTGCAAAGCTCAAAGGTTTTATGATGAACTGAAATAAAAGAGCCAGCTTGCTAAAGAAGACCCATCTATAAATGTCATTTGATTTGATTATGAACCAAACTTGCCTGTTCCTGTACTACCAGTGGGGGATATATTTTACAGTAAACAGATATGGTATTCAATCAATGCTTTTTTTCGGGTAAGACTGATACATCAAAAATGTACATGTTCGATGAAACTGCAGCTAAGAAAGGCGCTAATGAGACTATATCGTTCTTTAGTCATTTCATTGAGCATTTTGTATGTAAAGAAGTTAAGATTTTGTATTTGTTCAGTGATAACTACACTGGAGAGAACAATAATATGTTGATTGTACAGTTCCTGTAATATCTTTCCGCCTCCAGCCGATTTGATGGAATATTTCATAATTTTCCAGAACGTGGCCATTCATTTCTGCCATGAGACAGAAACTTTACCCAAATAGAGAAGCTAAAACGGCAAAAGGAGTTTGTGTATATTCCAGAAGAATGGTATTCCCTCGTGCAACGAGCATATAAGAAGTTTACGGTTATTAATGTACAGTAAAACATGGTGAAAAACTTCAAGGGCTACATGAGACTTTTTTGTTGCTCAAATTAAAAATAAACATGGCCAATTTACTGTAACCAAGTATAAAGTCTATAGTTACAAGCTGGGACGAGAAATATATGTTTCTAAGGGACATAATTTATGTATTCAAAACGAATGTTTTATTGCCTTGAAAGAGAAGACTTGCATAGAAGACATCGATTTTGACAGTACTCCTCAGCTATGTATATCCAGTAATCCAGGCCTTAAAATATGAGTGAAGAATAACCCTGAGTGTGGAACGATCCCTGGATAGCTCAGTGGTTAGAGCATTGGCATACTAAGACAAAGGTCCTGGGTTCGATTCCCGTGTCCAGGTGTCAATTTTCAGAGTAATTATTTTATCCCGAATGTGATAACTAGTGAATAAAAAGAATAGCTCACAACAAATGATAACATACAAATTACAATTAATCATTTCCTCATCGATTTAAGATAATTTAAATCTGAAATACTGAATTATAAATCACATGGTAATTATTTGTTTGGTAAAATTTGATCATATAAACATGGCTTTATATTATTATTTAAAAATTTATTGATGTATGAAGGGACTAAGGCATCAATCAGTCTTACCATCTAGCTCATAGCATCTGAGAGGATTTTTGATTTAATCCTGATGTGTAGCATTTATGGTAATTTGTCTGAATACGAAAATTAGACACTTTCCTTCAATAAAGGGATAAGGCAGAATGTAAGAATGAAATAAGCAAACGTGAAGAGTGAATGAGAAGTGTGATTTTTGAGTGATTTGAAAAATATGAATTCACATTCGAAAGTGTGAGTGGTGTTAATTAGCTATCTTAGAGGGTACGTTCTTGCAGAAGGCTCAGTACCGAGGCAAATCAATACCACTCACCTTTCACTTTTACTCATTTTGTTCTTGCATACAGTCTATAAAGTTTCAATATCGTTTCATCATTTAAAAAATGAGATCTAAACATAGTACTTTGGTACTTCCGTCTTTATAATGGTCCCAGGTTTGTTTTCCGCCTACAAGTAGAAATTTTCAATTACTATATTTGACTTAAGCGCCAAGACAATTATTCATAGTACCTATCATTCCTAAATATTATTTAATTAAATTACTGTAGTAATATTACTTGCAGCAACGTATCGATTGTTACTACAAAGATGTAGTACAGTCATATTAAGATAGTTTAAAACGTAAGGATGTGAGCAGTTTCAGTCCTTTATGAATAATTTAATACTTTTGTGGCAAGCGCCATTAAAAAAACTAAGCAAATAGTGTTACTTTTTTAAAGTGATGTTGTAAAATACTTTCGAACGCAATTAATATAATTTTAGTTTCCATCGATTCTCCCTATCTTTGTGAGTGTATTGATACAAAAAACTATTAATTTTTTTAAAATAAATAATAAAAATAAGTGAAATATTTATGGGTAAGGTTTTTGAGCATCGTCCCCGTCTTACTTAACCTTTCTAACCTTCATGTGCAAATAAATGTCCTTCGTCTGGATTTTGATTTTAGTGAGATGTGTGAATATTACAAAATCAAATTATATTAAATAGGCCTAGATATAACTATACCATCATTTGATTTGTCGTTTACTTGCAAGTATAAATGATAATAGAAATTTCTTAATAATTTGCTGTTTTGAGAAAATACAGTGTTTTACTTGTATCGGTTTTAGAGCACCATCCCTAATTAAAATATAAACTTTTTTACTTTGGTATATAAATAATGTCTAAAGTTAAGGCAGTAGAAAAATCACTGTTATAATTTATAAATAAACATACAAGTAGCCAACGACATAGAAGTGGTAGTAACTGATATCTATCAGAAGTTTTTTTTATTGCAAACAATGATCAACCAATGTGGAAATAATTAAGAGAAAAGATAATCTTAAATTATAAAAAGCAATTGTAAACTTTCCTTCATCAGTATCTGCTACAATCCACTCTCGTAGAATATCTTTTGGCCAAAAAGTTTTTCACAAAATCTATCATTAGATTTCTTTTTTTATAAAGTTCTTTTGACCAGAAATCTTTCTTGTATTTTTTTCTCACAATCATGTCTCTCGAAATTTGAGGGCGTATAAACGTTGACACATCAGTTTTAAAACAATCTGGAAATTAACATTTATTTTTATTTTTGACATGTGAAGCCATTGTGCAGAAATGAAATCTTATAAATCTGAACAGCTGTTGTTATAAAACGTCACAACTATCCGCAACTATCACAACGCTTTCTCATATAGTGGCGAATTGTGCAACTAAAAAGCTTCTACTTCTGATCACTTTTATAGGGTCTTGAGTAGAGTGTCATATGGGTGCTCTGAACTGATCACTTAAAGAAATATATACTCTGGTTTTACCAAACTGCTTTAGAGCTATGAGAGAATTAATGTGACTCTGGGTTACTTCATGGTGTTTCTGTAGATTTTAAATCTTTAACTCCATTCTTTGTCCAATTATTCTTCTCAATTGAAAACAAAAGACACGGCCAGCAGTATAACTTACACAGTTTCACACACCCACGCAGCTACCCAATAGCTTCATAATTTGGATTTTTCAGGTGTCATGTGAATGTTTTTGTTTTTGACCTTAATTCTGGAACTAACGGAGTATAATTTATCGTCCTTTCAAAATAATATTTTATTTATCTGTGTAATTTCTAGTTTCAAATGGTTTGTCAAATAAGTCTTCAATAACACATTTGCACTCACATTCACTCGAATTCATTGTAATGGTTCGTCCGTTCATGTCACTCGACCAATTTCTAGCGCATAATCATGCGCATAGCTGTTGAAGCGTTTCCTCTACAGGGTACTCGCCAAGCGATGACGTCACTCAGCTCCGCACAACGTGTTAGAGAGTGAGAGGTATAGGGGTCAATGATCACTAGCGTGGTCTTGTATGCGATCTTGTGTACACTTCGCCCGTTACCAACGTGAATCTACTTCTGTTTTAAATAAATACGCACTTTTGGATCTGAGTTAATAGATTATTAACGTTTATTTTTAGAAACCAGTGCCTATGAAGAGCTAATAGTTTCCATTCATAGAAACAAGATTTAATTACTGTACTGTTTATTTATCTTTCAATTAATGTAAGCGGCGCTTCCAACGCATATATGGACGCCTCGCCTCTGATGTGGACTATTTTAAAGAATGAAGTAATATTGAAAGAGGCAAAGATGGCAGTATGTAAAAATGTGTTAGTGTCAACATTATTTTATGGATGCGAAACGTCGGTTTGACAGGAGAAACACAAGAGCAAGGTGAATGCAGTTGGAACAAGATATCTAATAAATGTATGTGAAAAAACTCATATAGAGAAAGTCTGTAATGAATGGGTGCTGAAGGATTTTAGTTGGAAAGGGAATCCTCTAGGTCAATTTGAAAGAAGCGTGTTACATGGGTTTGGGAATGTTGAGAGGATGAGTGTGGAACGAGTGACGAAGCAAATATATGAAGGTATAGTGTGTGGATCAAAAGGAAAGGATAGGCCATGAAAGATGTGACTAAATGTGGTATACAAATGCGTGAAAAAGAGAAACATCCAGAGTTTTAAGAATAAAATAGCATAAATGACTCGGTGTATAGCCGTTCTTGAAGTGAAGGGGGTGGGAAAGGACAGGGAAGTGTGGAGAAAGTTTGTGAGGATGGTTTTAAGTAGTACAGAGTTATTTTTTTGAGCTATATGCACAGTTTCTTGCCTATCCTGAAAGTAAACGGCGTGGTTATGTATGTATTTATGTATATGTGTGTGTATGTATCTAATCAAACTTACTGTGGAGTCACACATTCACAGAAAAACTAGCGCAGAACAGAAACGTATTCACGTGATGAGCTCTAAGCCAATCCGATGAAGTTCAACTTATCTCTACTTTGTCCGCTCTACCTGATATGTTCGGCACAGGAGAACCAATCAAATATCAAATCAGTTCACGTGTGCATTTGATTACGCATGTGCTTTACAACCATAAACTAACAGACAGTATTGTTGGCTTTTATGTGGCGATTTGAAATAACCCGTTAATGTAAGACGTGTGTATCGGTGTATTGGATTGTGCCACGACACAGCATTATAATTTGAAAACATCCATCGGGAGGATGATCTAAAATATATGTATATCTACTAGAAAAAAAAATGTTGAAAATCACCTGTTCTAAGTTAGCGTTGCAATGCATCATGGGTCAACATACAGAGTGTGAGTTGCTGTGCCACTCAAGCAGATTCTGATTTCTATTTTCGGTGAACGTTTATATATTGGTTTATATATCGACAAACATGCTGGCAAACATGTATAGAGTCCGTCTTAAAGAAAACACTGCCTGCAATAGGTATATTGCAAAATACTACTGGAGCAAAACACGAGTAAAAACCTATACAAACTCAATATCTTATTATTTGTACACTTTAAAGTGAAGAATTTCTCAAACAAAAACAACACCCAGCACAGTTACCACACAAGATACGCTGGTGATTTATAGCTAAATTCAATTATAACAGAGTACGGAAAAAAAAAACACGCTTTCATTTCATGGCTATCAAATGTACAAACCCCTCCCGAATCACCCAAAAACATCAAAAAATCTACATATTTATAAAAAAAAACTTAAATCTTTCTTAATTAAATCAATAATATCTTTCAAGAACAAATTATCAAAATAAATTGACTCAATAAATATCAAAATCCACTTTGTTTTCTAAATGTATGTATACATCCAATTTAATTTAAACAAAACAGCAATATGCTACAAACAAACCAATAATTCCTATAAAATTGGTCACTATAAAATTATTGAATTATTTTTTTTTTTTTTCTTCAATGGCACAGAAGATATTTTCTTCAATAAGCCAAGGAACACTTGTATACGATTCACTCCCGATGCTGCTCTCTTGGTTTTACTATGAGTCCAACCCAAGTTTAACCTACATATCTTGGCCCTAACTCAACACGAATTTTGTCTACGAAATAACCGGGAAGACATATTTTGTTCGTCTCTACACCGACATATTTATATTTAGAAGGAATCTGTACAGCCTCCTATACAAAGTAACGTTGTCTGAGTGTAATACATTAACTAAAGAAAAGTTTGTAATATAATTAAGAATGTAATTTTCCCGTGCCAACTGATGTACAGGGCAAGTCATAAATATATGTTCCAATGTTTCAGGGACGTGACAAACCACACAATGCGAGGACGGTACCTTGCGCATCAAATAAAGTCGGTCTTTCGTGTAGGCGTGCCCGAGCCGAAGGCGGATTATTGTACAAATAAACTTACTAGTGCCCTTAACTCCTGAAAACCATGGTGTAACTAATTTTGTACCACATACACTATGGTACCATTTTGCTTTTTGCTGGCAAGTGGTCTCCCACCATTCCCTCCATTTAACCTGACTTCTGAGTTTTACCCTAGGTATAAAGTCGCTATATGAAAGCGGGATTTCCTGTACAATGGAAAGTAAATTTACACTAGATGCCAAACTATCTACTCTCTCATTACCCATTATACCCACGTGACTAGGAATCCATTGATACGCCAATTCGTAGTTCCTAGTTCGTATAGAGGCGCACTCTTCGACTATTTGAATTATCAATGGGTGTGATGGAAGGCTTGACAAGCCGCTTATAGCCTCCAATGCGCTACGGGAGTCGCATAATATCACTACAAGCTGCGGACGTAAAGATAAGATATATTTCAATGCCTGTAAGATAGCAAATAATTCCGCTGTAAATATTGATGCGTCGGATTGTAGTCTATATGTCTGAACATAATTAATACTACTGTCATAGAAGGCCGCACCCACTAGGGCTGGCTCCCCTCCCCTCCTAGCACCATCTGTAAATATAAGTCTGTATCTACTCCATCTTTCTTTCATATATCTTTCTGCATTTAACTTCTGTTCGATCGGAAGGGTAACTCTTTTTACTCCTGAATCAGGAATCGATAACACCACTGGTATGTCCCAAAGGGCATCATGCCCCCCAGTGATACACTGGACAGGATACGGAAGAGAAAAAATATACTGACGCAGTTCATTCAAGCCTAAGAAACTCTCCACCAGATGGGCATGTTTTGTTTAACCAATATTGTTTTGTCTGAACATAATTTGTAAGGATCCGAAGTCTGCGCCGCAGACAACTAGAAGTTGCACAATCTTTAATAAAAAACTTGTCCGCCAACAGACAACGCCTAAGAAATAACGGGAGTTCTCCCACTTCAGTAAGGAGTGCATTGGTTGGTGATGTACGACAAGCGCCCAGACACAGTCTTAAAGCCGCATATTGGATCCTATCCAGCTTTGCTAGTGTAGATCGTGATGCAGAGTGATATAAAAAACATCCATACTCCAATCGAGAACGTAGAAGCCCACGATACATTTGTAACATTGTATATGGGTGGGAGCCCCAATAGGCACCGCCACTGATCTCATAGTATTTATAAATCTGTCACATATCCCAGATAATTCCAAAAAATGAGGAAGCCAAGATCCCTTCATGTCTAGTGTCATGCCTAAAAACCGCACCGTCGGCTGTACATGAATTCGACGACCTTCATAGCTAGCTATTAGGTTATCTCTCACTCTATGACGGGTGAAGATTACCGCACAACATTTAGATACATTTAGAGTCAAAAAGTGGGCTGTCAACCAATTTGAAAGCAATGGAAACACTGATTGTAACTTACCCACCCCCTCTGATAAGTTACAAGACCGAACGTATATTACCACGTCATCCGCATACTTTAGAGTCGTTATACCAACTGGAAAAGAGCTATCAATATCATTCGAATAGACTGCATATAACAGAGGACTGAGTACTGATCCCTGCGGTAGGCCCCTTCGTTGAGTTCGAGGAGATGATCTAGCTTGTCCTATCTTTACAATTATGATCTATTTTGAAATAATAGCTTAACCAATAACACATTTTAATAGAACAACCGAGGCTAAAAAGTTTATCAAACAACACAGAATGCTCGACATTATCGTACGCACCCTGTATATCGAGGAAAAAAGCTGATACATATGAGTTTTGTGATGGGAAAAATTTGAATATCAGAAACTAAAATAGAGAGGCTATTAAGTGTGGAACGTCCCTTTCTAAACCCAAATTGCATAGGATTGAGGAGTTCGTTCATTTCCAGAAATCGTTCTAAACGGGCTTTAACTAAGTGTTCCATGATTTTACCAAAACAGGACGAGAGTGCAATAGGCCGATAAGAGCTTGTTCACTCCGCGCTTTTACCCGGTTTTAGAATAGGAATCAGAAAGGAAATTTTCCATGCCGTTGGTATTACCCCCTCCTCCCACAGATTGTTAAATAACTCTAGTAGCACTCGTCGAGAAACAGACGACAATTGTGTCAACATACCATAGGACACATTGTCTGGGCCAACCGCCGTGTGTCGTACTCGATTCAACGCTGCCCTTAATTCACTGCCAGTAAAACGTTTATCGAGCTCCGGAACACCCAAATTGGGGAATTCCAACTGGGGGCACATAACTGAATCCGGTATCACCCTACAAGCGAATGCCTCTGCCCATGCCTCTAAGTCAACCGTAGGAATCCCAAAGTTTGTAACAATACCCTTGAACCATTTGATTTTATGCCAAACCTGTGTCAGAGATACATCGGGGGAAAGAGACTCGCAATATACCCGCCAAGAATCACGTTTCGCCCGTAGCAAAGTTCGTCGCGTAGCCGCTGCCGTACGACAGTAGCTTTCATAGTTTATCAGGTTAAAATTTTGTTTTAAAATATATAATGATAATCTCCTTTGAGCGATCGCTTTAGAACATGCCTCTGTCCACCACGGGCAACGTTTCACACTCCTATGACCTCCACTATTTGAAGTTGGTACTGCCGCATCAGCTGAGCTCTGTAGAACATTAACAAAGTTGTCGTACTGTACTAAAGGATCACGGTCCCCCGCTAAATTTTGAACTGTTAGTTCCACTTTTGTCGAATATAATTCCCAATTTGCTTTTTTATAATTGCGTGACCTAACCAGAGGAACAGTTTTATAGTTACATGGGGCCTGAGCTTCTATTGTCAAAATAATTGGCAAATGGTCACTGCCCATGGAGTCACCAATCGTGTCCCAAGTTAAGTATGGTGCAAAATTAGGTGATGCAAAAGTAACATCTGGGCACGTGTTAGGATACGGAGGTCTGTTAATTCGCGTAAACTTCCCTGTATTTAATATAACAAGAGGTAGCACCGCTAAAGTTTCATGAATCTTTATCCCACAACGATCTGTATAAGGGGAGCCCCACAACACATGGTGCGCATTCATGTCCGCGCAGATAATAACCGGGGACGGTAGACTTCCGACAAATTGTTCCCATAAATTATTATCAAAATTATCCGGTTATTGAATTATTTAATATATTACTGTCTGAAAATATAATAAATGCATATTTACTTTTTTTATCAGCCTCTATTAAAATAAAATGTCCTAAAATACCCAACAGGCTTGTATTGTATCTATTTCAATGTGCTATCACCGTCCGCCATTCAATCAAATTTGTAAGTTCCGCTCAAGGAGATCAGATATATTGATTGTTAACTTATAAATAATTACTTTGTAATATTGATATTAAAATTGTAAAATATTGTATTGTTAACTTAGATATTATATAAATTGTAAAAAATTGAAATTAAATTTTAAAAAAAAGTGTGTATCAAGCTTTATTCTTCCCAAACAGATTTTTCACTCGATTATTTAAGAGAATCGATCTAATCGGTTCACCATGATCCTAATAATCGACTGAATTAATCGATTAGTTACAACAAAATAATTAATTAATCGATTGTAGTCGGAACGATGTTAAATTATGTACTATTTACAAATCTCTAGATGATCTAATGCAAAACAGATATTTCAACTATGCCACAGTGTTCTTCATATGGGTGCAATACAATGGGCGGGTTTTGTTTCCCAAAATGTCCAGAATCAAGACGAAAATGGGTAATTGCTGTGAATAGAAAGAACTTCACACCGACTAACGCAAGTAGATTATGTGAAAAAACACTTCAAACCTTCGGATTTCTATGGAGAAGGATATTCTACAGGTAAAGTAAATTCCTATTCGTTTACATTAACGCTTTAAATAAACCGAGTTTAAGAGTCCTATTTGCTAACTTACATCCTGTAGTGATCTCGATACCTGGACAGAGTAGTCATTCCTTCCTTAATCGGCACCAAGAATGCAGTTGCACCCTTCTATACATTCTTGAAATAAAGGATGTACTGGTATAGGCCCTGACACAGACTAGTTCCGTGGTATGTAGTCCGTAAGAAATCGATGCCACAGTATCAAATTTCAGATTGCGCTGGCCACAGAGTCCTTATCCTAAATCTGTACTGTGTAGAAGTTGATCAACTATTATAACTTTCTAAGGACTAGTTTTACGGACTATCAATCGCAGATGAGTAAATATGTAGATGCGCATCGAAATAAAAGAACGAATGGCATTGAAAGGATCCGTCGAGCTATTGAAACACATACCAAATGAAAAGATGGGTACGCGTCTAGCTATTTCAAACACATTTTTCTAAAAATCTAAACACCCCAGGAAGAGCGGCTTCTAGGAAAAAGTTTTGTGGAAAATACCAAGTTCTCAGAAATAGTGGCGTTGCTTTTGAAGTTCAACAGCCCTATTATTATATTATTTGGTTTACTTTGTATCCTTCATACTGGTGTCATTACATTTTTTTATAATTGATATGGATAACTTACAAGCGATTATGACATGGATTCGCTTTTAATTGAGTGTATTCAACAAAAAATTAAAAAAAATTAAGGACATGTTAAGAAAAGAAAATGCTTGGCCATATATATCAGAAATTGTGGGAATATCAGTTAGGTTTTGGCTACTAATAGGCCTACTTTTACTTTGGAACCCAAACCACACTTTTACAAGGTTGCATTTATTTATGAAAACTAGAAAAAATAGGATATACATGCATAAATCGTTGCTTTGTTTACATTCAGAATACTAGTACATTTGTTTTGCATTTTCAGGCTATAGCAAACACTAATTTATTTTAAGTTTTATAGTTAAAATTGTGTTATAATAATATTTATTGAGATTGTACTTAACCTACATTTTAAGTACAGGCCTATACTGGAAGTTTTTGGTTAGGTACTTTTATTGATAAGCTGACTGCTTGGGATTTGCTCCTTGCTGTAGACAATTCTTTCGAAGTTTTCGATTGGACAAAGTCTCTTGAATATCTCATTAGTCGGAATGGTCACGTGATAACAGATATGGACTGTAATCGTGAATAGAATTTCTTAAGGGCCAAGACCACGGAGTACAGGCCTACGGATGTACAGAGTTTGTGTTACAGCCTTAAGTCTCCTTGCACGCTTTACGTGTGGTATTTAATTTTAAACTTTCCAGAGACATTATTTGTTTTTCTTTCAAATTATGTGGTCAGGGCCATTTTAAGACCTTCGTAAGCCCAAGGCACTTTTATTTCTAGAGACCTGTGTATCTGATACTTTTACTAATTTTCATTCTATTTGAAAATGATCTGTGACAGTTGACAGTCAACGACATAATTTCTGAATCTGCGCATACAAAATGTCGCATAGTGAACATTTAAACATTAAATATCAAATTCAATATTAAGACTTAAAAAAAAAAAAAGACTAACAACATAATCACTTTAATGGTTTGGAAAAATTTAGGGTCGCTTGGTAATTTGTTTAAATGCTTAAAAATTACTAAGAGAAAAGAGAGGGAAGATTGGATAATATTTTTGTACAAATTGATTAAGCGGGTGTGTGGGTGATGGACGTAAATGTTTATTTTTTATTAATTCTTTTTTATGTTTTGCAGGTTTTCTTTTCACTTTAACAGCAAAGAAATTATCACATTCTCACTCACAGCCGCTGCACATAAAATTAAACCATTTGAGCTCATTTAAGTATTAACATAAGACTGTAATTGTAGAAACTTTGAAAGAAATGTGATGTGTGATAACACATCTTTTATCAAAGACGGCATCAAATAATTGATCATAAATTATATTTGATCAAAGAAATGTGTTATGTCTTTGATCGAAGAAAAATAGGATAGTGTAATACCGGCCGTAGAAAGGACACATATTTGCTCTTGCTGCTTGCATTGTAAAGTAGCCGAATACTTGTCAGTCCGTTCAAGGTCAAGCTTCACATTTTCAGTCCTTCACTGAAGAACAGTTAACCAACGTGTTTGGTCACTAGTCAATCGCGCGCGAATGTTTATAGCTGTAGACTAATTTCTTATCGTTCTTCGTTCAACTGTTCGAGTGTTTAAAAAATGAATTCCGAAATTAATTCTGTGCAGTAAATTATTCATAATAACATTAGTTTTGATGAAAAGCTTTTAATTAAGAATAAAGGCAGGCCGATGCCAATTTTAAATATAGACTGTTCTTCCTCGATAAAATCACGTACCTATCATAGACATTTTAATAAAACCATTTATTATAAATATAAGTGGATGTGCGGGTGTGAAGTGGCTAACAAATTATTTTGTTTCTTTTGTTTGCTTTCAAAGGAAGAATCTTCTACATGGATTAAAGGTGGTTTTTCTGATTTAAAACATTTACCAGAAAGAGCTAAGAAGCATGAGCTATCATTAAATCATTTAAATACAGCAGTGGACTACAATGTGTTGGGAAAAATAGATATTCGGGAGCAATTAAGTAGTGCGCAACAAAAACAAAATCACAACAAAAACATTGACAACAACAGATACATTTTACGTTGCTTAATAATGTGTATTAAATTCTTAGGGGCTTTTGAATTAGCTTTACATGGTCATGATGAGAGGGTTACTTCTGATAATCGTGGTATTTACTTAGGTTTAATTGATTTTGCAACTGAGCTAGACTCTGCTCTTGCATTGTATTTGAAAGAATCAAATGTATTTAAAAGGTACCTCTAAAACCAACCAAAATGAACTTTAGGATTCAATGTTTTAAGTTTACCAAACTGAAGTAAAGACCCAGATAAATTCAGCAAATTTTATTGCAGTCGAAGCTGATGAAACTACTGATTTTTCCAATCAACAACAAATGGTAATTATAATTAGATAAGTTTTTGTTGGGCAAATTTGTGAACATTTTGGTATTTTACTAAACCATCTGGATATACAGCACAAATTTTATCCAAGGTCATATTAGAACTTCAAACTAAATTAAATATTCCATCACATAAATTAATTACACAAGTTATGATGGTGCAGCCATTATGAGTGGAAAAAATAATGGTGTTCAACCATTAATAAAACAAATATATCCAAATGGCTATTTTGTACATTGCTAAGTTTAATTATGCCAAACATGGACTTTTTTAAAATCAAACTCAAGTGCGTGGTATTGATAGCTTATATTGGGAGAAAGTATAGAACAATTCGAGATACAAATTAAAAAATTAGAAATGGTATTGACGAGGTTGAAGAACCGAGAAAAAAGAAGAGAACTTCATCCACTGGTCGAAATAGTAGAAATACTGCTGCAAAAGCAGTTTGTGACAATTTTATAACCCAAATAAGGATAGATTTGATCTAAAAGTCACTTAAGTGCAGCAAAATTATTCAATTAATTTTTTTTTTAAACTATCAAAAATCTTTTCCTCAAAATGTGTTTAACGAAACTGTCGCATCCTATTCCATGTTAAACGCTATAAAATTAAGAGTGAATTGAATTAATTTACAATCGTGATGATATGTGCGAAGTTGAGGTTGTGTATCTTTATTAGTGTTTATTTCACAAAATAACCTGCGTGAGATTTTATCTGAAAGTTTCAAACTATTGTATATTATTTGTACTACACCAATGTCAACAAGTGAATGTGAAAGGTGTTTTTCTACCTTAAAACGGATTAAGACTTTCTTGAGAAGTACAATGATGGAAAACAGACTAAATGCTTTAGCAGTTCTATCAGTCGAAAATAAATTTATTAATTCAATTTCTGATTTCGACAACAAAGTTATTGAGGTATTCTCAAATATCAAGGAAAGGAGGATGGACTTCCATTACAAAATATAGTAAATAAGAGGTGAGTTTATATTTTTATTAATTATTATTTATTTTCAATTTTGTGCCCTCCCACGAAAAAAGTCAAGAGTCGCCACTGACAAAGATGCTGGTGAAAACCAAATCAACAAAGATGTTGATAAAAATCAGATTGCTAAAAGTAGTGGTGAAAATCTGATTGATAGTGGAACGCTTATTATAAGCCAAGTCTAACTACACCTTCAATTAAATGAATCCAAGGGTAAAGTCATAGACAAGCCTTTGCTAACCATATTTTGTGGCCTACTGAATCTCCATAGAAGTAAATAGCAGAAAGAGGGAGAGAGTACCATATGCAACTACCTCAACAAAGTGGCTTGAGAGGAATGAACACATACACACGGAAAAAAGGAGAAAGATGATTTGAAAAGGGCAAAGAAGAGAGAGAGAGAGTAAAGAAAGCAAACTCAAAAAGAAGCATAGCACATACAGAAACCAAAAAAGAGAAAAATCGACTCAACAGATTCAGAAAATGATGTGAAAGTGGAAGCAGTGTGGATGATGTTTCTTTGGGAATTGAGGATGAAGATGACCATGAGAGAAGAAATAACAAACGCATGAAGTTAAAAGTCGACAGCAAACATTAAAGAGGGGTGTTTTTGTTCTAGTTTTATTTCCAGGAAAAAAGTTGTCACATAAGTTTGTGTGTATTGTACAGCAAGTTTTCAATGATGATGAGATGGAGGTCATGGGGATGTGATGTTGTGAACGAAACAACATTATTTTTAGAGCAGATGAAAATATCTAAATGTTGTAAACACTAATCAAATAATATCCAAGTTGCCATCACCAACAATATGTAACAATTGGGGAAGGGTTGAAATACCTCTTCCAAAATCCTGTTAATATTGGCAAATAAAAGTCAATGTTTAATTATTTTTATTTTTTAACAGTGTAGCCTAGACTTTAGATTTGATAAATAATGAATGACATTTTGCACAACATTTATATTTTGTATTTTAATTTGATAAGACTAACACTATTTTTGTGAGTGGTCAGTTATTGGGAGTGTTTTGGTCAATTTGTAGGACACACTGGTGAAATTTACATCCAAAACTTAAACTCTCTTATGTTTTTTTAAAAACTAGATAAAATTCATATACTATAATCATATATCATACTATTTAAAAATGATCTATAAAATGTAAGGATGATTTTATACCATTACAATATTATAAATAAAATATAGATTGTTTAAATGGTCAACTATTGGTTCCGTCACCTGATATAGATTTACCTTGTTTTTATTTTGAAAATATGTTATACAGATTTGATTCTCTGTAAAAACAAAAAATTTATTGCTTTTAAATGTGTTGTTTATTTTCATTAAAGGTTAAAGCAAATGCTGTGGGTATTTTTGTCTGATATATAATAGTTACAAAATAATTAGGGTTTGGACAAGCCGCTCTGCCCAAAATCACTACCTTAACCCATGCAAACTAACTTGTATTATCATCTCATGCAATTTTGTATGTTTGTTTTTTTCAGGACTAATGCCCAAAATAAGGCGGCTAAGGAAAGGTGTTGTCCCTTCTATTTTTTCATGGAAGAAACCAGATAAAGACTCGCCCATTGAAGAAGGTTTTCCGATAGCAAGGCAGAGCATGCAAGCAATAACTAACATTACTGATAATGATTCATGCTCTGTTAAATCTGAGCCTGTATGGTACAATAAAGAAGCCATATCGTTAGTTGAGGTGGACCTCTACACTCAGGCAGATGAACTATTGAAAGAAGTGGCACATCAACCATCTGAGGTGTTACACACACATGTTGCTTCTAAGCATACACAAACTGAGTCTAGTATTGATTTAGCAACGGTTTCTATCTTTAATTTCAAAAATAATCCAGAAGCAATATTCTTTTATACAGGCCTCAGCTCGTATGCAAAGTTTATGCGAGTGTTCCACACCTTTGGGCCTGCTGTCCACCAGCTGACTTACGAGTGGAGTCAGGTTATTTGTATCAGCGCTGAAGACCAATTTTTCCTTACATTAATGAGACTGAGAAGAAACACTTCAGACTTTGAACTATCAATGTTTTTCGGTATCAGCAAAACAATGGTTTTTAACATCATTGTGACTTGGATAAACTTTATTGCGATTCAGTGGTCACATCTTGACGCTTGGCCACCAAAGAACTTAGTGGAGCAATATTTGCCGGAAATGTTTTGCTGTTCAAATACCAAAACTAGTTTGGTAATTGATGGCGCACCAAATACTACTTTACTGAAAAATTGCAGGCAACAGGTCCACATTGAGCGACTAATAGGATTAAAAAAGACCTACAAAATATTGAAGAGTAAGTTGAATGACTATTATGTTCCCTTAGGTTCGAGAATAGTTTCAATATGTTGTTTACTAAGCAACTTTAACAAGAGTACCATGCAAATGATCAACGCTGGTTTAGATGACACCATTTCTACAAAAACATAAGATAAAATAAAAATATTTGTGTGGAAACTTAATATTAGAATTAAATAAAAAATAGTAGAGAAAACGTGCTTTATAGGAAAAGCCCACAACGGAGATAAAGAAAGAGATGGGAGAAGCAGATAACTGTGCAAGTGAGAGGAGAAGAATAGTGAAAGGATAAAGGAAGATGGCGGCATTTTACTGGAAGCAGTTGGTGATGAGTTACCAGTTAAGTACAGTACCATCAATCTTACTTAAATGGCTAAAACATTATTGAAGATATTGACACCAGATTTGTCACTAGTGGTTTAACAATTCAATTCAATTCGTCAATTCGACAGGCTCTTGAATTTAAATAAACATAAAATCTTTGCCCTTGTTTTCTACTTGTTTGGTTAGTGCTATGCATTCCTTGGACTGTTAGTTCTGAATTATGGTCATAGATGGTATTTCACTGTACATCTGAGTTGAGTTTTTATGACTAGAAATACTATGCATTTCATCCTCCAAGTAGCTGAAGTGCAGTGATTCTTAGTGCCAAGAATAACGTCAGCTTCTGTTTCTTGTGTTCGTGCTGCATAAACATTGGCGAGGAGAAAAGATTTATCTGATAGTGAAATAGCAGAATTGGCAGAATTAGTGCTAAAATATAGAATCCAATGCTGTTTAGGAAGTGAACTCTATGTTAGCCTATCTTGCAAACGTCAACATGAAAATATTATTTTATACTATAGGGCCCAAATGTCTCTTCAATTATGAATAATATGTGTTTGAACGGTAAATACTTGAATGATTAATTACATAATAGGCTATTGTACTTTCTAATGTAGGCCTATAGACTACAGTACATTGTGATATTATCTTGCGGGTAGGCCTATAGTCAATTAAATATAATTTTATAGTAAATTTATTTACAAATCAAGTAGAATTTAGAATATTTATTATGAAGTTATTCATTATGAGCCTATATGCACATTTTATTGTGTATGACGACGCCTATCCTCTAAATCTACATAACCAGCTGGTTGTGTGAGTTTATTGTTTATTATTTGTACAACTTTTTTTTTTTTTGCCTTTTACACATTCCTTTTACTCAGAACCCTATTAATAGCACTTTTCAATCTGACATCACACTCGATTAAAATTATTTAGCATAAAGAATAATGTAGCTCTAAACTGGTCTCTAAACATTTAGAATCTAATGTGTAGCCGTGGAGAATTTTTTTTAAATCCTAAAATTGGCCAGTTTCTGCAGGTAAGTACATAATCTTGGCCGGGTACTGAGTGTGTTAAACCAATTACAAACCACATTTGTTCATGTTCATGAAGATATTGTTTAGTCAATTGAGCCAAAGGAAGAGGGAAAATAGGAAAGATGTCCAAATGATGGATGAAAAAGGAAGGATAATGGAGAAGGATGAGGCGGTGAAGAAGCTGTGGAAATCATATTTTGAAAGATTGTTGAACCCTGAGGGGGAAGGATTGGTATGGGAGGAAGAAGAAGAGAAGGAAATGGACGGAGATCTGGAGGAGGAAGTAGCAGATGTAACCTGGAAGGAGGTAGAAGAGGCCTTGAAAAGGATGAGGAAGGGAAAGGCACCAGGAATGGACAAACTCACGGTGGAAATAACAGCAGCAGGAGAAATGGGTCTACAATGGTGGTATAGAGTAGCAAGGGCTGTGTGGAGGGAGAAAAAAGTGCCAGAGTAGTGTACAAAAGGTATTATACTACCAATATTCAAGAAAGGGGATAGGAAGAAGTGCGAAAATTATAGAGGAATAACACTGATGTGTCAATGCGCAAAAATGTTCGAAAAGATTCTTGAAAGGAGACTGAGGAAAAGCGTGAAGGGAAGATGGAGCAGCATGGTTCATAGAGAAGAGGTTGATGATAGATTTATTATTTGGAATTAGACAGCTAATGGAAAAGAGATTCGAGTTTGGAAAGGATCTGGTAATGGCATTCATGGATGTAGAAAAAGCATGTGATAATGTGGATAGGAAAAAAGTCTGGAAGCAATGGAGGAGGCTGGAGTAGAAAGAGGAGTGGCGAGGAGAGTAAGGAATATGTTTGATAATAACGTGAGTTGTGTAAAGATGGAAAGAGGGTGGACAGAGTGGTTCCAATTAAAAGATGTATTCAAGCAGGGAAGTGCCCTCACACCATCACTATTTGTATGGCTGATGGAAATAATGATGTTTGCTGATGACTTGATGATATAGGGGGAAAAGGAAGAGGATGTACTGAGAGAGTGAAATGATGGTGAGACAAGGCAGAGAAGAAGGCCAAGAAAGATGATAGAACTGTATGGAGTAGATGTGAAAGAAGCAAAGAGTGTAAATATCTTGGTAGTGTGATTGAGACAAAGGGGGCAGCAGAGAAGATATAATGAAAGGAGGGCAGCAAGGAGAAGTTTCTACAGGTGTGTAAGAGACATACTATGGAAAAGAGAAGTGCTGTACAGAGCATACTTCATACCCATAGTAATGGATGCAGCGGAAACTTGGACTTTGGATAAAAGAGAAACAAGGAAAGTGGAGGTCATGGAATAAGTTTTCGAGGATCATGTTAGCTGTCACCAGAAGAGATAGGCTTAGAATGAAGATGTAAGGTCTAAAGTTGGGGTACATGAGATGGTAGAGGAAACTAGACTGAGATGGTATGGACATGTTATGAAGATGGAAGGGAGAGAATTCCAAGAATATTAATGGATATGAAGTATGTGGGGAAGAGACCACAAGGAGAGATGGGAGGAACAGATAGCAGCAAGTGTGCTAGTGAGAGGAGAGTGGAAGAGAGTGTATGAGGAAGAATGGTGAAAGGACAGAGGGAGATGGAGGAGGCATTTTACTAAAAGACCCAGCCACAGGCTGGAAACGGTTCATGATGATGATGATTTGTTCATGTAGTAATGATGCAAAAAGTTTCAATACTGTACACAAAATGTCATGTTTGAAAATTTAAAATAATAGCATATTAAATAAAAACAAACGGTGGCCTTAAAAATAATAAATGTGGAAAACATTCGACTTATAATGCAAAATGAACACTATGTGAAATCAACATACTCCAAAATCTGATCTACTCTGATTTAGATGAAATTTAGTTCATCTGTTGATCTTATTAATTAAGGAATTGTAGTAATTTTTTTAAATATATTTTTATCACAATAGTTTGAGATATGAACATCTGAAATTACAAAATAATGGTGAATTAGGTGACTCGACACTTCACAAAATAGGCTCTAACTCAAATACTGTTAAACCTAGATGTTCCATATTGGACTCATTTCAAAAGTCTGTTAAAGAGCTTTAAAATAATACCCATCATATGCACATTAAATAACTAAAATATGTCAAGGCCATCTATTTTAAATTTTAAACTAAAATTTAATTAAAAAAGGTACATTAAAAAAAAGACTAGACACACATTAATAGTAAATGTTTATTCACAATATTAACTTGGGAAAGAGATGGGTTTAATGCCTTATATGATTGAATTAAGCAAGATGTGGAAAATTCTCTGGTAGGGGCATATACTTGAACTGATACATTATTAAATTTGCTTAAAATTACTGATGTGAAATAATAATTTGGTGTTTATATTTTAAATTAGATAATTTTTTTGTGTCTAAAAAGAAAAATACACATACCAGGAACTCAAATCTAAACAATGATAGGTCATAAGACTTAACACAAAAAGAAATATAATAATTTATCTTTTGTCTAACAACCTAAAAAACCATCTAACTGTATGTTTGTGGTTGAAAAAAGATCTCATACATTACAGTACATTATTTTCAATCAAAATATAAAATGCAATTATTATGACAAGTAATTTGATAGTAAAAAAGTTTGGAATTTTAACATTATTAATGAATGATTGTTTATTTCTAAAGTTGCATATTCTGATTTAAGGATTTGAAGATAGTAACTAATAAACTTTATTTTAATAAATTACAAGCGTTCCGGTGCAAAAAATAAAATCATTCAAATTTATTATATGTTATTAACATAATATACTAACAT
This sequence comes from Timema podura, assembly GCA_033556935.1. Taxonomy (NCBI): domain Eukaryota; kingdom Metazoa; phylum Arthropoda; class Insecta; order Phasmatodea; family Timematidae; genus Timema; species Timema podura. Next base: position 81,851,215 of record JAVRXN010000008.1, on the reverse strand, counting down.
AACTTTGTTTCTTACTTACTAAGGAAGATGCCATATGACGAAATTATTCAAGTGTAATTGTGTGTTTGTGTTATTACTTTTTTACAATGTTTCTTAATGTGTTATTAGAAGATGTTTAGGCACTTTATTCCATACAAATAATTGTTTTCAATTATTTTATAAAATTTCTAGTTTAAAATAAAATATTACATTTTGTCCAAGACATGTTAAATTAAAGAATATCACAGTATTTTTGCCTGTGTTTAGCTACAATTACAACTTGAATGAGGAAAAGGAATAAATAATATACAATTATGAGTTTTACTTAAATTTATTTTTGCATTTTTCAAGTTTTGTTTTAGCTTTGTTTCACACTCTCCTAACAAGCACTCAATATGCATTCACCTCAACTCATTCTACATTGTTTAAATGAATGTTAATTTAGCTAGTCAGTTGAAGAATCTTTTTCCCAGTTCAGAATGATTAAACACCTACACCTAAACTTTTATACAGCCTTGGATGATTTCTGCAGCTTTCACTTTTGGCAGAGTTAAACATTTCAATGCTCATTGTTAATTTGGTCTGTTCTACGATCATTTTTATATTCTTTAATAGGTTGAAGTCATAGATAGAGTATACATCTTGAGTCCACCTTAAAGTTAATAGAACCTTCTAGAGAATCATTGTGAATGGGGTGCTTCAGAACCCTGGGTCCCACTGAGTCTCCTGCTTGACATGTTTTATCTCATAGCACTGGAGGATATCACCCGGCTGAAAACTAACACTGTCATCATTCAAGCGTAAGCCGCACTCTACATCCTTCTTAATGGTGTCCACTTCATTCTTCAGGTGACGCATCGACTCCAGACCCCCTGGACAGAAATGGGACATTACAATAAAATGTTTTAAGATTTGTTTTGTTTGGATGTCAGTGTGATGGCTGCTAGCAACTAGAGCTAAAAGGTCAAGATGAAGGTGAATGTTAGGTAAATACACCAGCATTTTCCTGTAGTGATTGGGAAACCAGGTGAGGGGTTCACAATTTCTTCACACATGGATCAAACGCCTTGCATACAAAGTCAAGTATGCTAGCCTACACCTTTTCCCATTTTAAAATCACAAATGAGTTGGTCTACAAAGTTTAAATACAAAATATTCCAGATGGTTGTTGCCATGTGGGTCAAAATGTTGGAAATTAGTGACTTAGTCACATAGTTCACAACTAGCTGCAAAAAATATTACACCTTCAAGCTTGCCAGTCAGGTGTGCTGAATGAAAGCAAGTCCAACCAAAAGAATAAACTTTTCAGTAATATGATTATCATCAAGAGAACAGCAATACTATTTCCCCATTGTAGCCATGCAGTTCCCTCAGAGATAATATCCAGTGTAATGCTGCACTTAGGGAAAATGGCCATAAGGGTCAGTTTTGTAGTCAGACTTAGCACACAGTGTGGCTTGATAGATACTAAATACAGGATAACACAAACCAGAATGAAATGGTCCAATCTCTCATGTGAAACTGGCCAATTCTATTCCAGTTCAGGGAGGTCTCTCTTGTGTTTATTATCAAACCACAGCTGAGGCATTCTAAGTATGGTGAAATTGACACTAAGTGTGGTAACTGGTGAAAGTAACGAGCCCTCAGGTATCTACAATCACAATCTATAGTGACTCGTAACTGACATTATGTTGCATTTAGTAATTTGAATAAATGTGTATCAGAAATTTATATGTGATAAGATTAGTCCTGATAACTGAATCAAGATCAATTAAGTGAAAAATGTCAACTTGTACATGGGAATCAGTGACACCTTAACTTAGTCGGTAGTGTGTCTGTTTACTGAGCTAAGGGTGTCAGGTTCGATTCCCAGCATGGCCGAAAAACTTATCATTGGTGGGTTTACCCTTTAACAGTAATGAATTAATAGCTTGGGACTGGATGTTGGGCCTGTTCTAGTTTTAATTTATTCAGATATTGTTTTTAATAGCTATGTTATGCTATTGGTTTTTTTGTCTGTGTAATTAAATTTGATCCATTTAGGTTGGGTTATCTGGGAGATTAGTGAAAGTAAATTTCTTGGTCAGTTGAGATTTTTGTTTTTGAAGAATTTTAAATATTGGTGAATGGGAATACCCATTGGTTGTATCTATTTGTTTGAATGCATTCAATTCATTTTTGAAATTTTTCTTAGAAAGTGGTATATGGATTATTCTATAAATGAGGCTATTGAATGTTACCCATTTGCGAGATAAAGGATGGTTAGAATTATGTGTTAAGATAGCATCAGTGTGGGTGGGTTTTCTATAGATTTTATATTAAGATTTGTGTGATTTTTATTTTTGATTATTTGTATGTCCAGGTAGTTTATGCTGTTCAGTAATAAACCTTAGTTTGGGATGGATATGGTTTAGAATATCAGTATTATTCGGGAAAGTATTAAGAATTTTGTCATAGTGATCAAAATGTCATCAATATAGATACAATAGAATTGAATTGAATGATTATATATTTGTTGAGATAATTTATAATCTTAGTCTCATTGTTTCGCATAAAGATTTCAAACATTAGACATAAATGGGGAAACTTGTTTTAATTTAATTTAATCTTTTTTTTTTTTTAGCATCGCGTCTTACTACCCGTTCGGGTTATACGCTTAAGTACTAATTACACTAATGGATTATGAATTGGGAAGGTTGAATTTAGAGGAAGTGAACCCGCATTTGCGTGGAGGGAGAGTGGAAAACCATTTAGGAAAAACCATCCCCAGTTCACCCGACCGAGATTCGAACCTCGATCTCCCCGTCCTCGGCGGTCTGGCTCAACACGACTAGCGTGTTAGCCAACTACGCCACCGAGGCGGGTATGGGAAACCTGTTGCAAGGTCCTCTTTCTTAGAATATAATTAAATTTAATGCTTAATTTCATTACAAAAGTTTACAAATATACCAATATCATTTAATATCAGTAATATATTCTGTCAATGTATATTAATAATCCCTGAAGTAGATTAAACATTTCCTCACCCTCGTGGACAATCTCTTGCCCGCGAAGTAGTCGATACTGTGCCGACTTCTTCAAATGGCCTTTAACACACCGACATCCAGCCACACTCACTTTCTTCTTGCCTTCAGTTACTTTAAACTCCTGTAGGACATTTGCTTCCCCTAAAATGATAATAATGATAAAAATACATTTTGTTATGGTTTGTAAATTTTTCTCTTTGTTGTTTTGATGTTAAACCACTTCACATACTCTCTTAACTTTCTCTTGTACTTAAAGGTAGATGCATTTTATTTAGAATATTGTACTGTGTAAATATTACATTTAGAGGACTTAATTTTTCCGCCAATTCTCACGAACTGATTTGTGAAGCACCATACTTAGTAAATTGTTCTTTGAGAATCATGTAGCAAAGTTTGTAGTTAATTGCATATTTCCTATGAAACTCAATTTAGGACTGTGTCCAAGTTACAAACTACAAGGACAAAGTAATTTTGTAGGAGAGTTGCCTCCTCCCCATTTCCTCCCAAGTACAGTTCAATATTGATTTCCATGTTCATGACACTGATTCTCCAGAGGTTTGTTAGTTCGCCCGAGTATTCAAATGTAATGGTGTGATTCAAGCTTATTGGATTCACGCTACAAAAAGCATAACAACAAATACAATATTACTTATAGGATTAAAAGTGGAACACAGTTCACCCTTCAGATTGCTGCAACTGAAAAATAGACTGTTAGAGCTCAATCTCTTTTACTGAGTTTAGTTATACCGGAACTCATCAGGACAGAGAAATGCACAACACAACTTCCTAAAAGAGGAAACCAACACTAAAGGGAAAAAGTGAAAGAAAGAATGATAGGACACACAAATAGGATTTTTTTTTCTACTTGTTTGGGCTTTACACTTAGGAAAATGTTAAAAGAATGACTAACATAGAGGGAAAAATCAGGAAATGGACAAATTGAATGTGAATATTGGTATATTATTTACATCTCTTTAAGAAAAGCCGCCTTTCACTTTTTGAGGTACATTTGGTTGTATATGGAGGAAGCTACAGAAAATATTTTTTGAAGTTTATTTTGTTATACACTAAGTTTTGATTAAACATAATAGTGTTTTTAGTAAGGTAACTCACAGCTGGTAGAGTATCACCATTTTGTTTGGTTCTAGACGAAGCTATTTATACTTCAAAATGAACATACCATGTTTAAAATACATTATATGTAAGCACCATTTGACTTGCCCGGAAATAAAAGGACTTACTACTACACCTTCTTTAATATGTAGTAAAATGTAGGTTACCTCAAAAAGTGAAGAGGTTTTCCTTAAAGAGCTATAAATACAATTATAGTGATAAATTCGCAGGTATATTTGTTGAGTTGTCACAAGTTCCTATAAAAACTGTTGTTCCCTTTATACTGTGATTGAATACTAACATACAGTTCTCAAACATCTCTTTGCTCAGCGCCAGTGTTCCTCTCTCTCCCTGCAAGGCATATTATGTTATTTTTATAAAAATATTATATGATTCTTTCCTGTAACTTCTTCCATACATAAAATTACAATATGTAGCTTAAAAAATTAAATAAGTTTTCCTTAAATAGCTATTATTATATTATCACTAAGAAAAACTTTTATTTACTTTTTGCAGCAACACAAAATATATATGAAAGGCGCTACATGAAGTTATTTATTTATTTAGCACTGCATCTTACTACCCGTTTGGGTTACACGCTTAAGTACTAATTATACTAATGGATTAGGGATTGGGAAGGTTGAATTTATAAGAATGTGAACCCACATTTGCGTGGAGGGAAAGTGGTAAACCATTTAGGAAAAACCACCCCCAGTTCACCCGACCGAGATTTGAAACTCAATCTCCCTGTCCACAGCAGTCTAGCTTAACACGACTGGCGCATTAGCTAACTATACCACCAAGGCGGGTGACGTTATTTGTTGCTATCCATTTATTCACTACTTTACAATACTAGTGCATTGGTTTTTTAAGAAAAAAAAAGTTTAAGAAGAAATGAAGAGAGAAGTGTGTTTTTCTATCTAGGCCTAACCTAACTATCCTTTCAGGTTGGCTTCCTTTACTGTCACTTACTTTACATTACTGTACAGTGTTTCCACACTGTCTTATAAGTTTTCAAGTCACTAAGCACCGGTTCATTTTATTTTCAGGGTAAACTGAAATATATAATTACTATACACACAACATAATATAATAATACCGTATTGATCTGAAAATAAGCCACCCCCAAATAAAGGCCACTCCCTAAAATTACTATTACTTTGAAGGAAAAAAAAATTATGCCTGAAAATGAATCCTGTAGCTTTCCTAATGTTCATATTATTTACACTTCTTATTACTAAGATTTTATATTTTTTGTTGTAAATAAATTTTAATCATTGATGAGAAATACTTTTTTAATCATGATCTACAATGTGTTATATTACTTATTCACTATATATATATATAAAAAAATGAAAGTTTCTCACTCACCCAAAATTTCCTCCACAGGCTTAAGAGGGAGGCGAGAATTTATTTCTGTCTTGAGATCGTCGACCAGTCGGTAGATAATATTGTGCTGCTTGATTACAACTCGTTTGGACTTAGCCAGTGCTTCAAGCTTGTCAGGGATTTTAACATTAAATGTATATATTATTGCTAAAATATATAACAAAATATATTAGACATTACAGGAGTTGGTTTTTTGTGTGTACAGAATAAAAAAATACTCAAAGTGGTATGTAATGGTAACATAATATATAATAATATAATCATTATGCACTCAAAACAAAGGTCGCATCACTGAGCTAAAGTAGTGGTTTTCATAGTAAGAGGTGCACTCGAATATCAGTAAAATATAAGCTCTATTCTATTTATTGATTACCATATGCCAAGAATCAAATTGTACTGCTCATCGGCAAAACTTTGTGTTCTAAAAACTGCTTTTAGAAGAAAGATAAAGAAAATAAAGTGTGATACATATTAGTTAGTGATGATTTGAGTCATTTAAACTTCTAATTAAACTCTGCAACAAGGCGACCACACAAGCTTAAAAATTAAATTCCCTCACTTTTTCCTGATCTAAAATTCCAAATTTCCCAGATTAAAACCCATATCATGATTTACAAAGATGTTATAAAGGTAATCAAAATACCCACTTTGTTTTAAATAATAATTTTTAAATGTACTCAAAAATTAATATATCATACATAAAATTTAATAAAAACAATGTTAGAATATGATGTAATTAATTAATTACTTTGTCTTGAATTGATCATTAAATATACTATTTTCCTGATAGATTACGAAATTCCCCGATTTTCTTGGTAGTTTTAAATCCTCCAAGTTTTTCAGGTTTTTCCCCGACTGTGGCCACTTTGTGTAGGCAAGCCTAAATGCATTTTATAAAGTATAAATATTTGTGTGCATGATTAGGTCAAGATGTAAATATTATTTAAGTTGACATCAAGAAACTGTTTATGTAAAGCTCATATAAAAAACAATACCAGCTCATTACTTGCCTTTGAATATTTCAGCTAACTCGATATCAGTTTCACTGACCATTCCAACACCATAATGGATTAGATTTAACGTGCAGTCCGCATTGCAGTCGTATGTTTCTAGAACATCCAATATGGCTTCCACAGATCCATCTACATCACCTACACAAAGATGGATTGTATTTTCAAAATGAACATTTAGTTACAGTACTATTTATATTTTCTATTTCCTCTCATGTTATAATTTTTTTCGTGATTCAGATTCAAATTCTTAAAATAGTGGATTTGACAAAACCTAAAAAATACTAATATATTTACAAACTCCTATATATTCTTTATTCAGCAGCATCGAAATATTAAAGTGTCTGTGAATGTGTGTTAAGTATTTTAATTTTATTTATGCATAGTAATCTACAATGCTATCATATTTATGTTTAATGTTCCAAATAAAGCGAAAAGAGGTTTTCCTTAGAGATATAATATATATTCGTATCCAATGTCATTTTCCTGTGTTTGTCCTTTATGTTATACCTTTTATATGTTCCTATCTACGCGTCCTATCATTCTTTACAATTTTCCATTTTCTCCCTTTTGTGTTTTTTGGTTTCCTCTTTTAAGAGGTTGCATCGCACCTTTCACACTCCTCCCTGATGAGTTTTGATAGAATGAAACCTAGGTCGGGGGATTGGGTGGTGACAATCGATTTTCTTTAAGAGGCAGCCATTACCTCTTTGTCCATTGGCAGCAATGTAAAGTGTGAACTTTGTTCTTTTCATTGTAAACACCATATTGTGTTCGTCCCTTTATATGTTTCTATCCACCTTTACTATGCCTTCTTCCAAATATAATATAAATGTTCATTATAACATTCATACATCCAGAGGTAATTGTATTGTAGTCCCTAAGTGGATTACAGGGATTCAAATAAAAAAAGATGAATCTTTGAATGAGTAGGTGAGATAGAAGTGCATACAAAAGAAGGCTATGCCACCAGAACATAGCACGCGCAATAAGAACATTTCAGACAAGCCCTCATAGCCCTTCTTACAATGGTTACTTTGCTCCCCAGAACATTGCGCATCATCAAACATATCATTTGCCTCAAGTAAATTAATGTAACTATTAAATCATGATCGAAGGAAGAGGACACTAACACCATTAGTGTACAGTAGATTATTTATTTATTCTTATTATCATTTTATTTTTTAAGAAAGGAACAAAACAATATAAATATATATTTGTAAACAACAATAAAAGTATTCTTTTTATATCATAATTTTATTTCTCCAGAAACGAGAATAACAATATATATATATATATATTTGTAAAGAACAACAAAAGTATTCCTTTTATATTTTTTTTTTATTTAGCACCGCGTCTTACTACCCGTTCGGGTTATACGCTTATGTACTAATTACACTAATGGATTAGGAAGTGGGAAGGTTGAATTTAGAGGAAGTGAACCCGCATTTGCGTGGAGGGAGAGTGGAAAACCATTTAGGAAAAACCACCCCCAGTTCACCCGACCGAGATTCGAACCTCGATCTCCCCGTCCTCGAAGGTGTGGCTCAACACGACTGGCGCGTTAGCCAACTACGCTACCGAGGCGGGTATATTTTTATATTCTCAAAAGAACTAACAACAACAAAGACATTACTACCTTACTCCTTGGCCTCATATTAAGAGCGCCATCTTTAAAAAATATAAAGTATCTCATTCGCTAGCTAAGTAGAAAACTAGCTGGGCGCTAAAACTGAACCCTTAAACTGCATTCTAACTTTCATAGTTAGCCCCAACACATATCATAACACATCTACTAATAGCAGTCAAAAAGGAATATATCAATTATATAATCTAAAGATTAATTCTACTGCTATAAATTTTTAATATTAACCTCGCAAAAATCCTATTATCTATTTGTTTATTTTATCTAAGTTAAAGTTCTTAAATAGGTCAAAATATTAACCTACACAACTCTTATTAATAATTTGTTCATTTTATTTATGTTAAAGTTTTTTTTTTAACAAAGTCGAAATATTAATCTCACAAATTTCTTATTAATAATTTGTCCATTTTATTTGTGTTAAAGTTCTTAACCAAGTTCAGATCATTTGTTCGCCAAGCGAACATGACGCCAAAGTTATTATAAAAAGTCTCCGTTATGGTAAAAAAATTAAGTCCCATTACATAGGAAAATTGCACCAGGAGCTTAAACGATTACGCATACCCCTAATGAAAATAATCCCAAAAAAGAGCCAAAAATGAATTTAGAAAAAAGCAAAGATTATCACCGAAAATGAATTTAGCTTACATCGTTGAATTTGTAGAGATCGCCTGGTCAAGCGACCTTCTCTGCCAACCCAAGAGTGGCATATAAGTCACACGGTGCTTCTTATATACAGAACACAGCTTACAGAACACAGGGCACAAGGACGTCACAAGGGGGAAAAACCAAAGATAATAGATAGGGAGTAGAATGTTCGCCGACCATCTCGAATGATATAGAACATGATCGTGGGACTGGCGGAGTTGTACTTCTTTTCCTCTTAAGTTCTTTGATTCTGGAGAGCAGTGGCGATGGATACAGGTGAGCTCGTTTCAGTATGTTGAAGGCTGTTGGGCCGATTAGATGTGCGAGTACAAGTGGGCCGGGCGTGTTTACCTTCGAGCTGGCAGGAGACGTCCTCAATCGAATAGGGTAAGTCTTCATTATTGTAGTTAGCCCGCGGCTAATGCTACAGTATTATATTTGGAAGTGTGGTATAAGAAAGGTGGATAGAAACCTATAATAGGAACAAACACAATATGACTTTTACAATGAAAATTAGAACACAGTTCATGCCTTACATTGCTGTCAAAGAACAAAGAGTTAACGGCTGCCTCTTGAATAAAATCAATCGATACCACCCAATCCATGACCTAGGTTTCATTCTATCAGAGCTCATCAGGAGCGAGTGTGAAACCCCTAACGTAACTTCCTTAAAACAAAGAAATATATAATAAATAAATAAATGGTACGGAACTCCGCACAAACTTTCTCGCTCTATTTTTTTAGAAATGGAGATATTTACTCAAAATTCGTAATATAATATACACTAGCAAACCCAAAAACAAATTGCGCTAGACATACATAAAACATTTTTTATTCATGGTTTTAAATTTCATAATTTTATTTTTAAAGAATTATCATCCTTATTTGTATATTTGGATCAATACAAAATATCGATATTGGGTCCCCAAGGGTCAACACTTCACATTAAAATTTTGACTTCCGGTTAAAATTTTCGTCATTTTACTAGGGGATCTCTTATGGTTATTGCATTGCTATTAAATTTCTCTTTTATAAATTTTGACCGGTTAAATAGATAATTATTGAGTCTAAAATGAGAGAAATAGAATTGTTATAGCTGGTTTTGAGAAAATGGAATTTTTCTATTTTCAACCTTTAATAAACTGCTATTAATTTTAGGGTTAGACAGAAGGTGTTGCAAAAACCACTTTTTAGGGTTCAAGGGGTCATGAAACGTTGACATCCATCAACATCTCGGGCTAGTTTTTTTTTTGATGGTCGTAATACTTTATCTTAAAGTGTTGGCAAAGTTAAAATAAAAATATATTTCAAGTAAAAGATGTTTATTATAAATAGATCCACATAATTATATGCAATGATAAGTAATATCATAACTCAAAGATTTATGGGGATAAAATTAAAAATTAGAATTTACGCATCAGACCGGAACCCTTAAAGTCATTTAGACAAAAAGTTGAGAGTAGCCATTTGGTTTGTAATATTGATCAAAGCTTAGAAATAAAATTTAATCAAAATTGTTAAAGCCGATTTTGATAAAATCGATTTTTTCTCTTTCCGCCCTTAAATAAACTACCCTTATTTTAGTTTTGGATATCCAATTCCAAAAATTCCTCGGGGTAAACCTATGAAAACCCTATATACTAAGTTTAAGTTTTAGCCCAATCGGAAAAATAGTTTAGGCTCTAGCCCGAGATACAAACTGAAAGACAGATGGACACCACTTTTTAGGGTTGGGGGGGGGGGGGGGGGAGGGGGGAAGACATCGACATCCATCAAAAACTCGAGCTCAATTTTTTTGATGATCACAAAACTGTAAGGCAGTGAAAAAGTAACAATATTAATATTGGTTCCCCAAGGTGTCAACACTTCGTATTAAAATGTCGACTTCCAGTTTAAAACTTTCAACATTTATTAGGGGTTGCACATCTATAGTTATTACATTGCTATTAAATTTCTCATTTATAAATTTTGACCAATAAAAAATGTAAATATTAACTACTGAGTCTAAAATGGAGATAGATCATTGTTGTACAAAGATTTCTCCTAAGAGGTTTAAGGAAAAATAACAAACTTTTTTAGATACTTATATTTAATTACTCTATGGCATTGGAGAATTATTGCATTAAAACATAAGTAGTATCTCTTTACAACTAAAGCTCACAAAATTGTATTCATATATTTGCCAATATCTCAGAAACTATTGGTTTTATAAAAATATATGTCAAATAAAAGTTTTTTATTTCTAATAGTACTACAATTTTACAATAAGTTATTTAGTATCTCAAATAGTTGCGGAGATACGGAAATTTCCGCTTCTGTAAAGTACCCCAAAAGTAATTTTCATGGCAAGATTGAAAATAGCCAGTTTATTTATAATCTTAATCAACAACTACTAAATACGAATTTTAATCAAAATCGATTGTTTCTCTTTTAGCTTTTTACTAAACTACTATTCATTTTGGGGTTAAAAAGACACACAGAAAGACGGCTTGCAAAGACCACTTTTTTGGGTTCGGGGGATCATGAGACGTCAACATCCCATTTCATGTTAGATTCTTTTTACAGTCGCAAAGTAAAAAAAAATATAGATTATATATATATTTGCATATAGCTTATAAGTTATTGGTTTTATAAAAAATTTGTTGCAAATAAAATATTTATAATATAAATAGATCATATTTACATTGATAAATAATTTCATATCTCAAAGAGTTTAAGAGATATGATAAAAAATGAGAATTTATGCATCAGACCAGAGCCCTTAAGCCATTTTGTTTAGAATATTTATAAATGTTTTCAAATGAAATTTAATCAAAATCGTCAGAGCCGATTTTGAGGAAATTGACTTTTTCTCTTTTTGCCCTTCAGTAAACTACCCTTAATTTTAGGGTTAGATATCCAATTCAAAAAACCCTTTGGGGCAACCTTATGAAAACCCTAGATACCAAGTGTTAGCCCGATAGGTAAAATAGTTTAGGCTCTAGTTGGAGGTAGAGACAGACAGAGATTCAAAAACAATTTTTTAGGATATTTGCGGGGAGGCGGGGGGGTCGGTCATGAAACGTCGAGATTCATCAAAATCTCGAGTTCGATTTTTTTAACAATCACAATACTTTGTCTACCTGTAAGATAGCGAGAAAGTAAAAAATGAAATGTATAAAGAATGATAGGACACTTAGATAGGAACATGTAAAAGGAATAACATAAAGGACAAACACAGGTTGGGGGATTGGGCCGTATTGATCGATTTTCTTCAAGAGGCAGTTGTTACCTCTCTGTCCAATGGCAGTGATGTAAGGTGTAAATTGTGTTCTTTTCATTGTAAAACCCATTTTGTATTTGTTCCTTTTATAAGTTTTCATCTACCTTTACTGTACCGTCTTCCAAATATAATTCATCCATTCAGTTAAGTGTTAAATTAATGGTTTGGTGTCTGCTTGGCGTCCAAACAAATTATATTTTAAAATTCTTAGACTTTTCCAAAGCCAATGTGTTTTTACAGCCACTATATATAAATAATATGTATATTACAAACATTATTTTATGAAGATCACAAACTAAGATTATAATATTTTTAGACACATACATATTCTGAATTTGTGTCACTCTATGAAGGGGTTTAAGTAAGGGATTTCAGTGAGATTATATTTACTATTGAGACATCAAGAAATTGTCTAAGGCCCCGGGTACAATACAAGCAGTGCCAGCTACAATAAAAGCGGTAATTTCCCACATTTCAAAGCAGTACTCTCGTTCAGTCGCCAACATGGAGTCAAGTTGACTGCTGATCCAACCTCGTTCCACAGATCTGTAGTTGTTATGACAGTATTCTAAAAATCGTTGTGGCAATCAGTCCACAAGCATAGCCTCAAATGAACCTCCAAAATAAAGACTTCAATCTCAATTAACCCTTTAGAAAAGATTCTAAAATAGTTTTTTTTTGTAAGGAGCACTACAATATGAAATAATACTTGAAATTTTATGTTTCAATAATGTTTTTATGTAATCAAATGGAACTAAATCAGTAAAAGTTAATTAATAATTATAAAAAGAATTTACAATTTTTTTGTTTTTAAAGTTAATAAGGGATTTACTAGTGTTAAGTTCTTTTTCTATTTGTGATGTTGAATGTTGAATAAAATTCAATACAAAAGACAATGACAATTGAAATTTTTTTTAAAATAAAAACAAGATTAAATGAGCTGTAAAATTTGACTAGTGATGAAAAGTGTGCCTAACTCCTTGGACCGCCAGATCCTGGGTACATCGCATCTGATCCTCATGAGTCGCCACTGCTCGGCGACTTATTTCTACTTAGTCAAATGCAAGGATCATACAAGAAAGACACACTCAATGCTATCGTGCTTTCCAGAACTTTATTATTGTCGTGTTGTACAAATCAATCCTTTGCTATCCACTCTGCACGGCCACCAACAGGTCTCGGCCATGAGGCTAATTGAGTGAGGCGTACGAGCCACTCTCTGAACTCAACACGTCCGCTCCCCATTCTTGCTACAAGTCAACTCCTACTTCTAGTGACCTCTTAACTTCAAGTCCCTTTGTTCAACTCTCCTCCTACTGCGAATGACTGAGCTCAAACTGCCGACCCTCCAAGCCGCGCTGCACAACCCTGTCAGCGCCTTCTAGAGGTGACATCACTAAATCTCTAACTAAAATATTAGCCTGGTGCCAACCTAACCGGCACAAAAGTTATGAAATTAAATTATTGTTAGATACAAATGATCAAATAATATATAAAAAATTGTTGAGTGTTTGCGAAGACATTTTAAATAAACACTCTAAAATGAATAAAATTGAAAATATATGTTACCCTATTGGTACACTTCAAATGATTTAAAGTGTATCTTTAAGTATATAAAAGCATTATCTACATTATATTGAAAGTAACATGTAAATTCAAATGACATACTTTATAAACATAAAATGTGAATAAACAGTTGTAATAATATAAAAGAATAAAAGTCAAGAAATAAAAGTGAAGAATAGTTAATCATGATATAAACAGTAATATTTGTGCTTCAGAGATACAATTCCTGATTATGGTATTTTAAAATACTGAAACATGTTAAGTTAAAATCAAACAGCTGGTTTTCGACCATCATTAATTTCAAGGATCAAGAGATTACATTTCAATACAAGACTTTGAAATCACATTTTTTAAATATTCCCACCCCTTTCCTAATCACTTTCAAATTAAGTGTTAAAGCTTAAAAAGGTTATCCTCATTGTCACTGTCACAATTTCCTACATGATCTGTTGAAAAAAATAATTGTAGAGCATGAGCATGACTTACCTTTTACAATCACACTTATTTTTGGGCCTGTGTCGTCATCTTTTATTTCTTTTTCACGTGGGCCAGTAGGACGCATTTTGAACCTTCCCAATCGACGTTTCTTTTCTAGCTGTGCTTTGTACACCTGTCCAAATATTGAGTTGTATATATTATAATAGTACTTAGTAGTTTGCATTAAATAATAAAAAGTATTTACTAATAACGTGACTTAATGTCTATTGTTCCTTCCAATTACACTGATAGGTAAAAAGCACACCTATCTTGATTCCACTCTGGTGTAATTTATGTTAGAAACTCACCGAAACTTCGAGTGTCATATAAAGGGGTTGTGTTTGTTCAAATGTATATAGCACATATTATGTTGGATCAACAAGCGTGCCATTATTATACCATGTGAGATACAATATTTATAAGATAGGGCCATAGTGAAATCAGTCACAGTAAGATTTCTACCTTTCAGGATAAATGGAGGAGTGGGTCCTTCAAATATCCTCCAGGATTTACTTTCGTGCTCTGCATATCAAACCTATTTGAGCTATCCACTTATTTACACTAATGGAGTAGGGATGAGCAAGTTAAAATTTATAGTAAATGTTCCTGCATTTGTGTTGAGGAAGTGTTTAGAAAAAAAAATTACTTGCCGTACACCTGACCAGGGTTTGAAAATTTGATCTCCCTGTCAGCGGCCGTTTAACCTACTGCGAGAGTAAGTCTTTGAATATGTGACCATCAATGAGGGATCCACTTTCATTCAACCAATTTCGGATCAAAATTAAACTTTTTAAAGTAATAAATTGGCTGCTAAGAGGTTTAACATGACATAAATTATAACAAATATAACAATCAGATCCAAGACAGTTAATTTACCATCCATATGAATGTAGATGCTGTCTCTCTTAATGCCAAATGAATATGAAACAACATTGTAGCAAAATAAAATACTTTACAGCTACTTATAAGAATTGATGTGTATCTCATAATTTATAGGGAAAAATTATACAATTATGTTATAAGTTTATATGAGAAAGTTAACAGTATACTTTTTTCTATGATTCAGGTTCAATTTCCATGGATAAAATGAAAACCTGAATTCTTATAAATCAGTAAAAAAAAAAGCAAACAAAAAATAAACCTTGATAAATGCACGTGTCATGACTAGAGCTTGGATTTCAATGTAGTATTAAAACTACAAATTTTGTATATAAACAAGTATTAAAATCAGTTAAAATCTGAAAATGTGACAATAAGCAACAATGCATAAACCTCCTTTCCCTATGTTAATAATACATGTATTGAAATGAAATTTAATTTCATGGCTGCACTTTTCTGAAGGGAGTAATGGAAAAACATTTTTCTAAATATACACACATTCAATTAGTTTTTTTATAGAGCTCTATTGCATTATTAGTTTTTTACACCACCTATATTTCCCATTGAGTTAAGATTTCAAATAAATGGTGTTATATAACTAATTTTAGAACTATACAAACACTACAAACTTTCAATGAAACTTTCATTGTTGCCAGCTCTTTGAAAACAAGTGAATGTCAAACTACTCCAGATTTTTTAAAGTCAGCTTCCTAGAAATCAGTTATTTGGCTCGAGGTTAAAAGTTCAATCTCATCATAGTAGTTTGTATTAATATTACACTTACACATATATACAGGGTTGGTCTTGTTTGATTTTCAAAAGACCGTTCTAGGCACTGTATTATTGTGACAGACTTTAAATTACATTTTCTTGATTGATTTTGGGTTCTATTATTGTCATTTGTACTTTTCCTTGCCACTTTCATATACGTTTTTCTTCTCCCATCCAAAAAACAACGAGAAAATGAGTTAATCATATCTAAGAATAAATTATTGTTTATACAACTCGTTGACTTGTGTTAATAAAGTGACATGACACGCTAGAGACGAGCTGCTGAGGCCCCTATCTGGGAATGACGTATTCTCTCCCCTTAATAACATGAGACACAAAGTTATGTTATGGCAATTGTAATCCCCGTTGTCAAGCCAGGTTATATGACCTTGACTTTTATCACTGCCATCTCTTCAATGGATACACTCCTTTATGAAAGTACAGGTTGCCTGAAAATTAGTGAGAAATCATCTAAAGTATTTTCCTCATGAAAAACATAAAAATATTAAAACAATAAAAAAAAACAAGCAATATAAGTAATTGTATGTAATAGCCTCGAAAATAAGTTACAATATGCAACATCAAAACTGAAAATATAGTTCTAAACAACCTAATCCAACAACATTTATAAATGGCAGAGTTAAAATACCCAATTATATACTAAATTCCGGCTCTAGTCATGACACAGCATTTGTCTTTACTGAAATAATTTGAGAAAGTATCAGAAAATTCAAAATCATTGAAGGCTTATTATAAACACACCTCATAATGCTCCTGAACCTTTTTCTCGACCACCTCCTGGTCTGCTATTTGTTTTTTGGCAAGCTTCTGTGCCCCCCTCCATCTCATCACCTCGTGGGCTCGCCTCTGACAAGAGAATGAACCAAGGGGATTAGTTTCACATCTCAGGTTAGATTTTACAAGTCAATAGATCATTTCAATAGTAATACTGGATATACAGCTCTTTGAGAGCCCATTTCACCCCAACAATGGCACCTAACTTAGGTAGGTAATGCTGTAGATGTCACATCGTGGTGCAGTTTTCTGTATTATAATTAAAAATACACACAGTAGAAATGAGATTATCGAAATCAGTTTACCTTTTTTTAAAAAAAAGAGAATAACAATGAAAAACAATTATTAAATAAACTATTTCACTGATCTCAATTTTGTTGTTGTCAAGCGAAAAAGGCAAAAAACTGCACACTTTAATACAATTCCTCGTTTGAGTGTAATTTTAATCGATTAGTTGGCTATGAGATGGACACTTGAGGAGCAAAATTATAAAAATATTTAAAAAAACAACAAGTTATCTATTTTGAGAATTTTTTTTATATGTAATGCAATTCAAAAACTCTAAAATGAACATTAAATATGTTTGGATATTAATTTTGGTATGCTAAGTAAAAGTTTGTAGAAATTAAGACAGGCCAATTGGCTATTTTGCTGATGCTAATTATTAGTTGCTATAAGGCTGATCAGTGATGAGTTGGTTTGTTTTATTTAACATGTTTCAAAGCTAATATGCAGTAATGATATTAAATACAATTTTCCATTTTCTCCCTTTTGTGTTTTTCTTTGTCCCCCTCCCCCCCCTCCCCCCCAATTGGCCAGCTTCCCTCGGTGGGATAAGTTGGCTTTTCCATGAGTGCTGGACTCTCACGTAGCGGTGTTAACCCTTTGGAAAGGTCAGCTACCTAGCCACAGAAATCACTCTAAAAGGGCTTTCAGCCTGAGTTGCCCATTGGGGACCTCGTGGAGGTGGCCTGACCAGCTTTCCAGAAGGTACTAGCTACCAAGCCTACATCTTCTGACAGTTAACCATAGCCAAGATAGGGAATGTCATAATTACCTCCGATTCCACTTCGAGTAGCTCATCTCCAGCTGACGGCAGATCTCTCCATCCTATGACTTCTACTGGTGTGGATGGTGGGGCCTCCTGGATGTTGTGTCCTTGTTCATCAAACATAGCCCGCACTTTGGCCCATGCTTCCCCTGCTACTAGCACTGTCCCTCGACGCAGTGTTCCTCTCTTTATGATCACTGTTGACAACTTTCTGACAAACAAAAATAAATTCATTCACTAGCTTGTTCACCAAGACACAGTTTCATCAAGGCTACTTGTGATGCATTTAATTACCAACATTTTTAACATTCAGCTCTAGATTCTCTATATAGATATTAGGAGAGTACAAGTACTCAAAAATTCGAGTTCAGGTTGAGTTTTAATAGTTGATGACAATTTTACCAAACTAAAAATTTTCAATATTATCTTGAAGATTTTGAGTTAATTTAATATGATTTGATTTAAGATTATATTTCTCAGGGAAAAGTCTTTAAAGATGTAATTTGTTTCACTAAAAAAAAACAATAACTTGTACAGCTAAATTAAATTTAGTTGAAAATTTGAATTTATATTATCAGAACTCTTTAAAAAAATTATATTTGTAAAAATGTGCATTTGTGTTTATAGTTTATATATGATTTAGGGGTCTGCAAATTATTTATTTTTTTCATTCGGGTCAAACTCAAGTCGAGTATTTCAAAAAGCTACCGAGTACGAGTATATTTATAATTTTAAAATGTTAAAATTAATATTTGCTTATTTTAAAAGATTAATAGTATAAGAGAATAATTAACAGTCAATAGTCAAAACAAACATAAGATTTAAATTGCATATCTATAAATGTGAAATTTTAAAAATATATGAAAATAAAACATGTTCTTATAGTAAAAATAACATTAATACTTATGTTAGTAAATAATTTTGAAAAAAAAAATATATATATATATATATATATATATATAAATAAATGGAAATTGTTTTTAAAGTTTTAAAAACACTTTAAAATAAATGGTAAGACAAAATAGTACAAACTTTCTCATATTTCTCATATTGTGTATTATAGCTTCAAAGATAATTTTCAGAAATGGTGTTTGAGTATACTACCTTTATGTAGGTTTTCTTCATAAAACAAACACATCAACATGTAAATCACAATAATAGTTCCCCAAAGTAAGCCTTTGTAGCATTAATTAGTCTATAGGAAAACATATGAATAGCAAGCAGTTAGAAATATGAAATGTTTCATGTTTTGTTTACTAGCCCTTAATGTAATAGTCACTCATGATCACTTATTTGGTTGCAATTAGAGTTCTTTCTGCGCATGCGCCTTATATGGGCTTTCACTCAAAATTATATTATTACACAATTTATTTCAATTTCAATTTAAAATGCATAAAAGTTTTTGTTTTGCACAGCGTCTTATTATCTGTTTGGGTTATAAGCTTATGTACTAATTAGGCTATTGGTTTGAGGGATTATGAAGGTTAAATTTAGAGAAAGTGTATCCACATTTGTAAAAAGGGAGAATGTAAAGCCATTTTGGAAAAAAAAACCTTTAGTACACTGGACCGAGATTCAAATCTTTATTTCTCTGTCACCAGAAGTCTAGTATACTATAAGAGTAGAAGGTTAGACCATGCGGCCACCGAAACAAAGCATAAAAGTTGATGTTCATACTTTAAAATGAAAAATAAGATGGTTATAATAATATTGGTAAAATATGTATTGCAACACTGATCAACACTGATTCTAGACAAGTTAAACAACATAATTGTATAACTAAATAGTATCAAATGCTAGTTTTGTAGTTGAACGTATTAATACAAGTATCAAATATCTTTAGTTTGAAAACAATAAAACCGTATTCTCAATTTTAAATTAAATCTAAATTACAATTTAAGAAAGGAAACATGTAAAACTAGTGAAAATAATTACTATTCAAGTATTTAGTGTTCTACTTAGCTATTTTTGTTTTCAAGCCTTGTCATGGAAATGCTACACCAGGAGTATTCAAAATGGATGAAAATACTGATCTGTCTATCCATCGAAAGTAGTTTTAGAGCTCTATTACATTATTAATGTGAAATTTGGTACTAGTTTTAACAATTTGTTAAGTTACAAAATTAATGATACCTACATCAAAAGGAAGCTCAAAAATGACAAGTTTAAACAACTTTTAAACTTGATCCCAAGTTTTAATGATGAGCTTGGCGCAAAGCTAGAAATATGACTGCTCGTGGAGCCCTAATAGTAATCCATTACTGAAACTTAAATATAAATATTTGTAGCACAAATATTTTTTAAATTATATTCATTATTCACACTCTACTAAAACTATGTTTTCATTTGAACTCAACACAAAAGTGAAAATGCCACTTGCACACATGTGAAAAATAGTTTTTATAGAGAGAAAATATTAACTTTTTTTTACATTAATCATATTATACATAGAATAAGGTAAAGGAAGGTACATTAATTGATTGTATTATGCCTTTCTACCTTTTAGGATAAACAAAAGGCACATACCCTGAAAAATCATTGTGTACTTTTGAATGCACCTAAGCTTAGAAAACTCATTTGACTCAATCCACATTATGCAAATGACATATATTTGCAAATTAGTACATCCTATACATAATTTGATAAGCCCTTTGCCGATAATAGAAATTATGAGGAAATGACTGAACAGATTTTGACAAACGACCACTCATTTTAATGGTTAGGAGTCCAGGATGTCGGGGAAAAATAGTAGTTTTCCCCGAAAACTTGATTTTCACAGGGAATTTTCAGTTTTTCATTCTTTGTTTAATTACCATGGAAATTATTATGTGTTGCATGGTTGTAAATCTCTAAATAAAATACATCTCTTAGGCTAAAATAACTCAATCTTTATTTGTTGGTTCGAACACATCACAATTTTTTCTTTGAATGCTGGTCATAACACATATAAAATGAGCTGCCTAAACTGGATAAACATTTATTTTAAATTGAAATGTTGTTATCGTTAATTCACATTTAAATCAATAATATTGAGCATAATTCAAAAATTCAAAGGTTGAGTTGTTAAATTCATGAAAATATTGTCTATGTTTTGCTTTGCGCAAGATAAAATGCTGTTTAAATATGTTTTGGTGTGTAGTATAAGCTAAAAAACAATAAAATGATCTTGAATAATGTTTAAAAAAATATAGCCATTTTAACTATATAAGTATGATGAGTTTTGGTATTCATTTTTTTCAAATGATGGATTTTGATTCCTTTTAGCAAATAGTAACACAATACAAATACATAAGCTAAGCTATGTTTTCATTTTACCGCTTAATTTTGAGGTTATGATATTTAAAACTAATGTTTTGTGTACTCCAACTATCTTTTCACATTCTTACACAACAATTAGGTTCAGTTATGTTTCAATGTTGATAATTTTGAGGGAATGATATTTCAAAGCATTTTAATATTTGAGTGAAACATACACAAAACCAAACACACACACACACACACACACACACACACATGCGCACACATGCACACACACACACACTATAAAACACTTTTTTCTCATTCTCTCTCTCACACACACTCTCTACCTTCACTTACACTCTTTATCACACAATTCTCTCACATTATTATCATTATTATACTCTCTCTCTTAAGCTCTGTCTAAAATGCTTTCACTCTCAACCACTCTCTCTTTCTCAAATGCTCACTCTCACTCTCTTGAACGTTCTATCTCTTGAACGCTCTCTCTCAAACTTCCTCTATCTCTCTCTCTCAAACTTTCTCAAACTTTCTGAATCAAACATTTTCTCATCTCAATCTCACTATCTCAAACTCTCTCTCTCAATTTTACTCTACATCTCAAACTCACTTTCACTTAAACCCACTCTCTTTCAAACTTGCTTTCTCAAATTCTCTCTTTAACTCCTTCTCTGACACTCTCTATCTTAAATTATCTCTCAATCTAATTTTCTCTCTTACACACCCTCACATTTTCTCTCCCAAAATTTTACACACACACACTCTCTCTCTCTCTCTCTCACACACACACACACACACGCACACACGCACACACACACGCACGCACACACACACACACACACACACACACACACACACACACACACACACACACTCTTTTTCTCTTCTCCCAGTATTTCTCTCTCTAACACATACACATACTCTCACTCGCTCACATTCACCAACACACTTACACTCTCATTTTCACCATCACATTTTATCACTCTCTATATCATATGTCTTAATATACAACGTGTTTCTAAAACATTGCATCAAACTTTGGTAGGATACTCCTTGGGTGAAATTAGAATAATTCTCATAAGCAACCTAGGGTCCATCTTCAATATTAAGGGCGGTATACACCCCTAAAGACAGAGCTAAAAACGACTGTTGTGTGAAATATTATGAAAACTGCTTAGGGTATTACAACGAATCTTTGTATACTACTTATTGAAACCTTGATCATTAATAAACTAAATGTGCTGTTACCGTTACCTACCCCCATCATGTAAAAAAGGGGGGGTTGTAACACATTTTTTCTAAAATAAAATATGTCAGAGTAAGTATTACCAATTTTTACTTAAGATTACAAAACAAGGAATCAAAATTAACAAAAAAGGTGTCTTGGAGAAACTGTCTAGCTTTCCCCGTTTCTGAGATAATCATGCATGTTTAATTTCAAAGACAAGTGTTAATTCCTGCCAAGTAGGGAGCCAATAAAGCTATGTTGCTTCACCCCCCTACTTTCCCCCACTCTTATTATCACTATCTTCCCCTCCCTCCACGAGCAGACTGCATCAGTCCACACGACTTCACTGCATGTTGCACGTATTACTAGTCAAATGGCGAAGTACACAAACGCAGAAATGACAGACATGGTCATGCTGTACGGTGAAGCTAGAGGAAACGCAAGAGCAGCTGCACGGTTGTACCACGATAGATATCCTGCGCAACGTCAACCTTATCACCGGACCTTCACCGATGTCACTCAGCGACTTCGTGAAACAGGTACATTTCAGCTACGAGGGGGAGCTGGTCACCCGAGGAATGTTCGCACTCCAATTGTCGAAGAAGAGGTACTGAATTATGTGGATGATAACGCGTCAACAAGCATACGTGCCATTGCGCATCAAACGAATGTGTCCAATTCCACAGTATGGCGGGTCATGCATGATCAGCTGCTGCATCCGTACCACATGCGCAAGGTGCAGGCATTGGGGCCAGCAGATTATGCTCCTCGACATGAATTCTCCGACTGGTTTATGCAGCAGTGCGGAGTGGTTCCTGATTTCTCCACTATAATATTGTTTTCCGATGAGGCAACATTCACCAGAGACGGCTATTTTAATAGTACAAATAGTTACATTTGGAATGACGTGAACCCTCATGCAACTATCATCATGGGCAACCAGCAAAGATTTTCTGTCAACATCTGGGCAGGCATTGTGGGTAACCATCTCATTGGCCCTTACCTGATGCCACGACGTTTGACTGGCCAAATCTACTACCAATTTCTGAAATTTGCATTGCCACAGTTCCTCGAGAATGTACCGCTCTCCGTTAGACAACGCATGTGGCTACAACATGACGGTGCCCCACCTCATTTCACAAGAGCTGTGCGTGACTACCTCAACACTGCATTTCCTGCCCGATGGATAGGAAGAGGTGGGCCTGTTGCGTGGCCACCACGCTCTCCTGACCTAAATCCGTTAGACTTCTTTCTGTGGGGCTTTGTCAAAGCTTTGGTGTACGAGACAGCTGTTGAATCTGAGGAAGACCTGTTAGCCAGGATAGTTGCTGCATGTGATAAGGTTCAAGAAACTCCACGTGTTTTCGAAAGAGTACGCCAGTCATTGATACGTCGCCTCAATTATTGCAATAACGTTAGGGGCCACCATTTTGAACACTTGCTATGAATCTGCTTTTGAAGCTAGGAACTAAAACATGCAATAACTACAATTTGTATTTCTTAATGTAGCTTTCAATATTCCAGTGAGTGTAATGAATAAAATCCCACCCAAGTGTGTACTGTGTAAGCATAACTCACTAATGTAATAAATAGCAACACATCGGAGCTTAAGAAGAAGGAAAAGTATCAGAGTTTCTCCATCATAACACACAAACCAGCCTTGTTTACCAAATGTACGTGATACATAGTCACACGTGCCGGTAAAAATGGTTAAACGACTGTATTGCGAAATAAAACTGCGATTCTGGCTGCCTACCTGGCAGGCATTTGCACTTGGCTCTGATCTCAAACTTGTGTGATTATCTCAGAAACGGGGAAAGCTAGACAGTTTCTCCAAGACACCTTTTTTGTTAATTTTGATTCCCTGTTTTGTAATCTTAAGTAAGAATTGGTAATACTTACTCTGACATATTTTGTTTTAGAAAAAATGTGTTACAACCCCCCCTTTTCTACATGATGGGGGTGGATAACGGTAACATCACATTTAGTTTATTAATGATCAAGGTTTCAATAAGTAGTATACAAAGATTCGTTGTAATATCCTAAGCAGTTTTCATAATATTTCACACAACAGTCGTTTTTAGCTCTGTCTTTAGGGGTGTATACCGCCCTTAATATTGAAGATGGACCCTAGGTTGCTTATGAGAATTATTCTAATTTCACCCAAGGAGTATCCTGCTAAAGTTTGATGCAATGTTTTAGAAACACGTTGTATATTATTTGATAAGCTCGTTTCCAGAAATAGAAATGATTGAACAGATTTTGACAAACGAACACTCATTTTAAAGATTAGGGAATCAGGATGCCGGTAAAAATAGTGGCCTAAAACTAAAACCCAATTTTCCATCTTTTCCTTCTGTGTGAGAAGTGGTTCTATCTGTACAATCATTCTTTGTTTACATCACCATGGAAACCAATATTTGTGTATAGCTGTATACTGGTGAATAAAATATTTGTATATGTTTAAAAATAATATCAGCTCAATTGTTATGTGAGTGGTTTGGTACAACGAATAGATAGAGATCTGGGAGAGGGGTCATTTTAAGGTTCTCATCGGGATGTGAAGGGGAAAAATATACGTTTTTATTCAAATTACACACTGAAAACTAAATATCAAATAAAGGTTGATAGCCTTTGACGAGTTAAATTTTAACTAAAAAGCAAGTGAAGGCTTACTATATAGATCCTTTCCCAATAAAAAGATTAAAATAAATTTTATCGGAATAATTTGCAGCCATCGCTGCAATGACCCACTAGTATTTTACAATGGCATAAGAGAGAATTACACAAACATGAACTCAAGAACATGTATTAAGAGACACAGGCTTACTAACATTACTATGAGGCAAATAATTGTGAAATATAAATAAGTGACGAAAGATTGGCTTTAATCAAATATTTTATAGCTATATGTTACCAATCGAAATCAAAATTGAAAATTGGGTTAAAATATTTTATTTGGAAATGAGTCCAATAAAAAAGTAAAATATATTTAAATAACTAAGAGATTATTAATACTAAGAAATTCACAAGTAAAATAATGGACTTATGCTAACATATTAAAAAAAAGTTAAATCATGTAAAAGTTTTACTCTTGGATTCAAATTTGAGGCTAAATGCTATTGAATCCAAATCTGTGAAATTTTGAATCTGACAAATTGTACAGTATTTTTGCTATAATACAATAAAGATGA
This sequence comes from Timema podura, assembly GCA_033556935.1. Taxonomy (NCBI): domain Eukaryota; kingdom Metazoa; phylum Arthropoda; class Insecta; order Phasmatodea; family Timematidae; genus Timema; species Timema podura. The sequence goes on along the minus strand of JAVRXN010000008.1, from coordinate 81,825,927 downwards.
ATATATTTATGGTAATTAGATGAAGATGATATTTGGTAAGACAGAATGATAAAAGTCACACTCACCCTCTGTGAGGATCAGTTCTCGATTCTATAACAACCCCTTCCACCAGTCCCCGTGGATCCCCTTTGAGTTCCATAAGCTCAGCCTGCAGCACAATGGCCTCGGTCAGGAGATCAAGATTGATGCCCTTCAGAGCCGAGATAGGTACCACCTGGACGTCACCACCTACATCTTCCACCTGAATACCGTTTTGAACCAGCATGCGTTTGGTTCGCTCCTGCACCAACCAGATTATCCAAAAGTACAGGGGAAGAACAGCGAGATTGATTTAAACAAAAATTAGACCAGTGGAATGGAAGAGAAAGCAAGTAGAGGTTCATATTTTTATAGGTTTTAGAGCATAAAAACATTTTTAACCAAAATAAATCATAGATTGCTTTAGAAGTTATGTTTAGTTTGATTTTCTATTGGAGATGGGATGATTGAATCCTCGCTTCCTCGAATCCTATGGTATTTGAGAGATTAAAAAAGTGTAACAGTAACTAATGACTTGTGTAATTGGGAAAATAACAAAATCACAAAAAGGGCAAAATTTTATTACTAATTAATTAACACAAAACTGGTTCTAGTTTTTTTTAAAGCGTATAAAGATACAGCAAAATTATGTTCATCAGTGGTACTAAGCTTTCGACAATTTTCAGAAAATTCAATTTTAAATTTTTTCACTAAACTGAAATTCAAAAATTCGAATTAGGATTCAAGATTCAAAAGGAAATTTAAGATTGGGTTTTGAGATTCAGATTTGAGAACTATATGATTGGATCCATCCTGATTTCTACATAATATAATAACTCTTACATTTTTTATATTCATTTATCGTGGGCATAGTGGCATTTTAATATGGATTTTTTAAATGAGAGTAAAAAGTTTTGTTAATTTTCCATGACAGTGACAAATATAAAAAAAGCTGTTGGGATGTATCTTCTGAAGCCATGTTTATTTATTTTGGCCAAGTAATTTCTTATAAAAGCTGCAAAAATATTTACCTTAGCTCGCTATAGCTTCCAGTCCACCTTTAAGCTCACAATTAAAAACACAAGGCCTGATCATGTGAATACTGTGAAACATCAGTTTATATATGAACAAGAAATACGATTTGGTTTACTACCTAGTGGAGGAAGGAAATGACATCTGATTTACTAAACAAATTATTACAAAGAAAAACCCAGGGATTATAAAATAAAGTTTGCAACACTACTTATCCTAGTACACAAAACAGCTACCGAGAAGGTTGTTAGTGTATTAAATATAATACCAAAAAGTGTACATTTACAAGTAATTAAGATACTTTCCAGTAACAATTTTCAATATTTATACTGTATATGTCTTACTACTAGTCTAGAAGAACTCATTTATCCCAATGGGATAGGAAATATTCCAATAATTGCATTGAGACCGAGTTAAAAACTATTCAGGAAAAAACTAAGCCTGTGCGCAATCCCAAACTATTAAACAATTTGGGACTCTAAATGTTCCGGAAACTCGAGGGAGAAAAATAATTTCCCAAATGTTTTGGAAAATAAAAATAAAAATAATAATTAAAAAGTTGTAACTAAGGAAAGTCTATCAATGTCAATTAATTTTATTTTCCAATAAGTAGACTGGTACACCAAACTTAAGGGCCTGGATTCAGTGACAAGAGCACATCTGCTTCTGTTCAAGTTAAAAATGATGCAACTTTGCGCTCAAGATGCTCATTTTTTACTTCCTTTGTTTCCCTATTCACTAAACAAGATGCAAACTGGTGGTAGTAATATGGTGATGCTGGGGCTCTGAGAGTACTTGGATTCTGAGCATTGAACCAAATTTGACTAAAGCTCAAGACAGAGATAAAGTTTTGTAGGCTTGTCATTTTCTAACCCTGATCCCGTGAGGAATAGTTATTTCCTACTCTAAAATTCCCCTAGAAAAACCACTTCAGTACACTCAGACTGGATGTGGACTTTAGCCTCCCTATCACCAGCAAACCAGACTAGATTAGACATGTGTTTTTGTGAGAGATTCATCATTGATCTTTGATGGTTCTTATTTGTCTAAAATAAATAAGTTGCACTCCAATGTAGTGTTTATTTAATTCAAGTTTATCATGTAATTAATTACTCAAAATTCATTTAATCTAACAAATCTTACTCGGGTTTTTATGTATAACTTTTTACAATCTACTAAAAAAATATAATTTCTGAAAAAATATTCCCATAATATTTCTATTATATTTTGTAAAATGAAGGTATATGTTTACCTACAATGTCTGCCTCTGGCTTGTCAATCTTGTTTATGGCAACAATTATTGGAACTGAAAAGAGAAAATTCATAACTGAACACAAAATCTGCCAAAAAAAGATAATGTTATACCTAATTATTAAAAATTAGTAATAATTTAGTGCTAAGTGGTTTTCACATATCCCAACTATTTGCAACTTACACTAATGATGTGGAAGGTGGATTTTAAGGAGATGCCTAAGTGTTTTACTGGAGAAAACCTGGGAAAAATCGAGTAGTGAGGCATTAGGGTAGGTAGAATTTCAACTATCCCAAAAGGTTTTGAAAAAGGAGATAAAACATCCCTTTACATAAAAGAGATATAAGATTGAAGTTTTAATAGTAATTTTTTTTAAAGTTAGTGACATGTTAGCAAGTGCGCGAAGCTTTCCACCTAATATACTCAGAGAATCAGGCCTGCGGGGCTCTATGGAGGGCAATGCACACACAAATGTTCAATTCAGCCACTGAAGGTGAACAGTAAGTCGCTATCCTCGTCTCTCGGGTGTTACGTTCTGGCCATACAGAGTGTGTTTCAAAGGTTTATTTCAGAGTAGATTAGTTTAGTTTTATAATTATGACTTGAATTTTTTTTATTTCATATAGTTGTTTTAAATTTCTTATTATATTATATATCAAAAATGTTTTAAGATTTAGTGTATGTACCGTAAAATAAAATGGGAGATGCTGTAGACATCAACAATGAATCTTTCAATTCAGTTGACTTTTAGTTATATAATGTTACTGAGGTTTTGTCTTTTAAATGAAAAGTGCATTTAAAAGAAAAAAAACAGCGAAACCCAAAATTAGATATTTCACAGAAGATATAACAAAAAATAAATAAGTTAATTCATTTTTTATTATTATTATTTATTATTATTATTAGTAGTTAGTGTAAGTAGTAGTAGTAGTAGTAGTAGTAGTAGTAGTAGTAGTAGTAATAGTAGTAGTAGTAGTAGTCTGTACTGTATTACATAATTTCATAAAAATCCCATTTTATACATCGTTAAGTGTGCCCCTTTATGAATGTTCATGACTTAGATTACCCAAAAATTATCATCACACTTCGCCAATGGAAAAATGAAAATGAAAATTAATATTTGGAAAACCATCTCAAGTGCTCCTGGTCAAGATTTGAACCCTCCCCTACATATCTACAACGGCCAATTGCAATGTAAGTTTAGTGTCATATACTGTTCAACCCCGTGTGTCAATTTTTTTTAATTACCTAATTCAAATATGAAAGATAAGTTAAATAAAAAATTGTGAAAATTGGCAAAAATAAACAATAAAAAACATCTGTAAGTTTAGTTTGTATATGGAAGATGGTAAAGGAAAAGTGGATAGAAACTCATCAAAGAGAAAAAATACAATATCCCTTTTACAATGAAAAGAACACACTTATAACTTTATTGCTGCTACTGGACAAAGAGATAATGCCTGTCTCTTAAAGAAAATTGATCGTTACCAGCCAATCTCATAATACAGGCTTATTTCTACCAGAACTTCAAAAGTGAGACGCGGTTTACCTTAAAGAACTTTATATTATATTTTATCACTCAATGTCTATTGATTGTGCTTGTCATTTATGTAATTCATTCCTTTTCTATAAACAAAGACACCAAAATATAAAGATACATGTTTTTACAAACTTTTACTTATCAGGTTAAAATTAATATAAACATATGTTAAAAATTAATTTTAGAATTTCTGAGTGTGATACATAAGTGAAATAAAATGAAATTGAATCTTTTCATAAAATTGATGACTGACCTTTTATATGCAAATAGCAAATTATGTCAATAATAGCAAAAATTACCCGCCTCGGTGGCGTAGTTGGCTAACGCGCCAGTCGTGTTGAGCTCGACCACCAAGGACGGGGAGATCGAGGTTCGAATCTCGGTCGGGTGAACTGAGGGTGGTTTTTCCTAAATGGTTTTCCACTCTCCCTCCACGCAAATGCGGGTTCACTTCCTCAAATTCAACCTTCCCAAATCCTAATCCATTAGTGTAACTAGTACTTAAGCGTATAACCCGAACGGGTAGTAAGACGCGGTGCTAAATAATAATAATAATAATAGCAAAAATTAACAATATTCAAAATATACAAATTTTTACTTAATAGTGTACGACATTGTTATTTGCCTGTAATGGCAGAAAAAATAATATCGAATGCACTATTAAAATTTTATTCTTAATATTTCTATAACAAATCTAAAACTACACTCCTAAAAAAAATTATTTCCCTCCATCAAAGAATATTGTTAAGGAGGAAGTAAAATTTATATTTGACCTGGCTATTTTGACAGACGATGGAGGTATCTTACTAAACTGACCCACTCACAGGCTGGAAACAGTTGATGATGATAATGATTATGACAGACATATTGTGACCAAAGACAAATTTAAGAATTTAAAATTTTCGATAATTTTTCTATCTCCATACCAATTAAGTTTGAGCAATTTTTTTTAGCATTTTTAGTCAGCATTTTTAGTCGACTTTTAATATCGACATTCGACTTTGTACTTAAACAAATCCAATCGTTTTATCTAGTCAATCATTCTATCATTCTTTAATGATTTATTTTTTATCCCCCCTCTGCCCCCCTATTTTATAATATATATTTGGAAGAATGTATACGAAAGGTGGATAGGAAACATACAAGGGAACAAACACAATATGGCTTTTACAGCGTAAATAAGAATAAAGTTCACACTTTACATTTCTGCCACTGGACAAAGAGATATTGGCTGCCTCCTTAAGAAAATTGATCGTTACCACCTAATTTCCCGACCTAGGCTTCATTCTATCAGAACTCATCAGGGAGGAGTGTGAAACGCACAACACAACTTCCTAAAAGAGGAAACCAAAAAACACAAAAGGGAGAAAAAAATATTGGTAAAGGATGATAGGACACTTAAATAGAACATGTAAAAGGAATAACATAAGGACAAACCCAGGAAAAGGAGTTTGGATGTGAATATATAATATATCTCTTTAAGGTTATCCTCTTTAAAACTCAGTGTTACATCTTTATCCAGTGGAAGTAATGTAAAGTGTGAACTGTTATTTTTATCAATGTACAAGCCTTAATGTGTTTGTTCCCCGTTATATGTTTCTATCTCTCTTTCCTGTACCTTCTTTGATATTTAACAAAAGAAAAAAAGATGTTTTCCTCAAAGAACTATGTAAGTTTAGTAACATATTGCATTTCAATTCATAGTTTATATCATAACACAATTCCATGGTTAAACTAGTGAAAATATTGCTACGGGATTATGTTTTGTAGTAGTCATTAATTCCTTTATAAAAGCTTTTTAAGGCTGCTGGAATATTTGCAAAAAACAGACTACAAAGTTTATATTTTTTTGTAGCCACACCAGTTTTAAAGTAAGTGTGCAACATATTTTTTTGTTTTTTTTTTCTAGCGTTTCCTGTACCCTTTATATAGAGAAAATAATAGAAAACTATCTTCACTATTAAATTCTAATTTTTTATCATAATCATATCTTTGAGACTATTAGAGATATGAAACTATTTATCATTGCAAATATGTAGGGTCTATTTATAAAACAATTATTTAAAAACATATTTTTATAAAACCAATCATTTTCAAGCTAAACACAAGTATATATATATATATTTTTAACTTTTCGAATACTAAAAGTAAAGTATTGCGACCGTCAGAAAAATCTAGCTCAAAATGTTGATGGATGTCAACATTTCATGACCCCTGAACCCTAAAAAGTGTTTTTGCAATGCTGTCTGTCTGTGTGTCTATTTAACCCAAAAATTAAGAGTAGTTTAATAACGGGCAAAAAGAGAAAAGTTTGATTTTCTCAAAATCGGCTCAAACAATTTTGATTTAAATTTGTATCTAGGCGTTGATTAAGATTATAAACAAAATGGAGATTTTAACTTTCCAATGAAAATTACATTTAGGGTACTTTACAGATGAGGAAATGTCTGTATCTCTGCAACTATATAAAATACTAAATAGCTTATCATTGCAAAATTGTAGTACTATTAAAAATAATAAACTTATATTTGAAATATATCTTTATAAAACCAATAGTTTCTGAGATATTGGCAAATATATTAAATTAATACAATTTTGTGAGCTCTAGTTGTACAGAGAAACTACTTAATTTTTAACGTAATAATTATCTAATGCCATAGAGTAAGTAAATAAGCAAGTTTCTCAAAAAGTTGATGTTCTTTTTCCTTTAACCTCTTAAGGGAAATGTTTGTACAACAATGATCTATCTCTATCATTTTAGACTCAAGAGTCAATACTTACTTTTCTTATTGGTCTAAATTTATAAATGAGGATTTTGAATGTGATAATCATAAGATGTGCAACCCCTAATAAAATGTCAAAAATTTTAACTGGAAGTCGACATTTTAATACGAAGTATTGACCCTTGTGGACCCAATATCGATCTTTTTTTGGTCTAAATATACTAGTAAGGACTTTAATTTTCTAAAAATAAAATCATAAAATTTAAATCCAGTAGTCAAAAAATGTTTAACCTAAGTATAACACAATTAGTGCTCGGGTTTGCTAATGTATATTATTTCGTTTCACATATATTACGAGTTTTGAGTAAATATCTCCATATTTAACAAGAGTGTGAGAAAGTCCGTGCAGAGTTCCATATAATTTATTTTGTATGATAATGGGAATTGATCAAATTATATAAAAATGAAAAATAAACTAATAAGAGTAAATTTAAGCAAGAAAGCCCACCTAGGCAAAGAGGAAAAATGTGGGAAGAATCCTATGCAAAAAGGAAACTTATTTATCAATTTTCATTATTATAAAATTATTTAGCCATTGGGACACTTCATTTTTAGCATAAACTTTGAATATTCTTTAAATTGAAAAATGACACCAGAATATGGGAATCGAATCTGTGTCCAGGTATAATTTTTCAATGTAAGAATATAATATTTAGATGTGGCTATAGCTGTAATTAGCAAATATAGCCTAATAGCTTGCTATATTTATTTAATCCATCAACTTTTGAGCTAAATTTTCATTATGTCGATGATATGTATCTATTTTTAGCAGAGAAACCAAAAGAAAGCCAAAAATATATTCTGTGTACTTAAAAATAAGTATCTAAGACTGTTGAAAAAAAAAAGTGTGGTTTCAACTAGGGGTGGTCGGGCAGCAAATATTTGTATCGAGCGGGCATTACAGAATTAAACTAGGGCACGGGCAAAATCGGGCAGGCATTTCATTTTGCAAACAACTTTGTCACAGGTCTATAAAGTTTCAAATATAAGTTCAACAGTCTAAATTAATTAAAAAATAAATAAAATAGAAACAACTTTGTCACAGGCCTATTAAATTTCAAATTACAAGTTAAAAACAGTCACAAAATGCAAAATGGCCATTTCCTATTTAATGTTCATTTGATGCATACTTTTCTATTTATATCCTAACAAATCTGGCTAGTAATAATAAATTAAAGTAATGTTAAGAAAACTAATCTAAATAAAGTTTTCACAAGCTTAGGGCCTAAAAATTTCAATGTGGAGATGTTGAATTTGTTATGTTGTTGGCAATGACAGAGAGAATTAAATCATAGGAATCTTGATTTTGCTATGTTGTAGACTTGTAACCTGTGAGAAACGTTATCGTAATTTTGTTGAAAGCAAACATAATAATTTACGAATTAATAAAATATAATAATTACCTTTGTTTAATATTAGTTGAATTGAAATAATTCAACTATAAATACCAGTTAAACATCATTTTTTTCAAAATTTGAATTAGAGGTTAGTGCTAACATGATATTATATACTTACCAAGTTCTTGAGATGCATGATCAAAATACGGGCATAAAAAATACTCGCCTGATATTCCGGGATTTTTAGATGCTCAATTTATCGCTCAAAATTTTGGGTGCCCAACCACTCCTAGTTTCAACCCTACTTTATTTGAAAACAGTAATTTATATTATTTATAGTTTTATTGTAAATTTCCCATCAATTCTTATTCTAAGTGTATTTTTAAAATAATATTTTGTATGAATCCCCAACAGAATATATTATACAAAACACTATATCTTTAAAGAGGAGATTTAAAAAAATAATTGATCTATCTTTTCTAGTTCTAGAGATATAAAATATTTTATGTCACGTAGTCAACTTTGCACAACATTGCCGCTGAAACTTTACAAGTGTATTTAAGTTATATTTGGGCCTCTGTAATTTATTGATTAGATTGTTTTAAAATTTAAGGTATTATCTTAAAACCATTCAAAGATACTATATGCCAAATTTTATCAAAATCTATTAAGGTGGGTTATAAAGCCAGGATGAACTTATATGGAATAATGAATCACCCATGTATGTATTATCAGCGTGAGGAAAGAAGATTTATTCAATGTTAACAGTTAACAAAATTTCAGTAGAACTTGATATTGCTTAGTAGTATACATATTTTAAATATGGTCAGCAAAATTTTGAACAAAGTTATGTGAAACTCAAAGAAATTCAAAACTTTCAATGCGAAAAAACATGTCATGTTAGACAGTAAAGTTTTGAATAAAAAATATCACTTATATTTTATTATGAATTAATATAAACTAAGGTTTATCAATTTTAAAAAAACAATTAAATCTATACAACATTTTGGATATAGTTTGTTGTTAAAAACAACAAAAAATAAAAATAAAAATCTTAATACATTGTTATTAGTTTAAAGAGAACATATAAATAAAATGTCGAAGTCTAAAGGCAATAATAATTAGTTAAATAAATAGCCTCAACAAATTAGCATGGTAGTTATTTAATTTTAAATTTTTGTCATTTTATTAAAATTCCTCTAAGTAAATTCTCTCCCTGTGAATACTAGTACTTTAAATCTGATTGAAAATAAAAAATCAATATACAGGGTCTATACTGGGTCATGAAAGTTCTGAAAAAGTTACTAATTTGAAAAAAAAAAAAAGCTACGAAAGTCCCTGAAAAGTCATGAATTTTCAATATTTTGGCCATAAAGTCAGGAAAATATTTTTGTTTGACTTTCTCATGCATTTTAACAACACATCAAATTCTGAAAATTTAAAAATGACACCTGGTGGAGTAATCCCCACTAATAAGCATAAATAATAGCTCTGGCTATTAATTCTTAACACATCAAATGTCGAGCCACCCACTGAAATTTCAGAATTGAATATTTGAAGTTCAAATATGAATAATTCAAAAAGTGGCATTAGAAAATATTCAAATTTTCAAATATTCACACACTCTTATTGTCAAATAGCTATATTGTGTTTAAAGAATCAATAAGCGTTATTAGAGTTATCAAAAGAATTCCCTTTTAAAATATCTTGAGTTTGAAGTTTTTTCCAATATCCTCTGGAATTTGAGGTTCCCATCACTTATTTTATATAGTGTGTAGACTGTAGAGCTATAACAATTTGGTTCTTAGCTCAAACACTAGTCAGCCACCTTAACAAATACCACTATTGTAATGATAACATTAAATTTATATTATATTAAAAAAAATATAGCTTTATGATAGACCATAGTTAACATGATTACAATAAAATATGCTAAATGTTTTGATGCAAAGTTGAAATTTTCATGTAGCCTAATTAATATAAGTGGTTCATCTTTTTCTGCTGTATGATCAACAGCTCTTTTGTACATTTATTCTATGTTTACATCACCATGCAAACACTGATTTGTGTACGATTTTATATTGCCAAATAAAATATTTCTCAGGGTAAAAATAATAACAAATCAATTCTGAATTAAGTGCTATGGCACAAAAAATTAAATAGAGACCTGGGAAAGAGTTTGTTTTAAAGTTTTCATCGGGGTGTGAAGAGTAAAAATATAAGCTTTTCTCAAAATTAAATACCAAACATTCAAAATCTATGGAAAGTTGATAGTCTTTGACAAGTAAACCTTTAATTAGAAAGTCAAGTGAAGCCATACTTTAAGTAACTTTTTCAAATAAAAAGTTTTGAATATATTTTGCTCTCATAATCTGCAGCTATCGCTGCAACAATCCATAAACTTACTAAAAATTTGATAACTAATGGTCAAAAAACTTTTATAAAAACAAATTAGAACATCTTAGGTCTAAATTCCTTAATACTTTTTTATTTTTCAATTTAAATAAAAAAATTAACTCTCTTATAGTTGGCATAATCAAAATTTAATATTTTAATGCTCTTATTCCATCTTCCTCAGGTAGTAGTAGTACAACCAATATCATTGCTGAAGGAACTGTAGATCTTATGAAGAAAAGCTTTATCTTTGCTCTCTCTCAGTCAACTGTTGCCAAATATACTTGCTCTCAGTTATGTCTGAAGGTGGTGTGCTGAGGCAAGGAACTACTGGAAACCTCGACTAACAAGCGTTGCATAACTTTTCTTATATTTGAGAGGTTATGAAGAAACATTCGGAGAATTTCAACTACACCAGAGAAGTTTTAATCCATACCAATCAAGTTGGCATCACTGAAGACAACATCCTGTTTAGTCTAATTACTACTACTTCCGGAGGAAGATGCTATAATAGCATCAAAATATTGAAGTGTGTGTAAATATGTGTTAGTGTTTTAACTTTTATTTGTGCTCCACCATTTTCATAATATTATATAATTTTATTTATTATCAATTATATTTGAGAGGAGATTGACCACACGAAAACAAGAGAATGTCAACGCTGTTTCCCAACAGTAACCATTCAGTTCCCTCCTAGATTATATTCAGTGTAGTAAGGATGTTCAGCGATAAGAGCATCAAAATATTTAAGTGTGTGTAAAAATGTGTTAGTGTTTTTACTTTTGTTTGTGTTTAATTTTTCTACCATTCTATAATTTTAGTTATTACATATTATATTGTACATTTGAATTTCCACTTTTGTGGTTTTACATGACAGCTAGCAGAAGCGAGCAGATGGTATCAGTAATGCCAACATTGTCTTAAAGTAACTTTTGTCAACATATTTGTAAATAATTTTTATTTGGTAAGTGTCACTATTATTATCACTAAAAATATTATCAATCACTTTTAACAATGCTTCCCCAAGGATTAGAGCATAATTTTCTTTTACATAATCTAATTTAAGAAAAAAAAGTCTAGTTAATTCATTCTAGTTTTTCTTTTAATTCTTGTGGCCATTATAGTTTAAATAGAGCGTGAAATTTTACATTTAATGGTATTATATTCAGTTATTCATATTTTTATAACTGGCCTCGCATATCTTTAACATAAATAAATGGTTTGTGATAATAAAGAGTAAAAAAGATACAAAATGTTTTTGAAATAATATTAAGTTTAAATTTTGTAAACACCGTGTATGGATACGATTCGCCGTAAAAACTGAAATAAGTTCCCCTACGTCATCAACCCGACACCATAGCTTCTATCCCGTGGCCATATTTGTTTTCAGCATTTAAGGCCACTTTTAACGTTCTCTTGTTTTTAATAATTAATTTGAATTAAACAGCAAAAGAAAACTTCAAAACTTAACAACCAACCAAACGGTTATTTTCATAGCCAAAATCTAACAATTTTAAATAGACATTATAACAGTGAATTCTCGTATAAAATACAGTTAATAAAAACCACGTGCGCGAGTACAAATTTTGAAGCGAAAATAATATTTTATACTTGTAAAATTGTAGTTGAGTATTTACAGGCGTATCTTTGCTACCGTTGATAATTTTATTACAACTTTGAATAATACAGTGTCTTTTTTGAATATTAATTCGTCTACTTAGTCTGTGTGTTCTTTTGAGAATATTATTTAGGTGTGAACATATTATCCTTGGAAAATAAACGTTTTTTTAGTGATCTTAGAATAATTATTTATTAAATATAAAATAAAAGCGTGTAATGAAAAGAAAAGCGAGCGTTTCTGAGTGATCGATATACATTATTCGAAAATTTAAGTTTATCAAGACTATTAAATAAATATTTTAACCCCAAGATTGTGTTGTGTTGGCCTCTAGGCTAAACCTCGAGTTTTATGATTTTTATATTATTCCAAATACATCTGTGAAGTGTAATAAAAAAACTTGCGAGTGTTTCTCCAGTGTTGGTAAATAAAATACCAGGCTAAGATTTCAAGTTATAAGTTATTGTATTTTTATTAGAGACTTTGTTATAACTTTAAAAGTAGTGAATTTAAAATAGATATTTGTTGGTTAGGATAGCTTTTGATTTGTCATTGTCATTTATTTTATAGGCCTAAACATATTTTCTTGGATATTGATTTTTGTTTGTTAAATTATTTAAAGTTATCATAAATAGGCCTACATATTAAAACAAAATAATATAAAAGATTGTAAAGGCGAGCATAGTGAATATGTTTTCTTCGAGAATTTCTCTAGAGGTAAGAATATTATTTTTCATTTTATAAACAAAAGTTTGAATTGTTATATAGTACTCACACAATAGCACAAAATGTTTAATTTTTAATTATTACACTACTCATCGGCGTTGACATTTAGTTGCAAGAAGGTCCTACATAGCCACAAAGGTTTTAGTTTTTAAACAGTAGGCTACCACTAGGTTAAGGGACTTAATACAAATATGCTTAGACCTTTATGAAGTGCTCAAAAGGAATAAATCTGTGAGTAAAAGTTGTTTTTTCCACATAACTATACAATATTTAAATAATTAAAGCATTGTAAAGGCCCACTTTTCAATTGATATGACTGGCTTCCAAAATATCGGTTAGGCCTACTTATAATTCTTCAGCCAAACTATTCAATATCAAAGAATCTTGCATTAATATTTGGTTTAGTACTAACGATCACCATAAGTCTATATATTTTTCTATAGGAATACTAGTACATTTAGATTTTTCACATTTATAATGTTATTAATAATACTATTTGTAAAAAAACTATTAAAAATTGTTTATTTATAATCATAAAAACTAATATGGGATTAAATGCAAAATTTAAATTTTTTTTAAATAAAATATAATATTTTAAAATTTTATAAACAGTAATATATTATCACATTTATAATGTTATTAATAAAACTATCAACAAATAATTATTAGTAAAATAAATAAAATTTTAAAAATTATTTATTTATAATAATAAAAACCAATATGGGATTAAATATACTAAATTAAAAAAAATAATATAATGGAAAAAATAAATAATTAATACTAGCCCTAACATCAACATATCAAGGTCAACAATAAATAAAAAATAAATATATATAAATAAAAAATAAATAAAACAGTCATATATGTTTCTTGTATAGACCTCAATTTTGGCTGTCAGAAGTGACAGCTGATAAATAGGCTACATGTTTTTGCAGATCATATGGTTCGGCGGAAGGATACATAGTTACTTTTCAAAGCTATCAGAAGTCAGCTGTGAGCTGTCAGTCAGCACCACAAAAGCTAAAATTGAGGTATATATAGCTTAATCCACTTTATATCATATACATATATAATCCCAATCAAGAGAGTGATCTAACCGTTTGCTTCTCTTGCCATCCTGATGGACTCAATAGTTTGTTCCATAACGCCATCGTCCGCAGCTACAACAAGGACCACTATATCTGTCACATCAGCCCCTCGCGCCCTCATGGTTGTGAAGGCAGCGTGCCCAGGGGTATCTAGGAATGTCATTGTGTCTCCAGAATTAAGTTTTACTGAAACACAATTGGAATCTTCATTTTACACACAAATGCTAAGTCAGACTAGAAATGCTAAACATAAGACGTTTACTTTTATTTATAACATGGGTCAGTAGGGGGATGGATTTTATCAGAGTCAACTGTGCATTTATTTAACACAAAACTGCTTTAAAATTACATATTTATATAGATGTATTCAAACTACATCTCTTGATGTATGTACAAACTTTGTACACATTTTTAGCATACCATATATATTTTATTTCCCTTTCCCAACTACCCAAACTACTATTTGGATTTTGTGGTTTTTCATGGTAGTTGTGTATGCCTATTGAAAAATTATTATTATTATTTAGCACCACGTTTATTACCCATTCTGGTTATACGCCTAAGTACTAATTACACTAATGGATTAGGAGTTGGGAAAGTCGAATTCAGAGGAAGTGAACCTGCATTAGCATGGAGGGAGATTGGAGAACCATTTAGAAAAGACCACCTCCAGTTCACTCGACGAGATTTGAACCTTGATCTCCCCGTCCTCGCCAGTCTAGCTAACACAAAAACCAGCGTGTTCATCGACTACGCCCCAAGGCGGGTCTCTTGATAAAATAGTTAATCTTAGCGAATAATGAAAACTAGACAATTGTGGATGTAGTACATATCAAGCTGCTCACAAATACCCGGATGGGAAGTGATAATACCCCCCCCCAGATTCCCCCCCCCCCCCCGGAGAAAAATTACAATTTTTTTTCCATTACTTTCATCTATAAGTCTAGTATGTTTCGGCTTACACTGTGATTGATATTGCTGCCACTTTAATGAGAATATTTCCATTATACAATTTGTTTCTTCTATTAGTGTTTTAACAAACTCTTTGGTTACTATGGGCTCTTGTCAATTTTGGTTGGTTTTGCAAATTGAAAATGAGCAACCTGGATGTAGATCAATGTTCTATAGGCCTAAGTTGATTGTTTGGGGTAAAATTATTTGCTTTTGAGACGTACATGGAGATTGTGACTCGGGCTTATCTGATTCAAATGCTATTTTTTGGGATAAAATATTTACATGTTGGGACATACTTGGTGATTGTGGGTGTGGCAAGGCGAGTGTTTGGTTTGAAGTTTGTGGCTGGAGCTTGTATGCTTGTGAGGTGATTGATTGATTGACAGGGTAGTTGAGATTTGTTGCGCTTCAGATTCAAGTCTACATTTGTATTCGGCTAGTTCTATTGGGTTGAACAAGTGCTCAAGAAACCTTGTGTTGTCCATGGGGGAAAAGTCCCTTTATTTGCAAAGCCAAATATTATGTTCAAGTGTGTCAAAGATTGTTGCCATACTTCTGAAAGTAGCTGTGAACACATTTCTTTTGGCAAATGACAACTAGTTTTTCCCATTCGAGACTTTCCAAAATCAACCAGTTTTTTTTGTCCCATTCCATTTTAAAGGCAAGAACAACAGTATTATCATGACGTTGCAATTTGTCTGTGAGATAGCTCGAGTTCTGGATGTTGCTTTAAATTGGTCTATTCCATCAGAGATATATCTCTCCAATGGCTACTTTTTAAAATGCAGTTGGGCAATAAGAAATCAGATTTGATTTTCACACAGATGTCAGGTGGCTGAGCCGAAGCAGTTTTTTTTTTGCAAAAATTTTTGTGACTTTTTGGGTGATCTTATCAGTTTTCTTGAACAGAGGGGTGATGATTATCATCATTTATGTGATATGGCATTTATGGCAGATTTTATGGGAAAACTTAATTTATTTAACTTGAAATTACAAGGAAAAAATAAAACAATTGCCGATATGATGAGCAGCTTTTTTGCTTTCAAAAACCAAGAACTGACTATGATTAAGGATCTCGAATATATATATTTGTTTTGAGAGATTTTAAAACATAAGGGATTATTTAAAAAAAAAATTCCAAGGAATATTTTTTTGCTCTGGAAAATACGTAACCAAAATCCAAAATGTTTTTGACGACTTCGAAACCAAATTCAGTGACTTGAAGACAAAATAATTGCACTGCTATGGGACAATTTATGAAAGCTAGGTCCTTAGAAAAATATTTTTGGAACTTTGTTTCCAAAGAAAAGAACCTTAATTTGAAAAAATTCAGTGAACTTATATTCCTGCTATGGATATTTATGAGATTGGCGTTGTCCAATTAGACACCAAGCCTTTTAACCTTGGCAGAAGAGATGAAGGCACATTAATTATTTAACATAAATATTAGTTCATAACTTTTACATTTATTTTAAGGTCTATATATTAATATTCAATAAAACTAGTAAAATTATTGGGTACCCGTCATTTGGCCTAAAGGCATTTGGCCTAAAGTGTAGGATAAATGCCTTTAGGCCAAATGCCTTTTAGGCCAAATGCCTTTAGGCAAACGCCTTTAGGCCAAACGACTTTAGGCCAAATGACTTTTTGTAAAGTTAATTTTTAGACCATTTATTAAAATGTGTTTTGCTGTCTCCGGAAACATTCGTTATGATTTGTAGTGATACTAATAGATGGCGAATTGTGTAGTGTTTAGTTAACTAGTGTATACTACCGTTTTAAAATACGTAAGTCTTTTCTCAATTTACTACTTCCCAAGGTATAGCAGCACGCACGTCCATTAACATGTAGTACCACTTTTGTATGTTGAACTTTTTACATTGCCATGGTTTTATACTAGTTTTTGTACCGTTTTGTACCAGAAATAAAAAGTTTTGTATACGTACCATTTTCTATTAATTAGCACATACATGTGGTCACACAATTTTAATAATTTTGTTTTATTTTGAATTTTGAATTTTTTTAAGTGCCAAAGTATATTTTATTAGTCTTTCTTAGTATATTTGTTTATTAATTTTGCTAAATGAATTAATCATTCTTTTTTTATAATCATATTAACTTACTCGAGTTTGCCCACGGCTTCGCTCACATTTAAGTTGGGTAAATTATCTTATTTCTAGCAAATCATCTAAACCAAGTTTTCTCAAACTATGCTCTTGAGCCTTACATGAACATTAAAAGTAATTGTTAAGACTCTCTTTCTTAGAATAAAATAAATTTTTTACGTTAAAATACAAAAATGAGACATTTATTATTTAATGTATTTCTTTATTTTCTGATAAGAGCTTTGTAGAAGTTTATTAAGAATAGTAAAGATTTGTAAGATATTAATTAATTTTATTGCTTCATAAGCCAAACAGATATTAATTTTTTATTCAATCATAATTTAGCAAGTCGAAGGAAGTGAAAAATTGAAATTTGAAATCCCTCACGCCTCGCAGTTTGAGAAACCCTGATCTAAACTACCAAAAATACAATTTTAGACACGTGTGAGGCGAGAACTTTGTATGTTGATGAAGCCACAATTAACTACTACCTATAAGAAGTAAAATCAATTTATATATACTATATATATAATATATTTATATAATATATATATATATATAGCAGTCTTGCATATATATATATATATGCAGTCTTTGCATCAATATTTGATCGCTTACGCGGAGACATTGTTGAAATGAACACCAAAAGAAATAGTTTAAATTTCCTAATTAAACTTGAATTAATTTGAAAGAATCACACTAGTAAGCACCTCAGCTTATCAAATAAATTGTTCTGTTAGTAATTGTTTCTATTGGTTTTTGAAAATTTTCCCTTCTCCTCCCCAATCATAATTTCTCTATTCTCTAATATTCACATATAGGCCCTCTATGTGGATCATACCGGCCTGTGATATAACTGGATGGACATACACATGCACATTCCGAGGACAAAGGCGTGACGCTCAAGTGTATCTCTGCTACACAGAGGGGGGGGGACAGATTTAACTGTTTCTTTAAATGTTCTTATGCAAAAACATGTCTCTGATGAATAAAAGTGTTATTGTTTGAAAATAGTGAAGTATTATACCACACTTTCCTGAAGAAACATTTACATTAAAGGATATACAATCCAGTTTTACATGTAATACTGTACAGATATGAATAAAACCTTAGATATTCCCATTTCTATGTATTTATCATCAATGTTGTTTACAGTCTAGCACGACTACACTTATATTTAAAGTTGATTATTAGCTTGTATATTGGTTTCAGAAACCATATTATATTGAAAGTTCTATAAATATAATGAACAAGGTATCTTAAAACTTGATTACATTTGTTTGAATGACAAAATTTGAATAGTTGCC
This sequence comes from Timema podura, assembly GCA_033556935.1. Lineage (NCBI taxonomy): Eukaryota > Metazoa > Arthropoda > Insecta > Phasmatodea > Timematidae > Timema > Timema podura. The sequence continues at coordinate 81,807,773 of JAVRXN010000008.1, read as the reverse complement.
ATGCATTCAAACTATCACTTAGGTTATAGGCTTGTGGAAAGTATTATTATAATAATACCGGGTTTTTAAGTTGGCTCATATCTTTCAGAAGCCATATTATGTTGAAATTTCGATAACTATAATGAAACAAGTCAGCTAAAAACTATATTACATTTGTTTGAATGACACACTTTGTGTAGAAGTCTTACGTTCAAATGATAATTTAGGTTATAGGCTTGTAGGAAGTACATTATCTACTAAACCCTGATATTAGTAATAATCCCAATCTCTAAGGCTTTATTTCGTACAAAAATAATATCATATATATAATATTTTGTCAGGATGAATGGCAATTTAAAACAGAAGTAGAAATTTCCTTCTGTAAGGTCCTTTATCCTAACTAAACACAACTATAGGGTAGGATTCTGGTACGAGATAAAGCCTTACAAGTAAGCTTCCTTCAAAAATCATCTTACATATTAGGCTACATCAACTTATTTAAAGAAAAAACTAACCAGTTTTGAACTTTTATATGCTCTTCAAAGCTTTAACTAACATATTTATTTAATTTAACCACTCTCACATTGATGTTTCTCATATATTCAATCAGATTAATGAACTATGTCAAAATGACATATTGCCTTGTATGGGTAAAAGAAAGAAAGAGATACCCGAAAGTTTATTTCTCTCTTACAGAATGGTATGCAGACGACAGCTCGAAAATTTCAGCCACAGATGTCTATCCAGTTATACTATAGAGATCAATGGTAAAAATATCATTTACTAACTTGTCCTGCTTATACACGGACCAAATTTTTTTTACGAAAGTTTATCTTTATTGCTTCATAGGATGTATAGTCAGCTTCGTGACTATTCATCCACACTTCAGCTTCACCTACTAACTTTGAATTAAAAAATGCTATTTTTTGTGCTTCGGTGAGTTTACTATTTTCAAAAAGTCTATCCATCTTTTTCAAAAATTGTACAGCATGCACCCTATCATTATTTCCACTGAAGGTGGGTACATAGTCCATTAATTGATTCTGGATGCTTGTACTAGGTAATACCAAGGCACCAGCAGTAATTAGCGTCCCTTTTTCACTACTTCGTCATATTTTGACTTAGCCTGTTCTAGTTGTTGTTGCATTGGTTCGACTGTTTGTAACGTCTTGTCCACAGTTTCAGTCAAGTTGTCCTTAAATTTGTCCAATTGCTGGTTAACTATTTCCTGTAAGTAAACATCTGGTACTGTGTGTCCATCAAAGAAATCATTTTGGAATTTAAGGTTATCACTACATTTTTGTTGTTCTTTTTCAACAGTCGCAAATCGTTCTGTTAAATGGTGTACCTGTTCTAGAATTTCATTTTTATTTTTATCACAACTTTCCTAGTAGTTTTTTCTTTGGAATTTAAAGCGTCCTGTTTAAGCTTAAAGTTTTCCTTTGCATTTTTAAGTTTTTTTATCTGATCATTCATCTGTTTTTCTGACTTACTATAGTCTTCCCTAAGCGTCTGTAGTTCGTCCCTTACCTGCGTTTGGTCACTTTCAGTCTGTTGTATTTTCTGTAATTTTTTGTCAAAGTGGTTTTGTACTTCTTGAAATTTACCCTGCAATTCTTGTTCTAACCTGTTGAATTGTTCATTTACACCCTTAAATTTTTCATCAATCTTTGTATTTAATTTCTGATTATTTTCTTTGTTTTCTTTTAACTCCTGGCTATTTTTTTTGTAGCTCCTGGCTAGTTTTATCGAACCTTTCATTTATTTTCTGATTTAACATTTCACTCTTTTCACTACTCTCTTTAATTTGCTGACTTAACTTTTCACTCTTTTCACTACCCTCTTTAATTTGCTGCACTAACTGCATTAATTTATTAGGTTATTTGCTGATGTTTGTTGAGCTACACTTCCTACCTTTGAAACATTTTCCACCCCCCTTAAGTCTTCTTCTTTATGAACTATTGGTTCAACTACTTTCTCATGTTGTTCACTTTGTTCTTGATCAGATAGTTCTAAACAAGAATGTTCTTCAACCATTGGTTGGGTATATTGCGTTAGGGGAGGATTATCCTCACTGCTACTACTGTCTATCTCTTCCATATTTAATGAAGTTTTGCTGTTGATGACTTACGTGAGATTTTCCTTGCGTACCTCACCTGAAGTCTAGAAGCTTTGGACCTTATTCTGAATCTACCTGGTTTCGAACTCTTCCCTCTGAAGTCACCTGGTTTGGAGCTTCTTCTTCCAAAATCACCTGGTTTGGAGCTTCTTCTTCTTTCTTAAGTCACTTTTTTTTTTGTTGGTTTTTTTTGCGTAATAAAGCACTAAGTTGTTTGCGGCACTTTCACTGTTCTTTGAGCACTCACTTTCTCGGGTTGTGAAAATGGATTTAATTTTATTATTTCAGTTTATCAGGCCCTCCACGTTGGGAAGCCATTATTGTAACGTATAAAAGTTAGCCTGATATATTAATGTTCGTTCGCCATCATTAGGGTGATATTTGATATAATGATTGAATTGGGTCCAAGTTTGCTATCCTGTATTATGGTAATCAAAAGGGGATAATGTCTTATTTTATAAATTAAAAGTTCTGGTCTTTTATAGTTTTTTTTATATTAAGTAGATAAACAGTTTTTGCTAGATATTTCACACGTTGTAAATATTAATTTAAAAACCCGACTATTGTATTATGTGTATGTTAATTCCCGGCACGTGAAATTTATCATAGACCCAACCCACACGGCTCCTCGTCAGGATTGCAAGTGAAGAGATGCGTACTTTGATGTAGGTATATCTAGTGACATCTCCTTCTCGAAACTTCCCAAAAGAAAGAAAGGTGTGGTCATCCAGGTGCGTCTCTGTCTACAAAACTGAGTTCGCTTTCAAACAGAGGCGTAGAAAGATGTCCCATAACTTGCAACTTAACACAAATAAATTTTACTACCCGCTCGTATTTATAATATCGTAATTTTGAATATAGATGTGAATAATAAATTATTTAGATGTATAATTCCATATCATTACAACATATATATACAAACACGTATATATACGGGCGCATTACAATTGGGCCACGTAAACAAGTTATGATCTCCGTTTGACGTCTACATATTTACTGGCAAAATTTATTTAATGCGTCACTATTATATATATTAATTATTGATATAGGCTTCCACTTTCATTTTGCCTTTCGAAATAAGTTGTCAAAAGTCCCCAAGAATATTGTTTTCTTATTGTTTTTCGTTAACTTTATGACCGTGAGATGTATTAACAAAAGGAAATAATATCGGAAATCTATACATAAAAAAGGTGATATAGTGTTGGGGATGCGGCAGTTGGCCTAAAAATGAAACCAAAAGTCATTTGGCCTAAAGGCATTTGGCCTAAAAGAGGCATTTAGGCCTAAAGGTTCAGTTTGGCCTATCAAAGGCATTTGGCCTAAAGGCATTTGGCCTAAAATGTAAATTTAAAACCTTCGGCTATCTTCGGAAAGTAAAAAGTACTGTTAGTTGTTTCATCTGAATATAGATAGCACAACTGATGCAAGGTAGTTACAATATTTCTAAAAACATTGACACTATCCTACATACAACTAGATCAGTTCACAAAACACTATATCACCTTTTTTATGTATAGATTTCCGATATTATTTCCTTGTTAATATATCTCACGGTCATAAAGTTAACGAAAAAAATAAGAAAACACCATTCTTGGGGACTTTTGACAACTTATTTCGAAAGGCAAAATGAAAGTGGAAGCCAATATTAATAATTAATATATATAATAGTGACGCATTAAATAAATTTTGCCAGTAAATATGTAGACGTCAAACGGAGATCATAACTTGTTTACGTGGCCCAATTGTTATGCGCCCGTATATACACGTGTTTTTATATATATGTTGTAATGAATGGAATTATACATCTAAATAATTTATTATTCACATCTATATTCAAAATTACGATATTATAAATACGAGCGGGTAGTAAGATTTATTTGTGTTAAGTTGCAAGGTATGGTGACATCTTTCTACGCCTCTGTTTGAAAAGCGAACTCAGTTTTGTAGACAGAGACGCACCTGGATGACCACACCTTTCTTTCTTTTGGGAAGTTTCGAGAAGGAGATGTCACTAGATATACCTACTTCAAAGTACGCATCTCTTCACTTGCAATCCTGACGAGGAGCCGTGTGGGTTGGGTCTATGATAAATTTCACATGCCGGGAATTAACATACACATAATACAATAGTCGGGTTTTTAAATTAATATTTACAACGTGTGAAATATCTAGCAAAAACTGTTTATCTACTTAATATAAAAAAAACTATAAAAGACCAGAACTTTTAATTTATAAAATAAGACATTATCCCCTTTTGATTACCATAATACAGGATAGCAAACTTGGACCCAATTCAATCATTATATCAAATATCACCCTAATGATGGCGAACGAACATTAATATATCAGGCTAACTTTTATACGTTACAATAATGGCTTCCCAACGTGGAGGGCCTGATAAACTGAAATAATAAAATTAAATCCATTTCACAACCCGAGAAAGTGAGTGCTCAAAGAACAGTGAAAGTGCCGCAAACAACTTAAGTGCTTTATTACGCAAAAAAAACCAACAAAAAAAAAGTGACTTAAGAAGAAGAAGAAGCTCCAAACCAGGTGATTTTGGAAGAAGAAGCTCCAAACCAGGTGACTTCAGAGGGAAGAGTTCGAAACCAGGTAGATTCAGAATAAGGTCCAAAGCTTCTAGACTTCAGGTGAGGTACACAAGGAAAATCTCACGTAAGTCATCAACAGCAAAACTTCATTAAATATGGAAGAGACAGACAGTAGTAGCAGTGAGGATAATCCTCCCCTAACGCAATATTCCCAACCAATGGTAGAAGACCATTTTGTTTAGAACTATCTGATCAGAAACAAAGTGAACAACATGAGAAAGTAGTTGAACCAATAGTTCATAAAGAAGAAGACTTAAGGGGGTGGAAAATGTTTCAAAGGTAGGAGGTGTAGCTCAACAAACATCAGCAAATGACCTAAATGCAATATTAATGCAGTTAGTGCAGCAAATGAAAGAGGGTAGTGAAAAGAGTGAAAAGTTAAGTCAGAAATTAAAGAGAGTAGTGAAAAGAGTGAAAAGTTAAATCAGAAAATAAATGAAAGGTTCGATAATACTAGCCAGGAGCTACAAAAAACTAGACAGGTGCTACAAAAAAAAAATAGCCAGGAGTTAAAAGAAAACAAAGAAAATAATCAGAAATTAAATACAAAGATTGATGAAAAATTTAAGGGTGTAAATGAACAATTCAACAGGTTAGAACAAGAATTGCAGGGTAAATTTCAAGAAGTACAAAACCACTTTGACAAAAAATTACAGAAAATACAGCAGACTGAAAGTGACCAAACGCAGGTAAGGGACGAACTACAGACGCTTAGGGAAGACTGTATTAAGTCAGAAAAACCGACGAATGAGCAGATAAAAAAAACTTAAAAATGCTAAAGGAAAACTTTAAGCTTAAACAGGACGCTTTAAATTACCAAAGGAAAAACTACTCAGGAAAGTTGCGATAAAAATAAAAATGAAATTCTAGAACAGGTACACCATTTAACAGAACGATTTGCGACTGTTGAAAAAGAACAACAAAAATGTAGTGATAACCTTAAATTCCAAAATGATTTCTTTGATGGACACACAGTACCACATGTTTACTTACAGGAAATAGTTGACCAGCAATTGGACAAATTTAAGGACAACTTGACTGAAACTATGGACAAGACGTTACAAACAGTCGAACCAATGCAACAACAACTAGAACAGGCTAAGTCAAAATATGACGAAGTAGTGGAAAAAGGGACGCTAATTACTGCTGGTGCCTTGGTATTACCTAGTACAAGCATCCAGAATCAATTAATGGACTATGTACCCACCTTCGTGGAAATAATGATAGGGTGCATGCTGTACAGTTTTTGAAAAAGATGGATAGACTTTTTGAAAATCGTAAACTCACCGAAGCACAAAAAATAGCATTTTTTTATTCAAAGTTAGTAGGTGAAGCTGAAGTGTGGATGAATAGTCACGAGGCTGACTATACATCCTATGAAGCAATAAAGATAAACTTTCGTAAACGATTTTGGTCCGTGTATAAGCAGGACAAGTTAGTAAATGATATTTTTACCATTGATCTCTATAGTATAACTGGATAGGACATCTGTGGCTGAAATTTTCGAGCTGTCGTCTGCATACCATTCTGTAAGAGAGAAATAAACTTTCGGGTATCTCTTTCTTTCTTTTACCCATACAAGGCAATATGTCATTTTGACATAGTTCATTAATCTGATTGAATATATGAGAAACATCAATGTGTGAGTGGTTAAATTAAATAAATATGTTAGTTAAAGCTTTGAAGAGCATATAAAAGTTCAAAACTGGTTAGTTTTTTCTTTAAATAAGTTGATGTAGCCTAATATGTAAGATGATTTTTGAAGGAAGCTTACTTGTAAGGCTTTATCTCGTACCAAAATCCTACCCTATAGTTGTGTTTAGTTAGGATAAAAGACCTTACAGAAGGAAATTTCTACTTCTGTTCTAAATTGCCGTTCATCCTACCAAAATATTATATATATTATATTATTTTGGTACGAAATAAAGCCTTACAGATTGGGATTATTACTAAAATCAGGATTTAGTAAATAATGTACTTCCTACAAGCCTATAACCTAAATTATCATATGAACGTAAGACTTCTACACAAAGTGTGTCATTCAAACAAATGTAATACAGTTTTTAGCTGACTTGTTTCATTATAGTTATCGAAATTTCAACATAATATGGTTTCTGAAAGATATGAGCCAACTTAAAAACCCGGTATTATTATAATAATACTTTCCACAAGCCTATAACCTAAGTGATAGTTTGAATGCATGGCAACTATTCAAATTTTGTCATTCAAACAAATGTAATCAAGTTTTAAGATACCTTGTTCATTTGTAGCGTCCTCAGAAGAGGAGGCCACAAATAATACAAGGAAAAATACAAAAAAAAAGGGAAACAAAAAGAGTGAGTGCTCATGAGTTTAAGATCTGAAATGTTCTATTTTGAGAAACATTACACATCGAATCTCGCCACTCCCACCTGTTACTGAGAGGATCAACAATAAGGGGGCCGTCTATCTCAAGAGAGCCCTAAAATGCATCGACCTGCCTAATACTTGAATTAATAAATAAAGGAAATTAGAACAAAAACCTAGGACTTGAGGTGATATATTATTATTAATATTAAAAAATAAGGATAAGTCGTGTTGAGTCAATATTTATTATGGACAGCACAACCCAATATTTAACAGCTCTATTTAGTACCAACATTGTTGTTATGACAATATAAATAAATAATGTAGAAGTGCTTTGGAACATTATAAGAATATTAGCCCATAAGAATGGGTCCGGGCAGGAATGATATTCTGCCTAATTAAAAGCTAACATAAGAATAGTATCATTAAATATGAAAACAATTGACTATTACAAAAAAAAAATAGACAAGATAGAGAACTTTTAAAGTCGTAATTATTTCAAAAAGTCAAATAGCATATAATTAATTTTCAATAGAAATACCTTTTTCTAATTCTAAAACTTTGCTCATAACAATTACGTCGCGATCAAGTCGCAAGGAAACCTAAGCAAGGATACAAATAAGTTAACTTGAAGATCCACGTATATAAAAACCTGAATATCAGTAAATATGAACAATACCATCAATCAAATAATTATTAACCTTGCCAATAATGATTTTGCTCACCGGCACTGGCGAGTTGTAAAATAACAACATAGACTAAGTCCAATAAGTGACTATTTCACAAGATACTCAAGTACAATTAACAGGTCGCAAATTAACCCCAAGGAATCTAAGTAAAGATACTAAACTGCGTACCGATAAGATCATCTAATTTCATCATAACAGTTAAAGTTAACTGTGCCACTAACATAACAATTTGTACAATTCATAAATCATGACTTCGCTCAATCAGCACTGGCGTGTTGTAAAAAGACAACATAGACTCTAAGTCCAATAATACAATATTCCTCTATACGAAACATTAATAAATTTTAGCGTTCTATCGTTATCAATACAATCAAATTATTATATCTCAATCGGCGACTAGACGCCATTTCTAAGTTAAACAGCAAGACTCATATTTACATTTTAAGTTTTAGTTTTAATAAAAAAAAAATGAAGAAGTCAAAAAGGAATTTTGAAATATATAAATAAATATAAAAAAAAAGGTTAAATTTGCCGAGACAGAATTTCAGTTCTTACATTTTAGTCGTAGAAAGCCGAAGCTTATCCTAGCCCTGTTCCAGCTCTGTCCCAATTGTGAGGTTCATTGGATCAGACACAAATATATATACAGTTAAAACACAGGGGGGAGGAATGACGGGTAATCAAGCGGGGAAACCTTCTGGAATACCGAAGGAACAATGGTTTGCGCATTTCTACAAGCTTCGGGAAGGTTCTTTTCCCATCGGGAATCTTCTACAGGAGAACACTGCGCAAGTCCAGTGAACACGTGGCTCTCGCTACACAGTCGTTCAGCCCACCAGGTTAGTGTCTTTTTTTCTTGGGTCAGAGAAGGTGTGTCTAGCTGAACTTACGTCGTTCTTCCACGCTGCCTTCGATCACAGAAGAATGGGGTAAGATCCATCTTTTGACATTGGTGTTATTTGTTTAGCGAACCATCCGATGCTACACATTATATTTATAGAACTTTCAATATAATATGGTTTCTGAAACCAATATACAAGCTAATAATCAACTTTAAATATAAGTGTAGTCGTGCTAGACTGTAAACAACATTGATGATAAATACATAGAAATGGGAATATCTAAGGTTTTATTCATATCTGTACAGTATTACATGTAAAACTGGATTGTATATCCTTTAATGTAAATGTTTCTTCAGGAAAGTGTGGTATAATACTTCACTATTTTCAAACAATAACACTTTTATTCATCAGAGACATGTTTTTGCATAAGAACATTTAAAGAAACAGTTAAATCTGTCCCCCCCCTCTGTGTAGCAGATGATACACTTGAGCGTCACGCTTTTGTCCTCGGAATGTGCATGTGTATGTCCATCCAGTTATATCATAGAGATCAATGATTTTTACAGGCCGGTATGATCCACATAGAGGGCCTATATGTGAATATTAGAGAATAGAGAAATTATGATTGGGGAGGAGAAGGGAAAATTTTCAAAAACCAATAGAAACAATTACTAACAAAACAATTTATTTGATAAGCTGAGGTGCTTACTAGAGTGATTCTTTCAAATTAATTCAAGTTTAATTAGGAAATTTAAACTATTTCTTTTGGTGTTCATTTCAACAATGTCTCCGCGTAAGCGAGCAAATATTGATGCAAAGACTGCATATATATATTATTATATATAATATATAATATATATATATAAATATAAATATTATATATATAATATAAGATTTTACTTCTTAATAGGTAGTAGTTAATATTGGCTTCATCAACATACAAAGTTCTCGCCTCACACGTGTCTAAAATTGTATTTTTGGTAGTTTAGATCAGGGTTTCTCAAACTGCGAGGCGTGAGGGGATTTCAAATGAGGTGTGAACCAATCTTTTCACTTCCTTCGACTTGCTAAATTATGATTGACTAAAAAATTAATATTCTGTTTGTCTTATGAAGCAATAACATTAATCAATATCTTACAAATCTTTACTATTCTTAATAAACTTCTACAAAGCTCTTATCAGAAAATAAAGAAATAAATTAAATAATAAATGTCTCATTTTTGTATTTTAACGTAAAAAAGTTATCTTATTCTAAGAAAGAGAGTCTTAACAATTACTTTTAATGTTCATGTAAGGCGCAAGAGCATAGAGTTTGAGAAAACCTGGTTTAGATGATTTGCTAGAAATAAGATAATTTACCCAACTTAAATGTGAGTGAAGCCGTGGGCAAACTCGAGTAAGTTAATATGATTATAAAAAAAGAATGATTGATTAATTCATTTAGCAAAATTAATAAACAAATATACTAAGAAAGACTAATAAAATATACTTTGGCATTTAAAAAAATTCAAAATTCAAAATAAAACAAAATTATTAAAATGGTGTGACCACATGTATGTGCTAGTTAATAGAAAACGGTACGTGTACAAAACTTTTTATTTCTGGTACAAAACGGTACAAAAACTAGTATAAAACCTTGGCAATGTAAAAAGTTCAACATATACAAAAGTGGTACTACAGGTTAATGGACGTGCGTGCTGCTATACCTTGGGAAGTAGTAAATTGAGAAAAGACTTACGTATTTTAAAACGGTAGTATATACTAGTTAACTAAACACTACACACCTCACCATCTATTAGCATCACTACAAATCATAACGAATGTTTCAGGAGACAGCAATACACATTTTAATAAATGGTCTAAAAATTAACTTTACAAAAAAGGCTAATTTGGCCTAAAAAGTTCATTTGGCCTAAAAGCATTTTGCCTAAAAGCATTTGGCCTAAAGGCATTTGGCCTAGCATTTAAAGGCATTTAGCCTCACTTTAGGCCAAATGCCTTTAGGCCAAATGACGGGTACCCATAGTGTTTTGTGAACTGATCTAGTTGGATGTAGGATAGTGTCAATGTTTTTAGAAATATTGTAACTACCTTGCATCAGTTGTGCTATCTATATTCAGATGAAACAACTAACAGTACTTTTTACTTTCCGAAGATAGCCGAAGGTTTTACATTTACATTTTAGGCCAAATGCCTTTAACGCCGCCAAACGCCTTTAGGCTAAAATGGACTTTAGGCCAAACGCCTTTAGGCCAAATGACTTTTGGTTTCATTTTTAGGCCAAATGCCTTTAGGCCAAACCTTGCCACGCCGCGTCCCCAAATTATTTACCTCAAACACATGCATAAACACAGGTTATACCTACAGAGCATAAACGACATAGGTATGGCATTGGATGAAAAGTTTTGGACGAAGAAACTTGAAATTGTAAATTAGATCTATAGGAGTCGAGGAGGGGAATCCTCAGTCCCAATCAAGTTGGCCCCACCCCTCATATATATATGAATGAAAATAAAGGGGAAATAAAATTATTATATTCTTGAATCTGTTACTGAGAAATATGTCTATCATAATATTTACTACAATAATAAAATTAGAAACAAATAAAAATCAAATTTGATTTAATACCGAAAGGACAAGCAAAAATTAAACTATGTTCTGGGCTGAGTGTGTTCATGTATCTAATATACCAATGAATCGGCCATTAGATGGGTTCTTGAGAAATAATACAAGACACCTGCAGCGGTGAGCTAAGGTGTCAACCTAATCTGGTCTACCAGTACTGGGGAGGTTGGGATTTGAATCCCAGCCAGCTTACAGTAAGGAGAGTATTTTTCTAGGAAGTTTTCCCCTCACCCTCCATCTAAATTCCCTTTAAACTCTAGATTCCTCTTCCCTGGCACTTAGTGTGGATATAGCGATAACCCGGATTTGAAGCAAGAAATAGTGCAAAATTAAATTAATTGAATTTAAATTAAATAAACCTGGTAAAACTGAAAAATAACACTTAACCTACACCAGTGAGCTTAGTAGCACTAATAGCTGCACTATCTCTGAACAAGTGAGATAAATGCAACCTGAGAAAGCCCCAATGTGTTGCGTGATGCCACCAAACTCTGAGGCCACTACTGTAGTGTTCCTCAGGGAGTCGAGAAGAGTAGTTTTGCCATGATCCACATGCCCCATCACGGTGACCACCGGCGAACGCTTAACCAGCACAGAAGGATCAGGCGGGGGTCTGAAATTATTGGTAAATATACATACTTTAAAATAATTAAAATATTGGTCTGTAATAAGTATTTAAATATTTGAAAGAATGTCATTGACTGAAATATAAAATAATGAAAATTGTTATTTTTTAATTGATGCTTGTTTCATCCCACAGAAAAAAAAGACGTTGATTTACTGTGTTGATCCTTTTTTTTTATTTATTCCTCTTAAATGTTCATATAATTCTTTACCAATTTCCTTTTATTCCTTTTATGTTTCTCTGTTGAGTAGTTGCGTTGCGCATCTCACACTACATCCTGATGCGTTCGAATAAAATGAAACCTAGTCAAGTAAGAATAGATTTTCTGCAGTCCCTTTGTCCAGTGGCAGCAATGTAAAGTGTGAAACGTGTTCCTCCTCTTTTCATTGTAAAATCCAGTTAATACCAGAGAGGAAATGAATCCATTTTTTCTCAAATCTGAGCCTTAATTTTTTTTTCCTTACTACCTGTTTAGGTTATACACATGATCTGGAATTTTAATCTTCACTTTAACTGTAAATCTAAAATTAAAAACCAAATCTTGGAAAATATCAGGGCTATTTTAGGGACATTGGGGTACTTTCAGGTAAAAAAAGAGCCAAAAATAGGGATCTCGTAAAAACTAAGGGAACAACCAAAATGTAACTAAAAAAATACTGCCACTAAGTTGTTCAAAGAAAATAAAAAGTTTTTTCAACTCTTTTCAATACATCCTTCCTTGTAACTCTACGTGACATGACACTGTCTATACTGCCATGTGTTGAAACTATTCTTTCTGCTACGTTGTGTTTGAAGATTTGAGTTAGTTCTTAAGGCCTAGCTGGAGTGTAAAATAAATGTATGTACCGGTATTTATAAAATAGAGTTGGTTGTATAGTTTGAACTCAAAGGGATTTATTACCAGTTATTATGGTGCTTAGTTTAATAATTATGTCTATTAACAAGGGATGGACACTTCAAATCCTCAAATCCCTCAATTAGTCTTTAAGGATATTCAAGATTAGATTATTCAAGAAAAACTTGAGTCAAAATTCTAAAAAACAAAATCCAAATTTAGGATATTAATTATTTTTAAAGCTATTTATAAGTTTACTAGTGGGTTAGTCCAATGTCATTACACGACAAATCTAAAAACTAAAGTCCAGACCATAAATTTACCACTTGAGCTGAAAAAATCATACCAATCTGTGAATGTTCTCTTATGCTTATTATATTTTGATTTGAATTCAAGATTTATAGGTAAAGTGAAGATTAAAATTTGAGATTCAAGTGTATAGCCCAGGACTTATACCTGGTCCCAAAAGCCGTTAAAATTTCGTAAACTGAAACAGAGTCCCTAAAAGTCTCGTTTTTTAACACTAGGTTCCTAAAGTCACTAAAAATGGTATATTAGTAATGTAAATTTGGGTGTTTTTCAGTATATTTGTTTAGGTAAGTTGCAGCAATTTAGGCCCGATGTCTTTAGAAATTGCTAAGTTTGAACCTTTTGTCCCAGGCACAATGTTAAACTAACACTTCAGGGCCCTTTCCCCCTTGTTAAGTTTTTTAATCTTTCTGCCCTGGAGTATTTTCTCTTTGGTTGGAATTTCTTCCCTTTCTTGTGGTAGCTGTATCGTTTCCACCGTAGGTCTCCCTCTTGTCCACTTCTTGTTGTTTTTTCCATCCCAAGAATGTAAGGTTATTAAAGGGCTAGGATTGTTCTGTCTAGTTTCTATATAATTATATGCTTAGTATTTTTTAGGGCTACTAATCTCTCGCAAAGTTACCAGAACCGAAACAAAACTTCTCAAAGTGGCAAGGATATAATACCTTTTATTGCCTGATCGAAGAGTGGAAGATGAGGAAGATGATTAGAGCAGAAACACTCATAAGAATTGATGATGGTGACCTTGAAACATTTTGGAAATAAGTTTTTGAATTAAAGAATGTAATGAATGACACAAAATACAAGGAAGTAACCAAAGTAGTTAAAGCCTGTATTTCATTGCCACATGGTGAGAGAGGCTTTCCATCATCTGGATATAATATGATTACAGAGTAGACAGCTGCTATGAAAGAGAAAGCTATGAATGCACAAATGAATGTCAAAGATGCCTTGAATTCTTGTGGCAATAAGTCTGCTTGTGTTCCAATCACAAAGGAGCTCATTGCCTCTGGAAGAAATGCAAGTATCATCAGTACCAAGAGAAAACCAAGCTCAGAGAAAAGAGACTTAAGTAAGATGAAGAGAGAGATAAAGGGAAAGATCAAAAGAAGAAATATTTAGAGAAGAAAGTGAAGAAAAGAAGGCTTTTGATCTAAAGAAATATTTTGTTATATAAAAAAAAAGAAGTCCATAAAAAGAATGCAGCTAACAAACTCCTTGAACAAACATCATCATGTATTGTATCTTCACTGAAAACAAAACATCTTTGAAGAACTGCAGGTCATGGGCTATTGGAAGGACGTACAGTTTTTAAACTCAAAGAGAACAAGGCCAGTAAAGAAACATACCTACAAGCAAATACATTAGAAAAAAAGCATCATCTCTATTAGCGTCATTTTTTGAGAGGTTTGCAAAGAAAGAAAAATAAAGTAGTAAAACATTGCCATGTCCCGTAAAGTTGCCAGAGTAAACAGTGGCAGTATAAACAGTGTCATGTCATGTAAAGTTACCAGAGTAAACAGTGGCAGTATAAACAGTGTCATGTCATGTAAAGTTACCAGAGTAAACAGTGGCAGTATAAACAGTGTCATGTCATGTAAAGTTGCCAGAGTAAACAGTGTCATGTCATATGGAGTTGCCAGAGTAAACAGTGGCAGTATAAACAGTGTCATGTCATATGAGTTACCAGAGTAAACAGTGGCAGTATAAACAGTGTCATGTCATGTAAAGTTACCAGAGTAAACAAGGTTTATTAACAATGAACCTGTGATATGTTCTCACACACTTGGTCCTCCATTTGACCAATCATACACAGGCTCTGCATTACATACCGGTATATCACATGGGAAATGTATCTCTGTGATGCCTGAGCAAAGAGTGTCCTATTGAGTATGAGAACCTTTTATTGTTAAGGTTTAAACTAACGCTTCTTACCTTTGAAGCACTCTATGACACCCACTAAGTATAAACTATCTGATAGTAAAGTTACAGTCCCTGCTTGAACCCACAAGTTTGTTTGTGTGATGAGATTTTATCAGGCACTTACTGTCTCACAGCATCCCTGTCCTTCAATTTATCAGCTTCTCTCAAATCTGGAGGTGCAACAACACGAGGTTTCATCCCAGATTTCTTCACAATGTCCTTTATAACCTGAAGATTATCAATAATAGACTCTGGTTTAGAGTAATCAATTGAGTTGTCCACATACATCATAGCTTCAAAAACATGATCTGAAACATTGTAAAAATATATCACCAAAACTAAAGAATTATTACATAACTAAACAGGAGTGAACCCCTGTTTTAAAACTGTTTTGAATGCTATAGATAGACATCCACTTATTATGCAACTATCGACAATGAGTCAACATGTTAACCTAAGTAAATGAAGCAAGTTTATGAATCTGTGTTCTAAGCGAGAACCTCTCTTTCATAATTCTCAACTTTGAAATTATTTTCCTAAACAATGTTTTCAAACAGGAATATAATAAAGATTCGGAAGATACATATCAGTAAACCAAAACTATGCCCAGTGTCGTTTTGGGGCCATGGTGTGAACACAGTATACTATAGTACCCCTTCCAACACTTCATTAAAAAATAAACAAATACCTTCCATTTACTTATTTACCATTTTAGCACCCCGTTTTATTACTCGTTTGGGTTATATGTCTATGTACTAATTACAATTATATGTTTGGGATTAGGAAGGATTAATTTAGAGGAATTGCATAAATATTTGTGTGGAGGGAGAGTGGAAAATCACCCTCAATGCACCCGACCAGGATCGAACCCCAATCTTCCTATCTTCAACAGTCTAATTTATTGCAAGAGTAGTGCCTTAATCCATGTGGTCACTGAAACAGGTATTTATTACTTACTCTATGGCATTAGTCACCCAAAAGTTCATTGTCGCACTTACAAAAGTATGCCACCTATCCCTATCTTGAGCTAGTTCTACCCAGTCCACCTCATTACACCCAATATCTCCAGTGACATAACAGACTAAGCTTGCCCCTCTCCCCCTCCGCAAGATTTATGTTTGGGTCCTCTTATCCAAATCCTCTCATACCTTAATAAATGTTAATAATAATACTATAAATGGTTATTACGGTAGTCCTAAATAATTACTAATCCAGTAATCACACCTTATAATTAGAGATAGGGTAAATTCGCTTTTGCGAAAAACGCGAAAAGAAAAAAAGGGTCGAAAATAGGGTATTTATAAGTTTTCTTTGCGTTTCATGGCATTTGAAAGTGTTTAAAGTGATTTTTATTTCACGAATTAACGCGAAAAACGTGATTTTGAGAGTATTTTAGCTAAATTATTTTATTTAGCGAAATAGACGCGAATTCCCTGAAAATTCTGTGCATTTAAATAAAATGCTGAGAATTTCTATAAAACAATGTTTTTCAGCGGAAATAAGTGATTAAAAATCATTGAGTTTCACTCGTCTGTGTGCTTCAGCTTGGGTTTTACTTGCATCCTGTGCCTTCCACAGCCCATCCAGCTAATCGCCACATTCCGTTAGTCGTTGCTTTTATCATAAATCCTTTGTATAGGCCCTAAAACATTGACAAAAGACATTTTTACCTATTTTGCTACAAAATGCTAAATTATGCCACAAAACGCTAAATTTCCAATAATTAATGCTAAAAAACTGAAAATTAATGCTATTTTACCCTATCTCTACTTATAATGACTGTTTTAGCCCCAGTTAGCCCCAGTTCTGTACCTACTCAATAATAAATTGCCATATTATATTTGCTTAAAACATCTTAATATTCCAGTTTTGTAAACAAGATAGGTATGATACTATGATGACAAGCATATTGTTAGCAAAAAACTACCGGTGGTGGATTAAGCAGCTGGCGGACCTGGTGTATGCCAGGGGCCCCAAGCTCGATAGAGTCCTAATTAAAAACTGCTACAAAAGAAAAAGCAAACGATGCAATATTTAATATTATTCACGTATTCTACATGTATAAACACAAAAGCAAAAGACTCATAACTAAAAATGTTAATAGTTTCAATATTTCAGTGAATTATTTGCAAAGTAAAAGTATCAACATCAATAATTTAATGAATTATGGATTGTTCTACTTTGCTTATAATTGAATTGGGCAGCATGATATTTAATTAAACCTGCTTCGAATGTTCAGTTCTCTTCTTTTTATGTTCAGCAATTTTTATATGATCCAAATGTTCAGAACTATCTGAATATCAGATTGTAAATGTTGAGCTATAATACCATTGGATAGTATTTCATTGCCTTCCATTCTTTTGTTATAGTTATATACTCATTAAACTAATTTATTATCTACATCAAGTATACTATCATGTCAAATATAAATCTTAATAATAAGACATGATCGATTTTTACAAATCTTTTGGACAGTATGAAAAGTTGCATTTGAATCATTTTAAATAAATACGCGGATTCCTGTCTGAGATGGCGACTGCACGTTGCGATCGGTAGCCAGTTAGCCACCGTTGGCATCACTGCACTCTTGTGTCAGTCTTGCGGCGCTCACGTAATCCATTTTGTTTGAGTTTGAACTGAAATAATTCTAGAAAGTGGGAAAAACTTTCTTTTTTTGTGTATGCTCAAGTTTAATTTTAAAGAGTTTGAGTCGATCTCTGAGTTTTTCAATGAAAGCAAAGAAGTCGGTCATGAATTTGCACGAAGGGGAAATTTCACTGTCAATTCATTTTAAGTCATATGCGAGAGCACCAAGGCAGAACTATCTCAAAGAACTCAGAAGTAAGAAGCTGTTATAGGACATTTTAGGGTATTTTTTGATCAAAGATGAACAACTGAAGCAAAAAAAAAAAAAAATTATAAAAAAACTGATGGATTTCTACAAAAATGACATTCATATTTCTAATTTTGATGATGAACTAGATCAGTACTTACTATTTCTATAAGAAAACAAAGGTACCATCAAAACTGCATCAGAAATGTATCGAGCTGCAAGAGAAATGTCTTCAACTTTTCCTAATGTAGAGATTATTTTGTATTTTTAACAATAACGATATCAAATGCATCAGGTGAAAGATCTTTTTCAATTTTAAAACGTGTTAACTATTTAAGGAGTATGATGGGAGAAGATAGATTGATATAAAAATAAATTTTGGACGAAATATACATTGCAAAAATAATTGACGAATTTGCCAAAGAGAAATCAAGACGCAAATTCATATAGAAAAGCTTTTTTATTCAGGTAACTTAGTTTCTGTTAATTTTTTTAAATACATTTATTATTTGTCTTGAAACATTGAGTTTCATTATTAGCTACATAATGCTGGTTTAAGAAACTCATTAAAAATCTAATACTGAAATCTTTCCGAAAAAGTTATCACTTCCTTACACAATTTTTTGTTTGTTTCAGGGTTTGGGTCTAAGGGCCTTGACATTTTTACCGCCTGGGGCCTCCAATCGACTTAGTCTGCCTCTGAAAACTATTGATTTAAATAACAAAAAATATTATAAATATTAGTAATTTATTATTAGAATATAATAATATACCTAATAATTTTACATTTCAAGAACAGTTTTGTATTTTTATATATTTATTAGGATAGCATCATTATATTCAGAGAGGGTAAGTCCATGTCAAATCAACCCATGCACAAACCTTGATAGCATGGATATTGTTCTTTTTGCTATGTTTGTAACTCACCACAAAATGAACTTAATTTTTTTTATTTTACTTTACGAATCACCCATTTTTGAGTTTTTGACTTTTTTTTTAAGTGTCAAAAAGCTCAAAAATCATTGGCCATGATAACTTTAAAAGCCATTTTCTTGAGATCTCTGAGAGCTACAGACCTGTGCAAGGCGCCGTTTTAAAGCTTATTAGAGGCGCTTTCATTTGATATTTAATATGATATATTAAAAAAAATTAAGCATATTTTCAAAATTTCAATTTGAGAGTTAAAAAAACTAGATTTTTTAAAGATCTGAAAAAAAATCACATTTTCTTGTACATTGTTTCTGAGCATGTAGTCCAAATTTCATGGTGGTAACTTTTTGGCAACATGTAAAACTTTAATGTTTTTTGTAGGTGTTACAACCTTTAACTACTCTGTAGTTCATACTAACATTTTGATACTTTCTCAGGGTAGTATTTTAAGAATTGTGTAATAGCAGGAGGCAGTGGAACTCATGCTGTATGTGTATGTACAACACACCAGAATGTGAAACTAATGATTGCTGGAGCAAATTTAAACAAAGTGATTCTGCAAGAAGATGGTAAACCTTAAAAACATACCAAGACTGTTTGGCGACAATTATGTGACCCTCCAGGTCAGAGCTGTAACTAAGATGAGTGTGATTTATGTCCCAGCATAACTGATTTCAAGGAAGCTTTACTGAATAGTCTGGAAGAAGAAATTATAGAAAATATAATCTACAAGCAGTGGGTCTCTGTTGTACTTTTGAAACTTTTGGTAAATCTACACAGGATTTCAGTGAGGAGTTTTCAAGTCAGTTAAAAACTTTGAAAAGACACGATTTTTTTTTTCAGATAAAAAAGTACAATTAGTTCAAATGAAGCTGTAATGACTCGATGGGCATTGTTCACCCATTTGTTGTTTACTACAAGGAAAATGATGAAGTAAGGCAAGAGAGTTTTGTTTTCATTTCAGAATGTTTAAAACATGATACAATTTTAGTGCATGCATTTCAAAAGAAACTTCTCAATTTTTGAAAGAAGAGATGCTTCCAAAACTTGACAGAAATTTTCTATTTTTTGATGGGTCTACCATCCAATACAAAAATTAAAAAAACTTTTCAAATCTGTGCAACCACAGTACTGATTTTCATGGCATCCTTGCAGAGTGGCATTCTTATGTCACTGCGTGTGGCAAAGAAGTATGTGATGGTGGTGGCACTGTTAAAACGCTGCAGCAAAAGAAAGTCTTCAAAACTCCCTGTCAAACCAAATCATTTGCCTAAACATCTGTTTGAGTGGGGAAGGAAGAATATCATTTGGATAACTTTTTTCTTTGTAACCAATGATGAGTATCTAGAGGAAGAGAAAATATTAGAAAAACGATTTGATGAAGCTGAAACTGTAACAGGAACTCTGAAATGTCATGCTTTTCTCTGTGTCTGCAGAAAAGTAGAAACTAGAGTATTTTCAGCCTCTGAAAACAACTATTTACGTCATGTAAATAGTCTGTGCAGAAATAGATGATATTTCAATTGAACAAATAATCGGTTTTGTGGCATGTGCTTACAATAACTCTTGGTGGACAGGATGTGTATTATCAACTGATGAAGTAGAATGTGAGTATCAATCTCTTTTCTGCAATTTTTTTTCCATGGATTCAATTATGTCGACAACTTGAAAAATGTTGTGATTTTTTTGAAGTGAAAGATTGAGTTTATTAATCTGGTGGAAAATGTCACTCTTTCAAGTACTTTGCAATTACAAGTAGCACATAATATTGCGCAATGTCGGTACTTTCATCGAATTGGATAGAAATAATCACACTTTGACGTGACTTATGACTGTGCTCTCAACATCGTCTGACATGTCCTGTATTCTTCTATTCTTCGAAACACCGTGTTATTTGAGAGAGGTATTAAAATCATTTTATGAGCACTTTCTTCTCCAAGCATGCATCTGAAGGATCTTTGAGGCACGGTGAAATTAAATTTTCATCAATGGTGTGGTTTTTACCTCGTCTCGCAATATGATAGCTAATGTAGTAGCTTTGACAGAATCACTTTTGGCAGATTCAAAATATCTTTTCACCTTTACAGAACTCTGAAGTTTCAACCGTCGAAAAAACGTGGCATCTTTATCTTTGTGCTCGGGATGTTTGGTATGTAAATGCCGTGTGAGCAAAGGATTCATTGAACCGTTGCTTAATACTTCCCTACGTAAAATACAGAGGAGCTTAGGGTAGTCCTCTTTCCTATACATGAAAACCCGTAGTTAATGTTGCTGTCCAAGTACCTTCTTTTCTTGTTTATTATTCCCTCTGAAGAAGAAGACACTGCAGTTTGTTTACTCACCTGCTCTGGCACTGGATCTTGTACCTGTTGTGGTGTCGTTTTGTTGGTCCAATTAGTGTCAGATGATGTGCACGGTACTTCATTTGGTGTTTCAGTCAACTTCCGCACAGATCCAGTTTTTAGCCACTGATCCATAGTGTAAATCACGTGAATGGTATGTGGTTGGTAGAGAATTGAGTAGATTGTAGGAATATACGCTCACGTCTCATACAAACATCCAAAACAAAGTAATGCAAACAATTCAACAAACATCCACAACAAAAGTTAAATGCAAAACAAATTCAATACAAACATCCACAACAAAAGTTAAATGCAAAACAAATTAATTAATGCTTTGTTTTTATGCACAGTCCTGCACGCGTCACGATCAAATCTAAAACACCGAGTAAGGGTGAGCTTCGAGGAAGGAGAGCGCCAATTCTGAGTGGAGGGATTTTGGCGAGGGGTTGGGTGCGGGTGGAAGGAGGGAAGGCCGATCCTTCCAGCGGATGCAGCCCCTTACCACTCTTGAGTGGCGAGGGCGGGAGGAGGGAAGGCCGATCCTTCCAGCGGACACAACCCCTCTTTCATCGAAGATTTTATTGATTGGGAGGCCAATACTACAACTAACAATATTATTAAAAACCTCTACCTACTTTTAAAAATTCTTTTTCATTCTTTTTAATTATTTTTTTTCTTTTTTTAGTTGTGGCCGCCATTACCGTTTTCTTTTCCCGTACCCCTTAACGGCCTCTCATGTACCCCCGATTGGAAACCCCTGTTAACTAATGTGTAGGTTTGAGAAAGGTAGAATTAAGAGAAATATACACGAATTTTCATGTAGGGAAATTGGGAAACCATCTAGTAAAAACCACCCACAGTACACATGCCCAGGATTCAAACCCCAGCCTTGCCATCAATGACAAAGTGGACCAAATAAACCTGACATTTAGGCCACAATCCCACCTGTGGGGGGTGAGATATATTTTCACTTAATTCCTTCATACCATTCATTAAATCACTGCGCAGTTGTAAAGCAAGTCTTCCTGATTACATTTTTAGAGCATTCTGAACATGAGTTCAGTTCAACTTCCCGAGGAGAGGATGCTAGCTAAATGTTTAACATTTGTGTTTACTTAGTTTTTACACACAGAAACAGTAACATTTTTACTTGTCAAGTTACTCCTTCTTAAATATGGTTTCTATAAAACAAACAGGTGGTTGTACAAGAAACCTAGTTAGTCACAATTATACTAACCAAAAATCCCGTTGAATCCCGTTTACTCGAAAAAAATGGAACAATGAAAACTAATTAAAAAATAGCTATTTTTACCAAATTAATAACAATATTATTAACCTTTACTAATTTCTATAATGTATAAAGAATTTGTACTTGTTTTAAATTAAACTTATTTAACGCAGGTCCTAAGTAAAATATTAAATAAAACCTTGCATACCTAAATCTTTATTTAATGTTTTTGCAACATCTTCCACGGTCATGTTTTTCCATACATCAACAGCAACAGCTTTTGATTTTGGCGAGTACTCAATTAACTTTGGAGCTTTCTGAAAATAATGTGAAAATATAGTACAGTTGTTCTTACAGTATTTTTTAAAAGATATTGGCTGGTGGGTGAGAATAATTATTTAATTTAGAGTGAAACAAGAGTTAACACTTCATGATACCTATATGCATTCAATAATATACCTCATAAAATTTATATTAGTTTAAAATTCTCATTTAGGGTGAATAACAAGGTATCTATGAGTTTTGAAATTCCATATATTTTTAGCACATTGAGTAAGTTTCCTTAATAAAAAAAAACACACTCATATATATGAATTAAACTTGGCAGTCAGAACAAAAAATTTGATTATATATTCATAAGATCGCTTAAACTATGTTGGAACTATACAGCGGCAACCATGTTACAATATACTCCTCAGGGAAGTTAAAGTACCAACTAGGTAAGAAACCCATGGCCCTACTAGGTATGGGGAGAGGGTGATGGGGTTACTCCCCCTTCTCTCAATTCAATTGTTTTAAAACACTTTAAATTACTTTGAGAGGGCTTCAAAGTAAAAAATAATAATCTTGACATCATTATTTGGGAGTTCACCTCGAGTCACGCTAGGCAGACCATCTACTCCCCAAATAAAGTTGGTTATGACTGTAACTAAACCTCTCAAGTTAAAAATTATATGAGGTTCCAAGAAGACATACTTTTATAATATTGTGTTTAACAAAGGTATTTTGGTTTAAGTTAAGGAAAAATAGTATTCAAAAAGTTTGTAAGAGATCTTAGTTTAACTTGAAAAAAACTTACAGTTTAGCTCGGCAAGGTTTGCATATTGATACATTGATTAAAGCTATCGTAGCCAGTGGTATTAAGAGAATAGAGGTGAGCTCATGCAAATGCCTACCCCAATCTCGCAAAATTAAAGGCAGTTTGATTAAATACTTCCAATTTCCAAAGGAAAAATGCCAACGCAAAACAGGTTGTGAAATGCAAAATAAAATACAAAAATAAATATCAATAATGGTGAGTAGGCCTAAACGTGTTCATTTAGTATATACTACAGTTTGACCTATTCTTTGCACGGTTAAGCAGCACCAAAACTATACTAAAACATTCAACATCTGGCTAGCCACTTTTTAATAACTCCTCATTGTACAATCCTGAGCTAAATATGGCTGTCACAAACCAATCATGGTAGTTAATAAATTAAAATAGATTAAATATTTGAGGTTAAATATCACCTTGTCCATAAAATGAGTGCACAAAAAAATCCATTAACAAAACAATCTTTACCTAAGCATGATCATAAAATAAGATAAACAAACTAATAGACATTGTAATAAAAACCTGTTTGAAAAAAAGAGCATTACAGTTCACCAAAGAGTATAAATAAATAATATACTTTGTTACTTAAACATAATGCGCATAGTGGTTTTTCAAAGAAAATCATGGTTCACTGAGTAATGTAGCCAGAAATGGTTTGTTTTAACTGTTACGAGAGCTAATTTATCATTAGATTTTTACCTTTGTTATCGCAAAGCTAATGGATCCCATGATAATCTTTAGTTTTTGTATTTATAAGAGTTCTTTTTTGTCTGACTATGTAAAATTCAAATTTTCTACCATATCGAGAGTTTTTTTTATTAGCCATTTCCCACCCGCTATTTTTAAATTCCAAACTTTCTAGCTTTTATGCTTATTTCGGGGTGGTACTTTTACAAAAATGGCAGATTTAAATTTTCTTCCATGAGGAAAAGATGTTGTAATTAATAATTTTGGAAATTTTTTAAACTACTTGCCCCTTCCCCCCTTTTTTCAATTCCCACATTCCTATTTTGCTCTTATGTGCTTGCCAAATTTCAATTTTAGACCTCACCAAAAAGTAATGTTCTATATTAGTTGTATCTAGTTTTGAGTGCTTACATTTCCCGGGATTCAATTTTAAAATTTACTGTTTTCAGACGTCGTCTCCAAAAAGGTTAATTGTCTTACATGTCGAACTTACATTTTATATTACACAAAAAAGTGTTTTTATATTAGTTTTAGGAATCTTTAGGCGACCTTTCCCCCATTTACTTTTAATTTTGAAATCTAAGGATCAAACCTTACTTGTTGCTTGGGCTTATTCTTATACCCGCCTGAAAAATTTCATTCTTCTACCACAATTATATTGTTATTGGAGTAATTCCTTTACATTCTTGGCAATTTCAATTTTATGCCTCATCTAAAAGGTTTTTTTCCTTTCTAATTTTTTTTATTCTTATCTAAACCCCCCTCCCCCTTTTCCCTATTTTCTCCATTTAAAATCTTGTCTTTTATGGTTATTTTGAGGGGTCTTTATACCTTCTTGCCAAAATTTCAATTTTCTACCACACAAAAAAGCAGTTGTTTATGTTAGTTTTGGAAATTGTAGCCCCCTTCCTCCATTCAAACAACTGTTAATTAAACAGAGTTTGAATTTTAAGACAAATTTAGTTTTATGGAGTTGTCCTACCTGTATGCTCAATTTAATTTTCTACCACACCTAAAAGTGTGTTTTTATGTTTATATACCCCTTTCCCCCTTCGTTTCCCAAGATCCTACTAAAAATTTTAAATTTTCAGGCCTTAATATTTCTTTTGGGTGGTCTGTTTACCTGGCTGCCGAGTTTTAGTTTTCTACCACACTGGGATGTAGGTGTATATTATTAGTTTTTGCATTTTTGGACACTCCTTCCCACCCACTTTTCTCTAATCATATGCAAGTATTTATCCCATAAATGTATAGTTTAACAAGGAATAGTATTACTTTGTCGTTTGTAGTAGGTATTATGATGATAAACATTTATTTATTTATTACCGCGTCTTACTACCCGTTCGGGTTGTACACTTAAGTACTAATTAGGCCTATACTAATGGGTTAGGAATTGGGATGGTTGAATATAGATGAAGTGAACCCACATTTGCGTGGAGGGAGAGTGGAAAAACCTTTAGGAAAAACCACCCCCAGTTCACCCGAGTGAGATTCGAACCTCGATCTCCCCGTTCTCGGCAGTACAGCTCAACACAAAACTAGCGCGTTAGCTAACCACGCCATCGAGGTAGGTTATGATAAACAATTAGTAAGATTGTACCATATGAGAGAATAATTATTTTTCTAATTATCTTCGAGCTTTAAGCTTGGCTGCACTTGTCACCCACGAAAATGAGGAACCAAATAAATTCGCCTCTACACTCTTCACACTACATGTGGCCAACACTTCACTTAATGCAAAGAGGCTTAATATTTTTCCACTATCTGAATCTGAATCTTTGCAGTATAAAAAAATTAAATCACGTTTATTTCCAGTATTTTCAGCATTGGCAGACACCCCGAATAAGCACAAGCACCTATAGTTTTACTAAATTATTTATTGCTATAAAATTCACATTTAAGTTTAAGTTTGACTGAAATTGCAATATAGCAAACCTAAATTTATACCCTCTGTATACAAAATCAAACAGTGTGAAGTTAAGATAATTACTTTTTCTTTCTCACAGGCCTATAGGTTTATCAAATAAATTATTAATTTATATAAGTTTAGCCCCAAATTAAATTAGGTATCTGGAACAAGCTTGAAAAAACAAACTAACTTGTTTAAAATTCCTGAAAGTGTTACAACTGGGGCTCTTTACACTCAGACCGCTCTGAGGAGGCTATTCTAGCAAAATGTACATTAAAATTGACACAAGACCACAACACAGATTTAGCCGTGCCACTGTCTTATGAGTGGTTAGGTTAGTCACTTATTTAATCAATGAAAATGGCGCCACCATTTGCAGAGAAATGTTTTAAATAAGTGCGTTCACATCAGATATATTTTTTAGTCGGTTGGGTGGCACCCATTGTTTAAGTCTATAATTAATAGGCCTACATATAAGTAGTATTATAAGTGGTAGAGTTAAGAAGAAAAAATTGGGAGCACATCCTGATGACATTGACCCATAGCCAGTACACCCACTTTATTTTTAATTTTGTTATATTTTAAACTTTTGACAGATCATTGATATAGAAAGCTGTGGTTCTTCTTGGTGGTAGCACCAAGAGGTTCGCTTATAGCAGCCCTTATTGAGACCTGTTCCTTATTTCAAATAGATTGCTGTGAAATAAACAATCACTCGTACTCCTAATCCTTTACCATACTAGACTTACCAAACGCAGTCAGTAACAATATATCATAGATAGCAAACTTTTTTTTTAAGTCGCTGCCAGTTACTAGACATATCCAGTTTGAAAAACCCTGCGCCATGCACCTGTAGCTAATTAAGAACAATAACAGATTAAATTACACCAAGAAGTAACAAGATAATGTTCAATAAACTGCTAGTATTAGTATCTCCTTTTCTACCCAGGTATCTTTGTTTTTCCCTGGAATTCTTCCCAAAATATTCTATAAAACCAATTTCCTCAACTGTGGACCTATAATTTCCATAGAATATAGCTGAGTGTAATGCTCAACTTAGTGAACTGTATAATAACAACTTGCATTGTATCTACTGGTTACGGTCATTGTAAGCTGGAAGCTTATAAGAGTGATGTGACTGTAATCTGAGTAATTGGCTTTATGTCATTAATTAACATGGTGTCCGATTCATTCCAAATGAGGCTACCTAGCCTAACCTAACTTAACTGCTGTGTTATAGTTCTAACCCTTCTTGTGTCACAAGCAGTCTCTTGATGGTAGTGCGTAGCTATGGGTGAGTTGGTGTTGTAACAAATACGGGAACAATTTTTGAAGGGTTCGAGGGGTAAGCCTATTGTGTGACAAGGTGTTTACTTCACTTATCACATTATTTGAAATAAGGTATAGTCAAGTCTGGAGCCAAGATTTAAACCTGGAAACTCTAAAAGAAAATATGACCAGCATAGCCTATAGCATTCTCAAATGTAATAATTTCTCACCCTTTCTTCGGCCGTTTTTCTCCGCTTGTGGTTGATACTTGATGTATGCAGCAAGTGACACTGAGTACAGGTGGGAAATGTTGACGCATCAAACAAAAGACATG
Source organism: Timema podura (assembly GCA_033556935.1). Lineage (NCBI taxonomy): Eukaryota > Metazoa > Arthropoda > Insecta > Phasmatodea > Timematidae > Timema > Timema podura. The sequence goes on along the minus strand of JAVRXN010000008.1, from coordinate 81,780,240 downwards.
GCCATAATTTTTGCTGATTCATAAGCTGACCACATTTTTGCCAAGTAATTGTCACTTCATTTAATAACCTGCAATTTAGACTAAAAACCATGTAATATAGCCTATTGTGATAGTCCTCTGTTGTTTTATCTTCACATAGTATTCAATCTTTTTAACACTGTTGAATAGTTAATGCAACAAAGCTTATAAAATATGTATCAAAATAATGTTATATCACTTCAACATACAGTCTAATTTTCATAGGAAGGGTTATATAAGAAAATACAAACTTTTGTTTGGAAGTGACAGCTACAAATCACATGAATTGCCGTATGAATATGTGAAAGAAGATCAAGTAACTTTTCAAGATGTCAATTAAGGCTCTTTCTATGAAAATTGTACTGTCACTCAGATGGTAGAGTTAAATAAATAATACTGCCATACTTTACGAATGAAAAATTGTATTTTACAACACGTCATATTACTTGTCCAGGCTATCCACATTTAATTATAATAATGGGGTAGCGATGAAAAAGGGAGATTTTGAAAGAAATATACTCATATTTGTGAGGAAGGGGAGAAGTAAGCCAATCCCAATAACTTCCCTAGTACACCAGACTGAGGATTGAGATTCAATCATAGATTTCCCCATCATTGGAAAATAGACTAGACGTAGGCCTACCGGTACTTGATGTAAAATAGTAGGGCCTACAGCTTACATAATTTGTATTCTTGATAAGAAATGATAATAATAATTTACTGTTACTCAAACAATATTATCAGTACTGAGCCTATGCCTAAGTGAAACAAGGTTAAAAACAATTTAGTAAATTGGGTAAAGTTTTAGGACCCATCAGGGCTGTTTGCATTAAAGGGTAGAGATGAGTAAATTTTCAATATTGTCCAGGGTTCTTTTACATGACACAATTAACATGGGAACGATGGCTTTATTTCCCCTTTCAAGGAAGTTGTGCTGCCAATTTTTATCCCTCAACAGAAATCCATCGACCACGACCGTGAACATTGGCGAGCACTTTACTCAAAGGACTTATATTATGATAATAGGCCTACACCTTGTACTAAAAGAGTCAAATCATTTATTTTGTGGATAATAGTCCCTACAGAAGATTATTGGGGTGGAGAACGTTTATGTTTCCTTTTGACAAAATATTTTTAGAGAAAAAAAAAATTACCTCCCAGTGTTATTTATTCCTGAAGACAAGATATCACCCATTAAAGTAATTTTATTGGTTGGTTAATTAATTATTAATGTATATATCAGAATACACACATGACAATGTTGCATAAAAATAACTTAAGCCTATTCTCTAAATGTACATCAATCCATCCAAAATTGTATTTTAATTGTATTTTAATAGACTTTGAAGGTTGAGTTAAGCTTGGTTGATTAATTTTTTTGGAAGGTTAGGCTAAGCTCTTTTTTTAAACCCCATATAAGATTTTTTTACCTTACCCCTGTATCAAAAACAGATTGTGGCTCTTTCAGTGAATTAACATTAATAAAACACTCATACGTAGCTTTATTTAACATTCTTAAAAATTCAAATAAGTTAACTAAGGGGGGAAAAGGGGCTTGATACCGGTAGGACTTTAGCTACAAAATTGCCAAATTGAAAAATTCCTAATCCATTAAAACACTGTAATATTTAATCATAATAATAAGTCAAATAAAAAAATATTATGTTAATAATAAACTAATCAAACTAGCTTTAACCTAACCTCACAAAAATTAATCAACCAAGCTTAGCCTAACCTTCAAAGGCTAGTAAAATGTCTTTTATTGGCACTGCTTCTTACTACCTACACAAAAATTCAATCAATATACAATTTTGGATAGATTAATACATTATGAGAATAAGTTAGATGTTTCCATGCAAAGTTGTCATGTGTGTATTCTGATATAAACATTTTGGTTATGATAATTATTTGACCAACCAATCAAAATATGTTAATGGGTAACACTTTTCTTGAATAAATAATGTGCTGCAAGGTGAATTAGCCTAAACAAAAAATATCTCAAAAGAGCCATTTAACTTAAACATTCTTTACCCGATTATTTCGTATTAAATGGTTATATAATACATAAAGCTTCCAGTGGCACAGGAACGTTTTTATTTGGGGGGGTAAAAATAACCCTGTGCTATTATAGGGGGTAATATTTTTGAGATTAAAAAAAGAACAGGAAAATGTAATAAAGCTGTTCTTCACACTACGCGAGTGATTGGTTCTAATAAATAATTGCGTAACACGAAAATGCAAGTGAAATGATTTTAACATGAGTGATATAGGGATTACTCCAAAGGAAATAAAAACCTAAAACTTGCAAATGAACGCCATTTTTTAATTTATAACTAGTACAATGCATTAGGTAGCCTACACCAATTGCCAATCTTCAATCCCCTGAAATTTGTAAACAAACACAATTTTTAATCAATGTATCTAATTAATACAACGCTACAGGTACACTTACTATTAATCTTCAATCACATGATAAAATAACTGTATTTGGCAAATCTGGATTATCACTATCTTGCTTTTGACGGTAGGCTCTTGCTCTCTTGACGGCCCTGGGATGGTAAGCTCTTGATCGCTTGAAGGTCCTGGGACGGTAAGCTCTTGCTCTCTTGAAGGCCTTGAGATGGTAGGTTCTTGCATTTTTGAAGGCCCTGGGATGGTAGGCTCTTGCTTTCTTGAAGGCCCTTAGATGGTAGGCTTTTATCTCTCGGGAAGACCCTTGGATGGTAAGCTCTTGCTCTCTTGAAGGTCCTGGAATGGTAGACTCTTGATCTTTTGAAGGCCCTGGGACGGTAGACTTTTGCTCTCTTAAAGGCCCTGGGATGGTAGACTTTTGCTCTCTTGAAGGCCTTTGGAAGGTAAGCTCTTGCTCTCTTGAAGGCCCTTGGACGGTAAGCTCTTGCTGGAATGAAGGCTCTAGGACGGTAAGCTCTTGCTGGCATGAAGGCCCTGGGATGGTAGGCTCTTGCTCTTGTGAAGACCCTTGGATGGTAGGCTTTAGTTTTTTGAAAGACCCTTGGACGATACGCTCCTGCTTTCTTAAAGTCCCTGGAATGGTAAACTTTTGCTGTTGTGAAGGCCATGGGTCTTTAGACTGACGATTTTCAATTTCTTTGATGAAATGGTCAAGACTCAACTGACGGGCAGCATTTTCCCTCTCTCTATAGAGTTATTTGTAGCAAGCCAAAGAACTCTGGATCTCTCTGGCAACTTTGGTGCTCCTATCCATGATAGGGTCATTCTCTTCAATGATTTTAATTGCACTGTCAATGTGCTTAAATAAATCAGCAAATTGTTTGGTTGAAAGTTGTTTGATAGGCTCAACAACATAAGGCTCTTCCTCTTAATTATTTATGCCATTCTCCATTTCTAGAAGATCTTCATTAGTGAGTTCTGTGGAGTGGGATTGGATGACTGCAAAATTCCAGCTGACTATGCATTATTTTTTTATTTCTTTGAATCGCGTTATAGCGAAAACGCGTAAAGTGAGATCGCGTATAATGAGGGATACCAGTATTTAATGGTCCCACTGTGCATTTTTCTCACTTATTTTAGTCATTCCAAACAATATAATTAATACATACAAAACATATTAAGAGAAGTGCTATATGATGCAGCTCAACTAAAATTTACGAAACACTGAAAATTAAAGTAGATTTCCATACACCTTTGCCCTATATTTGTTACTAGCTATAAAACCACTAACCAGTTTTGCAATTTCAATTTTGTTGAGCCTCTCAGGTGATTTAGTCTACATTGCCTCATCGTGGAGCGAAGATAGTTTTTAATACATCCAAGCATTGAAAAACTTCTTTCTGCAGTAGCTGACGTAGCTTGTATCACTATCAGAGTTTTCAAAATCTCTTCAGAGTGTGCTCCAAGCACATTTTATTTTTACTATGTTAACATAGTGTGAACATTGTATCTTGCCTCAATAAGATGTTTACATTATCTAAAAGTTTTAATATATTATTTTGGGGGGGTAAAATGATACTTTTTACCTCCCTCAATTTTTTGGGGGGGTAAAATTTACCCCCGTACCCCCTAGTTCCTGCGCCACTGAAAGCTTCGGTCATGCACTTTAAGAGATTTTTTCAATATTATTTTTTGTTCTTGTGCCACTTATATTAGGAGTTTGGTTTTGAATTGTTTATCACTATAGGCCTTAACAATTTCTTTTAGCCAAGTTAATTTGAATTTAGTATCATTGGATTCCTCACAATTTTGTGATTTTCAGATTATTTAGAAGAAGAAAAATTGCCTAATTGATGGCCTACAGTTCTTGGGTTTCGCCCCCGAAATTCTATGAATTTTTTTATTCAGCCTACCCATATAGAACTATATTACAAAATAAATGTTGTCATCAATTAGATATGTGCTTTTTTTTCAGTGTGTAGATAGTAAGAAATATTAAATTTCACATAGGCCTAATATGAAATAGGAAAAAAATTAAAGAATCCCACCCTATTTGCATACTAACAGTATTCCCCAAATATCTCCTGGGTCAAAGTCAGTAACAATAATAACTATCTAGGAAAATATAATAAAAACCTTGCGGTAGTACCAAATTTGATATAAATGATAGCGGGAAGGATCATGGGGAACGGGTTCTATATCAAGGGGCATAATAATCAAGCTTAAAAGACGTTATCTACAACTATAACCTAAAAGTTATACACATAAGATACGTTTTATTATTTTTATTATTATTATTATTACCGCATCTTACTAACCGTTCGGGTTGTACGTACTTACGCTAATGTGTAATGGTAGGGTGATTGTGAGATGAAATGAAGGACCTACAGTTTAACGTGGGATCCGAACCACGGTGGAGGTTTGGCATTCCACACATTCACAAGTTGTGAATAAATACACGTCTTGTCAGAGATGAAAGAAGGGTTTGGCAATCAGATAAGTCTGTGCTGGGACCGAGGATTGAACCAAGATACGTTTTAAAATTGTCTAACCACCAAAGAATATTTCAAATAAAAAAAAATTGTGAGTAGTGTTTTTATTTTACCTTTTTTTTAAACATAATCTAATCAATGATGTGGCCATTACAATATTTTGTAATAATTTTAAAATTGAATAATCCGCATGTAAAATAATTAAGTGTACTGAAAAACTACACATCCACAATAAAGTATAAGCTAACCGTTTTTATCCAACATAAGAAAATGAATAGAACTAACAATAGAATATAGTTCTAAAAAGTATCATAGAAAGCGCTAGAGAGCAGATATGGTTCTAAAATACTTAATTTATAGATGCCGAGGTAATTAAGCGTCCTGAAAAGCTTGATAGACTAACAATAAACTAACCGTTTTTAGGAATTAAATAACCAAAGCTATTATATATGCTTTTAGTGGGAATTACTCCATCTAGATATCATATTTTGAAAATTGAAAATTGACACGGGAATCGAACCCGGGACCTTTGGCTTAGTACGCCAATGCTCTAACCACTGAGCTATCCAGGATCATCCAGGTGTCATTTTTCAATTTTCAGAATATGATATCTAGATGGAGTAATTCCCACTAAAAGCATAAATAATAGCTTTGGCTATTTAATTCTTAATATGCAATCCCATACAATTAAATAATTGCACAAATGGCAGCAATTTGCCAACTACCGAGTCGCAGATTGCTGCGTTATCTGATAGCTCGTGATATTAATATAATCATATATTTGTAGCCGACGATTTCCGCTAAGTAAATCATAGACTCTGCCTTAAAATATGAGTGAAGAATGACCCTGGGCACGTGACGAATCCTGGATAGCTTAGTGGTTAGAGCATTGGCGTACTAAGCCAAAGGTCCCGGGTTCGATTTCCGTGTCCAGGTATCATTTTTTAATTTTCAGAATATGATATCTAACCGATTTTATCCAACATAAGAAAAATGAATAAAATCAACAATACAATAAACTAACAGTTTTTATCCAACATAAGAAAAATGAATAGAACTAACAATGAATATAGTTCTAAAAGGAATCATAGAAAGCGCTAGAGAGCAGATATGGTTCTAAAATACACCATAGATGCCGCAACAGAAAAAGAATAATTCAACTAAAGAAATTATTATAACCAGATATTAATATTTTAAAAATAAGTAAATAATTGATAAATGCGTTTAAATTCATGATTAATGTAAATTATCATACAAATTGGTCAATATGTTTATCTGCTGCACGAGAATGTGACTATTTCGGAAACTTTAAAAAAAAGTACAAACAAATATTTTTTGAAAACTTAAACTCAATTTATATTTGACTTTAAAATAGCCCTCTAAAATCGCTAATATCAAGGTGTCACAATTTCATTATATTTTATATTACTCCCAAAACACACTTGGTAAGGATTTTAGTACTATGTGCCTACAGCAACCCTACACAGTCGTGGAGCCTGGGTCTTCTGAAAATTTAGAGCACATCGTCTTTGAAGATCATTTGATGCACAAACTCGCGCCCTATACGTGCCAAATTTAAGGCACTATAACTTTATGTTTGAATCTGGCTCACGATCATTGATGGTGGCTATTATAGTACTAGGTGTTATAACCCCTTTTCATAGGTGTGGAACCTGGGTCTTCTGGAAATTTAAAGCACATCTCCTCTAAACCTTTGATGATGCACAAACTTGCACTTTATACGCGCCAAATTTTAGGCACTATAACATCTATCTTTGAAAGAACCCCACGATCACTGATGGTGGCAATTATAGTAGCCTCCTACTAGGTGTATATAACCTTCCTCCATAGTTGTGGGACCTGGCATTCAGTCTGCGTGCACACCGGTGTAATTTCAGTAAATACAACGCATCATAAGAAATATTTTTATTAATTCACAATAGAATCATTTGGTAATTTATTTTAAATATTAAAAATAGGTTGGATTTCTTTGGTTAAAGGAAGAGCAACAAATGGTATCCTCGACCCATCAAGCAGTAGGCACACAGACCATGTATGTTTAGTAAGAAAAGACTTAATGTATAGTCTAAAATTATTGAATGACAAGCTGGGAAGCAAAACATTTGCCCTAAACAAGGGTGTAGAAAGCGTAGGGGTCCTGGGGTTCCGGACCGCCCTAAAGGGGTCCGCGCATACATACAAATACTTTAACAATATATAACTGTTTACTTTGACTACAGTTTAATGTAAATACCTTCAACCAAATACTAGTTAAATTATTACTTTAAAATTCACCTTCAAGATGCAACTTGTAAAACTTGTTTAAAATTAGCTCTGTCAACATTTCAAATACTTTTTTTTGTCTTAATGCAAACTGGTGTTGGGAAACAAAGGACGTTTCTTGGTATGGGTCGAGTTGTGGGTCCAAGAAAAGGAGCAAATATTTTTGCTATCAATTGTTAAGATCTTACTTAAAAGTAAATAGCAGCTTAAATAAAAGGATAATAACTGTGAGAAATGAAGTCGGCACATTATGTAGGCTGAATACTTGTTCTTAAATTTTCTCATTCCCATAAGGATTAGCCCTTCACTACAATAATATCAACAGTGGCCAAGGATGATAATATTTTTAATCTTTTTATACACAGTGGTTATTTTAAGATATTTTCTTCAAGTTTCAGCGCAACAATACAAACAAATTTTGTTTTCAAATATTATTAAAAACAAATATGATATCAAATGTTAATTACCTAACCAAATACTGGTAAGCTTATAAAGTCACGGTACAAGCTTTATTTTTATGACTGTTAAGAAATATGGGTTTTCCTAGTATATCCATATCAAAGGAAACACTTAGAACATTAATTAATGTTTTGATTTCATTTAACTTAATTGGAAGTATCGTCTCATCAATTCTGATACACGAAGCTATAAAAACCAAAATGTCTGTGGGAGATTACATCAACATGATCTCTGCGTACGACGGAAGTTTGATTGCTGGAGTCTTGCAGTGATTGCAGTATTAGCCACAGCATCTCACGGTTTCGGTGCGTATTTGAACTTCAAGCTGTTTCCAAACGGAACTAAAGCCCACATTCAGAACTTACTGTTCCTCAACTCGATCACAACGTGTGTATTATTCGTGGCCATTGTTTGCTCTATGCTGGTGTGTGTTTCCATTCTCGGCACATGAAAAATAACATCCACAACGGGATTGTGAACGGTATGAACAAATACAGACAAGATAAATCAACAAAAGTTCAAATTGACGCCCTTCAGATTAGATTCAAGTGTTGCGGCAGCAAGTCTTTCAAGGAATGGTTCTATATCCCGTGGTTGAACCCGAAATTTGGGGGTGTCGTTCCGACAAGGTAATTCTTAAAATCGCTAGTGCCTTCGGCCTCAAACAGAGCTATATTTATTATATGTAGGCTATACATTTAATTCACCTAAAAGGTAGCAGTCTTGGCTTGACGGATGATACTATGGGGTATGGCCCAATATTATAATCCACGTCATAAAGGAACAACGCAAGGTAAGCAAATGGGACATGAACGGATATGGTAAAAAAAATAGAACAAGAAATAGGTACAATTTAAACTAGTTTAAAAATGTATTTTTAAAAATGATGTTTTTTCTACAACTCGCTTATCAAGTGCCCGCGAAAAGGGAAAAACAAGTGAAACACTGCACTATGGCGAGGTTAATAGATAAAGTTATACATTTTTTATTTAGCACCCTATATTACTGCCCGTTCGGGTTATACGCTAAAGTTATAATGTAATTAATCAAGGTAAATTATTTAATATTTTAAAAACAGGATGTAGGTACTTTAAATAGCTTACGTATAGTGCGTAGGTCAGGAACAAATAAAAAAATTTAAGGTGCCAATGTTGAAAAAATTCAACTATTCCTTAACTTATTACTAAGTTGTTGTTATTATTATATTGCTATTAATACATACTACATTATTTTACACATGAATCTATGAATGTAGCCTTAGTGACTGCTTTGGCACCATTGTTTGTCAATCACACTATAGTAATTTTGTCTAAAAGTGCTCGTTTAGAATATCAATTGCCCTTATAGCCAAGGCTTAGCTTAGATAGGTGATACAGCTCGAACCAATAATCGCATCGTGGTGTCGTTTTCTATATCTAACTTCAAAAAAAGAGTGGAATTGGGAACAGCGAAACAGTTTTATCATTAAAAAAACCTAGTTGGAGAATATTTATTTTAATATTAAAAACTAATCAATAATTTAAATTTTGCTATTGTGAAATGAATAATTCAGCAAACCGCAATTCAATAAGTTTTTTGGTTCAATCTTAATCTTGTATCTAATTTCCCGGTTAATCAACTGATAGATGATCTCTTAAATGGCATCCATACATCGGTACTTATGAAAGTTCGTATTATTGTAATAGGACCGTTGACATATGGGGCGAGGGAAAAGATTCCACACATGTTACAACATCTAATGATGAACTACCTAATTGTAATCTTTTTTATAAAATACTATATTAAAGACACGTCCGTGTTAATGGTAAAACTGGTTGCTCCAAATTGAAGTCACATAAACTGTTTGACATTAATTGGTGTTCAATCTCATTAACTTACTTCAGTATTAGTTTATTTACGGGAAGTCAGAGAGACACGCAGTGACCCTGTTTATCCACCCTCTTAGCAGAGCTGTACTGCGGTACAGCCCAGAAGCAAGGGGAAGTTTTAGCGTGTTGCTGTACCACTTTTAAGACTCGACTAAGTCGTACAAGTTAGTAGTTGAGCTTAAACCAGTATCTCTCCTTGCTAAGGATGACAAATTTAACTAAAAGTTAAAACTCTGTATCACTTGACAGCAACTATAACAACTTTGTTTATAATATTTTCTATTTTTAAGTTTTTATTAGTTCTGCTCATCGTCACAGCACTGCAGCACTGTGCTACAGAAATAATCCTAGAACTTACACTTCTTTCTTAACAAACTAATCTTGTTCTTATATTATAAAGACGGTAGCAACTAATGGTTAACCTTTAAGAACATGTGTAAACACTGAAAAGGAAGGGGACGTGAGTTAAGGTCATTTTTGAGTAAGCATTTTCGAAGTTTGTATAAAGAATAAAATAACTTTTTGGCCAAAAAATTGAAATGTGGTTTCAGTAGATGCGCTTAGTTTAATTATTTTACACATATCAATACCAACAAATCTTGAATATTTTCTATAAACATTGTTACGTAAACTTAATATTTTATAAAATAAATGTTTGATTGATATCATAATTTATTTATTCTGTGTTTCCACTAAATTTTCGGCTAGAAATTTGTAATTAGTTATACGTTAATTTCTTAATCTAAATTGTATGCAAAGGCAATAGCCACCCAAGTGCCGTGTTGTGAGTAACTTGTGATTAAAAGAAAGAAAGAAAGATAGATAGTGAAGTGCAGTCACCACGAGAGCTTGCGGTATATTGTATTATATTACTTTCCCTCGACTACTTGGGGAGAAAGTATTGTGATCATCTAAAAAATTTAACTCGAAATTTTGATTTAAAAAAAGTCGACGTTTCATGACCACCTGAAACAAAAATTTGTTTTTTGCAATGCCGTCTGTCTGTACCTCGGGATAGAACCTAAACTATTTTACCGATTGGACTAAAACTGGGTCTCCAGGGTTTTCAGAAGGTCCCCCCGAGGGATTTTGGAATTAAATATCAAACCCTAAAATTAAGGGTAATTTACTAAAGGGAAAAAACAGAAAAAAATCGATTATATCAAAACTAGCTCTAACGATTTTCATTAAATTTTATATATAATAATACTTAGCACCGTGTCTTACTACCCGTTCGGGTTACAGGCCCGACGCTCTGTTGTATATAGATACTGTTTAACAAGACGGAAACTCTTTCTCATGTAAATTACTTTAAGGGTACTTTACATAAAATAATTTTTTTCACTTTTCATAATTTCTCCTAAACTACTTGAGATACCGTGACCTGGTGGTCTAGGGGTACGATGTAAGACTTCTGTGCTGACGTCCGGGGTTCAATCCTCGGTCCCGGCACAGATTTATCTGATTGCCAAACCCTTTCTTCACCTCTGACAAGACGTGTATTAATCACAACTTGTGAATGTGTGGAATGCTGGGCCTCCACCGTGGTTCGGATTCCACGTTAAACTGTAGGTCCTCCATTTCATCTCACAATCACCCTACCATCACACATTAGCGTAAGTGCGTATAACCCGAATGGGTAGTAAGACGCGGTGCTATAATAATAATAATAAATAATAATTAATAATAATAATAATATATATAGATAAAATAGATATATCATTGTAAAATATAATATGTATGAATGCCTACTATTTAATTTGATATATTAAAATCATCTTTTATTTTAAATATATTTTTATAAAACCAATCATTTCTGAGCTATAATGGAATTAATTCAGGTCTTTGGAAATGAATTTGATTCTTATGCTCTTTTGTGGACAAAGATATTTCTCTTTTCTTGATTTTTCTGTAACAGTGTTCCTAGTCTCAATGCCATAGAGTAACTAACCGTGTATATTATTTCATTTATGATCTTTGGTGTAGTGTTACTACAACAATGTATAGACCATTTATATCGTTTCACAAATCGCGGCTTTAGTGCCGGGAACTAAAATATTCGAAACGGGACGTTACACTTGGAACACAACGCACATTTTAATTGCGGAATGTTAATTAATCAATTCTTATATAAAATTCAATCAAATGTAACTAAAACCCATTATTATATAAATAAACCACGTTATAAAATGTAAAATCTATAAAATCTAGCTAAACTCCTTCTTTAAAATAAACGACAACTTGCTAACAAAACAGTAATGGTGAATTTTACATACACTTCACACTTTCTTTTATATGGACCTCACGCTGACCCACCTCGGTGGCGGAGTAAGCTAACGCTCTAGTTCCGTGTTGAGCTAGACTGCCGAGAACGGGAATCTCGCTCGTGTGAACTGGGGGTGGTTTTTGCTAGATAGTTTTTCACTCTCCCTCCACCCAAATGCGGGTTAACTTCCTCTATATTCAACCTTCCCAATTCCTATACTATTAGCGTAATTAGTACTTAAGCGTATAACCCTAACGGGTAGTAAGATGTGGTTCTAAATAATAATAATAATAATAATAATAATAATAATAATAATAAAACTATGGATTTCACATGCACGCATCTGTATTAGCATTAGCGGTAGTGCCCCAAACTAGTTTACGGTATCAGCTAGTCCTGTTAGAGTGCCCACCCAATGGTTGATAAGTTATCACTCCTCTTACAGAACTGGTGAGTTTGTCAGTGACGACGTCCCTTTCAGCTGCTGTTCCACACAAACTATGAGACATTGCATCCATTACAAGATGATGACGTCCAACGCTATCTATCGGTACGAGCCTCAGCGTCATATCTCCGTGTCTAGAATAGGCTGTTACAGCGCCATCATCGCCGCGACCAGAAAACTACTCAAGAAAATCATATACGTTCTAGGGGCTTTTGCTCTTTTTCAGGTGATTTTTTACTTTATCATAATAAAGAACGTATTGCAATCGTTGAACTTTTTTTACAGGAAGTTAAGATGGATCTTGACGTTTTGTGTGAATCCAAACTAAAAAAAGTCAGTCTTACGTTTATATCGACTCCTATGTCTGTATCTGAGGCTGCAGTCAGAATGGTTTGATGTATTTACTCAAACTTGAAATTTAGACTTTCTATAGATACACCTCAAGGCCAAATAATGATTTTTATTCTAGTTCTAAATTTAATGATAATTTAATATTTAGTGAGTTTAGAAAATTGGAAGATTTTGAAAATTAATTTTACCATTTTGTTCCAAATGTATAGCTGTGGAGTGCTTTGCAGTATAAATACCTTTTTTTTTCAAGGAAAAACATTTAATAGTTGTTTAATGATTATGGTTTTTTGGAAAAAAGCTGGTACTCAATGTGTTAAATAATCATCCCCATGCTCTTCACGCCGTATTTTGTGATCAATTGGCAGCCCATTGATAATATTGGTCTGGGCTATTAACGGAAATTAATAATCTAAAGGGTAAGAATGAGGAAAGCATATTAGAGGAAGTGCACCCACATTAGCGTTGAGCAAAGATGAGGAAACCACAATAAGGGTAAACCATCTACACCCCCGATATCCCCGCCACCCCCAAACTACTGTAGAATCTCGGCCAGACCCAGAATCATGGCCTACTCGTACTCGGCGAAGAGGTGAGATATCAGTCTAACACCTTTTAGACCACCCAGTTATCACGCTACTGGCGGTTTGTCTAGGAACTAAGACGTGTCATGTTGAGGTTATATCTGCCCCAGCTGCTGACATCCCTGATGTCCCGCGCGGTGCAAACAGCCCTCAGTGAGGGGTTCATGGAGGACCGCGAGGAGAGGTTTATGTCGTGGATTTTCGGGAGATCCCCGATGACCAAAGGGACCGTCGAAGAAGTCTCCGATAGTGAGCAGAGCCCGTTACTGGAGGAGGAGACGGAAGAAGAAGAAGAAGAATAGACAACAAAAGAGTGAAGGGGAAAGGAATGACGGAAGCACGGTTTAGAGGAATACGTGATTTTAGTGACATTCTAGGTGTAAGTAGAAGCGGTTGTCTAAATATAGCCAGCCTTAACATTCTTGTTTGCAGTGAGATAATTTTGAAACTTGACCTTGAATTACATAAGAGAACAAATGTTATTTATTATAGTGAGCATCAAATAATTTTATCTTGCAGTTGGGGTAGTATATAAGGATTCTGGTAGGAAAAACACTTTATGAAGACAACCTTTTCTTTTCTTTTTTAACAATAAATTTATTAATGAGAACACAAATCCATTGGTTAGGTCAAAGGACTGTAAACACGATGAAAATCATGGTACACACCAACTTTGTGGGGTTCTCGTATGCATAATAATATTTAAAATTCAATAAAAAAAGTTTTTATTGATATATTGTTTGTTTGTTTGTTTGCATAGTTATCTTTCAACAATGATTCCTTAAGAGATTTTTATAATTTCATATTAAAATGTGAAACTGCAATTTTAGATTATGGAAATTTCACTCTACAACAATATTTCGAGTCATACAAAACACCAGAGTACAGGTAAATAATAGGCAAAGTCCAATTTAATTCAAATTTAGCTAGTGCTGCCATCTGCTAGATAAGTATGAAACCTTTCTAATGCACTTTATATAATACTTAAGAGAGGTCTATGTAATATTTAAATTAATAAAAAAAGCATTTTCTGGGGTTCTTATGGGATTTGATATATAAAAGCTTCTTACACGGAAAATGTGTGGCATGTGATTTCAATTATTCTTCCCGTGTACCCTTTATTGTTAAAAAATACAAACTTTTTTCTAGGATTATAAAATTAAAGTTTACAAATGTCAATAGCGAAGTGGCAATCTATATATAATTTACGTCAGTCAATGAATTTTTGGACGGTTTTAAGACAGGATTCCCGATGTCGATGTGAGGTAGTTGAAGTCTCTAAAAATCATTTAAGTCTGAACCTTACTACAAACGTTGTGGTTTTGACAAGCGAGACAGTGGCTGATTTCTCGTCTGGGTACGACGCGACGTGTAAAACTTTCTATTATTGATTCATCCTAACGTGAGACCTGAAGTAAAATAACAGTTCCATATCAATACGCGAAGGACCTACATTATTGGTGGAACACCAATGCAATATTTTAAACAGACGTTACCATGTATAGTGTGAACTCTTCTAGTTATATTTGTTTGTTGTTAAATTTCCTTTTATTAAATTTTAATATATATAAATTTATTTACATCAAGCATTCATCTAAAAAAAAAATGTGATTGCAACAATTGGGTTCACGGATAACTTCCACTTCCCACTACAATTAACTCGGGGAAAGTAAAAACAAACTATAATATTACAAAAGACCAAATTTGAGCACGGGACTCTCACAGGACCTCTGGGTCATGTTGGAAAAATAAAATGTAACCTTTACTGTCCAAGCAGACTTACTAAACAATCAGATATTTAATAAAAAAAACAATTTGAACTCTTTAATTATATAAATATTATACACATTCATTATGATCAATTTCCTCAATGAGGTTGTTCGGTGGATACAAAAAAACAATGAATACTAAATAAGGTTATTGCATTTTGTCGAAGTCGATAATAAAAGGTTTCATTTATAGAGTCAATTGTGGAAACAGAATATTACGTTTAGGGGAAAATTCTAGCCTACTGTTAGTGTGTTGAGTTGAAATTAATATTATTCTTTGATTTTGGAGTAATAAAGTTTTAAAAAAAATTTGATGAAGTCCAGTCGAAATTGTAGCAAAAAAAGAAAAAGAAGGATGACTCACGAATAATATTTATATTGATATCACCTCATGTTAATGGAGTCCTGTATTGTCTTCTGTGTTGAAAATGTTAGTGGATCAGATCAACTCACTTGTAGGTCACAGCCGTGGTCTGGAAGTAATAAAAACTGTACCAAGTAGTTGTACCATTTTTCCCTGTCGTTTGGAATGCTTTTTGTGTAATTGACACAAATAAAACTGGTAATTAACACACTGCTTTATTCCATTGAATTCTTTACAAGTCCGCGTCTTTTTTTATTCTTCTCGCCAAGCCCCGCTTCCTCTTTGCTCTCCCCCTTCCCCACTGTTGGAGTCATTTTCATTACTCCTTGTATAGGGCGGCCATTTCAAATCTCATAGAGGATGATAAGACGGATCAAACTCCAGTTTAATAATATAATTTCTTGATAAAATAACTGTACAGGCATTATTATTCTTGGTTTCCTTCGACGCAATGCAATGACCATTGGAAATAGTAAATTTAAGATAAATAACCACTTAAGGATAATTAAAGGTAAATAAAAGTATACCTTGATAGAATTAAAATTCTATATAAATACCATAGCATAGTAAGTCTCACGAATTTTTGTATTTTTTAATGCTTTTAAATTGCCTGAGTTATGTTTAGCAAAACTCGGGTCACACTCATCGAACGCCATAAATACACGGGAAGCACTCAACACTCACAACCATCACTTTAACACTGCCGAGATGAACTGTCGACTTGACTTGACTTTAACATGTGATAAGGACTGTACCAGGGGGTTCCTCAACGCTGAGCCATTAGTTTATTGGTATTCGAATAGCGCTGGAAAAGTTTAAAGTATAATTTTTAAATCAAATTAAGTGACGATTTTAGTTATAATAATTTTTAATGTTATTTTAAAACAAGTTTAATACAAAACAAAGGAGGGACTATTTAGTGAAAGGATACCAGTGAAAGTCGGTTCACTAGCGAATCAGAGCATAGACTTCCACGTGGCTTTGTTTACATCAGGTCTCAGCTTAGGGTGAATCAATAATACGTATTGATTCTAAAGTGGCAGCTACAGATCACATGACTTGACTTATGACTACAGTAGAACCTCGTTAATATGAATTAATTGCCACCAAAACTTGTCCGGATTAGTGAAAATTCGGATTAAGCGGGAATATACTCATAATATTAATATTCATCCCAAATGTCCAAAAGAGAAATTAGCTTAAAATTTTACATAATGAAATTTGGTTAAGACCTCCTAGTGCTCCGATTAATACATAATTAATATATTACTACAAGAAAAGTGAACTTTCTTATTTTTAAATTTGGGTGAAACAATTAATAATGGTAAAATTTAACAAATTTAAATTACAGTTGAAAAAGTTAGATAAAATTTAAATTCATTTAACTGCTGTATAACACGTAATTTACTATAGTTTTGATTTACAGTATATATTTTTATAGTAGGCTGGCTACATTCATATTTTTAGTTAGGCCTACAGGAAAACACATTGTGTTGAGATTAACTTGTAAATATTGAGTATTTTTACTATCACTGTTTCATACAAGTCTCTCTTTAACCAATAAAATATATTATATTGTCTTAGTTTGCTTTTCCCCGATATTCCGAAAATTGTGTTTGGATTATCCGGGAATTTCAAACTACCGTGATTTGGTCTAACGGGGTTTTATTATAGAATGAAATAAATTACAGCAATTTTTAAATGTTATACACGGTGTTTCTTCCTACCAGAATCCTATTGCTTTCACCAAGTATATTATTTAAACTAATAGTCCAACCACAAGATTAGTTGTTTACCAATGGCTTAATTGAAAGGAAATATATTAACATTAATATGGCCCATATTGGGAAACAAGTGGACAAAGTCGTCAGTCTTATATAGTCTGCTGTGATGGTGACATCGAACTCGTGACGAATGTACCGAGATGTTCTTTTCTTTAATAGTTAAAAAAACTTAACCTCCACGCTCACACGGAAACATTTTTTCTTCTTCTAAAACTCTGCCTTCCTCTTCCACATCCTCATTGTAAATATGCCGGGTAGGCGGTAAGACGTGGTGCATACAACAACAACAACAACAACAACAACAAGACTTTAACAGACTTTGTTGACAAAGATAAATCATAGTTGACATTTTGTGTAAAGATAAACTTGATAAACTGTGATTCATTTCAGTAATCAAATACTGTGTTGTTTCTTTTCAAATAAAAAGTTATGTGATTCCCGCAAATAAATTATGAGGACATTCCCTGGCATTTTCGTGAAGGGGAGATAGAGATTCATAATGTTTTTTTAAATCATCCTCAGCGCATTCGATCGGAGATTGAACCCCAGGCCTCCGCGTTTAAGTCAGATGCTCTAATCGCACGAAGTTGTTTATTGGTAGGGTTCATTCATCATAAGAAGGAAATAAAAAAAAAAAACCTCTTTCAGTTATTGATTTGTACATTGAAGCTGTAAATTGAAATAATGAGCCCACGATTGTATGACGTCACGATACTTAGATCGCTTTAGGAATAACATTATGTCAGTTCAAAAAGTTATCTATTCAGCGCTCATATGGTAATAAGCCAAGAACCTTTAAATTTTGAGTGTGGTATTAGTTTTGAAAAGTGTAGGTTTCGGTACTTTTGCTAATGCAGGTAAATGTAAATGTAAAAATAGAGAATTTGGAATAAATGTCCCGAATTTGCATATAAGAAGCATGGAAATCCAATTAAAAATATATCTAATAAACCCAGTTCGGATTCAAGCCCCAAATCTGCACATCTGTGGTGAGCTAGATGAGAGTGACGCTTTTGCCCACGTGCCCAACTTTACGGGTCACCCCACTCCACAATTAATTTTTAAATTAAAACACAAAGCTGGTTATTTTTTCTTGTCTATATTGGTATTGGTAACACTTTACAAGGTTTATTTACGCGGGCGTGTGACCCCTATATAACCCACGAGCTGGATGGGTCTCTCGCCAGGTAACTTCCGGCAGATGGTTTCTACCACATCCGTCTGATACTCTCTGGCACCGGCAGCCGCCGCCTCTTCAGCCAACTCAGGGGGGGCGGCAGCGGCGGCTGCCTCCGCAGCCCGCACCGCGCCTTGAAACCTGCAACCCCACAACACGAACAACACCTTCAATAAGTCACCTACTCACCACGAGGTACCCGTCCGGGCAATCAGACTATTTACAATAATAGGGTAGGGATTAGGCAGATACAATTTAGAGGAAATACACCCGTATTTTTCTTGCAGAGTGTGGGAACCCTTTTAGTTAAAAATCACTCTGAATACACCCGGACGGGAGTAGAACCCTGACCTCTCCGTTGCCAGAAAACCAGACAACACCATTAATATCTATAATATAACTAGATGGACATACACATGCACATTCCAAGGACAAAGGCGTGACGCTAAAGTTTATCGTCTGCTACACTGTGGGGGGACAGATTTAACGGTTTCTTTCAATGTTCTTATGCGAAAATATGTCTCTGATGAATAAAAGTGTTATTATTTGAAAATAGTGAAGTATTATACAACACTTTCCTGAAGAAACATTAACATTAAAGGATATACAATCCAGTTTTACAGGTAATACTGTACAAATATGAATACAATCTTAAACATATTTAAATACGAGCTATCATCATGTTGTTTACAGTCTGCCACGACCACTTATATTTAAAGTTCGATAAATATAATGAACAAGGTATCTTAAAACTTGATCACACTTGTTTGAATGACAAACTTTGAATAGTTGCCATGCATTCAAACTATCACTTAGGTTATAGGCTTGTGGCTGTTTTTTTAAGTTGGTCATATCTTTTAGAAACCATATTTGTTGAAATTTCGATAACTATAATGAAACAAGTCAGCTAAAAACTGTATTAATTTGTTTGAATGACATACTTTGTGTAGAAGTCTTACGTTCAAATGATAATTTAGGTTATTGGCTTGTAGAAAGTACAGTATCTACTAAACCCTGATTTTAGTTATAATCCCAATCTGTAAGGCCTTATTTCGTACCAGAATAATATAATATATATAATATTTTGGTAGGATAGACGGCAATTTAGAACGGAAGTAGAAATTTCCTTCTGGAAGGTCTTTATGCTAACTAAATACAACTATAGAGTAAGATTCTGGTACGAGATAAAGCCTTACAAGCGAGCTTCCTTCAAAAATCATCGTATATATTAGGCTACATCAACTTATTTAGAGAAAAAACAAACCAGTTTTGAACTTTTATATGCTCTTCAAAGCTTTAACTAATATATTTATTTAATTTAACCACTTTACACATTGTTGTATCTCATATATCAATCAAATTAATGAACTATGTCAAATTGCCACATTGCCTTTTTATGGCTGTAAGAGAGAAAGAGATACCCGAAAGTTTCCTTCTCTCCTACACAATGGTATGCAGACGACAGCTCGAAAAGTTTCAGCCATCGATGTCCATCCAGTTATATATAGAGATCAATGGACAACACGCGCTTGGTATTTAGTCCGCGTGCCCATCGGCACGTTCTCTTACCTGTTAAGGGGCGCTGCGTACTAAAGGAAAATATCCTCTCACTGGCGTATTTATTATGAAAATGGCAGTTATAAAGCTTCAAAATCACAAAAACAAACATTAATCATCTTAATATTTGTTATTGGTACCCTGTTATATATTATTTATGGTTATAGACATTTACTTTGATTTAAGAACTTCAACATTTTACGTGAAAAGTACTTTAAAACGAGCTGATTCCCCCTTTTTATAATTGTTTAGTGAAAACTAGAAAACCTAAAATGTAAGCTTTTTAATCCTAATAGAACATGTTATATCTTTCAAATCCATTTTAACGTGAGCCATTATTTTGATATAACAAACCACTTATAAAATAACATGGGGGTTCTGACGTCTTCAACGCATCTAAACGCTTCGGTAGGTGAGCCCCTTAATAAAGCTAGATTTTACTCCACGATCTATACTTAAACAGATATATCTGTATATACACACCTGTATCTATATATAGCAATGAAGTTTGACACCTTAGCTCAGATGGTAGGGCTTATGATTACTGACACAAGGTCCAACATCTTAGCTCTGTCGGTAGAGTGTCTATCTACGAAACTAGCGGCCCCGGGTTCGATTCCTCGCATGTCTGAAAAACTTATCATTGATGAAATGTCAGTTTACCCTTCCTTAGTGATGCACAAACGGCCGCTCGTGGCTATTCTAGATTTAAGTTAATTTATAAATCGTGTGTTGATATAAGTATTCTGTTCAAAAAGTACACGTTAAACAATTTAAGTCAATGAAGAAAAAATTGACATATCGGTGTTGGGTTTAAATCCTGATCTTAAAAATGTATAGTATGTTAAATTGGGACTTCCACTTTCACAGTGATGAGTTAACGACCAGGCGACTGGGTATTATGTCTGTTATGGAATAATAAGCTGGTTTATAAGGCACCAAAACTACTCTTATTTTTTACATTCCTTCCTTCATACGTCACTTATTTAAGGTAAGAAAATACTTTTCTATAACTTTTAATTCAAACAGTACTTTATACTAATTGTGTCTTTTATGTTGATTTCAAAACGGAGAGCAATCTTTTATTTTTTGTAGTAGATTTCGGCCGGTACAATTAAAAATAAAAATACATCTAGCACTAAGGCCATTAATGGCATAATATAAGATGGATGAGGAGGGATATGTAGAGTAAATGCACCCTAAATAACTAGGGGAGGAGATGGGGAAAATCACCCAATGAAAACCTAAAATACACCCAACTGAGATTCGAACCTTGGCATCCCCGTCACCGGTAATCCAATCTATTGCCAACTTGATACTACACTTAATAGGCCTAGAATGAGTCATTAACAGAAATTACTCTCGACTAACTTTAAGTTTGTGAATATCTTCAATCAATCATTAGTTTAGATTAATAAAAGTAGTTACATTGATCGATTGATCAAAGTAGCTCAAGTGAACAGAAATAAAAGGTTGTCATAAGTACTTGTCAAAACGTGAGAAGAAACAAAAAGTGTTTTTACCAAACAAATAGGCAAACATGACAGGTAATTATGATAAATTTATCAAAGCCTTGACAAATTATATCAGTTTGGCTTTTAAAAGGGTGAGTAATGGATTTGTCTCATTACTAATATTTTGACTTGCTTTTAAAAAGTCCTGCAACGTTTTCTAAATAAAACGCAACTGGTAGCTTGTTTCGATGTTATGTTCACTTATAAAGAGTTTTGCTTCTGCTACCCTAGCCAAGTGGTAAGATAGGTCGACCACGAGCTTGGAAATCCCTGGTTTGACTCCGGGTGTTGCTGACTAAAATATTTAATATGCATCAAGGGGTTCATCCTGTTATCCAATTAGTAAATATCTAGGCACTAAGTTAGTGTGTGTGTCTTAGACGTACTGTCCTAAGTTAATTTAGTTTGTAATTCGTGTTCTGATATAATCAGCTTCTTTAGAAAGTGCATATGACATCAAATGTTCTAAGACTGTTGAGATTAATATGTGAAAATTTTATTTAAAAATTACGAGAAGTGTGAACACATTTACAAATAATAATCCTTAAGTGTAATAAATACTTACTTTCAGCGTCTTGAAATATGTTAAAACCCCTTTCGGTGGTGGTATGATTTATAGTTTGGGTGTTTTTTTCCTAAATATTTTTCCCCTCTATCCCTTGATACAAATGCGGGTACACTTCCTTTAAATTCTATCTTACTATTACCTAACTTATTAGCGTAAGTACAAATATGTACAACTCAAATGGGTAGTCTGACGTGGTGCTGGTATTGTAAATTTTTTTTTTAAAACTCTTGCATTCGCTTGGAGAGAGGTGGTAGGGTGTAAGGAGGGGGGGGGGACACGAGCACTAAAGAGCCCTATAAACATACAATTTAAAATATCTCATACGTTATTCATTCAATTATACTTTTAGCTACCAAGGAGAGTCAAATGTTTTAGTATTAACTTGATTACACATTTTCTATAGCTATTTAATATGTTTAATTTATTTAATTAGTGACTTTTATTCTCATTTGTATAAAACAATACAACTCTTAATCAATGTTCCCGTAACAGTTTTATCTTTCTACTATCTCCCATTTTAAATTACCAACCTGTCCCCTCCTCAGCCCCAAGCAAATTTTCTGGTTACGGTCAGTGCGATCAGATCAAGAACTGTTATGGCTAATTTACAGAGGTACCAATTAGAAAAAAAAATTACGCAGAAAAAGGTGTCATAATATCATAAATAATAATTGTTTGTGAGTCTCTAATTTATATTGACCCATTTAAGGCCTGCAATAAGAAAAAAATCTGGCCATGCCCCCCATTCCCTGTACGGAATAAATAAGGTTGCGGGTCCGTTAAGTAGTAAAGATTGGGAACCCCACTGATCTAGAGGCTTGCACGCAGTGTGTAGTTCGTGGACGAATGATTCAAATTGAACGATTCTTTCAACTGAACTAGACTAAATTAGTATACCATCTCAAAGTAATCGAGTTCAAACTAAACTACAAGGTGACGCAACAGTTAGATTAATCTAGACGTAACATAATTTTATTCCCTAAACTATCCCCATCCCTCGGTGTTTTTCACTCAACCTAGCTACTTAACCTGTACATAACGTTATTTTACCCCCTCCCCCTCTCCTGGCCAAAAAAACGTGCCGGTACCCATAATAACTATCCAGTTGAGTTTCTCAACAGTCTTACTCCCTCAGGTATGCCTCCACAAAAACTGAATTTGAAAATAGAAGCAATAGTAATGTTGTTACGAAATCTGAATACCAAAATAGGGTTGTGTAATGGAACTCCCTTAACAATCGATAAGTTGAGCAAAATTTTATATTCAGAAACCATACTCTCTGGTTCCTCCCAAGGTAACACCTATTTTATACTTCGGATAGATCTGGCATCTACCGATCCAGACCTGCCTTTATACTTTGCTGGAGACTGTTCCCAGTCCGACCGGCATTTTCCATTACGATTAGTAATTTCCAGAACAAGACCTTCACCTTCCTACTCCAGTGTTCCCCCATGACCAGTTAAATGTAGCCTTTTCAAAAGTGCACCGCACTGCACCGCAGACAATAAAGTACAGGCAGTACAAAGCAATTGTCAAGCTGTCCTTATAAGGGAAGAGCCCAAAATCTATGCAAAAGGTTGAGTATGTCAATCATTTTTTAAAGCTATATTATTCTTTTTTAAATAAACAAAATAATCTCTTCGTTGAGTTATTCTCCCACTCTGCTGCAAGGCAAAATTAAAATCTATATCAAATATTTCGGTTAGAATAACATCAAATTCTATATAAAAGTTATGCTGAGAGAAGAATCCTGTAGCAAAATGATTGCATCGATCTGCACTTTTCAAACTGTAAGTCCTTAGGGGCTTTTTTTTTAGCATAGCCCGATAAATAACCTGACAGCCATAGACACCTCCTGTTATTGATAATATAAACATAGATAAAAAATAACCGGGAAAAATCTTGACGTGAAACGAAATTACGCTTATCGAGTACAGGCCTGGCCCCTAGTATTGATATAATGTAATACATTGATCTAGTGTATTAGCCTTATTTAATAATTGTATTCTATATATTGTAAAACTTACACCTAGACACGGTAGTTGAACCCGGGACTGTTAGCTTAGTACGGCAATGTTCTTACAACTGAGATATCCAGGAATCGTCCCGTGCCCAGGGTAGAAATGAACATTTTCCGGGAAATTTTGAATAGGAAAATTTTCTGCAGTGGTGGCTTGTAGTGGAGGGGTTAAATTGTAGAGGTGGTACTTAGGGCCTATTAAGTTATACTTCAAAATATAGTGTGTTAAGAGACGAGTGTGTTATGAGAATGAGGGTGAGGGCACGGGGATTGGGAGGGGGTATATAGGAAGCACGGTGGATTGGGGGGAGGGGTTAAATGTCAGGCCAACCTTAAAATTATTTGAGTCAATTTACTGATAATAAAAAATTGAATTATGATTTATGAACAAGACGAGTCAATAAAGCTTGCATTCATTAGTTTCTTTACTACTTGTTTTTTAGGACCACGTCTTACTACCCACTCGGGTTGGACGTCTATATACTAATTACGCTAATGTGCTAGGGATAAGGAGGGTTGAATCTAGAGGAATTGCACCTTCATGTGCGTTAAGTGAGAGAGGGAAACCATTTATGGAAAAACCACCATCAGTGCACCCGGCCGGGATTGAACCCCGATCTCCCTGTCATTGGCAGTATAGTCTAACACGAGAGTAGCAGGTTAGACCATGCCCACCGAAGCTGGTTTTCCTTTACCTACTACTACTACTACTACTACTACTACTACTACTACTACTACTACTACTACTACTACTACTACTACTACTACTACTACTACTACTACTACTACTACTACTACTACTACTCTACTACTACTACTACACTACCACTACACTACCACTACCACTACCACTACATACTACTACTACTACTACTACTACTACTACTACTATACTACTACTACTACTACTACTACTACTACTACTACTACTACTACTACTACTACTACTACTACTATATCACTACCACTAATTATTATCCATTTAAGCTGAAATTATTTTACAGAAATAATTGAAATTTTTCCAAAACGGAGAATTTTCCGTCTCACATCTCTAGCCCAGGGTCACTCTTTACTCATATTTATTCGAATAAGTTTAAATATATCGATAGTCACTGGCAAGGGTGTAGGTCGTGAACTACTGAACTACAAGTTGTAGCTCGGGAACAACTGAACTATGAACTAAGGTAGATTAACCGATCCTTTCGTTGAACTGAATCACTCTAAGCTACTCCCAATATTTTTTAGAATGCAGGCGCAATGACAGGCCAATACTGCCAATACTGACCTGCTAGCCTGCTCCGCTTGTATGAGCTTGTCCACGGCTTCTATGAACTGCGAATCTCGTTCATAGTTCATACCCCTCTGGATGTCTATGGTACTCATGCTACTCCTGCTCAAACACAGACACATGGCCACACATAACGACACCTCGGTGAAACATTATTACACATTAAAAATGATATATTTGAGTTTTTAACATAAGTTAACTCAGAACATATTAATATGTATTACGAAGGTTAGAGATAAAATATATATATTATATTTATTGAAATTTGTGTTTATTAATCCAAATATTTGGGTTAACGCAAACAGTTAAATTCTGTTACAAACGGTTTTACTCGCAAACTGGAAAGTCTATGATTTTGGAATTTAGCACTCCTGCATTGTGGTATCCAAAAATGGTTTTATTAATTAGTACGAGTTCTACACCAAGGTTCGTAACGACTTAATCCAAGAGGCTAAGTTATGGGAGCGTATCTAGGAGGAGACTGACCCACATTAGAGTGGAGAGAGGATGGGAGAATTACATTTATAGCTTACCCCTAATCAACCCTGGTGCATTTCACACAGCTCAACACAGATTGACACACGCACGTTCGCTTCAACAAACAGTTTCAAATTGAATCTACACTCACACACAACTGGTAATATAATATACCTAGTTAACATATTTGCATGCGCACTGAATAGAGTCGGGGTTTGTTGCCTCACAGAAGCAGATCACTGTGGTGCAGGGCAGGCTCCACTGAGACTATTTCAAATCGCGCATAGTGGACAGAACGGATCGCGCTGAAATATAAGTGCTAGTTCATGCTTGTTTCTGTTCTGCTCTTATTTATCGATAATGTGCGAATACCACAGCAGAAAGTAGCCAGTTACAGACCCAATATTATCTGTAAATGACCAACTACTGTGACCAGTGGCATACTAAGATGGGGTGGGGGGGAGGGTCTACCCCGGGTGACCGCCAAGAGTGGGGTGCCATCGGGAGAGTTGAATTACTAGTACTAGTTAGTAGCTACCAAACTAAAATGAAAACTCTCTAAATTAATAAAAATATCCCGGATGAAATCTGCTAGTTGCGTTGCGAGTACCAATAGCAGGAGAAAGTGTGCTAGTAGTGTGTCATCTCCCATAAACATTTTGGGTCCTGTCTTATCAGGTACGCATGCGAGGACAACTTTCTTCTCATTGTCCAGCGCGTGAGTGAGAGAATTGCGCGCGAAAGCGTACATCAAAAGGAGAGCATCGTGACGTAGAGTCGTCAACACTTAGCAGTTTGTAGCTGTATTTTTCTGTGATTGTGCTCAAATGTTGTGTATTGTAATGTGCTCAACTTAAACAACAATGCTGACAGATTTATTTTTAAAGCGCACTTCCACATCTGGTTTGGTTGTTTAGGTAAGTTTCTGTTATATTACTTTTATCGGCAATGAATGTTATTCATGTTTAATAAGATTACATTTCTTAAATATAACTCTTTAGCCTGTTGTTCTATTTAATTAAGTGTGATTGTCTTGACCCAGTATTGATAACTCACTCACGTAAAGCATTACATCAATGTTCATCCCTTCGCCAGAAATTTTAAATCTACTTTTTGCCTGCATTGAATATTATTTTTTCATCCCAAGACAAATTTCTAGTTTAAAATGTGAAAACACCAATGGACTCGCAACATTTTGTAGTTTGAAAGGATGGACAGTTTGGTAACTACTTTGACCACTCACATGCGCAACTAGCGGTATTTTGAAGTATATTATTCTCTTATACAGGGTGGCCCACGCAAAAGTAGTCCGCCCCCTATATCCAACAGGCGCCTCACTCTGAATTGGAGGAGGTAGATCCCCTCACACCCATACTTGTGACATGAAAAATGCTTGTATAAAGCTTTAATGACTTACCCACATGTTACAACAGAAGGTGGAAGGGGATTGACCTCCTCCAATTCAGAGTGAGGCGCCTGCTGGATATAGGAGGTGGGCTACTTTTCCGTGGGCAACTCTGTACTCTCCCATTTTGAAAATAACAAAGTTGAACTAAGAGAAACATTATTGGACTTCTTTCCTATTGCCGGGAAGACTGCTTCTGAGCTCACAGAAGATATCTGAAGGCATCTGGATAAAAATGGGACTGGAAATAAACCTGTGCCGTGGTCAAGGATATGACAACGATGCAACTATGGCTGGGATTCATGGTGGTGATCAGTCAAAGATCAGAGAGTTTAATCCCAGGGCTTTGTTTGCGCCTTTTGCAAATTATTCATTGAACCCTTGTGGTGTGCACTCATTTGGTACCACTTCTTCATGTGTGACTCTTTTTGGAACTTTGGAGAGAGGCTATACCTTCTTTTCAGTCTCACCTCATAGATTGGAAATTTTGAGGGAGAATGTAGGAATGACAGTTAAAATTCTTTTAAGACAAGATGTAGTACTCATTATGACGTTGTGAAACCAGTGAAGGCAAATTCTTAAGAGATGACCTCAACTCTTGAAGTATCATGCAATCCCAAAGAAAATGTGGACACGAGATGATCATCCCAGATTTTTCTGTCTGCTGTATATGATTTCTCTTTTTTGAGCTACCTTACTTTCTGGTGTGAAGTACTATAAGAAAAATCTCTCACAAAATATTTGCAAACGGTTAGAATCAGTCCGGAAATGTGCACTGTGAAACTCCAAGCTCTGAAATTGTTTCTTAAAGACCATCGAAATGAAATTGTGGAAACGGACTTTCATTATCCAACTAACAAGTGTGAAGGATTGGAAATTTTATGAGAAAAGAGAAAAAGAGTAAAGCTCCGAAAAAAGGATGCCAGGAAAGATAGCAAAGGATTTTGGTCTAACATTGCCAGAGGAATTAAAAAGGGCGATGCATGAATCTCTTAATCGCTTTAGTCAAGAATTGAAGATTCCTTCTAAGGCAATGGATAAAATTCTATCCATATTCTCTGTTATTCGGCCAAACACTTTGGTTTTTTCAAGAGAAGAAGAACTTTGAAAGAATATTCCAATTTGACTAATGTTTTCGATGAATTCTCTGATGAATATATTTATGTAGAAATAGGACGATTGTGGAGGCATTTAAAGGTTGCAAAAAATTAGCGTTGAAGAAGCAAATAAATGGACAGCATTGAAGTTTCTGGAGTTTAGTAATTGTGAGACAATTAGATTTTTGTGAATCTTTGACAAGCTTGTCACTGTGTTTAAGATTCTTTCTGACTCTCTGTGTGTCTATTTCTTCATGTGAAGGAAGTTTTTCCAAATTGAAATTGATAAAGAATTACCTACGCTCCACTATGAGCCAGACAAGATTGACCAATCTGGCTTTACTTTCAATTGAACATGAGTATGCAAGAAAGGGGAATTTTGATG
Organism: Timema podura; assembly: GCA_033556935.1. NCBI lineage: Eukaryota > Metazoa > Arthropoda > Insecta > Phasmatodea > Timematidae > Timema > Timema podura. The sequence continues at coordinate 81,751,660 of JAVRXN010000008.1, read as the reverse complement.
AGGTCATCAATCTTTTGCAGAAATTAAGGCTCAAAAACAGAGACTGTGAATTGTTGAAGGATAGGCAAAGCGTTGAGACTAGATTTCATGTTTTTTATTTTAATAAAATAAGATGTACCTATTATTATTTATTCATTGAATTTTAAAATATCTGAAAATTTTCAACTTGTTTGTGAAAGTACTGTCTGTTTAGAAATCAATTTGAAAATTTAACTTTTTTTTTGTGTTAAAATCTAAAAGTTGCAGTTTTTATGGGGTGACAAATGAAAGACCCACCCCGGGTGTCAAATACTCTAGGTACACCACTGCGTTTATTAGCCTGTTTCCGAAGAGCACATAGACATAATAATATATAAGACTTGGATACATAATTGTTAGATTTAGTGAATATAGACGATCACAGAACGTACCTGGCAAAGTACACAATAAACAACATAGAATAATTACGATGGATAAAGTATAAACGTGACTGAATAAGCTTATTATGTGTTTAGATTTAACGGTTATAATATGCTTAAAATAGGATTATTAACAATATAAATTTAATAAAATAACTAATGATTATACCTGGAAATATACACAATAAATTGATAAAAACCGATTTAAAATAGATAAGAATGTAAAAAAGATCTTTATGCTCAGTAATCAACTGAATGACCCAATAAAATGTGTCAAATTAACGATTAAATATAATATATTAGAAAATTAATGGCAGATTCAAGTATATAGCCTAATATATTGACAAGAGAATATGTTAAATAGGAGAATGTTATTCAAAACCATGAAAATAGAATAAGTAATTAAAATTTTGATAACACAGCTCAGTGTATATAGAAAGCAATATTTATATGAAATATTTCAAGTTGATTATAGAGATTTTAAAATATTAGCTATAAATCCGAAGTATTATCGTGTTATAAGAGTTCCTTGATTTTTTGATTTCTAATGAACAGAAGTCCCCCGGAAGGTTTAATTTCTCGACATGTTTCGACATGTTTAGACATTCCAGATGAGAAATACGTGGATTGACAAATTTGAAAGTTAATATTTAACGTTAACAAAAGCAATGAATTAATTTGAAAATATAAAAGATAGAGTAAATTTAGGCTATAGTATATTAGATATGGGTTAAAGAGGTTGTACTGTTGAACATTTAAACTTATGTGATGAGGACGAAACAAGAGTGTTTCAATCACTGCATGATGTTAAACTAAACGGCGTTGCGTAAAACTAGATGTTTAAATATGAGAGTCAGGTTGGCAAAGAAAAACAACTATAATAGCTGAAACAGTTCTGAAAGGATGGTGTGAAATTAAAGGTTGTAAAAATAGTTTAAAATAATTATCAAATGCGTAAAATGGATATAAAGAAAAATTGGTAAGGGAAAGGAATAGAGATAATATTCTGGTGACGCTGGCCCAATCAGGTCTTTTCACTAGGCAGGATGGAAGGGCAGGTGAGAAATTAGAAAATCAAAGAATTTTTATATTTTGGTAGAGATTTTAATGTGTTAACAAGTGTTTGGTCTACAAATTGAAGTTATTAATTGATGATGGTCTTGTTCAATAAAGCTTATTGAATAAAAAAGTGTTCAGCTGTGTTCAATCTATTTCTTTGATGTGAATTGTGAAGGAGCTTCATGCATTATTAATGGGTTTGGGTCAGTGGTCAGCTTTTATTTTCAAGTGCTCTGTAAATATAGATTTGGTTGGGAAAGAACACTACCGTATGAATAGCATGAAATAATTATTGGCAAAGTAAACGTTCTGTTATTATCTAATTTATCCAATATCATTTCAAGGTATTAATTCTAAATTTTAATCACCATATCCATTAAATCTAACAATTATAAATCCAATTCTATATTTTAGAATTTTTTCTAAAATGTCAACATAAACTTACTTTAAATAAAAGGCCGTGAAATTAATTTTATGACTTCAGTTGGCCTAAAGTCATTTGGCTTAAAGTAAATTGGCCTAAAACGAATTTCAAGCAGAACAAATTTATGTTGTTAGATTCACCAATAGTCAGTTGGCTTAAATTAGCTTAGCTTGAAAATTAACTTCAGATTAAATAAGTCTTAAGTCAATTGGCCTAAGCGTTAGGCCAACTGACGTGTATTAGGTTTGGCCTCATGTGTTTGATCTACAAGAGGTGTGTCAGTTTTGTGTCAAGTTTACCTGAGGGCTTGACCATACGGGCCTCCTATACCTTCTTCGTGTCTAGTGGAGAATGGCGAATCGACTAGAATGTCGATGATCTGATCGGGATCGTCCTTCCGACGTTTCAGCTCAGCCCTCACGGAAAGATCGAACCTTTTGATGGCTGACTCTTTCTGGCCGTTGTCAAAATCACCCTCTTCCCCACAGACGTCATACTCCTCGTAGAGTTCTTCCTCTTCCGTCGCTTCTTGATCTCCAGATGCCTCCCCACCATCGTCTTTATAGTGTCTCAGATCATCAACAGTATTGGTATATACCGACGTAGGCGTTGCGTATCGGTCAACTATGCACTGAATAGAACTGGACCTTAAAGGACCGGCACTCCTTGGAGTTACCCTCTCATCTCTCCGGTGGCGTCTCAATATCTCCATAATATCTTGAGCTCTCTTGTCGTATGGACGCTCTATAGGGGCTGCCGTTATCTTCGTCGACTTATCTTTGCAGGACTGATATTTCCTGATGATCTCATCCACCGCTTCCGTCTTCTGCTCCGATGTCATGGGAGCCTGTGAGCTAGCGTGGAAAGATGTAGTTGCTCGCCGGGTGGAAGTCCCTGGTGTCGGAACATGTGGCTGTGTTCTTGGTGTGGTGAGGTGAGGTCGGGGGCTGACTGCGGTGCACTGGATCGTCGTAGGGGGGTTTGAAAACTGACATCTAGGTGTTTTCTCGGTGGGGAGCTGACATGGACTCCTTGTCTGACAGTATGTTCCTTCATTCTCAGGGAACAACACCCGAGCTGCTGTTGGATACTTTAGTGGAGTCGGAGGTCGGGGGCTAGAATACTTTGACCATGAAAATGAGGACATGTCTTGTGGGCGCTCTGTTGTCCTTGGTGACTGGACATAGGGTGTACCTAGGGAAGATGTCTGAACATGGTGTGACTGGGCATAGGGTGCCCCGGCAGCAGGTGACTGGACATGGAGCGACTGGGCATATGATGTTCCGACAGCAGGTGACTGGACATGGAGTGACTGGGCATATGATGTTCCGACAGCAGGTGACTGGACACGGGGCGACTGGGCATAAGGTGTTCTGACAGCAGGTGACTGGACACGGGGTGACTGGGCAGAGGGTGTTCTGACAGTAGGTGAATAAACACGGGGTGACTGGACAGAGGGTGTTTGACAGTAGGTGAATAAACACGGGCGACTGGGCAGAGGGTGTTTTGACAGTAGGTGAATAAACACGGGGCGACTGGACAGAGGGTGTTTTGACAGCAGGTGACTGGACACGGGGCGACTGGGAAGAGGGTGTTCTGACAGTAGGTGACTGGACATGGGGCGATTTTGTGTGTGTCTTAGGCTCGAAAAAACTATCCTCCAGTTCCACGATATCCACGGGGATCCTTCTTCTTGGCCGTGCAGGGGAGGCAGGAGGAGTCGAGTTCGGTGAAGTTACAGTAAACGGCTCCTGGGGCGGTGGAGACCTGGACTCAGAAATCTCCTCGATGTTGCTGAGGTTCAGCCTACGTGGAATGAACCGACCCTGCCTCTGGAGACAGTATTTATTAGTGGGTTCAGTGATAACATGATCTAAGATAGTGCCATTCAACATGGGGTAAGCGTACCCCCGGGTATGCTAAGACATCTTAAAGGGTACTTAAGATATATATAATATTAATCTTAGTTTTAATTGAATCATCAATTTGCATCATTGGTGCAAATATATTTTTTTTAATCGATCGACTACAGGCTATGGCACCCTATATATATATATAGGTGCCATAGCTGTAGTATATATATAATTTATATATATATATTATATATATATAATTTATATATATATATATAAGGGTGCCATAGCCTGTAGTCGATCGATTAAAAAATAAAATATAATATATTAGTATTACATATTAAAATTATATATTAAATTATATATATATATATATATAGGGGGCCATAACCAGTAGTCAATCGATTAAAAAAATTATTTGAACCAATAATGAACTGATGATTCAATTAAAACTAACATTTTAAACCATGTAATAAATCTAAAAATTCCCTCTAGAAAATGCACTACCTACACATGAATTTAAAATACAAGTTATTCAGGAAATTTGACTAAAATAAAATAAATGGTACGGTGAACCACACAGACTTTCTCCCTCTTTTATCTTAAAAACACATTCACTAAATTCGTTAGATTTGCTAAACAAAATAATAGGTCTATTCATTGTTGTAGAAACAATACGAAATAATATTCACTGTTGCTTACTTACTCTATGGATAGGAACTAGGAGCACCGTTTGACCACCAAAGAATCAAATTCATTTTCAAATACCTGGATCAAAAAGTATCTATATTTGCTTATAGCTCAGAAATTATTGGTTTTATAAAATTATATTAAAAAAATATTTATCTTTAATATTAATACAACTTTACAACGATAAGTTATTACGTATCTTAAATAGTTGCGGAGAAATGACGAAATTGGAAAATTTCTCTAATGTAAAGTATTCTCAAATTCATTTCCATGAGAATTTCCATCTTATTTATAATGAAAACCAGTTTAAATATAATATAAGATTTAATCAAAATCGTTAGATTGAATTTAGATAAAATCGATTTTTTAGCTTTTCGCCCTTCACTTAACTACCCTTAAATTTAGGGTTAGATATCTAATTCCAAAAACCCCTCGGGGGTAACATTATTAAAGCCCCAGATACCAAGTTTTAGTCCAATCGGTAAAATAGTTTCGGCTCTAGCCCGAGGTACATACAGACGGCGTTGCGAAAGCAATTTTTTTTCAGAGGGTCATGAAATGTCGGCATTTATCAAAATCTTGAGTTCGATTTTTTTGACGATCACAATACTTTCTCTCCGAGGTGTCGAGAGAAAGTAAAAAGGCACAACTCACCAGTAGTTGATCACGGAAATCCATATATTGCTAGGGAAAAAAATCCGTGGTTGATCACTATCTATGTTTGCACTGTCTAAGACATAAATTTAAGTTAATTATACTGATAGGCTTTATATTAACTTTTCACTTTTAAACTGAGCTAAGCCCTAATAGTCTTTCTTCACATACTAAATAGCCTTGTACCTATTGGAAATAGGCTACGTTAAAAGTTTGATAAGCCAGTTGAACTGGGCAAAATTTATTAAATTTGTTTGTACATTAATAAATCAAGACATTGAAGTGATGGACTCAAAAACATTGTGATTAAAATATTTGTATTATAAATGTTTGTATATATATATATATAATATATAATAATATATATATTATATATATATATATAATATATATTATATAATATATCCAGTTCAACCAGCTTAACAAACTTTTAACGTAGCTTATTTCCAGTAGGTACAAGGCTTGGAGTAGGCTGCTTCTTCAAAATTTGTACACTCTTGTTGACAAAGCTGATATCATCCAATCTGAAAACTTTATTTTTTTATCATAACTTTTGAGTCCTATGACCCCAATATTCTCTCCAGAAGCTATTTTCTGAATTTTAAAATCAAATCTATATTTCAAATTCTTTTGTCCAGGAAATGAAACCAGCACAAAGTCTCCTTTTCTTAATTTATTATATCTGTTTATTCTTTAACAATTTGATCATTATTTTGGCTTTCATGACTTTCCAGCAGATAGCCAAATTAAACTTCATCTACACTTTCCCCACTAGAATACATTCTTCATTAACTGATTTAGACGAGGTGTAATTTTTCTTGCTTTTGTTTGAAGGTTTGTTCTGTGTGTTAGTCCTTTTCTTTTCAGTTTCAGGCTTATTTGAGAACAACGACCTATCTGGTTTTTCCTTATTCTTGCTCACAGGTTTTTTGCGTGTTTTTAAATCACATCCTCTTGGCAGTTTTTTTTCCTGACTTAATTCTTTATTTAGATGCATTCTACTGTAACCATTCTCTGGATTTTGTAGCATATGGAAAATGTTCCTTTTTTCCTCCAAATCTCATGGGTGATTCAGTGGGCCACTAAATGTGATTTGCAAAAGAAGTGATGATTTGTGGTTGCAAATATATCAGAGTAATTGTTTTAGGTGTTGCTGGGATTAGAGTTCCTTCAATACTTACTGTAGAAACTGATGCATCACATGCATTCAATGAGTTCTCTAGAATAATTCTTAGCTCATTTTACAAAATGTTGCTACTCTGCTGAGCTAGTGTTGTTGCAAAATTAACTGGCATGAGAATCTCAAACAAATCTTCTAGCTCAGGAGGGCTGTCATCAAAATGACTTTTTGAGCCTAAATTCTTCTCCACTTTAACAATCCTGGTGATACTTAATGGCTCTTGAACCCAAGCTTCAGGTAATGGTGCAGTTTCCTTCGACAAATCCTTACAATAGGTATAAGTTTGTCTTATTTTTGAATCCCATCTGATGGGATACACCCGGAACGAATTTTATACCAAAATTTACAAAGCTCCAATGCTTCAGGCTCTTCTCCCCAACCTGTTTTTAGAGCAGCTTTGAACTCTTCTGTTCTTCCCTTTTTCATCAGATGATTCTAGGTACAAAATATACTCTTCACCAAATGATGCTGATTTGATTATGTCATTACTAGACCTAGTTATCACAAGTGGACAGTGCCTTGATTGACTCATCATGCATTTATTGTAGTAAACTGCATCAGTATCAAATAGCCAAATACCACATTTCTTGAATCCACTCTTCACTGTAGCCACAGTTGCTTGTTCAATAAAAGTTGCCTCTAATAATGGCCCAAAAACAGCTCTCGTAAACACTTTATTTCCAGTTTTGTGTGTCCAAGAGTACACAACATTCTCCCATCCAACTTTCAAGGGATAGAAGATCGCAACATCCGCTGGTTGAAGCGCATGCTTTGCATTTGGGTGTATTGGAAATTTTATTAGACCATTTTCAGCACAAAACTTAGCTACATTTTATGTTGTGTGAGATTTATGACCATCAATCAAAAGTAATTGGAGACGGAATATTCTGTATCTTGATCCATAGCAGAAAACATTATCACTAGGCCTAGCCATTTTATTAATAATATCCAGCACTTGCCTAGTAGATGATCACACTAAACAGTGGTTTATCGCCCCGATCAACTACTGGGAACTGTGAAGATTTCATCTATCCTGATGAATAACCTCCAAGAGGAGGGATTTTAACATTATCTCATAAAATCGTCTGCTGTAAATATACACATTAAGGAAATTATAATTTTGACCATCCTCAGGCATTTGATATTTTACAAGCTCCAATAGTTGTTCAACCTCCCTAAACCATGCTAGGCCCAAGAAATATTATTTATTGCAATAATACTGATACCGCAGAATAGTTTTCAATTAATAATTTAGATAATAATAAAATTATAAAACTATTACATTGAAGTGCTGATTATTATGAATTAAAAGATTGCTGTCACTTATCTCACTACTAGTACAAAATGTCCTACTGATCTTCAGTTGCTACATGCCACCATTCACTATAATTCCGGTCTGCTATAGCATCAGTGACTTTATTAGTGCTGCCACTACTAGTAGGCTAGGTATTGGAAAGAAGGGCAAATAGGACTTTTAGAATTAGGTGCTTATTCCAAATTTACTATTGTGTTTAAAAAATAAAAAAGCTAAAAGATGTAATGTAAATTCAAGATGTAGAACTAGGTCCCGAGCTACATGCTAGGAATCGGGATAAATAGTGTAAATAAATAAATATATATATATATAAATAAAATATCCCCAGGGGCCATTGATGCTTGCATCGGTCGCCTACAGATGCTTGGTTGTGTCCCTTTGTACTAGTATGCCCCAGTTTGAGTACTTCCGTTATAAGTAGTACACAGGGCTGGGCCAAAAGCCCACGTTGCGAGCTTGCTCGTGGTGGTGGCCCAGAAATGGGTTGGACTCTGTGAGGCGGTGAGTTTAATCGCCGACGAGTGATGGCGTTGGCAGACCGGTGGGGTTCTGTGTCTTCGGGCCTCGACCCTTGGGGTTCTGGGTTTGCGGGTCTCGGCCTCGCCGGTCGTGCAGTAAACTCCTTTAGAGCTCCGGTGCTAGCCCGGACAGTTAGTAATGCATGGGCTAGATCATGGGCACCTCCATTCGTACGGACGAGGAGTAGGAAATTTACTTTCCCAAGCGCAATAGCATAATCCCATTCCCATACACACGGGAAAGAGTGGAGATCGTAAAGTCGCTTCTGGGAGCGGAAGGAAAGTAGCTCCGGTAACCATCCTGGATAAGTGGGAGGCACTAATCCCAAGTATCGGTCCAACCAGTGAGTCACTGGTAGGGGAGGAGGAATCAAATCTCACCTCCCTGGGTATCCGGCCTGATCCGAATCATCTCACCCTTCGGGTTGGGGGGTTGGAGCTTATTAAGCACCGACCTAGTAACTGCCCTGGGCCTTTATATCCACGGGTGCTTGGTGTACCACTTTTGAGGCAATGCCATAGCATGTGACCAGGTAATGGAATCCCCAAATGGTAGGGTGATACGTGAGAATTATGAAGGTGGAAAGCAGAGGGGACTTACAATTTAACGTGGGTTCTGAACCATGGTGGGGGCCTGGCATTCCACACATTCACAGTGTGTGAAAGCACATTTTTTGCCAGAAGTGAAGGAAGGGTTTGGTAAACAGATAAATCAGTCTCGGGACCGGGATTTGAGCCCCGAACCCCTAATACGGAAGTCTGACACTTTACCCCTAGACAACCAGGTCCCCCTCATCTAAGATTTATTATTTAATACATTATTTTGGATGTAATCTATTATATTTATTTTTTATGTAGTGGGCCACATTGATTCAGATAAGAGTTCCTTGAGACTGATATTTTCCTATTCACGCTTGAATTACAAAAGGTGTAGCTTATAGACAAACCAAAATTAGTTGGGCTGGCTCAGTGTTACCTTGGTTCCACCGGTTCTTCACATAATAATAAATATTGATTAAGAGTATACTAAATTACCTCAATGGCTCCTTAATAATTATAATAAGTAGCCAAGATATATTAACAAATACGATAGCAGAATAATATAACCGGAACAGGTAAAATCTATTGAATTGATGCATCACTACCATATACATATCACTTATTTGACGTTTGTATTTGGTCGGATCACCATGGGAATAGCTTTTAGAATAAATAAAAAATAAATAAAGCGTGGTCATGAGAGGCTCAGCAGAATAAAAGGAAACTGATACATCTTATTTGAATTAATATAAAACTGTGCTAAACATGTATTAAAGAATATGATTTTCTCTGTTTAGTTAGCTCAATTTTAAATAACTGTTTATGTACTTAGTTAATTAGTTACGTTTCTTAGTAAATCCCATACGAGGTTTACTTCAGACGCAAATATTTTTACTCGCGATGGTCGTGGTAGTGGTGAGCCCACAGACACACCACTATGATGCTGTGACTGAGGGGAGGCATGGGGTAGCAATGTCATTACTAACCCTTTCTTACATTGCCACTTGTTGGTTGGGAGTAGATAAAAAATGGAAAAACCTATAAATGTCAGAAATTATTTACTAAAGTTATTAAACACTAGCGATCTTGGTGTAGAAATAGTTGGTCATAATTTAAAGCAACCCGCTTCGGTGGCTGCGTGATCTGAGGCGCTAATCTCGCAAAAGACTAGACTGCCGATGACGGGGAGATCGTGGCTCGATCCCGGTCGGGTGTACTGAGAGTGGTTTTTCCTAAATGGTTTCCTATTAACTCTGCACGCTAGTTCGGGAACACTTCCTCTAAATTCAACATTCATCATTCCTATTCCATTAATGTAATTAGTACATAAGCGTATAACTCAAATGGGTAGTAAGATAAAAATTAATTAAAGCCATCAATGCTATCCTCTAGGCTGGTAACATCTTTGTGTGTGTGTGTATGACGGGGGATTTCCCACCAATCCGTGCCCATATACTTTATATAATATATAGTATGAACAAAAAACAAACTCTGTACTCACTGCATTCATCGGCAGTTGAAAAAAAAAATCTTAAAGAAAATACCGGCCATTGATGCAAAATACAACCACCATCTTAAACCTACAGACTCTCACCTTATTAACATCTACCAAATTATAATTACAGACGAAAATCCAAACTACAAACCGGACCCATCATTGTATTCAACCTCTAGAATCTCATCTTGTCAACATCTACCAAAGGACAGTTCCAGACAATCATTAGCACTACATCTAAGAACCTACACCAAATCTTCCTGCATAAATACACATTTATATTTTACTGTAATAGTTTGATTTAACAAAAACATTAAATCTAAATCAATACTTTCCTTTTAAAAATGTCATGCTGTGACAGTATTACTATTAAATATCAACTTTATTTTTTAAATAAGATAATAATAAAAAAATCAATGCATAGAATTATATCTCTGGCTTAAGAAAAATTGTAGCCTTTCAATGGCCAGCTGACCTCAGTTTTGGAGTCAGAAAAAAATGGCGGTTAAAAGAAAAATGCATTCAACGATGGTTGACTGCGATTAAATGATTCCTCTAAGAATATATTGCAGTTCTCATACCCTTGAACTATGTTTATCGATCTTTGGTGTAGAATAAGACATTATACTGTTAATTTTAATGAAACTTTACATCGGCAAGCACTGTTTTGGGCAAATATTCTCACAAATCGTGAACAAATACCTTCAACGTAAATAAAAACGTTGCCCGGTGATTATGCGAGATGTCACATTATTGATATTCAATCAATGTATGATATTGTTATAGCTCATTACTTATGAACAAAACTTACAATAAATTAAGAAAGTAAGACGTTCCCAAAAGCTTATTAGTAAAACAAGTTTATTCACCTTATAAGGAAACAACAAACAAATTAGTTTAAAGTGTAATAAGTTTGCAAATAAATAACAATATGGACTCTTCCAGACAGTGTTCAAACCATAAAAATAATTTCAAAAATCTATAGCTAGAGTAAGCAACCAATTGTTAAGTTTTAGTTAAAAAATGCCATTATATTTTTTTGGCAATAGCATAATGTATAGTTGTGGCGTATAAACATGAGTGACATATAGCATACTATGGAATATATTATTTTACAGCATCAATTTTGTGTCTATAATCTATGATTTGTTATTGTGAAGTGATTAGTGTATTAATACTCCATACGTGACCCGAGGAATATTTGTTTAATACTTTGGTTTCACTGATACCATAATGTCGGTTGTATTCATTCCGAGCTTAAATAATGGCACTTGTTTTGTACCGAATGAACTACGAAATGTCACGTTAAAATTTAAAAATGAGTTGTTTCATACTTTAAATAGAAAAAACATCAATAAAACTTCCCGACTTTCTCAAATATCTGGACCATCCATTAGTTTTATCGACATATCTGAAAATGGAAAAAGGAATTGTGACTGCTTTCAGAAGAAACTTTGTTGTTGTTGTTGTTGTTGCTGCCAACCGAAATATAATTATATCCAGTCTTCTGACAAACCATCTATAAAATGCGGGTATTCATCTTGTCAGTGTGTGGAGAGTGAATATCATGAATGCAGCACACACTATTCTACGATGAAGTGCTCTCCTAGGAAAGCTTATCTGAGTGATGTGTTGTATCATCGAGGATATGGCATTAAAAATAAATCACATACGGGGTTAAAACGTAGCCAATGTAGCTCGTATAAGTGCGCTCAAAGCAATCAGAAGAATTCTTCAACATTTTCTGTAGGAAGTGGAAACTTCCTTGAAGATGTGGAGTGTATGTCCTGTAAAAATTACAATAGGGATAATTGTGCTATAAACTTCAATACCATCACACCAACTTACCACCAATATGAGGAGTGTAAATTCTGTTTAAACTCTCACAAGAAAATCAGCTCAGAATCGATCTCAAGAGACTGCCAAAGTAAATTAATTCAAACGTATTCTGGTAGGCCACAGTCAAATAAAGAAATTTCGGCAAAAGAATCTGGACGAATCCATAAAAAAAAATGTAACAACTTTCTGGAAGAGGTCCACTATATTAAAATAAATAAATTCAGAGCTGGATAATCCACCCAAAACAAAATCAAAAAACACAAGTAATTTCATTCCCGCAGAGAATTTGCCTAAGCCACAAGAATGTACTGCCACACCAATGAAGAGTGGTATTGCTACCACTCTGGATTACACCAATAAAAGGGAACACTCAACGATGGCATTGAAACTATCAAATTCTTCTGAGCCGCCTAAAAATTTGTCAGATTCATTAACAAAAAAAACTAACAAAAAACACTTAAAAACAAAGACAGAAAAACCAATTTAAATTACAAAAATACTGGCTCAAATGTCAACTTGAGTATCGATATTAAAGGAAATTTAAATAAATCGAAAATGGTTAATGTAGATTCAAATGTTCTAGATAAAAGCAAAGTATTCAAGACAAACTCAGTAATGTCACATGCCAAAGCTGGGGTTTGTAAATATCCTTATTATGTATTGAAAGACCTGTGCTAACACATCCGGGCCCACCTCAAAGTTGTGTCCCTAAACAGAAGATACAAACCAGTTCAGTAGGTCTTAATGAACAGATGCAACGTGCTTATAAATTACTACAGTCTTACGAAAATTTACTTGAAGAACACAACCTAAGTGAAACGTTAACTGAATCCACCAAGCTTAATATTGGAGAAAATTCCTTCGCAACTCTAAATAGTAGCCTGTTAAATACATGTTTTCTATTTAATCAGCGTCAGTCACGATACAAGCCAGAAAACAGTGCAACCAACATCAAAACAGTTTCAACATTACGATAGAAACTGTCCTCACGCTTCACTAGACAGATCGTTTTCAACTCCCAATCATGATACACAATTTTCAAAAGTAGCTAATTTTCAAAATAACCTAAAACATGATTTAAACACAAAAATTTCTATAGATTATAATTAAAGATCGTCATTAGGTTTCCTTGGCGTCAAATCTAGCCCGACACAAGGGATGCCGCTCGAAGAGAGTTCCTTAGGACAAGAGAGTATGCTGAAAGACAAAACAAATCAAACAGAGTTGACTCAAAAACAGAATGAAATGAGTGCTGACCAAAATATTGGTATCAATTTGGGAGCTATTGACGCTGGTAGCAGTGAGTTGAAAATCCATAAATCCATTCCCTGTGATACTGATGAATTTAAGAGTACTGATGATATAGAAATAGAATCTGACACTTCCCACCAATATGAGATTATATCAAAACTAAATCATGAATGTAATTTAAATTTAAAGACTTATGACTTTTTCAATGAGCGAGTAAACAAGAAAGTATCTGATAATGTCTGCTTAGACAAGAAAGTTCTTACAGAAATGGTCACAAAATCATCTCCCTCTATTATCACTGGAACAAATTTGTTACAAAGCACAGCAACTTCAGGGTTATCTAGTGACTATAGTGATTTGGGCAGTGGCACTGGTTTCTTCAAAGGCAAGGGGGGATTTGCTGATGTACACGTCAAAGATGTATTGGAGAGGGAAACGTCCGCAGATGTTATGATAGTTAGCAGTACTTCCACAGAAAAATACCCCTGCCATGCTCAGAATGATGCATATCAAGGTGTTGAGTATCACCATCCATTTAATGATCGCGACACAAACAATAAATCTAAATTGAATAAACCAATAAGATTCAACAATGACAAAGATAATAACGCAGTAGACAACTTCTTCATGAGTGCGAGAAAACTGTTCGGTTCAACAATTCCTCCCAAGACTAGATTGGTCACGAAACTAACTAAAGAAACACACGGATGTCCATACTCTTACTCCAAAGTCAAAAACATAAAAGAAAAAAGTTCAAGTCAAATATTTATAGCCAGTATTATTTCAAAAACGTGTATTCCTTATTCAAAAATATTACTTGTTACAAAGTCAGTCGAAAGCCTACAAACAAACGTGAATAATGGTAGAGTATATCGTCTAAATTCATCTTTGATTAAACGTTCATACTCAGAAACATCCTTACTGCAGGTTAAATTTGCCTCAAGTGCAGAAAAAAGTAATTTATCAACTCTCAAACTGCACCAAACCTTCAGAGTAGCTTCGTACAGCGATACCTCAATATTGACATCCAAAATTCAAAACCACGATGGACAACGAAAACCGTTCATGGGGAACTATAAGAGGTTTGCTTCCCATCAGTACATCAATTACTGTACCACTTCACCCCCCACTCTTATAAAAAAATGTTGCCGCAACGCTACCGTTTCTTGCATACCACATATTAAACAGGTACACTCATTTAAAAAAAGACTAGGAGCGAAGAAGAAGTTAAGTAAATTTCAAAAAAATAAAATAGCTCGAAATACCTAAGTGAGGAAAAAACCCTTCCCCTTCAAAATACAATGTAACATATATGTTTGAACTAAAGCTAACATTGTGTAACAAAGATAAATGTGCAATACCAAAGTTTTTTTAAGTTTTGTTTCGAAAATAAATTGTATATTTGTTTAAAAAAAAATGCTAGGTCTGTATTTTAATTAGTAATATCAAAAAGAGTATGTTTGTCTATAATGTCTGTATTTAATAAAAAAAAACACGTTCTATTTCACTATAATAGGCTCAACCCACCTCAAACAGGACCCCACCGACATAATAAAATATAATAATACGAATTTATCATGTGCTTGGTTCTCTTAGGGACAGATTCATAGTCAAACTTAGTGCGCCTCAAGTGCGGTTCGAAACCAAATATAAGAATACACCTAGGACTACCTGGAATCAAATGGAATGGGTCAGTCTCGCATATGAAACTGGTCCATTCCATTCTGGTCTTGGTATGTGTCGTCTTGTGTTTGGTATAGAGAAGCACTTGAGGCGTACTGAATCTGATTATGAATCTGGACCTTATTAGAATAGGAATCTACCCTCAAAGGTCGAAGAAGAACCTTTTGGCAGTCGTATACATTTAACGCTTTGAACTACAGAGACTTAGGACCAGTTCAAGACCACACTAGATATATAGGCCTTAAGGCTTGTTTCGTGACGTCACAGTACGCGCCCGACCAGACGCCACCAACTGCATAGAAGTATACGGCGTTCCCGTGTTCTGGCCACACATTTTTATTTTCTATGTCTTAATTTAACATTAATATTAAATGATCTCAATTTTAATTTATTGTCTTCTTGTGTTAAATAAATTATAAGTATTTAGGGAATAATACTAAATAAAATCAATATTTTTAACTAAAAAAACTGTTTTTATCTACCTTTACATAAAGTTATTGTGCAATATTTCTTATAACATTTAAATTAAATTCAATTAGTGTATGGATTAATAACAAAATAAACTATGATAGGTATAGTAGTCAATTACATATACATTTAAAGTCACTTGTGATTGTAAGCCTATAGAAATGCAGATTTTAACAGTAAAAATAGAAAATAAATTTTTCAACTTTTTTTTTTCATGACTTCACTTTGTACCTAAGGAATTTTGTTTGGCTTTTAACATTTTTCCTTAATCATTTCGCTGTAGCAATAGTTTACTAAATAATAAATCGTATTTTTCAATTAAAAAAACTCATAGCTTGTTCCACAAGTTTTACAGGACTCAACATTTATGTTTTCTAAATCACCAGTTTAGAGCTAAGTCAAAATATTTATTTGGGATCTGCAGATTAAAAATACTGCCTTTTATACCTAATCAATTACTACATTGAAATATTTAAATCCAGTAGCTAAAAGTAGTGTGGTGGCCCTACCAGTAGCGCTTCTTTATCTCAGTTTTAGCATATATTATAATCTTTTAATAGTTTTTATCCTAATCTGTAATTCAGAGGTGTTATTTAAGGGGGTGAGAAGGTGTGGGGTTCATTGGGGTTGTTTGTAGGGATTTATTCATGTTCAAATTGTTCATTCCTGTCCGGTGTGCTCCATTTGATTTTTTAATGTGTGTACAATTTGATTGTATCATTGATTTTTATGTGTGTCCCAGGGGGGAAGATTTTGTGTGGGAGTTATTTCATTTATTGATGGGGAGCGCGGAGCTCCTGGCATCAGGCACTCTTCTCGACACGTCCCATAAAATGTCGCTAGTTCTACCCGTGAGGGCGGGAGCGTGCAGGAGCATCCTCTCTCGACAGCTGTCTAACAGAGAGTGTGATATATTCGCACGGTGTCCCTGTCACAAGCCTTGGAATATATTTTGCTGTCGCAAACCTCCCCCCGGCAATGGGCTTTCCCTGATGACTCATACCTGGTGCCAGTTTGGCGGGTCGACAAGACAAGTCGAGACAGGAATAGATCACGACCTTGAATGATGTCGCAATCCTCCCACTGGCAATGGGTTTTCCCTGATGACTCATACCTGATGCCAGTTTGGGGGCTTCACGAGACAAGTTGAGACAAGAATAGATCATGAACTAGAACATGTTACAACCCTCCTCCTCCTCATCTATGTGGTAATGGGTTTTCCCGGTGACGTCATCGCAACCCTGGTGCCAGTTTGGGGCGCAAGTCGAGACAGGAATAGATCACGACCTTGAGTGATGTCACAATCCTACCCCTCCTCGTACCCCATATATGTGGTGATGGATTTCCCGGTGACGTCATCGCAACTCTGGTGTCAGTTTGGCAGCTCGACAAGACAAGTCAAGACAGGAATAGATTATGACCTTGAATGATGTTGCAATCTCCCCGGTAATAGGTTTTCCCTGATGACTTATAATTGGCACCAGTTTAGTGGCTCGACAAGTCGAGACAAGAATTGCGGGAGCACTAACACAGCTCTTATTATACACAAACAGGGGCCTCTCTCTCCAGATGGAAGGCTTACAGTGATTTATAATCCTCAGTTAGGAGCCGCAATCCCTCCACAAAATTCTACTAAATTTGGTTTTGTTTGGTATCTACCGTCGACATGTGTCCGAATTAGGTATCCGCCATACCAACATGGACCTCTGTTGGCGAAGATAAGGCTGTAGGGAGGCATAAGATAGAAATGGTTAAGCATTTACGTGGAGAGAGTGAAAGGGAAACTATCTAGTGAGAGATAGTGACAGTACACCTCAGCTTGGATTTGAACCCCCAAACTCCTCGCCATAGCTAGGTGAGTAACACGCACCCTTTCTGGCTAAACGTATATATATATATATATTAATTAAGGTAATGTGTTAGGGATGATTAAGAAAATGTTCCAGCATTTTACCCGGAGGGAGAACTACCAACATTTTACCCACAAGGGATTTGATTCTAAACTCCCCACCAGAATTAGATGAGCCTGACATTTACCCTGCGTGCCCATAGGGATTCAAACCACGATATCTTTCGTGGGGCTAGCCCGCTAATTTCTGTTAGAACGGTCATCAATCAAATGCTTCCTTCCCGTAGTTGAGTGTACCCTGCATTTGTGAGAGGGAAAAATAAGGTGAAATCAAAAAGGGTTCTATCGGTTAAAGCTGGTTGACCAGATTTTCAGTTTGATATAATTAAACCAGGTAGAATGTGTACCAGCATTTGGTGCGGGAAAACCCTACGAGAATGTCCCCCATCTGACGGATTCCTGAGAGTACATCAGCACTCGGTGGATGCGAGAGCACAATTGACATTTAAATATTATTTAATGTTCAAAATTATATTTTATTGACATAATAAATAACTTTTGCCTCCATTGATAAGTAATAACAAATATAATTATGAGGATCTTGAATCAATATTATAAATGCTAAACAACGAAAAATAGCATTTAAACAAGAAATAAATTTATTTTAAATTTCATCTAATGTTCGCAACTATATTTTGTTGACATAATAAATAGATAACTTTTATATAAATTTACAAGTAATATCGAATACAACTATGAGGACCTTGAATCTATGTTAGAAATGCCAAACAAAGCAATAGGGCATTAATACAACAAAGCTTGATTTGTATAATATATATTAAAATGAGTAGAAAGAATTAACAAGTATATTATTATTGCAAATAATTTCACTGTTAAGATAGCGTTTATAAATTTAACTAAATTTGGTTTAAGGTAAGGTGTCAAGATCACACACACACAAATCTAACACAATATTTTTTATTTATAAATTGTAACTGCTGTGACGGTAGAGTGATACCCAAGGAGAAAGTAAAAAGGAACTAATTTGAGGGTAAGATATCAAATTCACACACAAGATCTAACATATTCATTTTTATTTATTAATTGTAACTGTTGTGATGGTAGAATACAGACCAAGTCGTAAATCCCAGGAAATTCAAATACTTGGAGGGAATAGCAACATACACATCACAAGTAAGTTTGCTTGTTGGAAGAGTATCAAAATTAATTCACTAATAAAGTGTTATCTTTGCTGATTATGAGGTAAATTTTTTTAATAATTAGTATCATCAAGGAGTGGTTGTGTGTATATATAGTTGATCATACATGACTAAAGATTTTATCTTTAATAACTTCTAATATATATATTTTTCAATCTTCTACAATAAACTATCTCTTAACTCACTTTTGAGGTTATATTAACTTATTGTAACACCCATTGATCTGTATTATAAAGTTCGTTCCTTAAAAAAATTTTCAATTTTTTCAATTTTAGATACTTTACTAATATCAGCACTTTTAACACAGTATCGAAATAATTTTATTTAAATTGTTTGGAATAAAAATATTCTGTGAGTTTGTGAATTGCCGCAAAGAAAGACGGTCAGTTAATAACTTGTGCATTGTGGAACCAAATATTTCGCTCTATGGAGCCGCTAAAAAAATAACCTTTTACACGTGTAGCTAAAATTTCGCACTAAATTGTACCACTTAAAAGTAATTAAATTTAATTAACTTCGAGGAGTTTACCGACATACTCAAACAGTTACCATTTTCAATATTTGAGATTAAATTATTGCAGCCAGATCACCACTATAGAAAGGCACCAGCCAGACTTATCTCGAAATAATTCAATTTAGCTGTGCAGTTTTGTTTCGGTCTTGTTAAGTATCGCTTCTACTATCTTAACGCCTGTGAGCCGAGATTACAGGGGGCGGGGGGGATCCGGGCCCCCAGGACCCCCACTCCTGGCTACGTCCCTGCTTTGAGGCCTGTATATCTAGTGGCCAGATTCATAGTTAAACGTAGTTCACCTCAAGTGCGGCTCGATACCAAACACAAGACGAAACTCACCTAGACCATAATGGAATGGACCAGTTTCATATGCGAGACAAGCCCATTCCATTCGGGTCTAGGTAAATGTCGTATTGTATTTGGTTTCAAGCCGCGCTTGAGGTGCATCAAGTCTGATTATTAAACTGTTCCTTAATTTTTTTTTTTTTTTTTAAATTGTAACAGGAGCACATGACGATACAGAAGCTAGAGAGTCCAGTGAATTCCGTATGAAAACTCATCGCATGAGGGAATCGCTTAGAATATCCACTCCTTGCTAATCAATCAAATATAAACGATTTCGTGAAAAACTAAATGCTAACATAATTATAATCTAGCTTAGACACTCTTAATACAACAAAGTGTGTGTGTGTGTGTGTGATACGTTAACTTTAAAAGAAATTTTATGGTGGGATGAAAGGGTGTGTGAGTTAACGTCAGTATTTGTACAGTTTTTTTGCAGTTTTTTTTGCCAAAATAAATAAAATATTGCTTAATCAGATACATTTAGTTTAATTTTATACATGTAAGCATTTAAACAGTTCTTGAATATTTTCATGAGCATTCTGTCATTTGATGATAAACTTTTAAAATAAAAATAAAAAGTTATAGTCAAATTCTGCAATGCCCATACAAATATTCAATAACTTTTGAGATTATCATGTGTAGAAAATTAAACTAAATGTCTACTGGAGCAACATATTATTTATTTTGACCAAAAATGTGTTTTGTTATGAATATTACAAAATACTTCCATCCAACCTTAAGTTTCCATATTTTCCTACTCTTTCTGCAGTAATTCTCCAAATGACTTGGGAATCATTGTAGTATTTATGTCAATGATCATAAAAGCAGGATACGGCTTCATCAACTCAATCAATTTTCCATAGATTTATAGCTTCTGTTTTATCATTCATAACCAGCGTAGTTGAGAACGTGGTTTGAATGTCCTTTAGCTTGGTTTTTACATTAACGGGGAGTCTGAGTTTCGAATCCCAGCTGGGTGTACTCAGGGTGGTTTTCCAAAGCCGGGAACGATAGTTAAAATCTAGATATAGAACCAAAATGAAGTTAAGGAATTTTCACTATCACTCTAAATAATTAAAAAAAATCAATTCCAGCTTACAATTTTGAATTTAAGCCTAAAACAAAATATTCATGAAGACAATCGATCATTTGCGTGTGCAATTATATCTTATTTTAAATTAAAGTATAGCTACATTTATTATTTCCATTGATCTACATAATTTGTGTTATATCACAATATTAGACAAATCTCAATCTCTCAATCTTAAATTAAATCTTGTGATATTCGATTATGTATAGTGTCGAGATAAACAATACATGTCTCGTGACTTTGAACTAATTTTGGGTCACATACAATTATTCGAAAACTAATAACATCATATTCTGTATTGGTAGCCTGTAGAGGAAATGTTTGCATGATTTGTTTAATTATTGTTGTTAGCACCATGGCTATTAACGTCTTAATTTAAGGGTTAAGGATTAATAAGGTGAATTGATACGCATTACAGGGGATGAGGAAATGAGAGTGAAAAATCAAATGTGTAAAAAATGCGAAAATTTAGAAACATAAAATATAATGATCTAATAAAACATAATAGAAATATAAAATATAATAATCTAATATAATATAAAGTACAATAGAAATATAAATATAATAATCTAATAACATATAAAATATAATAGAAATCTAAATATAATAATCTAATATAATATAAATATAAATATATAATCTAATATATTATAAATATAATATAAATATAATAACATAATATATTATAAAATATAATATAAAATATAATATAAATATATAATATTATAATATAATATAATATAAAATGTAAAAAGATCACGTGATAGTAGTACCGTTCAACTACCAACAACAGTTTTGATTAGCTGCTCGTCTCAGGGGCTGATAGGTTGGATAAATAAACTGTAAAAACGCGCACACCAATGGTCACATGGTCTAATGTGTCAGTATAGCAGTAGACTGGATTGCTGGTAATGGGAGGCCGAGGTTCAAATCCTAACCAGATCCAAAGGGCATGCTTTTACCCATATGATTTTAGAGCATCCTATCACTAATAGTGAGAGCGGTTAGGTCTACAGTTCTCAACATTTCTATAAGTGAACGCTAGTGCCTTTTATTATAATTCCTTCTCTTTATTTTGTTTTCTTAGTCATAACAATTTAAATCGTTTGTAACAATTTATGGCATTGAAGATAATAATACAAACTTTTATTAAAAAAGAAAAAGACTCCGTCGTATTTTCTCGGCCACGCCAAGAGCAAACTGCGCACTAAAGCTGGTAACATTTTCCAAGATTTTCTTTGATAAAGTTTTGACAAAATGATAAATCGACCAGATTGTTCTCGCAGCAGCCATCTTTGTTGACGACTATTCTTTCTTTGTTTCTCAATTTTACTGCCTGGACAAAGTAAAAAGTGGGAGAAATTCAACTCGTGAAAATTAACATGACAAATTGTATTTCCAGTCTCAGATGAATATGACAACACGGTAGAATAGTAATTAAAATGCTACATTTGAAAATAAAACTTTTTAAAACAATCTTCCCAATGGAAAACAGTGTTTGTGTGTGAACATATATGGCAAATAAAATAATCTATGGCGTTAGGACAGCCGTTATTTACTTGGATGTAGGCCTATATTAAGAGTTACCAGCAGTGCTCGAATCGGGAAATTTTAACAACCGGAACGGTAATAACTAACAACCAATAATTCCTTTCAATTTATTTTACAGCATGAAACTATTACATTGGCAGGCCTATTGCATTGTCTTTAAGTTATATACTTAAATAAGTTGCATGCTAAGCCATGCCAGTTTAATTATTGAATTTCAATAAAATGAATATCACATTGCATTTTACTATAACTTACTAATCTAAATAATTGATAATTACAATTAATTAGTAACGATTTATATCAAAACAAAAAATATACTGCCATAGTAAAACTATATCCAATATTTAACTATGTAGGAAGGCACCAGTATAAAACCATGTAATATTCATTATTAGTTAAAATCATTTATAATCAAATTCAAAACTAATTATTTTCAGCATAATAATCAATAATTGCATTTTGTTGACATTAAAATATAAACATTACATTGTTGTTAGCATTGTTGTTTCATATCTTTCATTCTTGTAAAAAATAAGACACTTGAACCATCGAAACATGTGAAGGATGTACCTATCATTTGTAGGGAAAGTACTAGAATTAAATTAATTGAATTGCAATCAGATAAATATGCTTAATAAAACATTCCACAATACGTCTTGTGAAGTAAAAAGGAGTTTTATCCTACCAAATGTTGCTTCAGAAGAGGCAAAATATGGCACCAGAAAATTGGTGAAAAATTCTTTGTTTGACGGTGTTATGAAAATGTATGAGAATATTCAGAATTAATATTATTTATTATATATTTAAGCCAATATGAATTTTTTTGTTCAAATGTAAAGTATTCTGTAACAAAGACTGTTCATTAAATTGGCAGAAACAACCAAATATTCTATTCTTTACTGTAAAGCCTTTTCTCCTCCTCCTCCTCCTCCTCAATCATCATAAACTGTTTCCGGCCTGTAGCAGGGTCAGTTAAGTATAATGCCTCCATCTTCATCTATGCTTCCACCACTCTTCCTCCTTTAATTTCTTCCATTATTCTCCTCTCACTTGAACACTTTCTGTTATCTGCTCCTCCCATCTTTTTCTTGGCCTCTTTTTCTGTCTTTTTCCTACCTATTTCATTTCCAACATTTTCTTCAGCATCCTCTCTTTTTCAATTCTAATTCTATAACATCTCAGTCTCGCTTCCTCTACTATCTCAGTGTACTCCCTGTACTCGTACTCTTTCCTGGATAACTTCATTTCTAATCTTATTTCTCCCCGTGACAGCTCGAGTATGGGTTTGTTTCGGCCACCGGCTTATTAAGCATGTCGTGGTAAAGCCCTTTCTATTACCGAAAACGCGGGCTACTTGAGCCCTGGAGGCTAACTTGAGCCCAAAAAAGAAAAATGGTGTTTATTTCTCTAAGTACTCTCAAAATCAGTATAACGACGTAGTTCAGTGCTTCGCGGGCAGGCTGTAGCACTAGGCAGACCATAGTGTGAGTCTAGGAGGTTCGGGAAGTCGCCACTAGAGGCAGCACTGGTTATGCAACCTACCCATCTGTTTGTTGTTTATTTCACTCTGCAAACTTTTGTCTGTATAGATATCAGGAATAGCCTAAAACTGGAGGTAAGTGCATATATTTCATATTTAGTTGATCATCAAAGCCATTTGAGGACTGTTCATGTCTTAAATAACTCATTAATTGTACAATATGTGGTTAAGATTCGGATGGACACCTACTATATAAGAACGATAAAGTTGTGCCCGCCATTACTTAAAAAATGTGCATAGTAACAATATGCGGTTTTTTGCATTGCATTAAACTTGTAAATTTAAAATGAACTATATTAATAAAAAAGTTACAAGTTAATATTTACTTTTTTGCAATAAGACGTAATTTCAAATTAAATTTAAATGAAATAAAACATGAAATACAAGAATATGGTTTTGAATTTATCATATTATTATAGAGAATAAAGATAATGTTCTATCATACACGACAAATATTTATAGTACAATAACGAGTACAAAATTTGTTATTTTCAAATTAAATAATGTCTAAACTGTTGAAAAAGTTCAGCAGCTTCCTGGTAGATTGCTCTGTCTTCGGAAGCACCTCTCCTCTGCTCCCCAAACCCCTTTTGGCATTCTCTTTCTTACCATCTCTTTTTTCCCATGTAAACCCCGCTACTCCCCCTTCCTTCGAAACATTTATATCCTGTTTAGTCAGGTAAAACCCTTGACTGGACACTAATTGTCTGCCACCTCCAAACTTGAGCTATTGAGAATGTTCCCTGTGATGTATTTGTATGATCTAGGGTAAAAGTTTTTTATAGAGTAAACTTGATTTATGTTTACCTTATAAATAATTTGAATAGACAGTGTTTCCTTGATTAGATAAAACCTATTTGTATAACGTTGGTTTTGTAAGAAGAGAGAGGCGAAAAGGATTTCTCTAAATAGTTTTATTCATGTTTTATAGACGAACAAGACCTTTCCCACTTATAGCAGACTTAATTTAGAAGATATTAATATTCAGTGGCGCATCCAGGAGTTTACTTAGGGGAGGGTGGGCATGTGTATCATAGCTATTATTTTTATCCCCTGAAAAGTATTCATTAAATTATTTTAGTTTAATACATCTTTTATTTTAGAGAAATTACACACACACACAACACACACACCACACACACCACACACACACACACACCACACACGCGCGCGCGCGCGCGCGCGTATATACAGGTTGTTAAAAAAAGGGGTTCAGAAATTATGGATCTTCTTGTACACATTAACATGTGTGGAATGATTTTAATGATGTTACATGACCTCTAGTTGTGCCAATACGTCGGTAAAATCAAATAATAATTATAATACAAATAAAAGTGTCTTGGAAACTATAGGTCCACAAACCTACTCACAAAGAGGTAAAGGTAATTTTGTATTTTAGTAATATAAAATAAATGGTACGGTGCACCACACAGACTTCCTCTTGCTTTTATCTTGAAATATACATTTACTAAAAACTCGTTAGGATTTGTGAAATGAAATAATATACACTGTTACTTACTCTATGCAAGGGTGGCTCAAGGGCCGTGCGAACCGGGTGGCTACCCGGGGCGCCAAACATAGCTAGACATGACCAAACGTAGCCTGGGCGTGATATTAAAATAATCCTCAAACCTAACAACTTCAAACCTAACATAATCTGGGCGTGATATGAAAATAATCCCCAAACCTAACAACTTCGAACCTAACGTAGCCTGAGTGTGATCTGAAAATAGTCCCCAAACCTAACGTAACCTGGGCGTGATATGAAAATAGTCACCAAACCTAACGTAACCTGGACGTGAATGAAAATAATCCATAAAATAACAACTCAAACCTAACGTAGCCTGGGCGTGATATGAAAATAATCCCCAAATATATAACTTCTAACCTAACGTAGCCTGGGCGTGATATGAAAATAATCCCCAAACATATAACTTCTAACCTAACGTAGCCTGGGCGTGATATGAAAATAATCCCCAAACATATAACTTCTAACCTAATGTAGCCTGGGCGTGATATGAAAATAATCCCCAAACATATAACTTCCAACCTAACGTAGCCTGGGCGTGATATGAAAATAGTCCCCAAACAACTAACGTAACCTGGGCGTGAAATGAAAATAATCCACAAAATAACAACTCAAACCTAACGTAGCCCGGGCGTGATATGAAAATAATCCCCAAACGTATAACTTCTAACCTAACGTAGCCTGGGCGTGATATGAAAGTAATCCACAAACATATAACTTCTAACCTAACGTAGCCTGGGCGTGATATGAAAATAATCCACAAACATATAACTTCTAACCTAACGTAGCCTGGGCGTGATATGAAAATAATCCCCAAACATATAACTTCTAACCTAACGTAGCCTGGGCGTGATATGAAAATAATCCACAAACATATAACTTCTAACCTAAAGTAGCCTGGGCGTGATATGAAAATAGTCCCCAAACCTAACAACTCCAAACATAACGTAGACAGGGGGTGATAGTGGAGTTACTAAGCTTAACAATCTTTCAATTTTTTATACTAACATGAAATTTTACACATTATTTTAAATTTGCTGTTAGTAAAATAGAATCTAATGCCACTCTTAAAAAGTTATTTTATATTTTCCAGCTTGAAATAATGGCGCCATTAAACTTTTTTTTTTTGCAATTATAACGTAAACCATTCGTAATGTCAAAGTGTTTGTTAAACTTATAATAAAAAATAGAGGATGACATTGTCTACAAAACAGGTTCTTATAGTTTTATTTGTAATCCTAACAGTTTTTGTACAATCTCGAAGTGAAACGTTTAACGTATGTTTAACATTTGTGGAGTTTCCCCTTCACATTTTTTCCTATTACGCCCAGGCTACGTTAGGTTTGAAGTTGTTAGGTTTGTGGATTATTTTCCTATCACGCCCAGGCTACGTTAGGTTTGAAGTTGTTAGGTTTGTGGATTATTTTCCTATCACGCCCAGGCTACGTTAGGTTTGAAGTTGTTAGGTTTGTGGATTATTTTCCTATCACGCCCAGGCTACGTTAGGTTTGGAGTTGTTAGGTTTGTGGATTATTTTCCTATCACGCCCAGGCTACGTTAGGTTTGAAGTTGTTAGGTTTGTGGATTATTTTACTATTTTCCGAGAGTACAATCACCATGAGAAATGTGATAGCTGGCAGCTAGCAGAAGATTTAAGAACTGTCAAAATAAAAACCAAATTAAAAATAAAATTGTTTTTGTGAAAGTTTTGACTACCAAAAATGACAATAAATCAACATAGTATTATGGTCATTGCAGATAATATGGTTTGGCAAATTGTTACATGAGATTTGATCTGCTAACTTTTGCTAGCTGTTAGTTACCTACACTCCTATGGTGAATGGATTATATTGTCCACCGGTTACGTAAATAGGTGCCAAAAAGCAATACCGCCTGGGTGCGAAATTTACCTCAGGCCGCCTCTGACTCTATGGCATTAGGAACAAAGAACACTGTTACAGAAAAAATGAGGAAAAAAGAAGCATCTTTGTCAACTAAAGAGCATAAGAATCAAATTTATTTTCAAAAAACTGTATTAAAAACAGTGGTGTAGTCGTAAATTTAGCAGTGCTCAAACGCAAGGTTGTAGCAACCCCAAAGTTGAAGTGGGGTTTTGGGACCCCAACCACCGTAGGCGAAAGGCTTGCAAAAACATAAATGCCTCTAAAAGCTATTTGGAGCATCTTTTAATGATTACTAAGGCAGAAACTTAAACGCACTTTATAGTATGAAAAAAGTTTTAACATAATATTGATATAAAATCAATTAGTTAACTTGGAATTGCAAAGTATAAAACTTTACTAAACATTTTTTAAAATATTTTGCCACGAAAAGCAGTGCAAGAATGGCGTTCACCAGGGTTCCCACTCCACTACACCCCTGATTAAAAAGTATATATATATATTTGTTTATAGCTCAAAACTTATTGGTTTTATAAAAAAAAGATTTTTACATTTCATAGTATACTACAACTTTAAAATATTAAGATATTACGAGTCTCAAATAGTTACGGAGAAAATGATAAAATTTGAAAATCTGTCCTATGTTAAGTCCCCTCAAAGTCATGTTCATGAGAAAATGAAAATGTCCAACTTGTTTATAATGATAAACTATGTTTAGATATCAAATTTAATCAAAACCATTAGAGTGAATTTCGATAAAATAGATTTATTCTCTTTTTGCTTTTCAATAAACTAGCCTTAAATTTAGGGTTAGATATCTAATTTCAAAAAACCTCTCGGGGATGGGGGGGGGGGGCTTATTTAAACCCCAGATACAAAGTTTTAGCCCAAACGGTAAAATGGTTTCGGTTCTAGCCCAAACAGTCAGATGGCCTTGCGAAAACAACTTTTTTGTTTCAGGGGGCTATGAAACGTCTACATTTTTCAAAATCTCTGTTTCGAATTTTTGACGATCACAATATTTTCACTCCAAGGTGTCGATACAAAGTAAATATTAGTTTACAAAGTTTAGTTACCCACAGCCATTGCTTT
Source organism: Timema podura (assembly GCA_033556935.1). Classification (NCBI taxonomy): domain Eukaryota; kingdom Metazoa; phylum Arthropoda; class Insecta; order Phasmatodea; family Timematidae; genus Timema; species Timema podura. Next base: position 81,723,663 of record JAVRXN010000008.1, on the reverse strand, counting down.
GCCGTTGGTTTGATCGCCATTGATGGGGAGGTCAAGTTCGAATCTCATCTGCGTGAACTGGAGATTGTTTTTCCTCTAAATGTATATATATATATACCTTTAACGGTTTTCCACAAGTGATTTATCACTCTTGTTTTCCCATCTTTACTCCATACAAATGCGGGTTCACTTCCTCTTAGCTACCTTCCTCATCTCTACCCAATCAGATTAAGCCGTTAATAACATGTGTTCTGAACGTATCAATAAAAAAGAAAAGACTTTGTTTTGGACGGGTTATAATCATATTATAGTAATAAATTAATAATTTTAAATGGAAACATGGTTTAGCGAGCTTTATTTAATTTTGATTTTTTTTAGATCATAAAATACAATGTTCTTGTTAGTATGGTGCTCGAAAAAATTTAACAGTAGGGCCTATTTGTAAAGTTAAGTAGGCGTACAGTACGTAAATTATATTTAATTGAAATAAATTTTAAAAATTACAATTTTTCACCAACTTTGGCCACCTTTTTCTAAGTCATTAATTTTTTTAAAGATATTTCCAATTTTTTTTATCGGGCAATCACCTAGAACAAAGTGTGGTTTTCACTTTGGTTTTTATATCTTCTGTACAAACAAATTGTGGTACACTTATTTTAATTCTAACCTCCTTATATCATGTATTTAAATAATTAGCGTAAGTAGTGACCTTAAAAACTATGTCACTGAAAAAAAAAAGAAATGGCTATATATTTTTTAGTATAGGGAAGAAAATATATATTTATATATTCCTACAGTAATAGATAAACTAAATAAAAATGTCAACAATTTACTGTAGATAATGATTTCTCAAGGTAGCTCAGAAACATTATACTTTGACAGGGATTCGAGCCCTAGTCCTATGACTTTGGACGTCATTCTACAGACCCCAAGATATCGGCTAAAAACCTGCATCACTCCTTGGAGAGAATAACGGGGATAGATTGTCTTTTGTTGAGTAGCAAGTAACAAAGTTGAAAGGATTGGTGGTTGGGTGGGGGTCTGTCTGTGGAATGTAAGGACACTCTGAAAAGGGGGTAAAATAGAGGGGCGAGAGGGGTTGGTGGGGTGACTGCCATAACTACAGCAGCGCACCTCTAGTGAAGCGATAATACATGGAACTACTTGGAAGAGAGATTTGCAAAACTTGAGATGTCCATCCGAATCTTAAGCACAACTGGTACACATTATCTGTAAAATCGGGTTACTTGAGTCCATGGGCTCAAGTAACCCGTAACCACATTTCTTGCTGTTCAGTGTATAAACAGGTTTGGGCTCAAGATACTCACAACAATTATGTCAATATTTAAATGTTTAAGTATTTGTTTATTATATTTTTATGTTTGAAAAATATACATTAAAATAAATTTACAGATGATAGTTAAACATGTGCAAATATACCTACTAGGTCCCCACCTACCTATTTTTGCTTGTCCAAGTAGGATTTAAGGTTCCGTTCTAAAAATCCTAATTTTGTGTTCTTTTTTTTTCAGAATTATCTGACGCAATGCCTTATAAATATAAAAGACTACCTGGAAGCCGGAAATGTGCTGACTTTACTCCCGAAAAGTTGGAAGAATGCCTGGAATCTGTAAGGAGTAGGAGGATGACCCAGGCAGAAGCATAGAGTTTTTATAAAATTATCAGAGCCACTATAAAGAGGAAACTAAAAAATCAACATCCAGGTAAACCGGGGCACCCGAGAGTTTTTACAGATGAAGAGGAGCTTGCGTTTGCTAGCCACCTAAACAAGTTGTGTAACTTTGGGTTTCCTTGTGACGAACTAGATTTTAGATTTGTCATAAAAGCTTACTTAGGTCGACAGGGACGTACCGAGGCTTTGTTTAAGAATAACCTGCCTAGTAGAGATTGGGTTAAGTCCTTCCTAAATAGGCAACTTAATCTTTCAGTTCGATTTGCATCCAACATAAAACGAACAAGAGCGGCTCTCGATGAAAAGGTCATCACTGAATACATTCAAAATGTGGGAAAACTGCTCAAAGACACATCCCTGAAAATGTCTACAATTATGATAAAAAAAATATGAGTGATGATCCGGGTAAGAAAAAAATAATTTTCCGAAGGGGTACTAAATACCCCGAGGGGATTATGAACACAACAAAATCGAGTATTAGCCTAATGTTTTGTGGAAATGCCGCAGGACAGTCCATTCCACCGTATGTGATATATAAAGCGGAACATCTGTGGACAACGTGGATGGAAGGTGGCCAACCTGGGGCTAGGTATAACCGCACCAAGCATGGGTGGATGGACTTAGTAACTTTTGAGGACTGGTTTATCAGACATCTGCTTCCAATTCTTAAGAAACAACAAGGGAAGAAGGTTGTAATTGGAGACAATCTTACTTCGCACCTCAGCATCAATGTTATTTAGCTCTGTGAATAAAACAATGTGCACTTTGTTTGTCTTCCACCTAATTCGTCCCACCTCACTCAACCACTGGATGTGGCGTATTTTAGGCTTCTCAAAATGAAGTGGAAGGATGTTCTTGACCGACGGAAGCAACCGGATGCAGGTAAAAGAATCGGTGTGCTTCCAAAGGATCAGTTCCCCATGCTGTTGCAAACTGTTTTAGAAGAAATTGGTCCAAACATGGAAAGCATCTTAAAGGCAGGCTTCAAGAATGCTGGATTAGTGCCTATAGATGAAAATCAAATCATAAGCCGTTTGCCAAATCAAGGCAAATCCAAAGCAAATGCAGACTTGTCAATGATTGGGGATGCATCTCTTCAACGACTTCAAGAGAAGAGGGGCGAGTTGGTTACACCTTGCACTACTAAGAAGATAAAACTCCAAGTGACACCTGGACAAAGTGTAAGTGTGTCTGATTTCTGCCCTACCAGCAATATCAGTGCCTCCGTGAAACACAGCAAACACCAGGAAAAAGGTCCAAAAATGAAGGCGTCTTAAAAAACAACCAGGACCACCACACGAAAAAGAAAACAAACATTGGAAGACTCAACATCAGAAGATGACGCATTCAGTTTGAGATCAGGAGGTGACAGCGACATCAGCCTCTACAATAGTGATGAGGAACGTATAGGACACTTGTCTATGACTTCTTGCCAAACCAAAGCCAAATCAGCACCAACACCAGCGCCTGTAACGAAAGATGACCTAGAAATAGGCAATTTTGTTCTGGTAAAATGGAACGAGAAGGAATATCCAGGAGTCATAGCAGAAGGTGTTAGAGTCGACTGCATGGAGCCTACGCTAAAAGCTTGGAGGTGGCCCAAAAAAAGGATGTCTTGTTGTATAAATTTGAAGATGTGGTAATGAAAATAGGTCCCCCAAAACTAATAAAAAGAGGTTTGTTTTCTTTAACTAGACTCTAAACATTGTAATATGCCTACCTAATTTTGTTTGTACAATGTCTAAAATGTGTTGTTCAAAATTAATGTTCAAAGTTAATATTAGTCTTTAAAATAAACGTTTGGAAGTTCACTGGATGTTCAAAAATAATTTCATTCTAATAACCATCAACCTACTTGGACCCAAACTGCCTTCAAATGGTAGTTTCTATGGGAATTACACTCTGGCTCAAGTAACCCAACCTTAAGGTTAACTTAAGCCCAAATAAAAAAAATACTACGTCACAAACAATACGTATTGTACATTAAAGTAGCCATAATAAACTATAGTTTAATAATATAAAGTGAGTATGTCAAAGAAAAAATATGTTGTTCCCATTTTTAAAAATAATGTTAAAACTTTCAAAATCTGGGCTCAAGTAGCCCGCGTATACGGTTCGTGTAAATTTTAATTCATTCAAGTATTATTTCGGACCACACCAGGCCAGTTTTTTTTTGTAATATTGACAGTATTAGCTGCGTGGTGGAATTTTATGTGTATTTGCTTATTTCAGACATCACATATTGGGACTTTAATTTGAATGTAAATTCTGACTCTACTGAGCGGGGCTCAGCTTTTATTAAATACGCTTAGTATTAATTATAAAGATTTAGCTGCTGACAAACGGACACCATTTGTCATTTTTCATTTCATTCAATGTAATTTGAAGAAAATATGTTTAGTAATAAAATTTATGCGGCAAGGAAATATTGTAGCTAGCTTGGGTAGATAAATCAATTTTTACGTGAAATATAATTTACAAAAATAAACATTCACATACAAAATGTTTTTTTTGTTTGTTTTTTTTGCTGGTTCACTTGTGGCACAGAGTTCAAAACTTCAAATAAGTACATACGGTATTCACACATTGAAAGACAAGGTGAAGCTGAAGGTAAAAATCTTCTACCTACGAACAGAAACAGCAAATACCCTTTACAAAAATAATTCCCACAATATAGGCTACAAAAGGGGAGGTGAAAGATTAACATCTGTAAAATATTTGTGTTGAAGTCATTGTCTTGTTATAGGAATCGTTGTCTATGTTGTGAATCATATTCTTGGAAAACCCAGTGTAATACCAAATACAATACACTATACAGACGCGCAGTAAGTAGAATCTAGGTCCGTTCAAAATCCAATACACTACACAGACACGTAGTAGGATCTAGGTTCATTCAGACTAGAGTAGAGATCCTTTTGGGAAACGATAGGAAGAACAAAGAAGTAGCGTTCTAGTATGCAGATGGAACGCTTTAAACTTGTGTTGTATCAACCGGAACACTCGTAATATTTTTCGTCCCAGCCCAATTCGAGTATTGGTTACCAAATTATATAATGAATAAGTTTGGTTGCAAAATGAACCATGGTTTTATTCTGTACCAAAAACCTCAGCTTGAGATGATTGGTTTAGATGTATTTTATAAACTCCCAGACAATATCTGGACATGAATTACAAGCTAGAGCCTTGATATTTTCGGACAGTGGCAGACCATGACACTGGAAGGGAAGGTTTCGATTCCTATCTATTTGTTCTTAGGGATGGTTGTGTCACAGTGATCTTTTTTATGGGTTTATTTAATAATAAGCATATCCGCCTCAGTGGCGTAATTGGCTAACGTGCTAGATTCTTGCTAGCTAGACTGCTGAGGACGGGGAGATCGAGGTTCGAATCCGGTTGGGTGAACTGGGGGTGGTTTTTCCTAAATGATTTTCCACGCAAATACGGGTTCACTTCCTCTGAATTCAACCTTCCCAATTTCAATCCATTAGCATAATTAGTTCTAAGCGTATAGCCCGAACGGGTGGTAAGACGCGGTGCTAAATAAAAACTAAATAATAATAAACTTCCTTCACCTCAATCATCGCATGAATTCAGGCATCACTCCAGCAATAGACTGGATTGCTGATCTCAGAGAGATTGGGGTTCAAATATCACTTGGGTATAATGAGAGTGGATTTTCCTAAATATGTTTCCACTCTTCTTTCACATACGGGTACATATCCTTTAAATTTAAACTTTGTCATCCTTAGCTCAACGATGTAAATATGTGGATTAACCAAACGGGTAGTAGATGTTAAGCTAAAAACATATTTAAAATTCACCCTTCATACCTGTTCCCTTGGATTACATAGTTCTAATTAATATAATTTTTCCCCCGCCGAGTCTTTGTATCAGTCCGGGCTAACCACATTTAATCAAGCCAATGAGGTAGGAATGATGATATGATTTAGACAAAATATATATGCATTTGCGGTGAAGAAGGGTGAGGAAACACTCACGAAAAATTTCTCTCGACCAGCAGGGATTCGAACCCAACCTTTCGTCCCAGGTCTCCAAGATTTGATGAGCTTAACATTAGTCCACGCACCCAATGAAGGGAATTGTTGATATATTTTATTACTGGTAAGAGAGTGTAGGGCCTAAATATTAAAGATAACTAATATTTTGACTATGGCCCGCACCTGTGATCCAGTGGTCTAAGGCGTTAGACTTGCACTGTACTTGGTCCCCATTGATCGCGAGGTCAAAGTTAGAGTCCTGGCTGGCTCATACGAATGTGGGTGCATTTCCTTTAATATATCCACGCTTATTTAGACCTTAGAAAAAACAATTAATAATCCTCGTGTTAAACGTAGATTACTTATTTAAAAAATGGTTATTATGTTTAGAGGCTTGTCAATCTATCCATTACCCCCCACCACCCCCCTCCAGTTATCTACCCTATTCTATGAAAACGGGTGCTTTATTCGGAGGGCGATTGCCTTGAACAGACGGGAAAAGTAATCAAACTAGGGCTACTGCGTCAGCTGGAGGAGGAAAATAAGAAAAGCAATTTCCTCTTTGTGACGTCATTGATATAACTAGAGGAGGAGATCAGGGGAAGGTACACTTACCACGACTTTTGTGTACCTAGAGCTCACTTTAGGACTGGATCGTTGATCTAATATTGCCCCCAATACCTTTGAGAAATGTTCATCCTCAACTTTTCCTGACATTTATTAACTTTCCCCCGCAGTCACCGCGAGTAGAGAGCAAATAAAGAAGGGGCACGCGAGGTCTATCATCCATTTCTTGAAGTAAAAATGATCATTTGATAAGTTCTTCTCCATAATACCCGCATCGGTGGGCACGCATTGTAATTGTCAGGCTCATCTAGTCCGGGGCATAAGGGATGAGGTCGGGGTTTGGCTCCAGGTAGGGTGTAAAGAGAGTGGTTTTCCCTAAATTGTTTCACTCTCTCCCCATACGTGAATGTAGGAACATTTTCTTTTAAAAATCTTACTCATACCTAACCCATGTACGTAATTAAAGTGCGTACAGCCCAGAATGGTAATAAGCCGTGGCACAAAAACAAAATTTCTCCAGTTATTAATTTTTTTACATTTTGTGGTATAAAAAAGTCAATAAAGCATGTTACCAATATTTTCAATGCAACCATTTAAACATAATCTTATTATTTTCTATAGTATTTATTCTATGACATATATACCCTATAATCATACATTATTTTCGAAAACTAACTAATTCCAATTTTTACTGTAACCACCTTTATTTTAGGCTCGCGCATGAACTTGCTAAGACTACAACCACGTGGTTGATATTATCTTGCTAAAAATTACAATCATGTTGTTGATATTATCTCGTTACAATTACAACCATGTTATTGATATTATCTTGCTACAATTACAATCATGTTGTTGATATTATCTCGCTACAATTACAATCATGTTGTTGATATTATATTGTTACAATTACAACCACGTTGTTGATATTATCTCGCTACAATTACAACCATGTTGTCAATATTATCTTGCTACAATTACAATCATGTTGTTGATATTATCTCGCTACAATTACAATCATGTTGTTGATATTATCTTGCTACAATTACAACCATGTTGTTGATATTATCTTACTACAATTACAACCATGTTGTCGATATTATCTTGCTACAATTACAATCATGTTGTTGATATTATCTTGCTACAATTACAATCATGTTATTGATATTATCTCGCTACATTATTATTATTATTATAATTATTATTATTAGCACCACGTCTTACTACTCTTTCGGGTTATACGCACTTACGCTAATGTGTAATGGTAGGGTGATTGTGAGATGAAATGGAGGACCTACAGTTTAACGTGGAATCCAAACCACGGTGGAGGCCTGGCATTCCTCACATTCACAAGTTGTGATTAATACACGTCTTGTCAGAGGTGAAGGAAGGGTTTGGTAATCAGATAAATCTGTGCCGGGAATCTCGCTACAATTACAACCATGTTGTTGATATTATCTTGCTACAATTACAACCACGTGGTTGATATTATCTTGCTACAATTACAACCATGTTGTTGATATTATCTTGCTACAATTACAACCATGTTATTGATATTATCTCGCTACAATTACAACCATGTTGTTAATATTATCTCGCTACAATTACAATCATGTTGTTGATATTATCTTGTTACAATTACAACCATGTTATTGATATTATCTTGCTACAATTACAATCATGTTGTTGATATTATCTCGCTACAATTACAATAATGTTGTTGATATTATCTCGCTACATTTACAACCATGTTGTTGATGTTATCTCGCTACAATTACAACCATGTTGTTGATATTATCTCGTCTACAATTACAACCATGTTGTTGATTTATCTCGCTACAATTACACCACGTGTTGATAATTAATCTCGCTACAATTACAACCATGTTGTCATATTATCTTGCTACAATTACAATCATGTTGTTGATATTATCTGCTACAATTACAATCATGTTGTTGATATTATCTCGCTACAATTAAAAACCATGTTGTTGATATTATCTTGTTACAATTACAACCATGTTGTCAATATTATCTTGCTACAATTACAATCATGTTGTTGATTTATCTTGCTACATTACAATCATGTTATTGATATTATCTCGCTACAATTATATTATTATTATTATTTTATTAATTAATATTTTTATTATTATTATATTATATATTATTATTATTATTATTAGCACCGCGTCTTACTACTTGTTCGGTTATACGCACTTACGCTAATGTGTAATGGTGGGTGATTGTGAGATGAAATGGAGGACCTACAGTTAAACTGTGAATCCGAACACGGTGGAGCCTGGCATTCCTCACATTACAAAGTTGTGATTAATACACGTCTTGTCAGAGGTGAAGAAAGGTTTGGTAATCAGATAAACTTGTGCGGGAATTTTCGCTACAATTACAATCCATGTTGTTGATATTATTTGCTACAATTACAACCACGTGGTTGATATTATCTTGCTACAATTACAACCATGTTGTTGATATTATCTTGCTACAATTACAACCACGTGGTTGATGTTATCTTGCTACAGTTACAATCATGTTGTTGATATTATCTTGCTACAATTACAATCATGTTGTTGGTATTATCCTGTTACAATTACAGCACCTTACAAAGGATTAGATCCACTTGGTTATTGCTAGATCAGTGGTCTATGGTATCATAATAATTTAAAGAGTCTCTCAGGTGATCAAATGTTCTAATATTTGACACAAAGATTGGGGTTTGAAATCTGGATGGTTACACGTTGAATATACATTGAATGGTTTTCAACATGAGGTTTATTACTGCGGCTTTTGCACCTTCCCCGAGCTAATTCAGTTGTACTGTTTCTAAAACATTATTTTTACTCTTATTTCTTAGATTAAGTTGTTGATTACCAGGGCCCGGATTTTTATGACCTAAAATGATAAAACAATTACATATAAAATGACCCAAAATTCTAAAAAATGAATTAAAATTGTCAAAAAATGACATAAAAATGAACAAAAACTCGTAATGAAGCACATTACCAAAATCAAACACGCACTTTACAAAACTTAAGAAGCAATAAAAAAAAAGCCTTTAACAACTAAACTCTTGTATTTTGCTAAATATAACATTTATTTACAAATACCCCTCCAAACACAACCCTCTTCAGCCTAGTTGCAGTGTCTATGTGTGTTTTACAACCCTACAAACAAAGAGGATACAAAGTTTATGATATTTTTATTTCGATAACTGTACGTTGAAAAAGATATGTTTGAGTATTTATGCATACATAAAATATCGGAAGTATTTTAAAATATACCTTTTCAACACGAATGCCTTAAAAAGAACTAAACATGACTCAAACATCGCTTAAAAGTGCTTAAAAATGAACCAAAAAGATGCAAACCAAGAACATTTTACCTAAAATTCAAAAATGGCAAAAGATGACAAAAAACTACCTATAAAATATACAATTCTATAACAAGAGGATCATGAACAGAGTTTATGTATTCACGATCATTGTCTGTGAGGGACAAGAGAAATTTACATGATATTAAATTCTGAGCCCTGTTAATAAACCTTTTATTGAAAGTACTATTAAAAGGAAGAGTCGATTTGTTTTTATCACCAATAAAAATAATATAACACTTTCCAACTCATTTTTAACGCCTGTTAGTTCTGAAGAGACGAACGTTTTTAAAAGTCCCGGGGTGGGAATAGTCGCTAAAGTAGTATACTGCAAGAGGTAGAGCATCGCTAGAGCAGGGGTTCTCAAACTTGTGGTCTGTGGCGGTGTTCCAGTGGCCCGCACATGGGATCACAGGAAAATGAATGGTATGAAACAATCATACCATATCATATTTCTCAAACAATTAGTCATATAAACACTTGAAGAGGTTGGAAATGAAGTATGTGGGGGAAAAGACCGCAAGGAAGACCAAGAAAGAAATGGAAAGAGCAGATAACAGAAAATGTTCAGTGAGAGGAGAAGAATGGAAGAAATTAAAGGAGAGAAAGAATGGTGGAAGAACAGAGGAAGTTGGAGGCATTTTACTAAACCATCCCGACTACAGGCTGTAAACAGTTGATGATGATGATGATGATGATATTAAGACTTCCCAGATATCCAGTTTAAACAAAATTGTTATGTCAATTTTCAAAAACAACCCAACATTAAATTATTCCTCATTTGAAGGCTTCAATCAAATTAAAAACAAAAAACCGAAGACAGACCTAATTGTTTTTGGTCTATGGGGCACATAAAACGTAAATATTAATCATTATCTTGAAATCGACATTTTTCACATTTGCAATATTTTTCCTCTTTATTAGAAAGTAAAAGAGCGAAACAAGTCAAAATAGTACAATATTGAAAAGCTAACTCCGCAAAGTCTACAATACTTTGCTCTACAATTGCAGTCTACATTTCATAGGGAGAGCCGACATTAATAAAATTTCACTACATTATTAGTGTCATTTTATTAATAGTACGTATCAAAAGTGACAGATCATATGACTTGACTTGAAAGGAGATTTATATCATTGTTATGTATCAAATAATGATCTTCTTATGATTTTTTTTACATCCATTACTGTTTCTAGCCTAAGGCATAGGTCAGTTTTTTTATTCAAGCCATATATTTTCCACTACCGGCTTGCTAGGTCTGTCATAGCTTAATATGCCTTATATTGTAACTTAAGACTAGGGCAGGCACAACAACCATTCCCCGCTGTCAATTTATCAATGTGAAAGGGTAAACCATATTTTCATCAATGATCCATTTTCGACCATGCCGGGAATCGTACCCGGGACCCTTAGTTCAGTAGGCAGATACGCTACCGACTGAGCTAAGGTATCGGACTTCCTATGAAAATGGGACTGTAAAATGTGTATATGAAACAAAGTAATATAAATATGCTGTCTTTACTGCTTCATTAACACGTTTGTTGGACAATTTCCAGCTTCTACAAGTGACAGGTAGGTATAATATTAAGGTATGCATTGAACGCTTATCAAGTATTCTAATATTGGGAAAAGTAGGAGATACACTGCGCTAGTATAAATGACTTGGACCCAGTAGTTCGAATTCCAGCTAGATACATTCTTCCTCTAAGAAATTGGTCCTCCATTCCATTTTACGTTCGAATGCTGGTGCGTTTTAAACCAATGATCCTACCAATTTAGGTCAAGTTGTTAGCTAGAAAGGTTTCCCAGCGTTAAGGTGCCTGACAGTATATATTAACATTTTCAGGTACATTTTCAATCGTAAAACTACACAGTCTACTAAGTAGGTGAATGGGCGGGGTTGGGGTAGGTGACGCATAAAGCCATCAAATACAATTGGGGATAGGGGGTTATTGGATATACTCAAGTCGCTAGTAAATACTATCCACACATCTTATGGTGATTAAGGATTACCATTTATTGGGATAATATTCCGTTCATTGGATCCTAGGGAAAGGACATGTGTTTGTTAAGGATTTGATCAAAATAAATAGTACGGTGCACCACACAGAAGTTATCGCTCATTTACCTGAAAATGGAGATATTTACTCAAAACTTGTAAGATATGTGAAATAAAATAATTTACATTGTTGCAGAAACACTCCACGAAAGAGCATACATTAATTATTACACACGCTTCGATGGTTGCATGGTCTAAGGCGCTACTAGATTAGACTGAGGAAGAAAGGGATATCGGGGATCGATCCCGGTCGGGTGCACTATGATTATTTCCTAAATTGTTTTCCACTATCCCTCCACAAAAATACTGGTGAACTTTCCATAAATTAAATCTTTCTATTCCCTAATGCTTTTGTACATAGGCGTATGAAACCGAATGGGTAGTAAGACGTGGTGCTAAAAAATGCATAGTAATATATACTGTTACAGCCAAACCTCCATTTAAACAATATATTTGCCAATAGCTTGGAAATTATTTGTTTTACAAAAAATATTTCAATTAAAAGTTATTTTTATTTATAATAGTCCTACAACAATGCAATGATAAGCTATTTATTAATCTCAAATAGTTGCGTAAATATGATCAAAATCGGAGCTATACGCTTATATAAAGTACCCTCTAAATCATTTTCCTGAGAAAATTAGATGCACATTTTTTCTATTGTGTTTAACAGTACCTTGATACGAATTTTAATCAAAATTATTAGAGCTTATTTCGAGAAAATCATTTTTTTTCTTTACACTCTTCAATAAACTACCCTTAATTTTAGGGTTGGATATCTAGTTACAAAATCCCCTATGGAGAGCCCTATAAAAACCCTAGATACCAAGTTTTATCCTGATCGGTAAAATGGTTTCGACTCTAGGCTGAGATACAGACACAAAGCATCGCGAAAACCACTGTTTAGAGTTCAGGGGGTCATGAAACGTCAACACTAATCACAATACTTCCTCTTTCCAAAGGATCGCGGGAGAGTAAAAATTAAACCATTGACATGTCTGATACTCAGCAAACTGGACGTTAGTGACGCGTTCAACCACCAAGCGCTATAGTCGATAAGTTAGTATGGGAAGAGAACTAAACTCTCGGTTATAGCTTTATTTAAAAAACTTTCGATAATATTTCTAGCATTGCCATCCTTAGAATAAATCAAACTTGGGCTATCTCAATTTAAATAATCCCATTTAAGTGTTTAGAATTTGTTTCAGAAAAATTTGAGCATTTTTATTAATGCAAAATTTTACTGAAATTATTACGGAAAAGTTTTCAGGTACATTTTCCAAAACGAAATATTTTCCATCTCAAATCTGTGACCCAGAAGGATGGACCATGTATGTGGTTATTCCTTCTTAATGGTGTCTGGTGTCCTCTTTAGACGAATGCTGATGCATTTCCGTAGAATTCACCTTCCATATTATTGTGTATTTTAAATAAGTTTAAGTTACGGATAGCTAAAATGGGCAAAAAAGTTGTATACCATTAGAAAAGTGTATTGATATTGTAGCATTTTGCTACAAGCATAGGAGAGTCGAGTCAGGAAAATATACAACTTACCCTGTTTCAACGTCCTTGCGTCTCGGACTACGAGTCGGATAGAAGAACAACAACACAACCGAGCGTAATCGCGCCACGAGATAGTCTAGCCGCTGCCTTCAAGGTTCGAACCGCGCCCACAAGAGTGCGCCGCATAACCAAAGGCGGTCCAAAGAGCTTAAGCTGTGAATAGAGGTTGTTCTACTATAATCTAGAAGGTTCAGGATGTTTGGAGTGTATAATAGAAGTTACGGTTGTCACGGCACTCCTCCCCTTGTTGATCCATATGTTTTCCCCCACCTTGTATCCTGTTCTCCAATGTTCTCTGGGTTTTGTATATATAATGCCGGCGGGGCTGCTTGTCGGCACTCTTGGACTTAGCTTGAATGGAGGAATAAGAAGCTAAGGCTTCAGATAGTTAAAATGTAAGAGCAAAATTCTTTTTTGACTTAGTATTACTAAATGATTATTAAACTTTGTTTTATACTTTAAACTTTTTCAAAATTCTGTTTCGGCAATATACTATTAATTCTGCAATGGTAAATTTATGATGCATGTAGATCTTAGATCGATATGAAACTTTGGGTCGATTAATATATGGATATCGATACTTGATTTATTTTTATGGGTATCGATTAGTTTTAAGGAGATAACTTCTGATCTGATTATGAGACGGATGAAAATATATTATGAGAGCTAATATTGGTATTTTGCTGTCAAAGTTATCTTTAACGAATTTTGGTTTTGTCGTTTGTAAATATAACAAAACAGATTTCACCTATAGTTAAATATTTATTCTTGAGAATGTCTGTTGACCTTATGATTGTGCAATTTAGTTAGGATTTAGTGTACAATGGGAATATGTATAGAAGATTTAGAAAAGTTGAGGGAAATTTAAAAAATCATCTTTGTGAATTGTGAAGATATATTTTATAATGGACATTTTTTACAAGGGTCACGTAACCTAACTAGTTGGTTCCGCGCGGAAAGAAAAGATTTAATTATTATTGTACTTTTCTGATGTGATTATTTCGAGTTTAAATATGCATTCAATCTTGATATTTGTTTTAGCATCAATTATCCTAAATCTTATAGAACTCTATTCGTTTACCAACTCGGCTATAATTGTACATTTTTAATATTCCTATATATTGTTCAAACATATCTATACTTATATATTTACTTATGCTATTTATCAACAAATATCAACAAAGCCACTTCAAGTTTTCTTTACTGTTTGGAATAGAAATAATACCCTTAGGTCATATGTGTGTTTTCCTTATCTCTTTCTTTGTGGGTACGTAAATTTAATTTTCTTTGAGGACGACCGTCAATATATCATTCCCTCAACCGGTGTGAGTTGCGTGTTCTGAGTTTCTTATGTTGATTCTCAGGCATTCAAAACAAGAACTCCAGCCACTCACTCCTATTGCCCCCTTTTTCTGCCCCCTTGTTATTATTCATTTGGACCTCCTATTGTGGTTTAGTTTTGCTAGGACGGTTCAATATTTTATTTGTTGTAAAGTTGGTGTGATGAAAAGAGTAGTTTAAAAAATTCACCTGAATTTGCACGGAGAGAGGATGAAAAAATCCCAATGAAAATCTTATGTGATGAACTAACCCCAAAGTAACTGGTTGTCATTTGAACCTGAAGCTCCTTACCAACAGTGATAAAATGCAATGTGAGCATAACGCCTTAGACCGTTCGCTAAACGTAACACTAATATAAAAATATATCCGCAAAGGAGGCACATGAAAAAAAAAAGTGAGTCGCTTTCAGTTTAGTTTTCTGATGACGTGGAGATCTAGGTTAAACTCTCAGCCGGGTAGAGTGAGGTATTTTTCATATTCTTAAATTGTTTCTCACTTTCCTATCACATAAATGTAGGTACATATCCTTTAAATTATATTGTCCTTCTTCTTATAACTTTAGTGACCTGAAAATATACGGATAGCCTGGATGGGCTGTAAGACTCTATCCACAAATAATTATAATAAATAAATCAATGTCGTTTGTTCTAAGTTTCCTCTTCGCATGGCTCCCAAGAAGCCCGGGCCAGTGTAGCGGACTTACGTAAGCTTTACTACATTAAAGCGATTGTGACGCGGTTTGTAATCCACTTGATGGAAGGAAGCCCCCCTTGCAGTTACATAACAAACAATCTATAGTGGAGCTTCCTGTTTGTCGGACGTAACGTCCTTGTCTGGACGATCCATATATTGTCCATCGACCAGAAATACGTCGGCTGAGTCAACTTTTCTTAGTCATGGACTATAAACAACATCCTTCTAAGATACCTTGGGTTCGATTATTGGAGTGATCCACATTTAGTACTTGCGTTGTTTGAAATCAGGCAGACTACCGTGGTTCGGAGTTCACTAAAATTGAGCACAACGACGCAGATGGAAACATTTGTGTGTCACAAGATTGGCGTAACACACTGACACCTGAGAATATGACGGAGTACAAAGTTAATCTCTCCTATCAAACAAACACTAATGCATTTTCTCTTGCTCAACATTCCCATTCTCTTAATATTTATTTATTCGAGGTATTTGAATTGCACTTTCTGAACCAACTGACATGAGAATTTCTATGAGTGAGAGTGAAAGGGCCTACCAATTTTGCTGGGAATATTTTCACATACTTCCAGGGTTCTCTTACATTCCACAATTGACACGGGATCGACGGCTTTATTTCCCCTGTGAAGGAGGTTGTGCTATGGATTTTTATCGCTCAAGAAAAATTAACCAAACCTAGCTAGGTTTGAACCCATGAAAATTGTATCCTGAGGTGAGCACTTTACCTCAATAATACCAAGGTCGACTGATTCCCTCATTGTTGATAGCCTTGTGTTAAGCTTTTCAATAAAAGTCAACAAAGTCACATACATTATTAGGCCTATATATATATATATATATATATATATATATATATATATACACGTACAGTACATAATAAACACACATACATACATACATACATACATAAATGCATAGATGCATGCAGATTTACATTCATACCTACATAAAATGATGAATGCAATTAGTATTACGATAAAAGTCGTAGAAGTTTATTTAAGTTTGTTTTATTGTGAAGACTTTAAAATTAAAGCGAGTAGTGAGGCGACAAAGCTTGAAACATAAACATTATAAACTATTGTGAAATTTTTAATATAGTCATGCATTTTGTTACGATGAATGGGCAGATATAAACGCTCATTTTATTGTATTGGCTAAGTTCGGTTTTAGGAGATCTGTAAATGGCCAAAAGTATTCCTTAAAAAATATTAATGTCCGATTATATTTTAATGTAAGTATTTTAACGTGTTTTAAACTGCTAAACTCAGATTTTAACTCAGAATCAATTAACTTAAGATTAACGTAGGCCTATTCTAAGTTTCAGCTTTCTAGATTTCTTGGTTTTGGGGATCTAGCACTTATAGACCCCCCCACACACACACATATTAATAAATTTATACAATTCACTCAAGTAAGATTATTGTAGCTCACTGAATTAGCTTTAAGGTGATTTAATTTCAACTTTGAATTAAAGTTCAGTAGCTATATCGAAATTTGAAAATAACTGACTAGCAAAAAAACACAATTGCCACCATTTTAAATCTTCCAGACCTTGTTATTGATATATGTTGATTCCAACTTAAAATAAGATTTCATCAACTTAAATCTAAAAAAAGACGTTTAAATACTTACATGCAGTACCGTAAGGCCCCCATATCCGCAGATAATACGTTCCTAGATCTACTGCGGATAATACCCAACTATTATGTATCGTTATATTCATATAACATAAATAAATACGGCAGAGTTTAATTGATAGATTGTTCACAGTAAGACATTCCAATATTAAATAAATTACATAATAATATATGGCACTGTACAGTACAGTGTGACCACAATGAGGAGATGAAGTGGGGTGATGGTGTAGGCATTATGACTTATAAACTATTTTTTTCTTTAATTAAAAATAAACCGCGGATAACTTAAACAGAAGATATTGAATCAGCGGATATTGTATTGTACTGTATTGTCAGACTATATATTTAAAAAAATAAATTTCAACCACAATTTTTAATTTTCTAAACCTTGATTTTGAGTCGTTGATTATGACTTAAACTTCTAACTGAGAAGTTTAAAATTCGTTTAAATACTGACATTAAATATAATAGAAACAAATTTTTTAATGATATTTTTGTACGCCATTTTGAACTTACAGGTCTACTTGGTGAACCTATAAATGTTTACATATTTTTTTAAATGTCCGTCCTATATGTGCCTATTTATCACATCACAATTCATGCTTTTAACGTAGCTCACACAATTTTTCTGACACGCCAACCAACTATGGGCTACACATTAGACGTAATTCATAAAATTGATTTTAAAAATCGGTCAGTAATAAATAATTAGGGTTGAAATGTTAATGGAAGCTCAGATATTTTGAAGTGATTACAACCTGATCATTTTACTACTATTTTAAATACATATCTAGCTAACTAGCTATTTTAATATGCTAATAGGTGGTCACGCAGTTTAAAGAGACAGTCTCACAATGAAATGTATTTCTGATGACGAAGGAGGTCTAGATGTGTAAGGGTAGTGACTCTATCTAAATTATTTCCCAATCTTTCTTGCCTTAAAAATGCGTGTACATTTACTACACATTCTACCTTCTCATCCCTACCACAATAGCATAGTTGAAATACGTACAAACCAGACGGGAAAGTGAAACGTCGTGATATTTTTAAATTAAATTAAATTAAAAGACTTTTGTTTTTGCAGGCATTTTCAAGCCAAAATAGCGAGAAAAAAAAATTAAAATCAGGTCGTCTCTCGACTGTTTTAAGTGCCACCGTCTTCACCCACTTCAACTAATGGTATGCCACTGACGCGCTAGCCCGCCTCTCCACATAATTGAAGAGACATGCCGCAGTGCAGCCGCAAACACTGAATTAAAATCAGCGCCATTTCAGAAACGGACCAAAATAATAGAGTAGCATCATCAAAACAGGTTAATATAAGAAGCGTGTACAAAAGAGTCAATCTCATCTTGTCTGATTTGCTGGTGGCCGGAAGGTCAGGTTCGAATCCTAGCCGGGTGTACTGATGATTAAAAAAAGTTTTCCACCCTTCCTCTACGTAAACGCGGATATGTTTCCTACAAAATTATACCTTCCTCATCCATACAATACGAGTGTTATTAAATGCAAATACACCGAACGGATGGTAAGGGCGTTAAAAATAATAATTAACTATAATAATTCTATAGATGAATTTTTCCGTTGATTAAAAATTCATATTTAGGCTGAGATTTAATGTAATCCTTATAAACGCACATAATACTATCTCACGAATTACAAACTAGCTTATCCTAGGACAGTACATCTAATACTTCACATCCTTCCCTAGCGGTATATGTTTACTATTTGGATATAGTATGTATTTTTAACATGTCAAATATTTCTTTAAATTTATATTTACTGTAAGGTTATAAAATCTCTATATTATTTCTTGTCGTGCCAATATTTCATTTACTTCTTTTGTTATATCACATTCCAAAAATTCACTGTTTTATATATTGTAAATAATTTACCTAATTCTTTTCAATTGAATATAAATTTTCACTTGATTTATTCTGAATTTTAATTTACTAAATATTCGTAGTTAGATATCAGGTCGAACCCGTTTACAAAATTGTATATATAATCGTTAAAACTACCCTGAAACGAACCAGGGTCCTCAAAACCTATGGTCGACCTCTTTGATTACTTAACCACTGTGAGGATCTGTCAAAAATTATGCTAACGACGGGTCTGTATGGAGGTTGACACGTAAGATTTTGACCTGAGAAGCCGGGGTTCAATAGAGTGGTGATCCCGAAAAGCGCATATGGTCATACATTTATGTAAAAAAAAAAGCATGAGAACTTATAGAAAAGAGAGAAAAACTGAGCAACGGTTGTACTTGTGGTATACTGGCTAAAATGTGCCAACACCGATCGTGCAGCATCCTTACCATAAGCAGTGAATACTGACATGGGTGCAGGTACGATCAAGGCTAGTAACCTGGTATACTCTATTTAAAACTGTGAAAGAATAGCCTCGGATGACCAAAGCTTTGATGGGCAGCTGAAGTTAAAACTGAAGGGCCCATTGGTTGATAGACCAGCGAGAATATGGACTACTGGAACGTGGAATGTGAGAGGAAATGATTGGAAGGAAAATTGATATTCTGTGTGTATGTGAAACCAAGCGGAAAGGTAAAGAGGTTTTGATGACGAGTGATAGATGGTAGCCTGGCACTGTGATCAGGTGTGGATGAATGGGTACGAGAATGCCAGGGAGTAGGTTTAATCTTAAGTGCAACAGCTAGGCTCTTTGTGAGAAGGTATGATTTGGTGCCATCTAGACTTCTATTGGTACGTATGGAAATAGGTATCCGTAGAATTATGTTGGTTTCTAGTTATGCTCCAGTGGAGAGTGAAGATGAGAATGTTACATTGGAATTTTGGAATGAGCTCAATAAAGTCTTTAATGCATGTAAGCCGGGTGAAAGAATTATTTTGTTAGGAGATATGAATGGATGGGTACCCAAATAGAGAATTCAGAAGATGTGTTAGGAAGATATGGTTATGAGAGGGTGGACAGGAATGGTAATGAATTAGTGAGTCTGTGCTTAGAACAAGGTTTATTTGTTTCAAACACATGGTTTAAATACAAAGACATCCACTTGTATGCATGTGAAAGGGGCGAATTGAAAACGATAATTGGTGGTGTATATTAAGAAGCTGAGAAGTGTAATAAGGAACACTAGGGCTGTGCGTGGAGCTGAATGTGACGGATCACTTCCCAGTGATCTCAGTAGCTGAATTAGGTAGGAATTTTGTGAGGAAGCATCACAAGATTATTAAGCATGTAAGAGTGGAAGTGGAAAAATTAGCAGGATAAAGTTATGAGAGCGTAATATGAAAGATTGCTGGGCGAAAAATTAACTTTACAAGAGCAGGAGTAATAGTGATAGAATTCAATTTTTGGTAAAGTTGACAATCTGTGTTAATTTTACATGTAAAAAATAGATGTATGATATAAAATAATAATGAAAAAATAAAAAAAAGATTTTTGGTAATAATTACAAGTTATAATATCTTATGATGAACGATTATGATGTATCATATAAGTTTTAACAAACATCTAAAAAGTTTGAAATATATTAAAATTGAGGACTTTTCCTAATTTCCTAATTTGTCACTCTCTTTTTCTATTCCTTTCTGCACATTTTATAATAACCTCAAAATCTATCTATCTACTATCTCGTCCCATAGTAACTTAGTGTACAATCTCAACCTAGATATATATAATATCTTTGACTTTTTAATTCAATCATTCTAGAATGATTTCTTCTCACTCAATATACACATGTTAATTTTAATTTCAACTCAGTTTCCTTTCTCAAACCACTTGGAACACTCAAATACACAACTTTTAACTCAGGTAGATATCATTATCATTAATTCTTAATTTTATAACTTTCGAACCTTCATTAAATGTACAGGTTATATTACATTGGCCAACGCGGTGTGTCTCAGCCATCATTTTATTTGGTGTGTTATCTTTCTTTCTTCATTAGACTGATGCTGATGCCATTGTAGCATCGAAACATGTAGAAGCTCAAATACGTTGCAGGGACTGCAGCAATATCCAAGGAACAGGGAATTACAGATAAGGAAGGAACTCAATTTTTACGTATCTATTTTCATTCTTTATATTATCATTTACAAATAACTCTGTTTAACTTCCAATAACGTAAGACGAGTAATATATGCATGTTTACATCATCGGATCATAATACTGTTTTTATGCAATTTGACTCAAAAGTCCACAATTTTTAATATATTTCAAACTTTTTAGATGTTTGTTAAAACTTATATGATTACATCATAATTGTTCATCATAAGATATTATAACTTGTAATTATTATTACCAAAAATCTTTTTTTATTTTTTCATAATTATTTTATATTCATACATCTATTTTTTACATGTTAAATTAACACAGATTGTCAATTTACCAAAAATTGAATTTTATCACTATTAATATTAATCGTTCCTTATTAACTATTAAAATGTTTTTCAAAAGAGCAGGAGTGTCAAAATAAATACTAATGATATTTGAAAAAAATCCTTGGAGCAGAATAAAAGAGGCTGCAGTTGAGTACGCGGTGGTGGGAAACTTAAAAAGAGATGCTTGGTGGAATAAACAGATGAAAGAAACTGTGAGAGAAAAGAAAGAAAGAAAGAAGCATACAAATGGATGATGGCTGTGAAGAATAAAGCAGAACACAAGAGGTTGTGGAACACATACGAAGAGAAAAAGATGAATGAAAGGAAAATAAGAGCTAATGAGATTAAAAGAAGAAGAAAAAAGGCAGAATTATTTTGAAGGGAATAAGAAATGGCTATAGAAGTGGGTAGAGAGAACTAAACAGGTAGCGCAAGGAAATACCTATGGCAATCATAACCAACGTTATGGGATGAAAATGGCATAAAAGAGAGAGAGAGAGTATTTTTGGTAATTGTATGACTAAACTGTGGAGAGAGTAACAGAAAATAGGGAACATGCTATGAGGGTGAAAGAATTAAAGAGGCTGAGGTGTTTAAATCTATTAAAATGCTTAAGAATAGCAAAGCTACGGGTGTAGATGGGATCACAAGTGAAATGCTTAAGTGTGGGGACGCAGTATTACTTGCCAGATTGTGTGGGTTGTTCAATGTGTGAGCTGGGATTTCGAACGTTTCTAATTAATAAAAGAATGCTGTCATTGTTCCTTTGTATAAAGGCAGAGACAGTAAGAGTGAATGCAAGCAATACAGGAGAAGTAGTTTGTTGAATATTCCAGGCAAAATTTTTGGAAGAGTGTTAATTGAGAGGGTGCTTGAAAAAACAGCCGGCAAGATTTGGGGTGTGTAATGTGGTTTTATACCAGGCAAAGGTTACATGGACCAGATATTTGCATTGCAACAAGTGATTGAGAAATGATCGTCTGAATCTGGTGACAGACAGAATGGATATTCATATAAATGTATCCAAAACTAAGGTGTTAGTTTTTGAGAAGGACGGATCATGAAATGATTGTCAACTTAGTATAAATTGAAAACTGTTAGAACAAATGAATTATTTTGTGTATGTGGGTAGAATGCTCTGTAATAATGGAAGGATATATGGTGAAATCGACGAATGGGTGAATGCATCTCGGAGAGTAGTTGAATGTATGTGGATTATTGTAAAGAATGAAGTAATATCTAAATAGGTAAAGATGGCAGTTTATAAAATTGTGTTAACGCCAACATTGTTTTATGGATTTGAAGCGTGGGTTTGTCAGGGGAAACACAAGAGCAAGGTAAATGCAGTTGAAATTAGAGATCTAAGAAATGTATGTGAAAAAACTCGCATGGACATAGCCAGTAATGAATGGGTGCTGACGGAGTGCAGTTTGAAAGGTAATCCAATATGTCAATGTGAAAGAAGTGTCCTATGTTTGTTTGGGCATGTTGATAGGAAGAGTATGGATTTAGTGACGAAGCAAATATATGAAGGTAAAGTTTGTGGATCAAAAGGAAGGCGTAGGCCATATAAGACGTGGCTAAACGTTGTAGATGAATGTGGAAAAAAGAGAAACATTAAGAGTTTTAAGAATAAAAGAGCATGCATGACCCAGTGTATGGATGTTGTTGAAGTGAAGGAAGTATGCAAGGATAGGAAAGTGTGGAGAAAGTTAGTAAGGATGGATTAAGACGAAGTTATTTTTTGAGCTATAATCACAGTTTCTTGCCTACCCCATAAGGGAATTGCGTGATTAGGTAAGTATGCATGTAAACAAAAAAAATCCTTAATATTTGTTAGGAAAACGCACTCATTAAGATAAATATAAATAAAAATTAATATTTGTGAGTATAAAGTGCTACAAATAGATATTATAGGTGGACATGGCCCTAGTGCTAGTAAATTAACAGATCTAAATGGTATTACCTAAGCGCGCCCGAGATAAATACTTCATATTTAGTTAGAATTATTTTGTAGCTGTCTGTTACTAACCTAGTGTGTGCTTTCCTTACAGTATAAGTCAAATATTTTGTGCGATTTACTTACACACCAGAAATATCAGATATATCTACTCTTCTACACTTTCCTATCACCGCCCGATTACGGCCAGTTACACTTTTGGTGTTATTATTCCCAAAGAATCTGACTGAGGTAGAGATGAAGGAAGTAGAATTTAAATGAAATTATCCTAATTTTCACTGAGGGAGATTAGAAAATAATTGAGGAAAGAGACCATCTTAGCTAATCCAGTTGGGATTCAAGACTTGATCTCCCCATTGATGACAAACCAGACTAGATGAACTTAGCACTAAGCCAACGTAGACCACTGGTCTGAGTGTTATTTTACTAATCACTTGTTTTAATTCATATTTCCAGGTGAATACCTAGAACAGTTCTTCTCATTCGCCCTTTTCAGCTCTATTGTAATCCCTGGTAGTCTTATGTTATTAAGCTTGCTACACACTGGATCGTATCGGAATGGAACAGTAGGAACGGAACGCATTTGGAATTTTTGACTACCTGCATTTAAATAGAGGCCTACACACTGACTTGGATCGGATAGGAAAAGTCAACATCAGATCGGAACGGAGCGAATTGGTTTGCCAGGAGGGAATATTCTGATGAATTCCAATGAATTCCTAAGTTATACGCATGCGTCCTCAGCACTGGACCATTGCATCATCTACACTCACACTCAATAAATACCTGTTGATGTTCGCTTACTGTTTCGCGAAAATTGTTGCTTATTTAAAAAAAATGTCTTTGAACGATGAAACAATCAATTTAGTTCAACAGTACCCTATAATTTATGCCAATGCTAACAAACATTGGTATGATTGTGTTAAAAAAAGAAAATGCGTTCAGAATGAAATCGCAGAAATGTTAAGTTGTATTTGACGACAAAGTATTTTCGAAGCCGCTTCTTCTACGTCTTCATCGACCCACATAGAACAACCACCATCACCTGATCTTCACTGCTGTTATCACTCACCATCACCATATCACTAAAATCGATGTACCCTTTTGGTTGTTATTCCGACTGACATGAATTAAATTCCGAAACAGTCTGCGGACAAAACGATTTTCCGCTCGTAGGGTTCTGATTCTGACCGTTACGATCTGTTCCCATCCGATTCGGTGTGTGGCAAGCTAGTCTACCTCTTTCAGATACCTTACTGCAAACCTTCCTTTCATTGTCCTACTTGAACCGGTTGACAACTGTCAGCAAAGAAGATGACACTCAAACTCAGGTAGAGGGAAATGTCTAGACACTACGACATTTTAAAAACAAATCTTTGCAGTTTGATACAAAAGTTCAATAATAGGAATACATTTAGTTTTTTTTAGGGGTAGCGTCAGGGCTGTGCATCTTCTCTGGCAGAAGAAACGATGCCCCTTTTTTTTCGACGACGACATCGTAAACGTAAACTGACAAAACGTGTGTCTGTCTTCCATCAGTAAGTTTGACTTCCAGGACGCACCAAGTTTAACAACCACGCAATGACAAGCGACGTCTGGACTAAGACAGAAATAACTGGATGGCGCCTGTACAACCAACTTGCAAAAAATATAGGAGGTTTGTAATAATAATATGTAAATGTTTTCCTAAAGGAGATAAATATATTTTGGACTCTCTAATGAAATACTAGCTATTAATATCTAAACTATAAATACATTGGGTGTTCAGACTTACTCTGGAAATTGATTACCCCCCTCGGGGAGGATCCATATGCTTATATAAAAACTTTAACAATGTTAGATATTTTTAATTTTTACTATTCATTTTATATGCCTCTATCTATCAAATTCTAGTTAATTGTTATTTAAATAATCACCTATGTGCTAAAAGATGCATTATTTAAAATCTTCTATTGTAACTCTTACTCTGTCAACATTTCAATTAAAAGTTTGTGTTTGATATATCCAAAGGAAATTGGAGAATAAAGGATGTTTCTTGGAATGAAACGAATTAGTGGGTCTCAGAAAGGATTCAAATATTTTTTTGTATTAGATATAACAAGACGATACTTGAGAGATACACACAATTTTCCCCTTCCCCCACATCTATTGCCATAATAAAACATTATCTCTGTGTAATACTCAAACTTTCTAGTAGACCTCTCCAATCTCCATCCTAGAAAAATGAGCATTTTACGTCCATATATAGATGTATATCAATTCATTAATAAACCTCTAAAAGACCTATCCCATTGACGAAGTGCTTAGATTAGTAGTGAAAAAGATGGTTACTATTTGTTTACAAATCCAACCTGCTATCCAATAATTATTGAAAATACATTGTCATGTCAAATGTATTTCTAGCGTGATCAAAGATTGTTAATAATTTAACTGTGAATTTGTTCTCGCCCACTCAGTCCACGTTTGAACAATCGCTCTTCTCTAAATACCTCACAAGGACATGTATTTCCATTTATACCTGACCACTGAGTGTTCTATTGACAGATATAACATATCACAGATACAGTTTGAATAGATTTAACTTAGGAATAGTTTAGAAAATTGAATGGGCATAATTATAATAACAGTAATAGTAAATAAGCTAATTGGCATTCAATAGGTAGAAAACAGTCACAACATTAACAAAATATATAATTATAAATCAAATATGTATGTATAGTATTTAAGAAATGTAACAAAATAAATATGAGTATTAAATTGTAATTTTTATAAAGTAAATGTGTGGATAATCCTAAAAAAAAGTGATTGAAATTAGTAGAATATGATCATGTATGAATTATATTATATACTGTAAAATAAATAAATAAAGTTGTATGAATGAATTGATGAAAATTGATTTTCTCTTATCTGTTAATCAAGTGTTCCTTGGTATAATGGCTGCTTTTACAGCACATTTAGTGACGACTAGTTTCATTGCTTGCTAGAATCATTCTAAGGTCTTAAATGGAAAGAAAACACACCAAACATCGTTAAAAACAAACCCGCAAAATAACCGATAAAGTGATTAATAAATGAAACTAGACGAGTAACTGCTAACATTATAATTAAATTAAAGGGAAAATGTTATGTAAGTTAGAGAGAATAGTCTTATTTTACCTAATAAATTGATTTACGTGATGGATCTCACATCATATTCGTGAAAATACTAAATCTGATTTTCATAGAAAGAGCCTTTTAAAAAATAAAAACATATTTTTTGTGGCCAATATTTAATATATTTATTATTTTAATAATTATAGTTTATAGATATTAATATCAAAAATAGAGCTGCAGATCAGATTAATTGACGTATGGATATATGAAAGAGAATTTAGTCACTTTATAGCTTTCAGATAAGGTTGATCATAAAAAAATTGTACTTTAGCAAGTATCGCACTAAAACATATTAATAAGAATTACAAAAATAATCCCTTATAGTAGTATTTCTAGTTGTGGTGGTGTTGCGTTTTGGGGGTAAGAGGGAATGCGCATGCGTCTGTACGCCAAGCGTCCCGGCGCCCTCTCCAGAGTCACAACGCCGTCCTCTGGTAAACGTCAAAACCAATCCGTCACAGACCACGTGGAGCTGTGGCTCATTGTTGACGTATGTGAAGGACGCGCGGGGCGTCCAGACGCTCACCGCCAAGTACCCTGAGACGTCGCGACGTTTCAATGAGCGGTACGGACGCCGACGAAACACCGTGAACAGCATCGTTGTGTGGTCTCGGGACGTCACCCCAGTTATACCTTTTTTCTTAGACGAAGAGACGGATTCTCACAATTGTATGTCCAAAATAAAATTAACCTTTTTTTTCAAGGAAATGTAAAAGTATTGTCTTACTATCAATAAATAATAATTTTTAGAGAATAACTATTAATTTTGTTATGACATAAGTATTTGATTCTTAGGCACTTACATTTAAAGTGACAAATTTTTAACGAGTCAATTTTCTTAAAATTATCAAGAAAGAATTAATACACTTGAAGATTTTAACTAGTGCAGTAATCAAAATATAAAGGAATAAAGTGAGACGAAGACGAAAACAACAGATCTTCAAGAAAACAAGCTAAACATTGAGGTAAGAGTGGTTGTTTAAAGAAAGGGAGAAAGGGCCTGCGAGTTAAGGTCAATATTCAAAATTTTTAAATAAGAAAATACTTTTTTTTTTGTAAAAAAATTAATAAAATATTGCTTCAGCAGATACATTTGGTATGATTTTCCACATATAGTATTCTCAACAATTTTTGAATATGCTATGAGAATAGTGACATTTTAGAGGATTTGTTTGATTTTCCTTTAAACAGTTTCTGTTCAAATGCCACTACGCTTATGGAAAATATACAAAAACTAAAGTAAACATATCTACTGAAGTTAATTTCTCTACGATATTAGGAACTCGAAAGTTCATTGCCACACTTACAAAAATATGCCACCCATCCATATCTTAAGCTAATTCTATCCAGTCCACCTCATCATTATTTAGCCTCATCTACTACCCAATATCCTAATCCTTTTTTGTAACCAAATATATTCCTAAGCACCTTGTTTTCGAAAACTCTAAATTTATTTTCATCACATAAGTTAAAATACCATGTTTCACAAATATAGAGAACAGCCGATAAAACTACTGAAGCAATGTTTTGTTTATTTTGCCCTAGAATGTTTGTTTGTTATAAAAATTGTCTCAATACTGACCTAAACTCGCCTTGCCTTCCCCCTCACCTTAATACATGTATATAACAACTGACCTGTTGAGATGAATGTGTAGCCTCTGTTTGATATAATTAGAGAAAAGAACATATGGTACGAGAAAAACATAAAATGACAGAGATCAGAATGTCAGTGTGAGCAAGTAGTTTTTTTTAATGGCATA
Organism: Timema podura; assembly: GCA_033556935.1. Classification (NCBI taxonomy): domain Eukaryota; kingdom Metazoa; phylum Arthropoda; class Insecta; order Phasmatodea; family Timematidae; genus Timema; species Timema podura. The sequence goes on along the minus strand of JAVRXN010000008.1, from coordinate 81,695,498 downwards.
TTGGGTAAAAAAATAATAATAATCTTGCAGGAGCCCAGCCAATATAGAAGTTAAGTTAAGCTCTATTAACGAAGAATTCAAATAGTAAAGCAGCATTATTTAATAATATTAAGTTTAGGAAACTGTTCATCCTGCTTTCTGAGGTTGTGTCCACCATTAAACGGGGATGGTTTTGTGTTTTAAGTGATAAGTCATTATTTATAAGTAATTGAGAAATAGTTTTAATAGAATAAACAATTTTATATATATTAACAGATAAATATTTCAAAATAGAGTTCAAACTTCAACGGTCTTACTAAAGAAGACCGGGTGATATAAAGGAAGTATTGTAGGTACATAAATAATATATTAACCTGAGTAAATTTATATTGACTCTAACAAAGTAACAGAAACAAAAAGTAAATCTACATTTAACTGCCATCTAATATTATATTAGAAAAAAAAATTATATTATTATATTCGCAAACATATTTTTAGTTACCTAGGGCAAAACGAAATAACAAGCCATAAAGACAGAGAATAATTGCTAGTTAATTTCATAGAAATGACACATTGCTACTATTTTCATAAAAATAAATATAAATAATTAAAGTTCCAACAATTCAAAATATTTCATAGATCCAAAAGGGACGGAGAAATATTATTAGTGTGTTTGACACACACACTCATTTAAACTAAGTCGCTAACAAAAAAAGGTGTTATCCAAAATCATAACATAAGGTCAGGTTACATAATTTCAATACATTTCTATCATTCTTTACTAAAAAAAATTATATTTTTTTACAGTGCACCGCACATATACATACATATACATTTACTAAATTCTCGCAGGATATTTTGTGGAAAGAAAATATAATAGATCTCTACATTGTTGTAGAAACACTGCACCAAAGATAATGAATGAAATGATATACATTGTTAATTACTTATTCTATGGCATTAGGAACTAGGAACACTGTTAACAAAAAAATTGAGCAAAGAGAAACATCACTGTCCACCAAAAAAGCATCAGAATCAAATTCATTTTCAAAGAGCTGAATTAAAAATTAGATATATTTGCTTATAGCTTGGAAATTATTGGTTTTATCTTAGGTTAGATAACTTAAGACGACAGTAGTTTTCAGACTCGCTCTAAATCATATCAATAAGAAAACTGGAATAATTTATTTTGAAATATTTTTAAGGGGGCTCTTTCATCTCTTATTTGACTATGCATTTTCTAAATAAGTTTTCCCATGCTTCACGTATTACTACCCATCCGTGCTAACCGCATATTTATATCAATCGAGTAAAAATGAGGAAGGTTGAATTTGAGAGAAAGTGTAACCCCATTTGCATATAAGGAGAATTGAAAACTAATTATAAAAAATAGTCCTCCGTACACCCAGCTGAAACTCGAACCCCTAATTTCACATTCTTATTAAATCAGACAAGAGGAGACTAATGCCTTTATACACGTGCCCAACAATGATCGTCAAGTAGTCGTTTGTGCTGTTGTGTTATAAAAAAAGTCTGGATGCTGCTTATTCAACTTGGGCCTACATAATTATTTGCCTAAAGGCTTCGTAGCTTGATTAATACCCCGGTGCTAGAATTCCAGTTAAGTTTAACAAAACTTTATAAAGGGGTCTTTGATCTAGTTTACTGTGTCAAAATTAATTGATATTAATAAAGAATGATCACTAGCATAGTAAAAACTGTATATTTGTGTTGGTAATTAGACAATAAAACCAAACTTGAACACAGGACATCGAGATCTGCAACACGAAAGAAAGGGACGGAACTCTGAGAAACTAAATCCTTCCAATTAGTACACATAAATGTGTGTGTTGTCCCTAAATCAAAGTTAACTGATTATAGCACTTTCGCAACCATTGAAGAGCTTAGTCAAACAACGTTCTATCTCACACTATTCAAAAACCATGTCTAAGTAAACTTGTGTTTTTTTAAAATAAAATTATGTTATAAAGAGTTTTTTTTTTACTTTGCGCCTTACTACTCATCTAGGCTATATAGGTTTTCTACACTAATTAGGTAGCAATGAGTAGTGTAAATTTTGGAGGAAATATACTAGCATTTTAATGGAAAACGATTTTGTAATAAGTACCTTCAGTACACTGGGCTCAGATTGGCACCGCGACCTCTCCAATATCAGCAAACAAGGCTAGACAAGCTTGACATTTCTGTATGTGCTGTCAAATATAGTAGTATCCGCTTCAGTGGCCGAATGGTCTAAGGCTAGGATGATAAATATATAGCACGCATACCATCGGGTGGCACTCGAATAAGATTTGGATGGCACACCGGCAAGGAAAAAAAATCTACATTATATCAAACTTTTCCCAGCGTCGTATAATTCTTTGAAGTAAATAATATTTGGCCAGCCCTGTTATTCGCTGTCACGTCACAATGGCTCTTTAAAAAGTCAAAGCTTTTAATTGGCTTGGCTCATTCTTAAGCGCATCTTGTGTTCTGTTTAAGGCAAAAATTTATGGACCGAACATATATATCTTAGCTAGCAAATTAAATGTTTCAAACTAATAAGGAAAATATTCTGTAGTATTCTGATTTTAGCTTACCCTCAATGTTTTTACTTTATGTAAGTTATTTAAATTAACATTATATAAGGTGACCTGGTAGTCTAGAGGTAAGGTATCAGACTTCTGTGCTGAGGTCCGGGGCTCAATCCTCGGTCCCGGCACAGATTTATCTGATTGCCAAAACCCTTCCTTCACCTCTGACAAGACGTGTTTTAATCCCAACTTGTGAATGTGAGGAATGCCAGGCCTCTACCGTGGTTCGGATTCCACGTTAAACTGCAGGTCCTCCATTTCATCTCACAATCACCCTACCATTACACATTAGCATAAGTGCGTATAACCCGAACGGGTAGTAAGACGCGGTGCTAATAATATTATATAAGACACTTACTTTGACACTTTATTAAATTTTACCTCTTTAAAATTTAGTTATTATTTATTATTTACAATTTGATTTGAGTTATTGATTACATTTCATGATATTCAACAAGTTTTGATTTTTAAATACTCATTAGAAACGTAAATAAAAGGTGTCGGACTAGACAATTTCTGAACTAAGCTAGTCCTTAAGTGTCACACTTGTCGGAAAAGTTTCGCCAACCCTGGTCTAAGGCGTTATTCTCGTGTTATACCGATCTGCTGATGACGGGGAGGTTGGAGCTTGAATCCCGGTCAGGTCTACTGAAGGTTAGTTTTACTATATAGTTTTCCTCTCTCCCTCCACACAAATGCGGGTAAATTCTTCCTAAAAGATTCCTTATGCATTCCTACCACATTAGTGTAATTATTATATATGAGTATAACCTGAACGGGTAGTAAGACATGATGATAAAAAATGGGTTATGGATGAAAAGGGTAGTTTTGGATAGAGTTCTTCCTCATTAGTGTGGAGAGGGGATGGGATAAACAACCGTTATAAACCAGAAATGTATAAAATATATAATGTGCCCAAACCAAGATTCGAAATTGACCTTCCCTTCAGCCGCAATCCTGTCAACAAAGAGCCTGGTGCCTTATTGTAAATCATGTGATCACCAGTGAGAGTATATATTTTTAGTAGGGATGGGACCCTCAAATTATCGATCCCTCGAATACGTATAGATATTTGAGATTCGAGGATTAGAAAAAATTTCGGATTCGAGACCCAAATCTTAAAAAAAAGGGTTTGTTCTATTTCTTAATTATAGGCCAAACTCAACAACCAGGTCCCAGACCAGTAATTATACACTTGACTTTGTTTTTAGAGGTGACCTGGTGGTCTAGGGATAAGGTGTCGGACTTCTGTGCTGGGGGTCCAGGGTTCAATCCTCGATCCCGGCACAGATTTATCTGATTGCCAAAACCCTCCTTCACCTCTGACAAGACGTGTATTAATCACAACTTGTGAATGTGGGGAATGTCAGCCTCCCACCGTGGTTCGGATTCCACGTTAAACTGTAGGTCCTCCATTTCATCTCACAATCACCCTACCATTACACATTAGCGTGAGTGCGTATAATCCGAACGGGTAGTAAGACGCGGTGCTAATAAATAATTTGTTTTTAGCACCGCGCCTTACCACCTGTTCAGGTTATAAGCACAATACCTAGCTGAATGTGTGAATGTTATAATGAATGGTTTATAAGAACGTATATTAACATTAATTTTAGTTATTACATATATTTTTTATATTATTCCACCCAACTTTAGTTATTAGTTAATATATTTATACAAGCCTAATTTGTAGTTATTTACTTTATAGCTCTAACATGTAAACGAGCAGACATTAATTAATTGAATTTCATTTAGTTGAAAATTGACAACCAGGTCACGGGAATCTAACCTGAGTCCTATATTTGCGCCGTTGAATCAGCCTGGTTCGTCTCGAATACAGGACCACATTACACTATTTGCTGTATTGAGTCCAATACACAATCACAGGAGCTATGATTAGAAACTATTCACACGTATGTGCACGAGCACATACACACATAGGCCTGTATAATTATCACTGCGTCTTACTACCAGTTCGGGTTTTACTCATATGATGATTGATCTGATGTTTTAGGGATGAAAAAGGTTTAATTTAGACCTGCTTCAGTGGTCATGTGGTCTAAAACAGCGTTTTTTTAAACTGTGCTACGTGGATGCCTTAAGCTCCGCCGTGGTTATCTAGGGCTTCGAGAGGCAATCTTAGAATATTATTTGTTTTTCACAATATGAAGTAGCATCAGTAATTTGGAACGTCAATTTTTTTTTCAAATCCAACTAAAGGACATTTGACCAAGGTGCAACCAGAACTTGTAATGTTTCCCGTTTGCTTTATACTCTTATATTTGTGTAAAAATTTGTATGAGGGCTCCAGAATGTATTTTTTATGGTACAAGGGCTCCTTCATCTAAAAAGTTTGTCAACTCCTGGTCTAAAGCATTAAAATCGCAATAGACTACATTGCCGATGACAGGGATATCGGGGTTCAAATCCCGGTTGGGTTTACTCTCCCAGAACATAACAAAGGGCTCTAATATTGGCATCCCAGGGAAAATAAAGCTACTGCAGCGACAAGACAGATCCAAGTACACATTTTTCAAACCGGGAGAATATATAGCTCTGGTGGTATAAACAAGTTATGTTTCAAAGGAGTATAAAAACGGAACCAGCTCGGTTCTGTGGCTATTCCCGTTGGAAAATACACGCATATTATAAGAAATGTTTGTTTATGAAATCGTAAAACCGAAGGAGATGCAACAAATACCCCAAGTTTAAAATGGTAAGTTTTAAAACAGTCATTTTCTATTTTATTTCATTTTTTTTCCTTTCATTTTATTTTAGTGGTTTAGAAAAATAACCTCTTCCCATTCTCTCTCTTTGAATATGATATATATGATTTTCCTTAAATCTTTTTTTCACTCTCCCTCTACACAAATGTAGGTACACTTCCTTTGAATTAATCCTTCCTCATCCTTAACTCATTAGCGTAGTTAGTACGCATGCGTATAACCTTAACAAATAGAAAGACGCAGTGCTAAAAAAAGTAAGTGTGCCCGCAGTTGCATGGAGGGATAGTGTAAGCCAATTTAGTAAAAACCATCCTCAGAACACCCTCCCAGGATTTGAACCCTGACCTCTCTGTCATTGGCAGTCTAGTATATTGCGAGAGTGAGGCCTAAGACCAAGCGGCCACCGATGCGGGTCATATATATCATATTCAAAGAGAGAGAATGGGAAGAGGTTATTTTTCTAAACCACTAAAATAAAATGAAAGGAAAAAAAATGAAATAAAATAGAAAATGACTGTTTTAAAACTTACCATTTTAAACTTGGGGTATTTGTTGCATCTCCTTCGGTTTTACGATTTCATAAACAAACATTTCTTATAATATGCGTGTATTTTCCAACGGGAATAGCCACAGAACCGAGCTGGTTCCGTTTTTATACTCCTTTGAAACATAACTTGTTTATACCACCAGAGCTATATATTCTCCCGGTTTGAAAAATGTGTACTTGGATCTGTCTTGTCGCTGCAGTAGCTTTATTTTACCTGGGATGCCAATATTAGAGCCCTTTGTTATGTTCTGGGAGAGTGGGTGGGTGAATGGGTGGGGAGATGGCGTGCTACATCTAGATTCCAATTCATAGGAGTGAGGGATTCAGGAAACTATAGACCATTTCCAATGAAAATTAAGCTGGGGTTATGTGTAGCACAGATAGCTTTAAAATCAATTAGATGTTTTTTTTTTTGCTCCACATCTTACTACCCCTCCAAGCAATCCACATTTAACTACACTAATGGATTAAGGACAAGGAAAGAAGGATTTAGAGAATCCGTAGCCACATTAGCTTGAAGAGAGGACGGGAAAACCAGACTCCCCAATTCCTTCCCTAGTGCAACCAGTTGATGATAATCGATGCTCAACCTCCCTTGTAATCGGTAATCCAGCTTCAAATTGTAAAACCGACACTTTATACTGCGTGTCCACCGATAAAAGTCCTCCATTCAAAATGCTAAGGTGGGAATGTAGGGAGCGCGAGAGATGAATGTTTTTTTTTAAATTTTTATAGCTTAACTTTTGTTTTGTTATAACTAAATTAAACATTGTTTCAGTACAAACATAGAATTTAATTTTCTTCGCTTGGTAATATAAACATTTGTTGAATATTTGTCAAGGGTGCCCTTGAATTTAATGACAACTTTTCATCTTAATTTTAAAAGTCATCTAATGACACTATGCTCATGACATAAGGCCTAAATTCAACCCCTTTTGAAATCACCATGTGAAGAAAATTAAACTACGTTTCTACTGGAGCTTATTTTGCTCAAATAATGTTTTGCTGTAAAAACACACTGACCTTTTCTCGCGTCTCCTACAACTCCACGTTAAACCGTTTAGACGTAATGGGCGCAGACCTCGCGTTAATCGTCCACTTTTTTTTTCCATTGTTTCGAGTTTCAATATACTTCAAGTTCTGTCAGATGATTGGCACACGGAAACACTTCCTGTGACGTCGTTCATCGTCTTGTCGACTGTTGCATGATGGGGGAAGGTAGGGAGGTTTTTTTAATCACCGCGTCTTACTAGCTGTTCAGGTGAGAATGACTCAAATGGGGTAGGGATGAGGAAGGAAGAATGGTATGAGTAATCTATCCACATTTTCGTGAAAGGAGAGTGGAACAAGTTTAGTAAAAACCATCATCAATACATCCGACAGGAATTCTATCCCGATCCCCCCTCTTACTTGTAGTCTAGTCCATTGTGAGAGTAGCGCGTTGGAGACATTCCAAGTATTCATTTGGCTCAGGGATTTAATAAAGACATTTAAGTAAATAAAACAAATGAAATAACTAAACCTGGTGGGTATGGGCCTATAAGTTTTACTTGCTCACCACATTTGTATTTTTTAATATAATTTAAGAAAAAAATATACATTGGATTCACTTATTATAAATCAAAATGATGATTTTCTAATTAATTTATATTTAAAAATCTATTAACCCTAGTCTTTTTTACTAGCACTGTGTCTTACTACCCATTCGGTTTATATGCATATAATACTAACTACGCTAATAATCTTAGGGATAAGGAAGGTTATATTTAAAGGAAGTATACCCGCATTTGCATGGAGGGAGAGTGGAAAATATTTTAGGAATTACCACTCTTAGTACACCCAACTGATATTTGAACCTCGATCTCCCCGTCCTCAGCAGTCCAGTCTACTGCGAGAGTTACGCCCTAGACCATGCGGTCACCAAGGTGAGTCATTCATTAACGTTAAAAGTAACATTCACGTTTCTTATGTTGGCAGCACACTATTTTTATTCATCCCTTTCTTTTTCGGTTGATGTGATTTTTATCAGAAAGGTTAAGATGAAATTAAATAGCAAAGCTTCCAAAATAATGTAATTGGAGGATATTACCATACAAATGAAAGCTTACTCGTGTAGTTTGATGAATTTAGATTCTGGCTCAAAGCAAATTAACCTCTCTTTTAATTTAAAAGCTTTTTTTTTTTACAAAAGCGTAACCATATTAAACGTTTTTATGTTATAATTTATTCAATAAAATAAAAATAATAATTAGTGTTGTTTTCATTGATTGGGATTACAAGGAATTAACGCTAGTATAAATATAAGTGCCAAATATTAATTCCAATTAAATCACATTTTGGCTTGCTTTACCAATTTGTAAATATTAAATTTCTAGCTAACCAGGATTCGAACAAGAATCTTTCAATGTCTTAATTTCTTGAACGAAATACTCCTCACTATTCTAGACCGTATTCAAGAACATTGTAATAAATGATGCAACACGTTCGCACATACTTTCTGATAATCAGGAACAGAAAATTTTAAAATATCAATTACATAACAAGTCTTAAATAAGCTTTGTTATATTAAACAACATATTATTTTAGTAATCATTTGAAATACTAAGACATCTCAATTTTGAATCACTTTGAATAAATAAATATACTTTTTTAATTTAAAATTTTCAAAAATCAGTTTTTTCAGTAAATTAACCTCAATTAAAAAACAAAACGAGCGTACATAATTAAATACATGTTAGTCTCTCTCCAGATAACCAATTTGGAAATATTTCAAATTAAAAAAAATAATTAACAGTAATATTGGTTTTTGAAAAAACAAATCAGTAAATAGCCCTTCTAGAATCAAAATCACGATTTGGCCCTGGGCTATCACCATATAATATATAAATATAAAGTTTTAATGAAACCCATTAATCTGCTTCAGCTACATTCAGGGTACATACAGAGAGACAGAATGTAAGACCTAATTTTTGAGTTATGTGCCGTATAAAACGTCAATATCCATTATATCGAAAAGGTTTTCACCATTAAAATATTTTTTTTCTATGTAAGAAAGTAAAATATTTTTTTTCTATGTAAGAAAGTAAAATGTTACATTATTTCATACATAAACAAAAGTGTTATGGTTGTTAAATAATTTTATTACAATGTTTTATTTTTACTAAACGTGAACTATAATATTATTGAAATAGATGTAATAACAAATCGTTTAGATAGGTAACAAATATATAAATATTGTAAATAATATTGAGTTAGATAGTTCTTTGAATAAATATTTGATTTTTATATTAAACAACAAAAGAACATTGAGTATGCTCTATCAAAAACAATTAAATTCATTATATCATGACTTACAAACTAACTTGACTATAGAGAAAACACAAAAATCAAGTCTTCCAACCCTGCATTCATCACTCTGAAAGAGGAAACGCCCAAATTCACTAATTATACATTTTAAAACATTTCCTGGGCCAGATTTTGCGTCCGATTGGATGACGTGCTACTGAATGAACGTGAACTATAGTAATTATATGATTTGAATAAATTGAAAAATGACACCTGGAAACGGGAACCGAACTCAGGGCCTTTGGCTCCTCAAGCCCAGCTTAACATTTTCGGGGGCCCTTTGCCAAGTAGAACTTGGGGCCCTTAGAAGTTAGTTCCCCATTGTAATGAATAGGAATCTTACATATATATTATACATGGATAATTTTATTTTTAGAGACAAACTTTTTTTTTGCAAACATTTAGCAATCATGGTGAGTACCGTGAGTTTTTTTTAACATATTAAATTTAATATTATAGTAACTATTAAACTATACAGTCTATTATATTCTGCGGTGACCTGGTGGTCTAGGGGTAAGGTGTCAGACTTCTGTGCTAGGGGTCCGGGGTTCAATCCTCGGTCCTGGCACAGATTTATCTGATTGACGAACCCTTCCTTCACCTCTGACAAGATGTGTATTAATCACAACTTGTGAATGTGAGGAATGCCAGACCTCCACCGTGGTTCGGATCCCACGTTAAACTGTAGGTCCTCCATTTCATCTCACAATCACCCTACCATTACTCATTAGCGTAAGTGCGTATAACCCGAACGGGTAGTAAGACGCGGTGCTAATAATAATAATAATAATAATAATAATATTATATTCTGAGTGGATGTTAGTACTGTAAATTAATAGCTAATAATATAATAGTACTATACATTATATAATTATAGACTGTTTCAGTGTAATTGCATTTTATCTAGTCCGCCGCCTGCAGATAAAATAGTAATAGTATTAGTATAATAAAAATAATTTTTTTTTTTTTTTGCGTTTTGCTTACGTCATATTTAGTTAATTCCACAATATTAATAATTGTATTTTTACCTCAGAAATTATTATCAATAGAAAATCAATGTTTATTTTTCTGTCTAAAGTCAACGGTACCATCTGGAGTTATGTAGTACTTGCGGTTTGCCAATACTAAAGGTTGCATTAATTTATAAGCACGGACTGTCGGACTCCACGTAATACCAGGCTACCAGCGTCCTTCAATTAGGAAATTTATAGATTAGTTTGGAATTTTTTAATGAAAAAACATAAAAATATTGAAATATAATATTAGCACAAAATAAATATGACAAGTCAAAGTGATTTATTCACCAGGTGGGCGGGGGCTCTTCACCACAGGGGCCCCTGTGCGTGGCACACTTGGCACATGCCACAATCCGGGCCTGTGGCTCAGTGCACCAATGCTCTACCATTGAACTATTTAGTGTCAGTTTTCAATTTATTCGAATATTATTCAGCTACGGCTGATTTCCGTAATTATAATCATTCATCTCCCAAGTTTTGCTTTTCATATACCTATACCTAATGATATAGCGTTTCTTTCTTCCGAATACTGTGTGAGCTGAAATAATAAAATAAATACAACACATTGTTTATTTTTATTTTTAGGCACATAAAAACCACATCAGCTCTTGTTAGTAGAGACCTATAGTTTGAAACCTGATAAAATTATACAAGAAATTCATGGACGTATGAAATTATTAAAATATAACGAGAATATTTTTTTTTAACTACGGAAACAAACGATGCGACTAGAGACGGGTTGGTTCAGAGGATTCCTCACTTAAGATCTGGAACTATTTTAGTTCCAAAGAAATTGAATCTTAGATCTTTATTTTAATCAAGCTAAAAGAGACGTTTACTTAGTAAATACACACAATTAAATGTATCTAGTAGTCTGAAAATAGTTAATAAATTTTGCTATTGTAGCACTTTACATAAAAGGTGGCAGTCTTGTCTTGTCGGGTTTTCCAGTGACAAAGAGGTTGAGGTTTTGAATTCCAACTGGATATAACAGGGTGTACCCCCCAGCTGGTTACTCCTCTTCCACCCGTAAATGTTGGTACATCTATTCTAAACTCTACCCCATCCTCCCTAACTTATAGGTGTGAACGTGCGGATATCCCGGATGGGTGGTGAGACGCTGAGAATAAAACAAAATAATTATATACAATTATTTGATTTAGTTTTAAAATATTGTCTGATACATTACCACAGTTGTTAGCAAGTCTTCCTACTGAGATAAGGGTCCCGGGTTAGATTCCCAGCATGACCGAAACAATGGTTCATTGGGGAAATGGCGATTTCCAATTCACAATGATGGATTAACGTCTGGGGGCTGGGTGTTGTGTCTGTTTTAGATTTAAGTTAGTTTATAAGTCGTATGATGATAGTTATAATCTCTTGGTTCAGAAAGTAGAAATTAAATACCTCAAATAAAATTAAGTTTTAAAATAGACAATGCTATTTATTTTCTGTACCATACATGGCTTGTTAGTTATTACGTAGGGGGCGGATTTTGCCCTAAATGTCTTTTTTATTCCTATGTTTTGAAAAGTAGGCTTTTGAGGTATAATTTTATTTTCGATGATTGCAAATAAAATGTGATAACTTTTATAGTGCCTATAAATGCCTATTTCGTTGTTTAGTGCCTATTTTACAAATGGGAGCCTTAAAGTGTCTTTTTTTTTATATCTCTCTCTTACTCCCACCCTCTTTTTTTCTTTCTAAATACTTGCGGCTACCCCCCCCCCCCCCCCCCCCCCCCCCCCGCCAACCCTTCACTCCTTAGGTTACTCCACGTGGTGGATACTCGTGATAGGTAGGAAAACCCCATGTGTCCAGCGGTCTGATAGGTTCAGACTGGTGACGAAGATTTTCTTCTAGCGCACAGCAGTGTCAGTTCATTCAGTGGTTCTGTATATTACGCTGTTGTTAGATGTGCATATGTGTTCATTAATATTTCTTTGTATTGGACTCAGTGTAGATTATTGAACTATTAGAAAATACGTAAAGAGAAATCGTGTAAAATTGTATTATTCAAACAGTGGATTGGTGGTGATAGGAATGTCACAACGGATGGCAAAACTATTTTTTGTCAGCCATGTTCCAAAGAGGTATGTTACCTTTTCAAAAGGGTAAATTAAATTATTAATTTTGAAAGTCAAGGTTTTTATTATATATTTTGTCTACCGTTTAAAAGTAAATCATGATTCTTTGCTATTCTTCAAACAACTAGGTTTCATTTCTTACTGAAGGATTTCAACGACAAAGTGTAACATAAATATCTTACAAAAAAAAAATTGTAATCCTAGTTCTCTTGTAGGTGATGCTTTATTGATTTTAATTTGTAGGATGCACATATATTAATGGATGAAAATTTCAATTTATAATATTTAGGTAAAATGCGAAAAGTACCACCTAAAACAACACAAAAATACTGCAATACATATGAAGAATTCCAGAAAGAAAACAGGATCGCAACTAATTTTTCCTGAAGTTAACGATGCCGTTAAAACCAAGAGCAATTTTTTGCTGACTAATGCTCTGCAATGGTAGCTGCAAATATTCCTTGGAAGAAGCTGGAGAATCCAGATTTCGAGGCATACAAAAAAAAGTGAATCAGGCTTCTGGTTCAGTTGGCACGGCCATTGTTGACAAACTTAAGAGAGTATTGCAGCGAGATCCTGGGTGGAAAGTGATGGCAAGTATTGCAGACATCTTAGAAGAACAAACTACATCACTCCCAGAAGTCAAGCTTAGCTCAGCTGAGCTAGCCTGTCTGAAGTTTTGCCCGATGACTTCATGTGAAGTCGAGAGAAGTTTCTCACAGTATAAAAACATGTTGTCAGAAAACAGAACCAAATCTACACCTGAAAATCTTGAGAAGTATTTGGTAATTAGCTCTAATAGCAATTAATTTTTGTTTATAGAAAGTGTATGCTGGATTTTAAGAATGAATAATACAATTTTTGAATGTTTTGGTGCTTTTTTTGCATTACTATGCCTCTTTGTGTGCCAATTTTTTCTTTTTGGTGCCTATTTATTGCCTTTTTTACTTTATAATGCCTATTTATGTGCTTATATTTGTGATTTTTAGTGCCTATTTGCCTGCTTTTTTTCAAATTTTTAGTGCCTATAAATCCGCCCCCTAGTTATTAGTGGTGTCACTTTTAAGTGTCTGTGTGATTAAAGGCGTCACATTGCTGGAAGGACATATTCTCACTCCACAATAGAAGTTCTTAGTCTGCTAAACCTCTAAGATAATCCTCAATAATTATCTCAAATTATTTTGTTGTGGTCTTATTTAAATTTACTTTTTGTTTGTTTGAGAAATACTAGATTCATGTTTCACACAATTTACCTTCATACAAGAACTGTGCCATTTCACATATAGCGTTGTACACTAATGGAATAATTTTAAATTTTTATACATTTTGTAAAATTATAAAATTTAAAATATAAGTTTTTTTAATGCTATAGGGAAATGTAGATAAGTTTTCACCTCCATTTTATCGTGAACAGTGATGCAGAGTTTCTGGACTTCTGCACTACTTTTCAGAGTTCCTATAAAGAGCTATCCTCTCCTCTATGAGGTACGTTATACGGTTATAGACTTCCATAAATCCCGCGTCATCAGAGAAGTTGTTTGTTATTTCAAAATATGGTTCACATTATGGTTTAAAACTTTACATTTAATTTTAATAAATTAAAATATGTACTTATTTTATTTATCTGAGGTATTTATTGTGCACTTTCTGATCCGACTGAATACATCTACACACGATAATGTCTATGAGCGAGATTGAAAGAGCCTACCAATTTTGGCGGTAAATATATTTTCACATACCTTCCCGGTTTCTCTTACATGTAACAATCGACATGGAGCCGACCTGCTTTATTTCCTTTCTGAAGGAAGTTGTGCTACGGGCTTTTATCGCTAATAATTTAAAATAAATTCCTGCATTTTATGGGAAACATCATAGCTGTGAGATCAAGTTAAATGGTTAGAAACATAGCTATATCCTTTCTAAAACAAATAGAATCAATTTATAATTGGGTGACAATATCACTATCTGGCCCTTCGACGCATCATGCGTCCATTTTGCGATGCCATTTATCAACTGTAGACTTTAGATTATGGAAATGCAAATTGAAATTTCGATTAATCTATGTGGAATATATATTCCTATGTTTTTTAATATAAAATTAAAACTACCTCTTTTATAAATATTTTTAATTTTAAAATACTTTTTACACATCCTCAGTCTAAAAGCCTTTATTAAAAAAATATGTAAATTTATTGGGCGAAAGTCCATAAATCATTGTCGAAAGGAATCGTTGCACGTTCATATATTTGCCTGAACGTTGTTTAAGTGACCGTTTCTGATTCTTGAAAACTGCTATTAATATAAGAAATGCCTTCATGTGAGGATATTTCTCTCTAATAAGCCTATGTGGAGACCTTACAACCAAGATAACAGAACTGGTACAGATAGGTAACATTTGGTAACCGCCCCAATGATGCCCAGTGTTGGAGTTTTTTCCCCTAGGTCTAGCAACGCGCCGCACCGTCCAGAAAGACTCGGTGGATCCGCAACACCGACGGGAGTCGCGGTGAAACGGGTTTCGACGCGGACGTCGGACAGCAGTAGTAGTGCCGCCGCCATGAGCGAGCACTCGGACGACGACGCATCCCTAGGCGACGATGGTCATCAGGCACCCAGTGGTGCCAAGTACGCTGAGGATGCCGCTAAGGACAAGCTGTATGAGCCCAAAAAGGCTAGGAAGATAATCAGGTTGGTGGAGGCCGTTTGAGGCGTTTACCGGACATGTTAGAGTCGTCACGCATCTGTCAATATCTCATCGTGTCTGCTTACTTCTACATTATTTAGAATAAAAATGGGTGAAAACTCAAATCGGGAATATTTTCCAAGCCTATGCTGAGTAATAATTCCATAGTACGCGCGTATCTTTACACTAAGGTTAATTTAGAAGTGAATTTGAGCTACTAACTTTGTGTATTCAAACACTGACGAGCTCGGATTGCATAAACTAGCTGCCCGAACACGACTGGTCTTCAGTTCCATAAACAAACAGTTTTTTAATGTTTTTAGTAAGATCAACCTAAAAATAGACTTATCTGATAATTATAAATACTGTTAAATATGATACGTCAATTAGCGGGTTTTTCGGCCATACTAAATTACATTTTATGTCAAATTTGAGAGCTGTGTTCTATGTTGGGTACTTTGTATTTGTTTTGTAAATGTCTGTAAAAATGTGATGGCAACCACGATATTAACCAGTGTTTTCCTCTCTCACCAGGGTACTGACGGTGGGGGCCCTACGTGTTCTCGGTGTCCCTGGCGGCCATTATGCTATCCCTGTACTACGTGTTCCTGTGGGACCCTAAGATGCCGACCACCGGTAGACAGGTGGCGGGTCAGGACCCTGAACCGCAGCCCTGCGTCCAACACGCGCTGCTGGATACACAACCAGGTAACTACAATCACATTAGATAAGATATAGATTTTATAATGGTTACGGAAAGTTACTAGAACATTTTCATATAATCATCCACAAAGTCATTTGCTCTATATCTGACACTTTTGACATGTAATATCAATACAACAAAATAATAAACCAACAATTAAATAAAATATTATAAATTTTTATAGCGAGAATAATCGTTTTAATGTAAAGAAGCAAAATTGAAAGTGTAGCGTTGGTCAAGAAAATAGAAATACAATATATTACAGTTTTTAAATTTATTAATATACAAATTATATAAAAACATAATCTTCCCTAGAACATGTGCATTCTACCAGATAGTGCGGGTAGCACTTTCCAGCCGAAGGTTTGAGTGCTAGCCTAGTTCTGTATGGATGGGAAGCGCATCAAACCAACCATCGGGCAATAATAATAATAATAATAATAATAATAATAAATAATAATAATAATAATAATAATAATTACATATAGTAAATTGGGCTTATAAGTAATAAAATTGGTTGTCAGTGAATTAATAAATTAATTATTTACTTAGCACCACGTCTTACTACCCGTTCGGGTCATACGCTTAAGTACAATTACGCTAATGGGTTAGGAATTTGGAAGGTTAAATATAGAGGAAGTGGACCCGCATTTGCGTGGAGGGAGAGTGGAAAGCCATTGAAAAAACCTCCAGTTCATCCTAGGGAGATTTGAACCTCAATCTCCCCGTCCTCGGCAGTCTAGCTTAACAATAAATCAGCGCGTTAATTACTAACTACGCCACCGAGACGGGTGTCAGTGAATGTAAATAATTAACTAACCTGAGAGAACAGTCAATTCGACTTTTACTTCGACGTTTGTCTTGTACAGATTCTCTATAGACGAGCGTATTTTAGGAATGAGATGAGTGACATAAAAGATAAAGTAATAAATATTATTTCAAAGTACCCCGAAATATGGGACAAGAGGCATAGAAGTTTTGCCGCTGCTGACATGTCATCACTATCATCACTACTGCTGATAAAGATCATTTTGTAGCATTTGGCTACAAGTTGATAGTCAAGTTGTAGAAGTAAACATGACTTACCCTATTTCACCATCCCCGCGCCTTGGGCTACGAGCCGCAGAGGATCACACCAGCACTAGTGAACTGTGTAACAGCACATTATAGACTGACCGCACCCACCAGAGTGAGCCATTACCACACAGTCCAAAGAACTAACCAGTAAAGAGAAATGTTCTCGAAGAGTCCTGTTGGTTGGAGAGTGTTCTCTACGTTACTATTGTCGCGTGCATCCCCTCCCTGTTGTTACCCATATGTTTACCCCCACCATTTTCCTATTCTCCAATGTTCTCTGGGTTTCTGCATATATAGTGCCGGCAAGACTCTTGGTCTTCACTCTTGGACTTCACTCTTGGGCTTTACTCGATTAGAGGAGTGGGAAGCTAGGCTTCGTTATCACGAAAATTTAAGGACAAAATTCCATTTGCTATAAATAACTCTTTAAACTTTTATGTATATTTTTTTTATGTTTTCAAAATTTACTTTTCGGCTATTAATATTTCCTTTTAAGTAATGAATAATTATGAACAATATAACATTTGCGAAAATTGAACTTAGAATCGATTTCTCTAATATATCGATATGGACTTAAATGTTTACTTTGGACATCGATTAATTGTATATTGTTTTTTGTTTGGCCTTCGACTAATCATAATAATAACTAATGATATTTATTGGAACGGACATATTGTAATATGACCCTAATGTTAATAATTTATTATCATTGATTTTTTTGACTGTTATATGTTAAAAAAAGAATTTAATAAATTTAAAATATTCATTAATCGTGAATGAACTTGGTAATAAAAATTTATGAAATGTTTCTTTTTGCGGAATATACAAATTGTAAGGTTAGAAAATATATTGTAAGGTAAGAAAGGTTAAGGAAAGCTAAATATATCTGGCTTTGAGTTACGAGGATAGGTTTATAATCAACGATGTTTATGGCAAGTGTCGCCTTAGGTTTTAGTTAGTTCCATGTGTAGTGGAGATAGCTAGATATTGTTGTCCCTTTCCAGCGTATTAATTAATTCTTCACATTCTACTTTAAATATTATTGAGGTCCTATGATCTTATTTCATGTATAACCCATTTAATCAGCCTGCTCGGCTATCTATTTATATATATATATTTAATATTTTTTATATATTGTTATTTAATTTTAAATCTCTATTTTTTGTTGCTTATATGTTTAATTTTGATAGCTTGCAATAAATGCCACTAAAATGACTTCAAGTTTCCTTAATGCCACTGCACCCTTAGGTTGTAATTTGTTTATGCTTACATTTAAGACTATTTTGAGGGTGACCGTCAGCTACTTTCCCGCAACTAGTGTGAGCTGCGTGTTCTGAGTTTCTTATGTCGATTCTCAGACATTCTAAGCAAAAACTCCAGCCGCTCACTCTTGTTGCCTTTTTCTGCCCCCTTGTATGTTATTTTGGACATCCAATAGCGCCGTTGCTCGCTAGGATGGTTCAATTTGTTTCCGTTTTAATAGATATTTTAAAAGTAAAATTTAAAATCTATAAATGAAAAAAATAAAAAATTATTAGAAACAATGCAGTACGAATGCCCCGTGCAGACTGGTTTTCTCTAGCCGGTACGAAGTGCGGTGAGCTCAGAATACTCGTACCATTAGCCTTTTCACACCTACTGGAACCGGCTAGCCGGTTATCCGGTTGCGAGGTGTATGGGATAGTATGAGAGCTTTCCCACGCTCCGGAGCCGGCTGCCCGGCAATCGGACGCCGGGTCGTCGCCGGACCACACCACTACACGCCCGGTGTATTGAGTGCTAGGGGGCGGCCAGACAAAGCGAGCGACTAAAATCTAAAATACAATACATTGGTTGTAATGAGAGGAGGCCAGACTGGAGCAAGCGACTGAGCGCGCGCGCTTGGAAGATAGAACTGGTTCTATTTTTCAAGGGCACGCGCTCGACCCGGTACAGTCTAGTTTACAGGCGCTAGGCAATATTATTGTATGTTGGTTCATTGAGTGCTAGGAAAACTTCTCATTTTGACATTTTTATTATTATCGATAGGTTTAGCACACTTGCTACTAACGGCCTAATTTAATTGGTAAGATCATAAACCATAACTGTATATATATATAAAACTGATATATTAAAATACTTCAATATTATCAAAGTAGGACTTTACCAATAAGAATCACCATTAGCGTGGAGAGAGGAGGAGAAAACCACAACAATAAATCACTTGTTAAAACCCCCCTCAGTTCACTCAGCCAAGATTCGGAGCCTCCTCGTCAACAACTAACGAGAGCTATCTGCTAATTACGCGCTAGCCAGTCTGGCCACCCAGTCGCTTGCGCGCTCGCACGCTTGTAAGTCTGGCCGAACCCTTACGCATGCTTTCACACGTGCTGGCCATCAGTAGTGATGAGCACTATCGAGTAATTCTAAGAATCGAGTTATTACTCGATTCTCTTAAAAAATAATCGAGTAATCGAGTAAAATTACTCGAGTAATTTTTAGCAAATCATTCTACTCGAATTGTCCCGTGGCAATCGGTTGGACAAAATTACTCGGGAGTCTTGCAATGGAATTCGATACTAATAACATGAGTAGTGTGTGTGATGCATCGTCACACCCCTTCATACCGAAAACTGTCTATATCTAAGTCCTTCATAGCGAAAACGGTGTATATTAGTGACGCGTTGTTGTTGTGCCAACTCTGTCAAAACACGTGACGTCGCGTCTGTTGTTTTCAGATATGAATGTCCAAATTGCCTCTGTAAAAACCACTATACGTTACCCCAGGAACATGCAGACCGTGGCGTCGGGCACCTACCCCAAGTGCTGGTGATCGATGACCGATCGGGGGAGTGACGGATATATATGCTAAAGCCCTCTAAACTTGCCACATTAGTGGCGTCGTGCGCTCACGACACCTACCCCCCTATGATCGATGATCGATGATCGATTAAGGGACGTCAAGGGGTGAGATGTGTACCCACCGAACCCTCCAACACCTCCTGAATGAAATAAATAAAATAATCGGGCGCTCACGACACCTACCCCATGTGCTAATGGCGGGGGGGGGGGGGGGGAGTGAATAAAACACGGAAACATGCAGGCCGTGGCGTCGGGCTCACGTAACTTAACTTTGACACCTACCCCAAGACAAGGATATTACAGGAATGACGCATATATTCGTTTATAGCCCGCATTTGCGTAAAGGGAGAGTGGAAAACACCTCTAGTTTACCCGACTGAGATTCAAACTCGATCTCACTGTCCTCAGTAGTGATTCTGTCAAAACACATGACGTCACCTGTTGGTCTCATCTTGTGAGGTATAGTCCATTTTCGCTAAGAAGGGACTTCTCAGGGAACCCCGGGGGAGCACCCCTATGATCGCTCGTCGCTCGGATATATATGCTTGACACATAAGTGGCGTCGGGCGCTCACGACACCTACCTCATGTGCTAATGGCGGGGGGAGTGAATAAAACACGGAAACATGCAGGCCGTGGCGTCGGGCTCACGACACCTACCCCCAGACATGTTGTGGTGGGGGGGAGTGAATAAGACACGGATAATACAGGAATGACGCATATATTCATTTATAGATGTGTTAGTAAAATAGTACCTGACCTAGCACCTCAACCCACTCATATAGAGCTAGTATTGCAATGTGACGCGTTGTTATTGCTGTTGTTGTTCCTGCCCTTGAACATGACTGTGCTTGTCTTGAAAATCACCTCGGTTCCACGTTCTTGTCTGGCACCCGTGTAAACACGAAGACTGTGCTTGTTGAGGGCACCCCCAGGCCCCAAAACCACCCCGGTTCCCGACGCGTTGTTATTTCAACCTGTATCCTGTACGTGTTTGTCTGGCACCCTCACATCCTCGTTCCACCGTGCTTGTGTCCCGGGGGGGGGCATTCCCTACACCCCCCGCCCCCCCTATCGCCAGGTAGATATGACCGTGCTTGTCTGCAGCCCCCCCCCAGGCCCCTCTTTGGTAATCAATCGTCGCTCGGGAAGGAGAATAAAACACGGATATTACAAATAATTATATATATATTTATTATACATTTTTACAGGAATGACGCATATATTCGTTCATGCGATTTTCTACAGTGTCTCTTAGATGTGTCAGTAAAATTGTTTTCAGTTCACAATCCAGCATGTAATAGTCCAAACCGACGACTTGTCGTGTATAGTAGGTAGCACTGAGGAGATCCAGGTTTCTTATGTGCGTTTCCACCGTAGGCTGATCGAGGTCGACGACATCCGTCGATTCGTCGCACACATCCACGACGAGCGTGTCGATCAGATCGTTGCAATAGCGCGCGACCGGTGTCGACCACATATCCCTGCGGTCGACGGCTGCGTCGATGAGGTCCCACACCTCGCAGAGACAAGCCCAGCTAGGTGCTAGATAGGCGACCCGTTTGATTCCCGCGTCCTGTTTTTCGCTGATGACCACCATACGGTCACCGCACATACGTCTCAGGGAGATTTCATGATTAGTCAGAGTGATCTTCTGCGGAGGATGCGTGTTGGTGAAAAACTTTGATATGACCTGCTTGTAGCCACCCAGTTCTTGCCACTCTGTACGTTTGAACACGGCGCAGTTCCCGCCGCATTTTTCTAGCTGGACATACGGCGTAAAGTTGTTCTTGACGCTCATGCCGACGATGACACGCTTGGCGTCGACTTCGTCCAGCGGGAACAATGTGTTGAAAATACAGGCGATGGCGAGTGGCTTCACCTGCCTTGCGCATACGTCTTGGCCTTCCATGATTATGCCCGGCACGCCATCGGAGCGCCCCTTTTATAGGCGCACGCCGATTGGACGCACCCTCTTGCAGGGCGGCGGCGGCAGGAACCCACAGTCTTGAAAAATGTGTTGTAATATCTCAACACGTTAGCGTCGTTGGCAGCACGATCGGTGGGCGAGAATAGGGCGAGGAAAGTTTTCATCGGAATGTTCTGGGCGCGATAGAGAAGGTACACGAAACAGTAATGTCCGCAAACGTCCGAGGCTACGCTTTGAAGTTGTAGCGTGTTATGAGTCGTGCGACAAGTGTTTTTGCGTATAAATGCCAGATGTGACTTTATACGGGGTGGAAAACCGTAGCTGTCAAAGTATTCTCCCGCGCCGTTCTTGTCGATAAAGATGGCGACCCAGTGCTTGCCAGGCTCGGTGTGTGGATCGGTGTTGACGACGATAGCTGCAGGTCGCGCTATTCTTGCGGGTAGTTGATCAGCGGGGAAAACACCCGACCGTACAGAACGGAACCACGGGCTTGTTTTCAGCGCACGTCTTATGGTGTGCGTGTCCATCTTCAATAATCCAGTCTCGAAGTCCCAAAACGATGGAGGCCGAACAGAAATTCCGCACAGAACTGTGCGCCGTGCACATGATGTGGCCCAATTTAAGTGTTTTCAAAGAAGGACAACCTCTGTCGTACAGATCTACGATGGGCGTAGGCGTGTATCTGGCCAGAAACTTTTTCTTTTCCGCTCCTTTGACGTAGATGTTTTCTGCGCTCGTCGTGGCGCGGGAGATGAGGGATTCGAGCATGGTGTAATCCACATCACCGCTATCCCAGGGGATACCGTGCAGATGGTTGACGATATAGTCGGCTTTTTTTCTGGCAGCCGGTGAAAGTTCCTCGATAGCGAAGGGGGGCTTTAACACCCAATGTTGAAGTAATGTTCCGCAAACACTCAGTTCCTTGACGATAAACTGTTTGTCGTCGTCGATGAAGCTCTGGAAATTCACAACGACGTCCATGATTTAAATGACGAGTGTAAGGGGCGGGAAGCCGCTTATATTAACTCCCATAATCGGTCACGACGTTTCTGTCCTTGTCGACGGTGATGATGTTGGCAAACTCCCCGTACACGATACAGTTGACGGTTTCGGTGAGAGCTAGGGTGAAGCTCACTTCGATGCTCAGAGAACCGTGCCGCGTCAAATTCCAATGCGACGAGATGTGGGCGGAGAGATTAGGGGTTAGATCGAAAGCCACGAGATGATATCCCTTAGGAAAGGCTTCCCGTGTGACGTCGCTACCCTCGTTCATGAAATGGATACCCGTTCCAGAAAACAGCGTGTGGTAGGACATGACATAGTTGCCGTTTGTGTAATCGGGTTGTAACGGTTTCGACGGCACTTGTTCCCCGTCCACGTACAGCGTGAAATGGTTCATGCCGTACGTTTAAAAGGTGAACGGGTTCTTGGTGGCGTCTCCGTTGAACGCTGCGTTCGATACAAATCCCACGATGCATCGCTTGGGTAACTGGCCGGTGAACACGTTGTCCAGTGATTTCCCTTGCACACCGCGGAATAGTGAGTGTTTTTACTTCCACACGGGTGACGGGATACTTTGCGGGGCTGACGTTTAACGCCTTGGCGTGCGCCAACAGTACAGAAGGTGATACTTTGACGCGTCGCACTAGAAGGCCGGCTTCAGCGATGTGAACCTTATAGTGCTGGAGTTCAGGGACGGCCATAAGACTGAACCCGTCTCGGGAACGGACCAACTTGACTCTGAGTTCGGTGCCGTTCAATAGGTATTTCTCTTGGTTAAACACGTCACCGTGTAGATACCCCAAAAGATCCACCGTCTTGCTTTGTACGGTGAGATTGCGACGAGCCTCAAACCCTCTGTTGACGGCGTTAACCGCCTCGAAGGTTCTGGGGCTGTCTGCGAACCACATACCGCAAGTCAGATGCGTTCTCTTGGCCTCGCTGTTGTAATTGAGCAGCGTCTCTATGTACGCTCTATAAGCATACGTGTTGCTGGGCGGTGAGACTAGTTTTTGGTTTAAAAACACATCCACCTGTGTGAATAGCGAGTGCAACCAGTTGTTGACGGGAGCGATTTGATCCGTCTCTTTGAAAGCGCCACCGTCGGGTTTCACGATGGCCGCCCTGAGATAGAGCATAGTCTGCGAGAGATCGATATAGAACTCGCCTTGACCAGTGACGGTAAATTCGATGGGTGAATCATCTGTGAGGGAAGAGACAGGTTTGTATTGGAGCCATTGCCCGCTTTCGAGACTGGTTTGCGTGGGTGGGATGGAAAATAGATCGAGTTCACTGCTGGCACACTCGCAGGACTGGGGGTGTAGAAACGACATTTCAACTCAAAATATCTACCGCTTCTTTCTTGACCTTTTTACGTCGGGCAACGACAGAAGACTGACGTCGTTGTTTCTTACGACGCCCTTTATAGCCTGATCCGGTCATCAGTGTGTCGATCTTCTGCTCCGCTTTGCGTTTCAGATTTGTTCCAGCCTCACCGACACGCTGCCGTAGAGCCTCTTTGAAAGGACGACGCTGATTGGCGACGTCGGAGAGCACGTCGATACCCGTGTGAAGCGCCTGTTTTCCGATGGCTTTAGCGCCGTTTCTCAGCAACGGTACGACGCTCTTGAATAGACCGCTGAAAAAACTTCCTATCCCGTGCCCTCGTTGATAGGGAACACCGTGGTAGATCGAAGATATCCCCGATCCAGCCTGGTCGACGTAGTATATTGATAGGGACAGTTCATGTTGAGCGGCGTCGAAAATGAAGTTTCACGCACACTTTTCCAGACTCGAATGGTACAGGTTCACCGGTGTCGGTTCTTATATTGATTTCCAGGCTTTCAATTTCTCTTCTAAGTACTGGCACGTAGTGCATCAGGGCGTAGCTAACTGTCTTATGTATGCCGTAGAGATAGTTTGCGTTGTTGATACCGACGATACGTAAAAGAGGTGCCACGATATCGCCCACGGGTTGAGGATCGACGATATCGGTGTAGACGTACATTTGTGAGGGCAAGCCTAGTAGAATGTTGGCGGCGTACGGTGACTTTGGGACTTTGATTAGATTCGTCTGAGGATCGAATTCTAGCTGTAGACTTAGTTGACTAGATAGTTCCAGCAGCTGTATATTTGGTGAAGAAGAAACAACGTCCACTTTTTTGTTGGTGCTAGTGTACTTGAACACAACCCCTTTATCGCCTTTAAATGCGTCTACTTCGTTTAGGGCTTTAATCAATTCTTAGATATTGCTAGAGTTTCCAGGAGGGATGTGATCCTTGAATATTTGTTCCACACCGTTGGCGTCCACCCAGTTGAACCATACAATATTTTGGCCCTCCGGGACGGTGGTGAAAGAACACGGATATTGGAATTCGGCGAGAGCTACTTCCCACAGGCCGTCGAGCGTGAGACGATGGGGTAGTTGCGTGGTGAAATTCGTGAGGGTATTTTTCGGGAAATATCCCATAGAGCTGTCACTCGGCAAAGTGGCGTAAAACTGGTCTTTCATGGTAGCGCGCTGACGTAACTGGCAGGGATCCACGAATTAAACTTGGCGGGGTAACCTTTCCACTGCACGTACACTTTCTTTCTGGCGCCTTTGCCCTTGACACGTAGTATTTTATCAACTTTGAAAATTTCCGGAAGACGAACGCTTTGCAATTCGGGTTCGTAAAACGTCCCCTCCACCTCTTCGCCATCAAGATCGGTCAGCCTGTAGACGACTGGTTGTCGCATGACGACACTGTTGACTTTGAAAATTTCTTCGCTCCAATTGCTCTCGTAGCCCTTTTCAAACAGCATTTTGGATTTGCTAATACGCACCGTGTCACCGACTTTGAGTTTCGGCTTACTATACGAGTTTGGACCCCGTTTACCGTACAGATTATCTCTGACACGAAGCACGTCGGTTTCTGAAACGTCGGCGGGCGCTATCTTGATACTGGAATGTTTTGCGCCGTTGTAAGCGTCGATGAGATCTTGGAGGACGTCTACGTAGCGATACGTGTTATTTCGGGTAAAGTAGCGCCACATGCGTCCTTTCAGAGTTCTGTTGAATCGTTCCACGACGCTCGCCTTCACGTCCGGATTATTAGTGGTGTAGTAATGCACGCCCTCTCGCTCGAGAAATTTTCGGACTAGACGTGCCGTGAACTCTGTCCCCTTGTCCGTCTGTAAACTTAGAGGTTTACGACCACTTTGTTTGAAAATGTCCCGAAAGGCGTCTCTCACGACGCTCCCCGTCTTGGATGGAAGCGTCTTCGCCCAGGCCATCTTGCTAAACACATCGATGACGGTGAGCAAGTATACCGCACCGTCGTTGTACTTTCCGAGACTTCGCATATCGTTGAGATCGGCTTGCCAGAGATCGTCAATGTTTGACACCACATACCGATTGCGTGGAAACTTTTTTAGCACCGGTTTGTGTAGGGTATAAGCGTCCTGCGCACGAAGCCATTCTCGTACTTTGGCGGGATCTTTCTTGGACGCTCGTATGAGCGACGCCGCCCCTGCAAACCCTGCAGGATGAGCGGGGTCGTAGTAGATGTCGTCCATTAAGCTCTGAACGGCAGCCACCTGTTTTCGTCCACCCTTTTAAGTTTCTTCTTCTTGGTTCGTTGCGGCGACGGTGTAAGTGGTACGGGCGTCGGATCTCTAATGGGCACCAAACGTTTGGGATTCACAATAAATTCTTTCGGGACGTTTATTTTTTGAAGCGCCGTGAGAAACTCTCGCCACCCCGACGGCTCGCTGTGTCTTCTCGCTCTGACCAGATCGTTGATTAAATCCACAATGTTAGATCCACGGAGAGGCGTATCGTGAATACTCACTTCCCCGTCTTCGTCCCAAGAGATACCGCCCCTTGAATTAATATGTTCTAGTAAAAGCTCGGCTTTTTTGCGTGCCTGTACCGGTACTGTATTGAGTACGGCGGGGATGGGAAGTACGGGGGCTGTCGTGGTGGTGGAGGTATTTTCAGGCGGTGGAGGGTGTTGACTAAAGTGCAGATAGCGCTGTAGCACTTGTTGGTATAAAGTCCATTTAGACTTGTCGTCAAGTTTTGAAGCGAGGATTTTTTCCATTTCCTTGTCCAGCTCGGAGACCACTAGATTTGTGGCCGACGCCGCTTGTTGGTGGTGTTGCTCGTAGTGGTGTAATGTTTCCGGGGACACCAATATCATCTTTTTCGTGTGTTCCATCGTCTACTTGTTGAATAAGGAACCGAGGACACCGCTGATCAAAGGGGCTAAAAGTAAGGGCAGGAACGCTCCTCCTTTCTGAACGAGCAGTCGTCTCTTCTTCTTCCAGCCCTCTCCTCGTTTGATCAATTTGCGCAAGACCTGCTTGTGAGCACGTAACTTTATCTTCTGCGCATTTTTCAACGGCACCCGCCCTTTTAAAGTGTTGTAGGCACACTCGCAAACAGAGTCAATCAGTTTCTTGTCGGCCGTTTTCAACAAGGCTACACGTTGCTGTGGGTTCATGCGATGCATCGCACGCAGCAGAGGGGCTTTATTCAGCACTTTGGGACTCATGGTTATGAAATGATATGTAATCGGGACGTGTCGGTGTTTTTATAGCTTTTGCGTGGTAGGTACACGCAACAACCGACATTAGTGCGGGTTCTATATCTGAGCCATTCGGGTGTACCTTGCTTGAAATCTAACAAAATATAGCCGTGGGGAGTACTTGTAGCGTCAGCGTAAGCCTCCTGTAAAATATGGGGGTTTTCAGGACACACTTGACGTGCAAAGTGTTGAATCTGAGCTCGATCCCGGGGATTTTTAAAAAGCACGATATAGTGCGCGTTTAAGGAAATGTCTCTTTGGCCCTTGCCCTGGTGGAATATATTTTGTGTAAGGTACATGACGCTAATATTTTGATGGTGGCATCCTTTGGTGAAAAGATCGACGACCACTTCGTTGGCTTCACGCATCAGATCGTCCAGGATAATCAGCTGTGGAGAGTCGTCACAGGTGTCATCCATTTCCGGTAAAACCTTACAGAATATGACTGACTCGTCTTGTTCGAATCCCGGTTGCCATAGAGCATAATACCAGGTGATCTTATCAAATTTAACGTTACACATCGTGTCCAAGTTGCGGATAAATTCGGCAACATAGTGTGACTTCCCGCAGCCTGAAGGGCCGCTGATGATGGCCGAAAATTGATGTTTCAACTTGTCCATAATGTTTGAGAGTGAGCTTATATGCTAAATGAACTTGTATTTATAGGATGGGAGGGAGAGGGGGGTGTAGACGTTAAAACACAATCAAAACAGTTTTTATAATATTTATTTACAATCATGAAAAGTATACATTGAATATTTATTTATACAATGTATATATTGAATATTTATTTACAAAAAGTTTTGAATATTTATTTACAAAAAGTACATATTGAATATTTATTTACACAATAAAAAGTATATATTGAATTTTTATTTATAAACAGTGAAAAGTATACATATTGGGAATAGTGGCCTCGGTACTAAAGATGGTTTATTATAATTGACTAGAAAAAAAAGCAGGTTGGTGAGGAATTGTACTGGCTGATAAAAGTATCCCTGGTGCATAAAATAAATCAATAAAAAATATGCTTGTTTTCATGCAGAAAAAAAATTGCTCAAAATCTTTGAAAAATGGTATGTCAGTGGAAGTGTATAACGTGAGAGACAAAAAAAAAGATGATTATTCAGCCCGTCTAAATTATCACCTTTTAGTCGTGGCGAGCGCGTTTGCAAGGACTCTGATAACCAAATGGCAGCGTGTTATAATCTCCGGCTATCCGCCGTCTTTAAAAGAGGGTTAGCAAATAAATAATTTATTGATGTATTTATTTAACTTGAACTGTCTTATCTACTTCATTTCCATCTTAAACAAATCTTTTCTCAAAAAAATACGATCTATATTTTAAGATGGAATAAACAGTTGAGGTTATTTCATAAGCTGATATACATCATAAATGTTTTAAAACTCACCGTATGTCCACTTCATACATTGCATTAATTCAGTTGTGTGCTGATGAGATAATTAAATCTTTTCTTACATTGTAACTTCAAGCTTTGATTCAAAACATTGTTGATGATGAATACATTTTCAGAAATAATTTCAAAGATTTATCTTTCTTATAATCATCGGTGAGAGAACAATGGATAAAAATATTTTAAATAATACAGGTTTATAATTATTTTTAATCAACAAATTAAAAAATATGGTAACTAGAAATTCTTATTTTAATAACTATATTTTTTCAATTATTTTAATTTTTTTTTTAATGCTCAAAATGTTTATAGGATATGAAAAAGACTAAGCAAAACAAATAGCAACGTAATTATCATTCTTAAAATTGCCGCAATCTTAATCGTTAAATATATTTAAAACATTTAATATATAAAGAAATTGCCTGAATTTTTCTGTGGGCAAAATCACTCTGGCATTAAAACCTAATACCAAATTTAATTTGTATAAAATAATATATTATTGATTATTATCAATGAATAAAATACCTTGTACATTTAAATTTCGTATTCATAACTGCTCTCATGAATGTTGTTGTTTAAGCTTTTTAATATTTCCAACTTGAACAAAATTGTTTACTTAAAGTCCTATAAGTAAATGATATTTTGGTTTAATTATCTTGACTATTTTCAATCTACAATAAAGGGTTTTATTAGATACCTTATCATAATAATAAGATATTTGTAATCATAGACATTTACTATTTCAAGATTATGACAAACTTGACGTTTTATTTGCTCCGGAAGCAAAAGTGAAACTTACAATGTAATATATCTCAATGTATGTCCCAGAGTCTACAGATGAATTGTTTTATTGTATTTTGTTCAAACTTAATATTAAGATTGTGTATGATCATAGCTCAGGATGGTTTTAGGATTTTAATTTCGACCTTTAAATAAATGGTAAATTACTTATCAATATGTAGTGAAAATTTAAAATATTTGTAAATGGCTAAAGCAATTTTGATTGTAGTGAAATATTTGGGGAGTGTTTGACATGACAAATAAAACTGCTGCTTGTTTTTCAGGATATTATGTTTAAGTATACATGACTGATTACTGGTTTTTAAAAATTTAGTGAATATGGCTCCAAAAATTTGGTTTAAAATATATCTAGGGGTGTTTGGCGTGTCAAATAACACTGTATAATTTTTCCAAAGGGATAATGGCAGTTAAATAATGTATATTTTTTTATAATTACAGATTTTTAAACAAAGTACCAATAAATCTTTTTATAATGAATATCTGGCGTGTATTATATTATAACAATATACTAGTTTGCAAGGAAACAACTTTATTAGGTTGTTCAAAATGGGTATTTGTGCAGTGTTTTAGATTATAGGTAATGTTTATTTGAAGATAATTTTATTTTGACTGACATTTGAGATTTTTTCATATTATATAAAGGAATATATTAGAAAGTATATATACTTTGTTGACGGACTACAATATGGCCCTTTCCTTCAAGATGCGCTTTACATTTTCTTGAAGCCCAGATTCTAATTAAAATAAGACATTATGCATTTATATGTAAAAAATTAAATTACAAATTAAGACAAAAAGAGTTTAGATTCAATAAACTCACACATTACATTATTTTGAGATGTTTAAACAGCAGATAGAAGTTTCCTTCTTTTTTAATTTTGTGCGGTTGATTTTTGTTTCCATATTCCATTCAATGGTTAGAATAAATTTAAATTATTCATAATATTTTGTCTCTTAGTATTCACTACCTTTTTTAACTGCATCATTGCAATGCATCTTACCTTTAAATATAGCTATGTTATATAGGCCTATATATTATAGTAGATTTAATAACACACATTCAACCGTATAGCAGTTAATACACCCGTAAAGTTATATTTGGTTTTTTTTAATGATGGTAAATAGGCCTAATTTTAACGCCTTCATGCTGAAGTATAAGCTTAACCAATAAAGAATTCCAACTACAAACTATTTAAAAAAAATTACCTTTAATTTTAAATTATTGAATAAATAAAACATTACTATCAAAATGGAGTAAGTTCAAATTTTGGAACATTTATAAAATCAAGTCACTAAATGTTATCCCATAGAATGTTTAAAACCTTAGCATAATTAATTGTAAACTCTTAGTAGAATTTATTTTAATTGTTTGTAGAATTTATTTTAATTCGCGTTGCACTTTATTTGAGTTCTTAACGAATTTATATAGCATAGTTTTTAATTTTATAGTTTTATTTTATCATGACATGTAACTAGTATTCCCTACCTGAGATATGATAACAACAATGATATATGTTTAGACTAAGTGATATTTATTTAACAACTATAACGTTTAAAACATTAACAGTTTCATTTTAATCTCACTAAGTTTACCGTGACATATTTAAAAACACATAATTTTTCTATGAAAAGATCCTCATGACTTGTGGATATTTCTCCATGAATCTATTTGGTTACATCTTTCAAAAGTCAAATATAATTTATTATTTAGCTGATAGATGTGAATGCTTAGTGATTGTATGTGAGACTTATGTGATTGAAATGTTTTTTATACATTGTAATTGTAAATTATTAATTATAATAATATAGTTACATGGTAAGTTTTCATCAGTTGTGTTGATAAGCTATCATATTAAATATAAAGGCTCATTCATGTTAACCTATAGGTTTATTTCTAAGAACAATTATCAGTTAAATCTAGTCAGAGCTTTTTATCAGCTAAATTTTATTGAGCGGTTCAAAGGTAGCATTACATGTATTAGAATATAATAACGCGTGAGGTCTTAAATAGGTGTTCTTAACGACTCCCTCCTCCACCTTCCTCTACAAGCCCCTCAACCCTCTTACCTTTACATATACTCCGAGTTGTAAACTAGGTAATTACAAGTTCCCAGAAAGTTGTTTTTCAAACAATTTTCCCTATCCGGGTGTTTAGGACAACCAAAGTCAAGGTTTTTGGAAGATTGTTTAGTTTCTCCTTTTCACTTAAGGTCGTTGAATTCCGCTTTGTACATGTATAACCCCCCTCGCAGGGTAAATTTATGAAAGGCTTCTATCACTAGCTTCCTATGCTTTATTAAATAATAAAAAATGTTTTATTTGCTTGTCATCTAGACAGGTAGTATTATTCAAAGACAAACTAGTGCTACGAGTTGTTTCTTAAACTTTATGGAACATTTAATAAGTTAAATACTTTTTTATCGATATTCAGACTGTTTTATTTGTTTGTAACATAGACGGGTAGTAAGTGGTGACCAAGAGTAAAGATGAGTCCAGAGTCGATAGGTGCGGTACAGCGTGTAAATTACGAGAACAGGTTCATCAGCGATGAGTTCTGGTTTGACGATAGAGGATACCTTCAAGAATCTTCAATCTATCTATAAGCTATAGTGAATGGGCTCCAACACTATAGCAGATTGAGAAGAAAGCGATCTGGACTATACTGGGTCTGTAGACTTGGTTTATACACTTAGACGTTCAGCTTGTTTTGGAAAAGATAAAGCCTCCTTTATAAGTTTTCCAGATTGTGATATTGTAAAGGCTTCTCAAAATTATACTATCCTAAGTGTCGGAGTTTGAATTGCTATAAACCTGTACAGATTTATGACGACCTATATATTAATATTTAAAAATTAAAGTTTATATATCATAAATTAGCTCTTCAAAAGAAACTGTTTTGCTCTTCTTTTACAACAGACTGTAAGAAAACTATTATTTTTTCACTTCCCCACTGTCTTAGGGATGTGTCTGTAAATAATTATCTTATTTTCACGTGAAGTGTATATTGATGTATGTTACATACTATTGTATTATTTCATCATCAATGCTCGAGAAGTTGAGGAAGAGTGAGTGTTATGGGGGACATTGTTACTTATATTGCTGCAAACTATATGTAAATACAAATAAGGCTACATTATAAAATAAAATGGGGAGATTAAGTATTTCGCTTATGGTACTCGCGACGCATCCGCTGTTATTAGGCTTCAACGCTGGTCATCTCACACGTCAACATGAGTGCGTATAGTCCGAACGGTTAGTAATACGAGTTGAGGACCGGGGTTGACATCCCGTTTAGATACACGTATTATAGTTTATCTTTTACCGAACAGAGTATAGTCCTCCTAAGCTAATGGCTGCCCTGGGGGTAACTAACAGTTTACAATAACAAGCGCCAAACGATAACAATTCGTTCAAGTGCTGTAAGCTAGCATATTCTATACCACCAGCCACGGATGCTGTTCTAGACCCTATAGTCGCCGCCGGGGCAGCGGGTGGGAGGGAGCTTCCCGATAATTATTTGTAATATCCGTGTTTTATTCTCCTTCCCGAGCGACGATTGATTACCAAAGAGGGGCCTGGGGGGGGGCTGCAGACAAGCACGGTCATATCTACCTGGCGATAGGGGGGGCGGGGGGTGTAGGGAATGCCCCCCCCCGGGACACAAGCACGGTGGAACGAGGATGTGAGGGTGCCAGACAAACACGTACAGGATACAGGTTGAAATAACAACGCGTCGGGAACCGGGGTGGTTTTGGGGCCTGGGGGTGCCCTCAACAAGCACAGTCTTCGTGTTTACACGGGTGCCAGACAAGAACGTGGAACCGAGGTGATTTTCAAGACAAGCACAGTCATGTTCAAGGGCAGGAACAACAACAGCAATAACAACGCGTCACATTGCAATACTAGCTCTATATGAGTGGGTTGAGGTGCTAGGTCAGGTACTATTTTACTAACACATCTATAAATGAATATATGCGTCATTCCTGTAATATCCGTGTCTTATTCACTCCCCCCCACCACAACATGTCTGGGGGTAGGTGTCGTGAGCCCGACGCCACGGCCTGCATGTTTCCGTGTTTTATTCACTCCCCCCGCCATTAGCACATGAGGTAGGTGTCGTGAGCGCCCGACGCCACTTATGTGTCAAGCATATATATCCGAGCGACGAGCGATCATAGGGGGTGCTCCCCCGGGGTTCCCTGAGAAGTCCCTTCTTAGCGAAAATGGACTATACCTCACAAGATGAGACCAACAGGTGACGTCACGTGTTTTGACAGAATCACTACTGAGGACAGTGAGATCGAGTTTGAATCTCAGTCGGGTAAACTAGAGGTGTTTTCCACTCTCCCTTTACGCAAATGCGGGCTATAAACGAATATATGCGTCATTCCTGTAATATCCTTGTCTTGGGGTAGGTGTCAAAGTTAAGTTACGTGAGCCCGACGCCACGGCCTGCATGTTTCCGTGTTTTATTCACTCCCCCCCCCCCCCCCCCCGCCATTAGCACATGGGGTAGGTGTCGTGAGCGCCCGATTATTTTATTTATTTCATTCAGGAGGTGTTGGAGGGTTCGGTGGGTACACATCTCACCCCTTGACGTCCCTTAATCGATCATCGATCATAGGGGGGTAGGTGTCGTGAGCGCACGACGCCACTAATGTGGCAAGTTTAGAGGGCTTTAGCATATATATCCGTCACTCCCCCGATCGGTCATCGATCACCAGCACTTGGGGTAGGTGCCCGACGCCACGGTCTGCATGTTCCTGGGGTAACGTATAGTGGTTTTTACAGAGGCAATTTGGACATTCATATCTGAAAACAACAGACGCGACGTCACGTGTTTTGACAAAGTTGGCACAACAACAACGCGTCACTAATATACACCGTTTTCGCTATGAAGGACTTAGATATAGACAGTTTTCGGTATGAAGGGGTGTGACCATGCATCACACACACTACTAACATGTCAATAATCTCTTCCTGTAGGAGGCAGTCGACAGTGACATTGACCTCCACCCCCTTATTTTCAGGTTTCACGTTGCATGCAGTCAATATGAAAGTATGCGTTTTAAGAAGTGTCTCACCCACAAAAAAATATTATTTTGTGCTCTTTTTAATAAAATAAACTTTTCTTTAGACATTCATGCTAAAGAAATTGATAATAATTGTACCATTTTAAAAGTGAAAACTGTTTGTTTTTTCTATTTTGTAACTTATTCTAATTAGTTTCTATTTTAAATAATCAAATTTTATTAAGGAGAAATTATAACCAATAAAATAATTAAGAACGACAAATAATTAGTTTCGTTATATGCGATTGTGGAAATAAGACTGCCGAGGTGCCGAGTAAAAAAATCGAGTAACTTTCGTCGAGTACTTTTAAAAAGAATCGGAAATATGATACGCTTAGTTAGCATTATTTTCGATTGTGTACCCTACATCTGCGAGTATTTTGTATTGAAAACGCATGTGCAACATTTAAACCATAAAGGGTCATTTTTGCATAGCAGAGGAAACTGTTGGTGAAAAATGAGCTCTAAGGGAATATGCCTTTTAGGTGGAAATAGCATGATAAACAGTCCAGCCAATAAGGTCGATTCTCACTTATCTGGTAAGAAAAGAGAAAATAAAAGAATAACAAGGTCCGAGTAAAGTTACTCGAGTAATCTCGGAAGAATCGAGTACAGCAGATTAAACAACACAATCGAGTTACTCGATTGTGCCCATCACTAGCCATCAGTGACCCGGTAACATCCACGGAAGTAGAACGTGTTTCTTTTTGTTCGAGCTTACACCGCAATACGCATTGGCGAGTGATATTGAAATTGATATTGATCATTGGTTGAAGCCAGGCCGGTTCTATGGGACAAAACGGCCGAAATCTACTAATACAAAAACGCGACAAAACAAGCTTGGAGACAAATATGTATTGAATTTATGAATGACTTCGAGAAATTGGGAGATATTGATTTAAAAAAAAATACATTTGGTGAGTATTGTTGTTTATTCAAAAGTTACAATGCAGATAGTATTAACTTGTATTTTTGATTGAGAGATATTTAAAACTATACATTTAGTGAGTATTGTTGTATATTCAAAAGTTACAATGCAGATAGTATTTATTTATATTTTTGATTGAGAGAAATTGAAAAATATACAGTTAGTTGATTATTCTAAAGAGTCCGTGTAGAAAGTATAAACTTATATTTTTGATAACTGCCAACTGACGGCTACAGCATTCGTTAAAAAGTAATCAGATAGTATATTTCTTATATTGTTTGCTGTAACTCCCCGTGTAGTACTTGTTCTCTAGTTACAACACCAAGACCAGATATTGTCATTATTTCCACCATCTGATATCCATCTCTATCGCGAACGAAATTGTGTAGGACAACACAAGCTTTGACAATATCTACTGCAAAATCTGGTTCCAAGTTAATCAGTCGATGAAATATCCTCCAATTATTACTGAGAATGCCAAAAGGGCATTCTACATACCTTCTAGCTATAGTTAAACGATAATTAAAAACTTTTGTTTAAAGTCAGATTTGATCCAGCGTAAAGTCGAAGTAAATGTTTGTGTAGCGCGAATGTTTCATCTCCCACTAAGAAATATGACATATTAGGGCTTGACGTTCCTGGTAGGCATTTATCACCTGGTAATTCCTCTTCATTATTTTCAATCGATGACCACAGTGAAGATCTTTTAAATACTTTAGAGTCGCCATCTTTTCCATAGTTTCCGATATCAATATAAATAAAACTATATTTCAAGTCTCCCACCGCCATTAATATTACTGACGCATAACCTTTATAGTTATGGTACATCGAACCAAGTGGGTTGGCTATCCGAATATGTTTTCCATCAACTGCTCCTGAACAGTGTGGAAAATTGGATTTTCTTTCAAAATTTAAAGTGATCGTTTCCCACTGTTCTTTTGTAGGAATAGGTATACATTCCAACCACATGACACACAAGATACTAATACATACATGCCTGACTATTTTGCTCACTGTTGAAATACCAAGTCTGTAGCTGTAGTGCAGATCTCTAAAAGTACAGCCACTCGCCAGATACCTGGAACAACAAAATTGACTATTTAGAATTTTTACTTAATTTCAGGTAAAAAGGTAATGAAGAAATGGGGAAACATCCTAGACGCCTTCGTTAAATCTCGTAAAAAACATAAAGAAGTGACAAAATCGGGGACTGCTGCTTCTAGTATAAAAAAGTATGTATACAACGATCAGCTCCAATTTTTAAATAAAGTATTTGAGTAACGGCAAACCCATGATAGTTTATCAGAAGATATGGAAAAGTTTCAAGAAAAAACAAATCTAGGAATATCTGAACCAATATCTGAACATGAAAATAATGAAAATTTGATAAATTCAAAAAACCACGGAAAGAGCTGGGATCTCGAAAGCATAAATCAGACGAAGTAAAGCTGAAAATGATACAAGCTCTGGAAGAACGTCCGCCAGATTGACATTTGTCATTCTTCAAAGGGATCATTCCATCATTGAAAAAATTAGATGACGACGAAATCGTGCAATTTCAAATAGGAGTCCTACAATTGATATAAAATATTAAATAGCAAAAACAAATCCGCTCGTCACACCAGCTTGTCACTAGGCTGACCTATCAGCAGTTTCCACATCAAACTACAAGTCCTCAACACTCGAGTTCAAGCCAGAAGAGGTTTCCATCAATTGGAAGTCAGTTTTACCAGTTTCACGGCCAACAGTTTTCTGCTGCGCAGTCTGTCTTCAGCCCATCGAATAGTCAATCCCCAGTGATGTCTACCAATTCATCTACATTGGATTCTATTGAATTCGCTTAGCTTTATTTTTTACTGTACTATACGTGTCAATAAATGATAAAAAAAAAAGTCAAACGAGCTCTACTTACCTAAGTGTAACAGCTAGAATTTGAACAGGTTGGCAATCTCTCATATAAGTATTCTGACGCTGGATAGTATCTTTTAAATGATTGTGTAACTCATCAAAAGAGGAAACAGACATTCTTAAGTTGTTAAAAAAAACTTGGTTTCATCTGCTCGTAAGCCCTTAAACAACTTATAAAATGCTCCAAATTTTTCTCTTTTCATATTTATAGGATGCACCCAATTAATTCTTTGCTTTAATTTATGATGGCGGCGTCGTCTATACAAATACCACATCGCAATAATGCGCTCCATTGTGGTTCATGAGTGACTAAACACACTCACTGGTATAGCCCGGATCTAGTGCAAAACCGGAGTAGTGTGAAAGTTCGACCATGACCGGGTACCCGGTGTTAGATCCGGATGTGTGTGAAAAGGTTCTAAAAGCTCTAAGACTTGTGAAATTAGACGCCCTCTCTAAGAAGGGCCAATTGCAGAACACCTTTACTTGGTAAGGATAGACATGATACATTTTTTTGGAACCATCCAGTTGTTGTTCTAAACCTGAGTTTAAACATCTTCTTCAAAAGGAATTTTAGGTTAGCCGTATACTTCTTTATTTCAAATATTTCAAAATGTGTATTTAAAATTTTTTTAGCAAAGCCTTCATTTCAGATTTGTTTAAGGGCATACTCTTTGATCAACAACAAGATGGTTTGATATTACAATATTCGTCTCAACGATCGGATGACCTTGAGGTGGTGTGGAGGGGAACAGTAGATAGGGCCCGTATTTTTACAATTTTTATAGCAAAAATATTTGTTGGTCAAAATGAATGAAATATTCCATCAGATGATAAATTTAGTTTAATTTTCTACACATAATAATTTCAATAGTTATTGAATATTTGTCATGAGTATGGTGAAATTTTAAAAGGACTTTTCTCTTAATTTAAAAAGTTTCTGTTTAAATGCTACTATAATCATGATAATAATTAAGAACTATTGAGATTACCAGATGTATCAAATTAAATTAACCTCTTTTACTGATGAAATGGGTATTTATTAATTTTGTCCAAAACTTTTTTACTATTAAAAACTGCCACAATATGGACCTCTGCTCACCCTCCTTTCAATTCCATCTTAACTCTTATTTTTGGGGGTAGCATTGCCAACGCTGAAGAAAAGATGAATCCTTATGGACTGTCCCACTAAGCTACCATGATGTGTATTTGATACAATAGTAATAATTAGGGAGGAGAGTACTCAACAATTCAAGTTCGAGTCGAGTTTTGGTAGTCAATTTTTTCTTCGAAAACTCTAGAAATTTGAGCGCTCAAAATTTTCAATTTCATATTAAATTTTTCATAATTGATCAATTTGATACAATCCCACTTATTTCATAGTCAGCTGTCCCTAAGCATTTCCTCTCGAATGATTAGAAAAATTGTTATTAATATTGTATTTTAGTTAAAAATCCGAAATTGTATGATCGTAACTTTTGTTCACAATAAATTTTAGTTTTAAAAATTTAGGTTTGTTTTTATGATTTATTCATGGGTCTATTACATATATTTAACTTGAAGAACTTATACATAGTACAAAATTAAATATGTTTGTAATATTCAAACTCGAATAGAACTAGACGTTTAAATTCAAGGTTGATTCAAAACTCTTCTCGAAGTGAAAACTGTCTACTCGTAGGCCTACATCTCTAACCTAAGCTTAAGATAATTTTATTAATTGATAGAACCAAACTCTCCTCCCTAAGATGGTGCTATAATGATGCCACTAGAACTGGTGGAATAACATGAAGCGGGTAAACTACAACCCAGGCGTGGGTTAGAAAAACATTGGGGACACTCTGGGCTGTTGTAAACCAACACTCCAAACCAACCCACTCCTGGACACTTCTTCAACACAGCTTCTTTTATTTAGTATAGCGCCGCACTTGGAAACTGACCCTTAGTCTAGAATTAAAATACACGGGCGTAAGACCACGATGATAAAGAAATATTAGAGCATACAACACAACAAAAATTACTTAGTGTCTATTATTAGTGAAAATTAAAAAAATACTAAGTAGATTAAATAACTATGCTAAGATAAATGGTGCGTTTAGTTAGCTGAACTTCATTTAAACATTTAATTTTACCAAAAATTTATTTAGTAAAGATTTTAAAAAATGGCAGCCTAAATTGGTATAAAATTAATTATGTTTAGATATGCAATGCCGGTTTGTAACTTAATTAAAAAATATAGAAGTTAAACATTTTCTTTTCATTTTAACTTAATTTATTTGAGGTATTTAACGGGAACTTTCTGAATTGACTTATTATATCAGCAAAAGACTTATAAAATAACTTGAATTTTTTTAAAAAAAAACACAGTATCCAGCACCCGTAGATTATTAATTCATTATTGCGAGAGGAAAAAATCACATTTTACCATTGATACATTTTTTGGCCATGCCAGAAATCGAACCCGGAACCACTAGCTCAGTAGAAAGACAACATTTTTTTTAAGCTCGATTCTCCGTACTCTCTTTAAATTTAACTGCTGTGTTTGATTTTAACATTATTTTGCTTAAATATATTTAACTTTTTATGGATAATTTTCCTAATTTTACTTTAAATTAACAAATTATTTCAAGAAATGTTTACATTATTCCTTTAGAAGTAGCACTCACCCTTAAGAATTCGATTTTTAATCGACTCGGGGGGGGGGGGGGGTAATCATTTTCTAAGTAGGTGTGAATACTATAAGTGAAAAATTTTGTTTCAAATTTGCCCTGTTTTATTTGAAAACTACATTTCACCCGGGGCTGGCATTATTTTTGGGCACTGACAGCTTATAAACTTTTCAAAAGTCCCGCGATCAACTATCATTTCTCTACTCTACTTTCGCTTTTTATGTAAATACATTTTAAACACTAAAATATTGTTCGACAGTAATCGTTGTATTTGAGGGTTTTAAACATTCAAATATTGTTCGACAGTACTCGATGTATTTGAGAGTTTTAAAGACTCAAATATTGACTTTAAATGACAATAAAGTATTCTTACGCGATAGAGTGAAAACTGCCGGTTGCTGACCCTGGCATTAGACAGTACATTACCGGTTATAGATGTGAATAATTCGTGGGAAATGTTCAGAATCATAGGAACATAGAATTATACGTAGATGTAAATTGTATAGGACTATATAATGGTGTTCAGCAGTAATTTATATAGAAATATAGAATGGTGTGCAGCTGCAATTTATTTAGAAATATAGAATGGTGTTCAGCAGTAATTTATATAGGCATATAGAATGATGTGCAGCTGTAATTTATATAGAAATATAGAATGGTGTGCAGCTGTAATTTATATAGAAATACAGAATGGTGTTCAGCAGTAATTTATATAGGAATATAGAATGGTGTTCAGCAGTAATTTATATAGAAATATAGGATGGTGTGCAGCTGTAATCTATATAGAAATACAGAATTGTGTTCAGCAGTAATTTATATAGGAATATAAAATGGTGTGCAGCTGTAATTTATATAGAAATGTAGAATGGTGTGCAGCTGTAATTTATATAGAAATATAGAATGGTGTTCAGCAGTAATTTATATAGGCATATAGAATGATGTGCAGCTGTAATTTATATAGAATTTATATAGGCATATAGAATGATGTGCAGCTGTAATTTATATAGAAATATAGAATAGTGTTCAGCAGTAATTTATGTATAAATATAGAATGGTGTTCAGCAGTAATTTATATAGAAATACAGAATGGTGTTCAGCAGTAATTTATATAGGCATATAGAATGGTGTGCTATGTAAATATGGGAGTAAACCTAGCACTATACTCACATGATAAAGGACATCAATCATGACAAGGTCAAGGTTCAAATCTTGGCTGGGTGTATTGGAACATATTTATCACTGTAGTTTCACCATCTTCTCTCAAAACTAATATGGGTGCACTTTCTCTATACTACTAGCCCTATCCTTACATTACAGATTAAGTCTTTAATTACGTTGATATTTAATGCATTAATTAAAAAATAAATATATAATAACCAATTGATAAATAAAACCCCGCACAGGTATGTATGTAGACAAAGGCCTCAAACTCATTTTGTCTGATTTGCCAGTGACTGGGCGGACGTTTTTTGAATTTTGGTTGGGTATACTGAATATATTTTATTCCTAAATTATTTTCCACTTTCCTTCCATGAAAATGCAGCTACATACATTTCTTCTAAAGTATATGATTTCCTTTCTTCCCTCATTAGTGTAAATATGCGGATAGACTGGTTGGGTAGTAAGATGCGCAACACAGAAAGTAAAAATAAAAAGCCAATTTAATAATATTTCATACATTTTAGAGACTGAAATATATTGTGAGAAGTTGGTATTTATAGTGCAAGGGACGTATAAGTTTTTTATAATTTGGGCGCATCAAAGGAATGAAAATATTGACACGCCACCCAGAAGTCCCAAGTTTCTAAGGATGTTTGTTAGCAAACATTACGTCATGTGCTTTCAAAATGGCGCCTCTATTCTCTCAGAAGCCGGGATGTGAGCCTGCGGTGAGTTCGTAAACAGTAGGAGAAGTCGTGACACTTTTATGACAAACAGAAGTGAAAGAATAGTAACTTTATTTTAGTTGAGAACTATAGGGCTGTTAAAATTAAAATATACTTTAATAGAAAAATAACTGTAAGAAAAGAGGTTTCACTGGCTTTCAACATTTTTAAGAAAATCCAAAATATATATTATTGGTTTATTTCTTTCTCTTATTTATTTTTATATAAAAACGAATCACTATTTAATTTTCACGTGCTCTAAGGACTATAAATCCTGGCTGCATATCCATGCAGAACCCTAAAATTAACTTAAGATCCATCTCTAAATATATATTTTTTCCCTGATAAAGCTGTACTAGCTTAATTTATTTTTTCCTACACCACCTCTTAGCACTCTTTTGTTAATGTACGTTAGTGTTACTGAATGCACATAGGTCAGATGGGTTTTAAAACACAGTGTAGAAAAATAACTAAATAGTGTTTAGAAACAAGATTCATTTATAGAATTAAATCAATGCTAAAAAAATACTTTCCCAAATGTTGAGAAATATAGGATAATATCATGTTTCAACAAATACATATTTGAACATCATTGTGACTTAAAGTATATATGATTATGTGAGACTACTTCTGTATGAAGAATTAACACTTTGATTCGCGTTATTTCAAGCCAGTGAGAACTTTCAAAATGTCTAATCCAAATCCGAATCTGGTTAAGTTCGGATTCAATTCGAAAATTTATTCTTAGTATTGAAAGATTCAGTTTCGATTCGATTCAAAATTTTGGATCACAATAAATGTTAGATTCAAATTCGTTTCGTTTATATCAAAATTCAAATCTATTATTTAATACTTCCTTAACAAAATAATATAATCAGACCGAAAACCAGTTAAGTGGTAGAGTGAGGAGATAAATTGAGTTCCAAGTCGTAAAGGAATGACGTTTGACAATTTATTTGTGACATTGAATATCTTGTACCACAATTTAAAAAGTGGATTGATCTTTATTTGATTTATCAACATTATTTGAAGTTTTTTTTATTATTGGATCAGATTCGGAAACTTAGCATAGTAAGCCTAATATAAATTAATCGATTCAGAACTGAACCTATTTTAAAAATAAAATATTTGATTGATTAAACATGGGATTTGACTAGGATTTGATTCAATAAAATAAACTTAGCATGAAATTCGATTCTGATTTAACTCAAAACATTTTTAGGCATGAAATTCGATTTGAAATCGACTCTAATTTCTTTTAGGTGTGATATTCAATTCGGATTCGATTCGAGAAAGTTAGCCAAGACTCGGATTCGATTCAAAATTGAAAGTGATGGTCTCACACAGGCTTACGTTATTTATATATTATATCGCAGAATGTATAAATTCGTGCACAATAATAATTTGTTTCTCATTATAATATTTGTTCAGCTATACTCTCATACTAGGACTACTATCAGAAGTTAAATGATGTAATCTAAGGAAATCGAACAAAGAG
Organism: Timema podura; assembly: GCA_033556935.1. Classification (NCBI taxonomy): domain Eukaryota; kingdom Metazoa; phylum Arthropoda; class Insecta; order Phasmatodea; family Timematidae; genus Timema; species Timema podura. The sequence continues at coordinate 81,652,224 of JAVRXN010000008.1, read as the reverse complement.
GTGGTATTCTAAAACTAGTTTTCGTGACTGGTTATTGAGTTATATCAAAGTATTATGTGGCCCCCTGGATGGTGCTATAAAATTTATTTACGGGTACCTCCTATTAACGAATTAATAATCTACATTTATGGGTGCTAGTATAATTGTTTTTTTAATTTAAATAAGTTTTTAAATTATCTACTAATATGATTTGTGCATTTAAATAGTTCACATTAAATGCCTAAATTTAAATATATATATATATATATATATATATATATATATATATTCAAGTAATGCACTGGTATGGTATTCACGCTTATTTCATATCGGTTGTTTATCTCGTGAATTGAACTAATACAAACATGAAAGTCCATTTTGGCTGGTTTCAACGAGGATTGTTGTAATCTTCTCCATCCCGTCCCCCTGAGTAGAACTCTGTGTTGAATCTATTAGCAGGATACTCGCATAAATCCATACATTGATACCGAGATAAGAACCGCGTGTTGTGTGAATTAATTATGATCCAATTTGGACGAGTGCTAGAATCCCACTTGGGGGATCAGGGTTCGGTGCTTTGCCGCGTGCACTAGGATAAAGGCACCAGTATCGTATTGTTAGAGTCTCCAGTGTTGGGGAGATTTAGGTTAGAATTCAGATTGGGCATACGGAGGTGTTTTTCCTTCACTGTTTTCCACTTTCTCTTCACTCAAATGCTTGTACACTTGCTATGAATTCTACCTTTCTTAAGTAAACTCCATTAGTGTAAATATGCGGATAGCCAGGCGTGTAGTGAGAAGCGACAGAGAAATATTAATTTCTTTATTTGTTTTTTAGTTAGAATGTTTGACACAAAAGTTGATGTGTCTTTTACTAAGAGATATGAATGAGGGTAATTCAGAGGAAATGTATCCACATTAGTGTGAGAGAGGATATTAAAACCACAGCTATGAATCGTATGTTCACCCCATTTCCCTTTCATCGCCCACTCCTCTTCCTTCTAGTGAACCCAGCCAAGATTTGAGCATCGACCTCCAAATCATTAATAATTGAATGTAATGCGAGTCTAATACCTTAGACAACATGACCAATGGTGTGGTCCTTACTCCATAAACGTGCGAATAAGATCTGCTAAGGCATTTCCTTAAAATTCTCATTCCTATTATTGTTTATTTATAGTAACCCACCTCGGTGGCGTAGTTAGCTAACACGCTAGTTTCGTGTTGAGCTAGAATGCCAAGGACGAGAAGATCAAGGTTCTAATCTCGGTCGGGTGAACTGGGAGTGGTTTTTCCTTAATGGTTTCCCACTCAAATGCGGGTTCACTTCCTCTAAGTTCAATCAACCCAGTTCCTAATCGGATAGCGTAATTAGTACTTAAGCGTAAAACCCGAATGGGTAGTAAGACGCGGTGCTAAAAAAAATGTATTTATAGTAGGCCAGTATTTCTCAACGTGTGGTCTTCGGACCACTGGCGATCTGTGGCGGCCTATCAAGTTGTCTGCTGGTTCTCAGAAGGTTTAACAATAATAATGTATTCAAGAATGTTGATAACTTAAAGTACAAAAATTAGAAATGCAAAAGATTTAATATAAAATATCCATACTATACTCTTTTTATTTCCTCTGTATAAACAAATCACTTGGAAAAGAAAGTGTGTGCCAACCTTAAGTCAACAAATTAGAGCAATAAATTCACCAAAACTTGTGAGGTTTAGAGTGTTAGGAATACTCAAACCACTCGTACTTATTAATTATTCAATGTAATTATGTGTTCTTTTCGTCATTTAATTTACTCAATTAATGTTGGTCTTGTACCATTATACATATACCTAGAATTGAATTGCCTAAAGATAATGTTTTTCCTGCATAGTTTACAACCCTCCCCTCCCAGAATTGTGCTCCTCCAGTCATTTGATGGTTCTCCATCGTCAACTGTAATAAATTATCTGTTTGTAGTATTGGTTCAGGTGTGCCAACTATAGTATGTTTATTGATTCCAAGACACACAAGAAACAGACACCAAAACGTTAGTTAGTACTTAGTTAAATGGAACACACACAATTTTTCAATAATAGCTTTCCTGGTATCATGTGTATCTAACCTGGAACTCCTGGATAACAAAAGTGATGCATTATTAACTAAGATAAACTATCATAGTTTATGGTTGGATAGTTTGTTTTTCTAACCACGTATCAATATCCGTTTGGGATATATTTATGTATACTAATTTCGCTAATATTTTAGGGATGAATAAGATATAGTTATAGTAAGTGTATCCACATTTTCGTGGAGAAAAGGTAGGAAACTATTTAAAATAAAGCAGCCTGAGTACATCTAGCCAGGTTTCAATCCCCGAACTCCCAGTAACCAACAAACCAGGCTGAATGAGCTTGAAGTACAGACCACGTGACTACCTGAGTGGGTAAGGTTGGATAGTTTAAGGGTATGTTAACTATTTCTGGCAATGAAGTTTAATGGTTTTAAAAATTAATCTCAAGTCTGCATAATTTATCCAGTCCATTCCCGGTTTCCACAAGTATTTTATTACTTGAAAAGTTAGAAAATTAATTTTAAAGTTGGGGTATTTGAGGTATACTTTCTGAACCGACTGATTATATCAACATACAACTTAAAGACTAATTTAATTTTAGAAAAAACAAAACACATGAGCCCTTTGTCATCCTCTCATCTCAGGGAAAGGGGACGCCTCGAAACCCTTAATTCAGTAGGCAGACCCGCCATCGATTGAGCTGAGGTGTCGAACTTTTACGACAGCTGTTTAATGTATTCTAAAATCAGTTATGTAGTCTAGAGCAGGGGTGTCACACTCGTTTGATCATAAGGGCCACATTGAAAACTATAAATACCAAAAAGGCCGCATTAAAAAACTTAAATGGCACTATTATAAGTAAAGAAAGCTCATTTTTATGAAAAATTATAAAATAATTAATAAAAAATATTAGGAATCACCCTTTATTTTTTCCTAGAAATTAAAAACCTTTTATTGGCAGCAATGGTGTTAATGTTGGGCTTTAAATTTTGTGCTGAAGCCACTTTCATAATTGATGACAAATGGAGTATCCGTAAGCCATTATCTCTCGGGTGTTTCGTTCGTTTACAAGTGAAAATAACTGTTCACACACGTTTGTTTGAAGTTTGAGTCGCACTGTATTTAAATTAATTCCATCTGAAAATCTTCATCTGCCTTTTCCACATCAAAGGTAAATAGTCCCGTGAACATCGACAATTTAAAGTCATAATTTTTAAATCCTGGAATATTTTCTTGATTTCACAAATAAAGTCTTAAATTTGTTGTGAGCTGTCACTAATAGATAGTCGTGATTCATTTTTCATGAGTATGGATTCAAATGTTTTAAAATGCACCAAATTACCGCTTTTAAGTTGACATTGCCACAGCCGAAGTTTTGTTTGAAGAACTAAAAAAATTAACATAATTGGATCTTATAAGTTTATTTTTTCTTTAAAGATTTAAGTTTAATTCATTAATATGTTGCTATATCGACCATAAATGCCAGATCTAGAATCCATTTGGTATTTTTACTGTCGGAAACATATTGTGCCTTTATTTCTAAGAACAAAATAATTTCTTTTCTCAAATCAAAGAAACTTTTTAACATCTTGTAACAAGATAGCCAACAAATTTCTGTGTGGTACGGAAAATATTCACGATCACATTCCAAGTCGAAAAATAGGGAACTAAATGGTCGATAGTTCAAATCACGGGCAGAAATAATATTTTTAAAACTTTGCAACACAACACTCTTGATGAATAATACATTAAAAATTAGAACTCGTACGACCAACTGTGGAATTCAGTTTTCCTACAACACCACTTTTACAACCTAACATTGCTGGTATACCATTGGTCACTAAACACAAAAGTTTATCCAGTAACAGTTCATATTTTTGCAACAGTCTTTCTACTTCATAAAAAATGTCTTCACCACTAGTGGTTCCGTGGTTCCGTGCATGGGTATTAATTCTAAAAGCTCTTCAGTAATAAAAAAATTTGAGTCACAACCTCAGATAAATAATGCAAGTTGCGCGACATCATTGCTAGGGAGAAAGATTTAAACTGTTTAGAAATGTTAATGTTATATAATTGACTCCTCAAATCATTTAAAATGTCATCTTTGCGTTCAGCTACTGTGTTTCGTGTGGGACTAGTACTTTGCCAATCTTTTACCTTATCAGAACACATAATTCTTGCAGTTTCAATCAAGCATTCCGCCAATCTGTAAAAGGTTTTGAATTTGATACAATCAAATATGACAAGGTATAACTGGCTTTCACTGCTGTCTCATTTACTTTACTAACACAATGAAAAATATCTTGTCGTATAAGACCCAATTTATCTTCTATCATTTTTCCAACAAATAAATAACACTTCTCCTTGTGATTACTATAGTGATTAATATTGTACTCTTTTTAAACACTGATTGTTTACATATGAGACAAACAACTTTAACAAAATATGTCGGCTCCTATTTTTTTCTTAAACACACCAACTTCCTCTTCGATTTTCCGTTTAAAGGCTTTGAAAAATACATTTTGAGGAGCACACTATTATAAGCGTTATTAATAAGTCATCCTTTACAAAAACTAATAATACATATTTCAATTTTAATGCATTCAAACTATGTTTATGTTACCACTTATTAATATTTCACCAATTAATACAATTAGAAGAAATCTCATGACCAGATGCTACGGCAGACAAACGAGATTGATTTCAATATTTTTACTATCTCTTAACTCTGAGGTAGGAAACGAAAATCAAGGTTTTCTTTTTTTGTGTCAGCTCGTTCCCTACAGTGAAATTACCGCGCTAGTTCTATCAATTTGGTTTCTCGGAAGGGAGTCAAGAAAGTATCACCCGCTATCTCTTTCTCTACCGCTTTATATTCACCGACGCCAGGGAGTTGCGTTTATTAAAAAACAAGCGTAGGGCCGGAATGAATGTTGGTTCGTTGTAAGCTCCACTGGACCCACAAAACCATAGCTCAGACCGCAAGTTTGACATGCCTGGCCTAAAGCAATGTTTTCCAAGCTTTCATCAGTCGCATACTCCTTTATAGGCCATGGACTTATCAACATATTCCTAGTAAAATAATGGACACAAATGCCCGATATCTTGAAAATAACATAAGGTCACTACAAATTTACTAAATTTTTGGTGATTAGTGAAACGAGGCCGTGACAGAGAAAGAAAGGCTTATAAAAGTTTATAACATCATGGTCAAAATATGTGATAATTGCTTATTAAATTAACAACCATCATAAAACAATATTTCTTAATTATTAAAAAAAAAAAAGCTCAGTGCTATGTCACGTAGCCCCTGAAATCCTTCGCACCCCTCTCGGGGTAAGCGTACCACAGTTTGGGAAACACTGGCGTAGATAATAATATCTCTTGATTTCAACAAGAAATGTTGATTGAAGTTAATTATAAGAATGACAACATATTTGAGTAGCGTATGCACACAAAAGAATGATTTAGTAACTTATAAACCATCATAAATGACCAAAGTAATAATAATAGTAGTTTTTTGCGGGTAAGAAGCCGAGCGCGACACTGCGAGGTGGCGCAAAACGTCGTGGGAGCCAGACCCTTAATCATGGGGTGACGTAAGCCATCTTTACCGTCCCACAATCAACTTAACGTCACGTTACTGGACTGCTAAGAGGACACGCGTTTAGTTAGGACACCCTTAAGAGGTTTCCTCCTTCCTTGTCATTTACAGGAGGGGGTGAAAGGTTTATATATCTCCAGAGAACACACAAAATTAGAAGGCAGGAATGCTATACTATTTCAAACTGCGACTAAAATTGTTCCGAAAACAAAAGGAGAAAGAGCTTAGTAGGGTGTTAGCAATTTAATTCCACAGGCGAACCCCGATAGTGATTTGCTAATAGGTCCAGGACGTTTAGGAAGTTAAACATCCTCCCTCCTTCAAGATATTAACATTTCTCTGTAAGCTTTGTAGATTAATCAATCACAAAGGAAGAGGGTTTATTCATAACGATTTAGATTATTCTATATAACTTATTTAAAACGTGAAACGATTCTTTCTGGCAATGATTTTGGGAATTTTACTCTTGTTTTTTAAATTTTTAGTGGATTCTATACATTTAAAAGCTTAAACATGCTCAAAATGTTTAATTTAAAACATATTAAAAAGGGGGGAATTTTAAATTTTGGATTATAGTCAGAAAAATAATATATTCTATCTGGATTAATGTTTTCTTTGCACCGTGTCTTACTACCTGTTCAGGCTATAAGCCTATTTACTAATTACACTAATGCGTTAGGGATTAGGAAGGCTTAGTTAAAATAAGTACATCCACATTTGCGTGGAGTGAGAGTGGAAAACAATTTAGGGGAAACCACCCTCAGTACACTGGACTGTGATCGAACCCCAATTTCCCCGTATTCGGCAGTTTACTCCAACATGAGATTAGTGCGTTATACCACGCGGCCACCGAAGCGGGTTAGTTGACTTGATTGAATTTTCAATTTGCAAATTTCCCATGATCTAAAAGCTACAATTGAGAGCTGTCATTAGGAAATTGACTCATGATGCGTCAAGGAGACAGCTAGTTGAGTACTAATGTGAGGCGGAAGAGGACGCGAGAACAGGCCAGTGTTTTTACAGTTTTATATCAAATCTTTTTTTAGTCAAAATAAACCAAATATTGATACAATACAAATATAGAGCTTAATTTTGATCAAATGGTGACCCCAACATTTCTTTAATATATGTCAAAGGTGTCCTGGAATTTGATGTCAACTTTTTCTCTTAGTTTAAACATTTTCTCATCTAACGCCGCTGTGCTCGCGACAGATATTTAACAACTTTTGATATCACCATGTGAAGAATGTTAAACTCTATTTTACTACTGGAGTAATTTTCTTTTTTATTTTGATCAAAAAAGGTTTTACTATAAAAACTGCAAAACACTGGCCTTAACTCGCGTCTCCTACACTTCCACCTTAACTTATCTGGTCTAAAGCAGACTAGGAAATCCTCACGATAGTGATACATTCAACTATAGTAGGATTCTGGAGTAAAGAACATTAAAAAAATTCAAACATATTATAATTTTGTGGTCAAAATTGATTTTGTTTTTTTAGCACTATGTATTAATACCTGTTCATGTTAGACATGTATGTATAGTCAAGCTAATGAGTTATGGATGAGGATAGTTGAATTTAGAAGACGTGTAGTCACATTTGCGTGGAGAGAGAGTAGAAAATAATTTAGGAAAAATCACCCTTAGTCCACTTGACCGGGTTTAGAACCTTGATCTTCCCGTCATGAGCAGTTCAGTTTATTGCCAGAGTGACGCCTTAGAATAATCGGCCGCCGAAAGTGGGTCACGTGATATGTTTCTGGAATTAATGTCCTTAGAATTAATTAAAGTGAAGTGTAAACGTCAAAAACTTGGGATAGGCTACTTCTATTACATTCCATGAACCATTGCAGTTAACACGATTCCAGCCCACAGTGTCAGATTCTATAGTGAATCATAATTATTATACTAGGAACGTCTTCAGTCTTCATGCTTGAGTCTGTCTCTCGCCTGATATTTAGGTGAACCTACAACCATATAATATATACAAACTGTTTACTACTGTCCAGCTTAATCAGTTACTAGAGTTGTTTTTTTGAAGTGACATACACAGGCACTATTGCTAGGTTTTTTATACCTTTAATATGTTCCCCATTCTCGATGTGTCACTACCATCATATTTCGCACTGCACGAAGATATCATTCATATTTTCGAATGTTTCAATGTACCTAATTTCGAACGGAGTGCAATGCCATCGAGCTTCAATACATCTTTGAAATTAGGATAGGATTATAAGCGATCAGGGCTGTTAATATCGGTAGGTTTAAAGAGGCAAGCCAAAACTGAAAGGGAAAGCATTTCCTTTCCCCTCTTGTATATTGATCAAGGCTCTTCTTTTGACTATAACTTCAGGGATTTGAACCCGCGCACCTATTGGGAAAGCTGAGTGTTATATATATATATATATATATTTATTTATTCTCATTTCGATAGTACCGTCGTTCATCTACCCAGAGTCTTTGGCAACAAAGTTCTCGATTTGAGCAAGCAATTGGAAAATTACATTGGTTTCAAAATGCTCGTCAAGAGTAGTAGTACCTTATATATTACATTAAGACGAGTTGAAGTACCCTTTTTTCTCCTAACCTTAGTAGGGTGCCTGGACTCACATATGAGACTGAAATTTACTCTTATCGAGCTATTTGTACGCAAGTTATCTACCGTCTTTCCATAGATAGCCCCAAATGCAACAAGGAACTGTAGAATCCTTATATGATAGTATTGGTTATAGAATAGCTTTTATTCTTCGTATATATGCCTTTTAAATGAGTCCTACTGGTTCCAGGTAAAGCCGAAATTGGCTAAATCCCGTTCCCAGATCTCTTGAAAAAGTCGATAGTCTTTGTATCTGTACGTCTACGTTAGTTGGTCCTACTAAAATTACACTCGAGGTTTGAATCTGTCCTGTATTTGCTCGATAAAAGCAATAAATACCTGTCAATCATGACATGCAATATCGTGTCAAATGTATTGATAATTGCCCATTAACAACTAATTCCTGGAAAGTAAATTCTCTATTCCCGTTAGCCTGACCCTGATGGGTTACGGTTATAGGAGGAGGATTTAAACGGGATCTTTAGCAGGGGTTTCCTGACATGGCGGTACCCAGGCATCTACCCTTTATTTCCTCAGTCGCGCGGCAAAGTCTTGTGTTTCTTCGATAGGATCGGTAACAGCCATACAAAACAGGGACGTTATAATTACTATGCAGATATCATTTCATTCCAACACTAATGATAAGTAAAGAAACCATATAAAAATACCTACAAATACCAAAATGATGGTCTTATTATACTTGTATATTCCTTTAAAAACAAACTTAGGTTTGGCCTTGGCGATGTCCTCCAGCTGAGTATTGGTCAGAACCGAGGAAATGTTGGGTAACCAGACACTGTATTTGCCAACCAGAACGGAGAGAAGCCGTCAACCAAATCGGGTGTTGATTCCCTTTATATTGTTAACGTGGTAGCCACGATCCTGTTTTAAATTATTCAACCTTTTGGGGATGTCTCACTCAATTCTACTGTATTCAACAAGATGGTAGCGGATTCAATTCGTCGACCAAAGTGGGTGTTGATTGTCTTTATACTGTTGACATCATAGCCACACCTCTGCTCTAGATTAATCAACTTTTTAGGTATATCTCACTGGATACTATTGTACTCAACAAGATGGTTGCGTATTCATTCGACATGATGTAGCTTTTAAGATGTATCTTTATTCTAACGATTTCATCTTCAAAGGTCGAGCTTTTATGTAGGGCACGCCGGAAATTTCTGAGCCCCACATAGTTGGATGCATGCTGTGCACAATAAATGCTCAGTTGAATTCACTCAGTGGATAGAGATCCAAGAGGACTTTCGAACTGAATTCGTTGTACTCTGGCTACCTATGTTCTTTCACGTTGTAATAAACTATTTTGTGAGTCTTGTTAAAAGAAAATCGAGTTTCGAGTTATTTTCCTCATATATTGTATTAGAAAGTTGTCCTATAGTTTGACCTATCCAGCTGTAATAGCAAATAATCATATAGTTTGAGCTATCTAACTGTTTTATCAAGTTGTCCTCTGACCTTAATAGCAAGTTGTCCTCCAGTTTGACCTATCCAGCTGTATTATCAAGTTGTTCTATAGTTTGGCCTAGCTAGATGCAATAGCAAGTTGTCATATCGTTTGGCCTATCTATGAGCTGGTTTGTAAGTTGTTTACTCAGCTGCGTATGTCTGCATTTTTAAATATCTCGGTATTTGTAAGTTTTCGTTCGGCTTGCCAATGATAGGGATATTGCCGTTTAAATCTCAGTCGCATGCACTGAGGAAGGCTAGCTTACCAGCCACCTCTCTCTACAAAATATGAAAATATTTTCTTTAAACTCTACCTTCATCACACATTACACATCAGCTTTATGAAAATATGGTTAGTCTAAAGGGCTAGTAAGACGAGATATTAATTATTTTGGAAATTTTTCTAATGGATTATTTTATTTTTGAGCTAGATTGTAAGTTGTGTACTCAGCAGTGCATGTCTGCATTTTTAAATATCTCGGCTTTTGATAGTTACGGTAGTATTTAAATAACATCTTGCGTCTTGTAATTTTTTTTTTCAATTTTAATAGACTAATTGTTTTTTATCGCCAAGCTTGCTCTATTTTACAACTAATGTGGACCGCTCTTTAAGTTAAAAAGTTGTATTCCCCCCCCCGTATTAGCCCTACATAGCTTCCAGCTAATGGCCCGAGGTATATTATTCTCATTCTTTATCTAATGATTCCTTCTTGTCCATCTTAGGCAGCTTTCAGAACAAACACAAACACTCCTGCAGTGTTCACATCAATAATTATAGAACATGTTCTTGCTACCTGACCAGAACTATTAATGAGCCTCTACACAGTGAGTGATGTATTTGTAGATTATTTAACTCTCCAGTATCCGTGTTTTCCGATTCACAAGTGTCAAACTATATAAACAGCTTTTCTCAATGTCCGTCCTGTAAAAATATACATACAGGATATGTAGAGAGGGAAGCAAGCTGGTAAATGATTATGCAGAAGAGAGTGGCTTTTTCCACGTTTACTCTCTACTTCCTTGGTTTAATATAATTATTCTGGAAACATACAATTTGCTTTTACATGTTTCGAGTAGAAACAAGCCTTTTAAATAAGCGCCCTCAAACGATAAGGTACACAGGAGATAATGAAGTCGTCAAGGCATCACCAATAGTAAGATGGAATGTAGTACGATTTGGGGTGTGGTATTCAACACCTAAACATTGGAGATCTGGTCCAGGGAAGGGTTTCCGCTAATGCGCATCAGCATTGATAATTGCGTGAGCCTCGACATCGTGCATGTGACGTGTATATGTCAGGTCTGACGTCCCGATACCAGAGGGGGAAGGGGCCTTGCTGTTGTGAAGGCTGCCACATGATACAAGTATAGGTCGTTCCATGCCAAGAGCATTATAGGGTCGCACGATGCCAGACGTGGGTCTACCGTCAAGGAGTGTTGCTGTTGTGAAGGCTACCACATGATACAAGTATAGGTCGTTCCATGCCAAGAGCATTATAGGGTCGCACGATGCCAGACGTGGGTCTACCGTCAAGGAGTGTTACTGTTGTGAAGGCTACCACATGATACAAGTATAGGTCGTTCCATGCCAAGAGCATTATAGGGTCGCACGATGCCAGACGTGGGTCTACCGTCAAGGAGTGTTGCTGTTGTGAAGGCTACCACATGATACAAGTCTAGGGGGTTGTGACGTCACAAAATCAACAATTGGAGTAATCAGAAGCGTCAAATCGGTGTTGGGGGTAAAGGAGTGGGCGTCGTTGTATGGAGATGATTTTATGAATACTCACATGCACTCAGTCACGATAAGAGCTTCTACCTTCCGATTCAAAATCAAACACAGACTGAGTCTCACATGCCTTAAGTGTGACCAAAAAGACAATAATAATGTTAGTCTATAGTCAATTTAAGATAGAATCCAGTTGACAAACCAGACTAGACAAGCTAGCTGTTTAGTCTACTTGCTCACCAATGCAGGTATGAACAGGGTAAAGTAAATTCAAATGCATTCACCTAGGAAGTGGACGTATGGCCATATTTTTTAAAGAATAGATCCATCTCTAGTCCTACCAATCATGGATCAAACCTTGACCTAATGTGTCAAGTTGAGCACACCCTAGCTCGATTGGTTAGCAAACTAGTCATCAAGATGTATTATTTTTAATTAGTGTTTTAACTACATGAGGCCTCTTGACAATAGTAAGTAATAAAATAAAAAAAAGCTCAAGTTTATCAAATGAGAATTACATTACCATACATTTGTTTTTTAATCCATTGTTCTCAAAACCCATATCTAAAATTGGTAATTGCACTATGATATCTGCAAGTACGATGTTGATTTTTGTTTTTTGTGACGATTTGGTATTTTATTATTGACTGTAGTAAAATTTACTAAGGAAATGCTCATACATGCGATCTGCAACTGTGAATTTAGATTGATATTATCACTCCCATAAAAAATCACTAATGACATGCTATGACCCTAAAAATAGATGTTAGTTTTGTTTTTAAATCTCCTTCCTACCAGAATCATACTATACCTAATGTCAAATATACACGAACGATGTTTTCATACTGATTTCAGTAGAGAGCCTTGTTACGATACATACGACGCGCATTTTCTCAGTGTTTTCATTGTTTTTTTGGGAATAATAATTAATGTTGCTAGTAAAGAATAACTTCAATTCAGAAAATAGTTTATGTAGCTCTAAATTATTATTATTATTTAATGTATATTTTGGAACACTTCATAATATTTTTCAAACTATGAATATACAGTGGAACCTGACTAATTTGAACTTCCGTAATTCGAAATAGTCTTCAATTCGAATTTTTCGCCCGATCCCGTGAATGTTGCATTAAAACAATGTAAAACAATCGGGGATAGTTTGAATTTTGTTTTGGTTAGTTCGAAAGTTTCGTAAGTTCTAATGTACTGTACAGTATTGTTTTCCTGCGTCTAACAGCGGCGTCGTGTTGTTCTATTTTTGGAAACAGGGAAGGCGACGTTAGAATACGGTCAGTACCCTTCTTCACGCCCCTTCCCCTCCACCGCTAAACCATACGTCTTTGTTTACAGGTACAGTTCTGTACTTCGTTAGTCAAGGTAGAACCTCTCGAGCGGTTATGTGCGCTGTTCTTAGTGATTCGGTCGTAGCGATATTCTTGTGACTTGCGAGTTTATTTTGTTTTGTTGTTTAGTTTTTGTTTAGTTTTAGTTTTGTTTAGTACATACTGTACAGTAGTGTTTGTGTGTGTTTGTGTATCGTTATGCCACTGTCCAAGTCACAGTCCTATAAATCATTAACTTTGGCCGAAAAAGTAGCGGTGATAAAGGAAGTGGAAAAGGGAATTAAAGAAATCAGAAATTGCAAAGGCCTTCGGAATTCCCGCTAACAAACTTTCAACACTAAAAAAAAATATTTTTAACAATGAAAATGAGAGTGGACAAGATAGGAAAAGATAAAGAGGACCCGAAAACCAATATGCGGACAACTATGTACTGGAGTTGTTCAAACATGTGCGAGACAAGAAAGTCCCAGTGAGCGGCCCTCTTCTTAGAGCAAAGGCTGAACTTTTCGCATCTGAATTAGAAAAAACAGGCTTCAAAGCGAGTGCAGGGTGGCTAGATGGATTCAAACATCGAAACAGAATTGCCTTCAAAGCTGTATGTGATGAAAGTGGTGGTGTTGATGTGCGTTCAATTGATAATTTGAAGGAAGACTTGAAAGAAATGATCCAGGACATAGAACCGAAAAACATTTTTAACGTCGATGAGACGGGACTGCACCAGTGGGGGGAAGCTTAGTAAAGATCGAACATCATTGTTAGTTGGAGCAAATATGGATGGTTCTGAAAAGCTGCCGTTGTTAGTGATTGGAATATCGGCTAACCCACGTTGCTTCAAAAATGTAAAATCAAGCCAGTGGATCTGTTTGAAAAATGGCTTTTAAAAATCGACAGACAGTTTGGAAAACAAAATCCGACAATCATTTTATTAATTGACAATTGCACTGCTCATAACAGAGTTCCCCTTTTGGAAAATGTAAAGGTTATTATTTTCCCGCCAAATATGACGTGGACTATGGACCAAGGAATAATTAAGAACCTTAAACATTTCTACATATAATTGTTGGTTGAAAACATTCTTTCTGGAGATTTGTCTACTCAGAAAATTTCGCTTGACGTTCTTCAAGCCTCAAGAATGTGTAAGCACGCGTGGGACCAAGTGAAAGTTGAGACCATTGAGAACTGTTTTTAAAAAGCTGGCTTCATCAGGAAGAAAATGATGGAGAAACTGTGACTGAAGCTGCGACAGCTATCAGGAGGAAGTAACTCCTGATCCTGCTATCTCCTATGTGGACTTTGTCAGCGTGGATGAGGATGTGGCAGTGTGGGGTGAAGTTACTGATGTGGACATCGTCACCAAAGTTCTCAACAATAACATCCAGGCTGAGGATGGAGCATCTGGTGATGAAGAGGACAATTCTTCAGGAGCTCAGAAAGGGCTTATCCCGAGTGCGGCCGAAGCCATAGACCATATCCAGGAACTCAGGCTTTTTTTTTAAGTCGTAACAATGTAAGTGATTCAATTTTCCAGTCAATAAACCAATTATAATCATACAATACAGGCCCGGATTAACACTTTTGGGTGCCCTATGCCAAGTATAACTTGGGGCCCTTAGAAGTTAGTTCCCCAATGAATGATTATGAATCTTACGTATGCATCATCAGCAATCATGGTGAGGACCATGAGTTTTGTTATTAACATATTAATTATTAATACTATAGTAACTATTAAATTATACTGAGTGGATTATAATCCTGTAAATTAATAGCTTGTAGTATAATAATACTGGACATCATATAATTATAGACTATGTCAGTGTAATTGCCTTTTATGTAGCCAGCGTCTGCCAATAAAATAGTAATAGTATTAGTATAGTAATAAATGGTACAGAACTCCGCACGGACTTTCTCGCAATATTGTTTAAAAATGGAGATATTTACTCAAAACTCGAAATATGTGTGAAACTAAATAATATACACTAGCAAACCCAAACATAAATTGCACTATACATACGTAAAACTTTTTTGAGTCCCAGTTTTAAATGTTTTAATTTTATTTTTAAATAATTTATGTCCTCATTTGTATATTTGGACCAATAAAAAAAGATCGATATTGGGTCCACAAGGCTCAACACTTCGTATTAAAATTTCAACTTCCGGATAATTTTTTTTTACATTTTATTAGGTGTTGCACATCTTCAGGTCCTCGCATTGCTATTAAATTCCTCGTTTATGAATTTTGACTAATCAAAAATATAATTATTTACTATTGAGTCTAAAATGAAGGAGATAGATCATTGTTGTACAAACATTTCTCCTAAGAGGTTTAATGAAAAATAGCATATACTTTTTGAGAGACTTACTTATATTTAATTAATCTATGGCATTGGAGAATTATTGCGTTAAAACCTAAGTACCGGTAGTTTCTCTTTATAACTAACTCTCACAAAATTGTATTAATATATTTGCCAATATCTCAGAAACCATTAGTTTTACGAAAATAAAAGTTTTTATTTTTAATAGTAGTACAATTTTGCAATGATAAGTTATTTAGTATCTCAAATAGTTGCGGAGATACGAAAATTTCTGCTTCTGTAACGTAGGTACCCTAAAACTCATTTTCATAGGAAAATGAAAATATCCATTTTATTTGTGATCTTAATCAACGCCTAGATATAAATTTTAATCAAAATCGTTAGAGCCGATTTTGAGAATATCGATTGTTTCTCTTTTCACTTTTTACTAATCTACTCTCAATTCTAGGGTTAAACAGACACAGAGACATCCGGCATTGCAAAAACCACTTCTTAGTGTTCGGGGGTCGTGAGACGTCGACATCCATCAACATTTAGGGTTAGATTTTTTTTTTTTACAGTCGCAATACTTTATATTTAGTATTCGAAAATTTAAAATATATATGTATATATTTGCTTATAGCTTGAAAGTTATTGATTTTATAAAAATATGTTTCAAATAAAAGATTTGTATTATAAATGGCCCTACATATTTTCGATGATAAGTAATTTAATATCTCAAATAGTTACAGGGATATGATAAAAAATAAGAATTTACGCATCAGAACGGAACACTTAAAGTCATTTTTCCGAAATATTGTGAGTAGTCATTTTGTTTGGAATATTTATAAATGTTTAGAAATGAAATTTAATCAAGATCGTTAAAGCCAATTTTGAGAAAATTGATTTTTTCTCTTTTTGCCCTTCAGTAAACTAGGTACCCTTAATTTTAGGGTTAGACATCCCATTCCAAAAACCCTCGGGGCAACCCTATGAAAACCCCAGATACAAAGTTTTAGCCTGATCTGTAAAATAGTTTAGGCTCTAGTCCAAGGTACAGATGAAAATTCAAAAACTACTCTTTCGGATTTGGGGGGTCATTAAACGCCAACATTCATCAAAATTTCGAGTTCAATTTTTTTTTTACGATTACAATACTTTATCTACCTGTAAGATAGCGAGAAAGTAAAAAGTACTTTATTACTAAAAACTTTTTTGCGTTTTTCATACGTCGCATTTAGTTCATCCTTCAATATTATTAATTTTATCATTTTACTTCAGAAATTGTTGTCAATAGAAAATCAATGTTTATTTTTCTGTCAAAAGTCATTGGTGCCG
The DNA here is from genome assembly GCA_033556935.1 of Timema podura. Lineage (NCBI taxonomy): Eukaryota > Metazoa > Arthropoda > Insecta > Phasmatodea > Timematidae > Timema > Timema podura. The sequence goes on along the minus strand of JAVRXN010000008.1, from coordinate 81,635,824 downwards.
TCTGCAGATGTGTAGTATTTCTGGTTTGCCAAAAGCAAAGGATGCTTTAATTTTTAAGCATGGGCTGTCGGACTCCACATAACATCAGGCTACCAGCGCCCTTCAATTAGGGAATTTCTAAGATTAGTTTAGAATAAATTTTACGATAAAAACCCATAAAAATATTGAAATATAATACTATCACAAAATAAATGACAAGTCAAAATTATTTATTTGCCAGGTGGGTGGGGGCCCCTAGCCTCGGGGGCCCCTGTGCGTGGCACACTTGGCACATGCCTTAACCCGGGCCTGATACACAATGACTGAGAAACTTAAATCAGGAAAACAGATTAAAATCTCTGACTTTTTAAAGAAATTGTGAACAGATAATGTCCAAATACGTTGAATAAAGTTTTTCAGCTTGGTTGCAAACTTAACTGTGTTTCTTTTCAATTATTTTTAAGAAACGTATTTAACTCGAATATTTGGATAATTCAAATTTTTTCCTGGTCCTTTCAAGTTCAAATTGTCCAGGTTCCACTGTACATATAAAATATATTCACTTAAAACCATTTCTCTTTTTTTATTTTCAAAACAACGATTTTTTTTTTTAAAAATTTCGAGTGACAAGGAAATCACGGTTCAGTTTACGCATGCGTCTGTACACTGCCGTCTACAGTTACATTGACTTGGCAACGTCGCAAGAACTCCAAATAGTGGTCCTACCCGCGGCAGGTAGCGAGTGCACAGCCTTCACTGACATAATAAGGCGATTGTTAGTATTTAGTGTCTAGTACAGCCATTGTTAGTATGTTTTAACAAATAATGTACCTTGACTATTTAGTCGTATGTCTGTATATACATTGCAAATATTACTGTCATGTACACATATTAATGTAATGCATAAAGCTTGCACGTGGAATAAGTTATCTCCTTTTCGAAACCTTTCTATTTTACATTTAATTACAATATTTTTACATGATCAACTTAGGTCCATCAACTAAACACAAACATTGTAATGTTTATTTAATTAAAAATCACAACACATGATGTTCTTTCAAACTTAATACTGACTGTACGAAGTTACAAAAAACAAATGAGAAGTAACTGAAGAGTGGACAGTTTTGGCCTTTTGTTTGTTGGTTTTCATGCTGAAATTACTTCATTTTGATGTTTAGTGTAATTGTTGAGCAAAATATTGGCAAATGTCGGAAAAAGGGGGAATAACAAATCTTGCACAGCAGTTCCACAAACACAAATTTCACTAAGTTCATCTATACCCCTACACATAACCTTTTTAGTTAAATTCATGAATGTATGTTTTTGCCGATTTGATTTTAAAAACATTTGCTCGTACTTATCACAAAACAAATATTACAAAACACTGTGAATAATATTACAAGTTTTAAACACTACATCTGATGGAGTCGTCAAACCACCTCTGTTTATTTGTTTGAACGCATCACTATAACTGTCTGTTTTTAATGATGCCCAAGATTGTCTTACATCCGAGACCATAACTGCATGGCACCATGCCACTGAAACACTAATTGCTGTAATTAAATTCCTACTTACATCTTTCAACCTAATTAGGAATTTAATTACAGCAATTAGTGCTTCAGTGGTATGGTGCCATGCAGTTATGGTCTCGGATGTAAGACAATCTCGGGCATCATTAGCCTGTTTCCTTGTACGTAGCCATTCCACAAATTGAGTTAGGAAAACTAATCTTGGATCGTCAGGTGAGTGGATGGGTTTTGCATCATCATTCAATGTCATTGTTCCACGTAAACAATATTTTACATTAACAATTGTCCACCACTTGCATACTATTTTCAAAGAGTTCACTGTTCCTTTGACATCTCTTAGTGTTCTGCAGTTTTCTATGTCTAAAATAGTTGAACGATTAAATATGTTACATGCATATACGACCTATTGTCCATCGAGGTTTGAAGGATACACAGACTGAAAATTGAGCTATGATGCCGATTTCATTAACATATTACATTCATCTTTATGAAGATTTCTCAAGTGAGAAAAACAAGTTGTGTCAGACTCAGAAAAGATTCGAGTGGAATCGCAGACAGAAGAAAATGATGGATAAATCAGTGATTTATAATTTATCTGTTTTGTTCAACCAGTTATTTCGTATTGATTTAAGAAGATTTATGGTGTCAAATAACAAATATATATTGAACTTGTCAAAACGTGGATTAGGTATGCTTACTTTCATGCTACCACCTGAAATGATTTTGAACGTCGTTCTATTGATTCTGTTGTTGTCAGAAATAATGGATATGACAACAAACCCGCACTCTTATACTAATGTAAAAGCTTTCTTTGTTAACATTGCCAGCTCTTCTCCTTTTAAATTGTGTACTTAAATAAGAGCCGCTACTTGTTGAAATCTTCCACACGCTGAACTGATCGTGAAAGCCTGTATTGTCTTAGCTGCGATAATTTTTGTTTTCAGCTTGCCCCACAAAAGAACCACCCTTGTAAGTAAAGGACTGAATTACATAAATTTCATCCAACTGTAAGATAACAAGTTTTTTACGTTCTGTACAATTCTTCGAAAAGAAACTCAAAATATGTTTAGAACTGTTATTATCAACAGAAACGTTGAGTGCTGAGGCAAGTTTGCATACATGTTTAGGATGAGGTAAAAATAGAAAGTTGTTATTCCAAATAGTTTGAGAGCATGATGCAGGCTGATGATAGATCATGAAGGAAAGAGCAGGTCAACAACAAACTCTTCTGCTAAAAATTGAACTTGTGCTGTATCTGGGAAAAGCTCTTCTGTGTTCAATTGAATTATTTTCTTGATTTGTGACAAATCTCCTTTGTATTTTGAGCTAGTTTCCTATACTTTTAGGACATGATTTAATTCATGTAGTTTAGTAACAATTGTTTGTATTGAATCTGTTTTTGGTTGATTCTCATCAGCATATACGAGCAAAGTCATATCATTTAAAATCTTCACACTAACGGAAATTACAGGTGTATCACAAACATTTAGAATACAGAACACGCAAGCAGTCATCAAATAAAATGTTCCATTTAGATGCACACGCCTTACTGACACGAATTTTGTAGTTAGTAACAAGATCTTGAAATTTTTTTACTTCGTTTTGTCCTAAATATTCCCTAGCTTTTACTTCTTTGTTTATTCTAATCTCTGTTTTCCGTTGATCCGGATCTTGTCTAGCTGGGTTGCTTGGTTTGTTTAAGTAGTATTTAGGTAAACTTGGGAAAATACGTGGAACTACACCACAAACAGGTGTCGGCCTATCTTTAATTCCTTCTTTTTTGATACAATTGATGTCAGTGTATATTTCTACAGTCACAAAAATCTTTACTTTCAAAATGTTTTGCACAAACACCAGTATTTTCTTATGGTATCCACTGACTACGCGGAATGTGTTTTATCCATTCTCCTCTAAGTTCAACGTTTTTAGGAAATTTAAACACAGACACATATTCTTTTGTTGAAGCATAATTTTGCTTTTCCAGCCTGGCACGCAACAGTGTTGAGGCATCTAAAAAGAAAGAGAATATCAGTAGTATAGAAACATTTAAAAATAAATTTAGGTTTGTTAAATTTTTCAAAATAGTAGATTATGTAGAATTTGGAAGATTAAAATAAATACTACCTACGCTATCTTGTTAAAATTCATAGTACAATGTAACTAATAATTAACACATTTAAACTATTAAAATTGTACATTTTAATAAGGTATAAGTAATATACAGTATTTGAATGAATAACTTAACTGATTCGAAAACAATGATTGTAGAAAACTTTCGTCGTGAGTTGTGGTGACTATGTATTTAGCTTCACTAAACTGCTTGGCGGGACCACCACTCTGTCCCGAGTCAATAACAAACTGTAATAAAGCTTCTATGATAGGCCTTACATGTTCGCTAGTAGTAGTACTCACCATGATAGTTGTTCACACTCTAATAGTTGACCTGTTAATAATTCAATACTGAATTAACTACGGAAACATCCCCCGTGTGTGCGGGTCGTTAGGTTACCGAGCTAATGGAGAACTCTGTCGAGAAAACTCAACGTCGTTAAAAAGGGCTCCTCCCAAAATTCTTATTAATGCAAAAAATAAAAAAAATAGAAAAAATGTAGACCTACATAAAAAAGAAACCAATTACCTTCTTGTAAATTTGGTTTGATTAACCCTCCTTTTTTTTAATGTACGACACAAAATATGTTGGAGTATGAAAAATGAGGCTATAGCTATTCTCAGAAGGCTAAACGTGTTTAAAGAGAATCCTAAAGAAGATACATTATAGTCATGTGGCAAATGAAGTTAGTTTAACAACTCATTAAGTTACATTTTGGGTGAGTTCGAACACGAAGTACTATCTGTTTTGTACGCTTCAGTATTAATACTCACTATAAGTAATCTACAAACCATAGGTTACTTTTAATTAAGAGCCCATCTCACCCTTCTGATAGCTCGTAACATACATGGAGGCCGGGTAGGGTAGGGGGGCGGCGAAGGGGTATAACAGCTCGAACCTAGCGTCATCGCATCGTGGTGCGGTAACCTGGAGTCCTCATTAGATGACAGAGGAATTAATACCTACACCTGTGGGAACATGTATAACATGTTCATATAGCCTGGTTTGCTGATAATTAGTAGGCCGGAGTTCGAAAACCGGCCGGGGCACTGGGATGGTTTCTAGATGTTTTTCCTCTCTTGTTCCACGCCAATTCGGGTACACTTGTTTTTAGTGCTAAATTACTAATTTATATTCAATTAGTTTAGTTAAATGCGTATAGATGGGTTGTAAGGCACTAAAAAGAATTAAGGCACTACCAGTTAAGGCACTAAAAATAATGAAGATATAAATTAATTTCCAAAGAATTGAAAGTTAATTATTAACTAAAAACTATATATTTATTTCAATGTCACTGTTGTCGATGAAATGCATTAACAACATCGTGCATTTCTGGCTCAGACCTATTGTGTTTTAATACATCGTATCCTGGGGTGATCGAACCCAATCGTAAGGGAGATAAATCCTTTTTAAAGTATATTTATGTATTATAAAATCCATTACTATTTAACATAAAGTGATCCCTTCAACAGTGATTAAGAGTCGGATTTACAAACTGATTTATCATAAAAAAAGCCTATTATATGTTCCAAACTAAATTATATAAAGGAGTCGTAATTAAAAAAAATCATTTCTTTTCGCAATTACGAAGTATTAACAATTTTAAAAAGACTTAGTATGTATGATTAACTCTGAGTAGACCAACTAGGTGCCGTATTTAAAGCACACTCTGCAATAGACTAGATGACTAGACGGGATCATGTTCAATCGGTCGATTGTACTGAGGTATTTTTTCCTAAATGTTCTTCTCTCTCTTCTCCGCGTAAATGCGGCTACACCTCCTATAGGTCCAATCATCCTATCCTAACCATTAGCGTAATCAATGCATAAACATAAGCTCGAATGGGTAGTAAGACGCGGTTCTTAGGAAAACATAAATGGTAAGGTGCACTGCACAGACATCTTTTAATTTAAAATAGAAACACTTACTAAAAAAACTCGTAAGATTTGTGAAAAAATAGTAACTGATACCAACAAAAATCATAATTAATAATATACCTGTTACAGAAATATTGAGAAAATAATAACACACCTGTCCTTCAAAGAACACAACAATCAATTTTATATTTCAAGTGCTACTTTCAAAACTATATATCTTTTCTTATAGCTCAGAAACTATTGGTTTTATAAAAATATGTTTAAGATTAAAATATTTTTATTTTTAATAGTACTACAACTTTATAGTGAAAATGTATTTCATATCTCTAATAGTAGCAGAAATTTAATCAAAATTGGAAATTTCTGCTTCTCTAATGTACCCTTAACGTCATTTTAATGGGAAAATGGAAATTGACATTTTGTTTGTAGTGTTAGGCAATGCCTAGTTACAAAATGTGATCAAAATCGTTAAAGCAAATATTGAGAAAATCAATTTTATCTCTTGTTGCCCTTCAGTAAACTACCCTTAATTTTAGGGTTAAATACCAGGTTTTAGTCTAGGCGGTAAAATGGTTTCGGCTCTAGGCCGAGATACAGACAAGCAGACGGCATCGTGGAAATAACTTTTTTGGTATCAGGGGGGTCAACATTTATCAAAATCTTGAATTCGATTTTCATTTGACGACCACAATACTTATCTCTTCGAGGGGTTGAGAGAAAGTAAAATAAAAACTTTTGGCAAAAATAAAGTTAGTCATGTCATTATTACCAAATCATGTTCATGTACTCCTAATAAATATCCCACGTACCCCCGTGGGTTGAAAACTATTGGTTTAGACCGAGCCGTTTAAGATTCGGATGGACACCTACTATATAAGAATGATAAAGTTGTGCCCGCCATTACTTAAAAAATATGCATAGTAACAATATGCGGTTTTTTGCATTGCATTAAACTTGTAAATTTAAAATGAACTATATTAATAAAAAAGTTACAAGTTAATATTTACTTTTTTGCAATAAGACGTAATTTCAATTAAATTTAAATTAACTAAAACATGAAATACAAGAATATGGTTTTGAATTTATCATATTATTATAGGAATAAAGATAATGTTCTAGCATACACGACAAATATTTATAGTACAATAACGAGTACAAAATTTGTTATTTTCAAATTAAATAATGTCTAAACTGTTGAAAAAGTTCAGCAGCTTCCTGGTAGATTGCTCTGTCTTCGGAAGCACCTCTACCTCTGCTCCCCAAACCCCCTTTTGGCATTCTCTTTCTTACCATCTCTTTTTTCCCATGTAAACCCCGCTACTCCCCCTTCCTTCGAAACATTTATATCCTGTTCAGTCAGGTAAAACCCTTGACTGGACACTAATTGTCTGCCACCTCCAAACCTGAGCTATTGAGAATGTTCCCTGTGATGTATTTGTATGATCTAGGTTAAAAGTTTTTTATAGAGTAAACTTGATTATGTTTACCTTATAAATAATTTGAATAAACAGTGTTTCCTTGATTAGATAAAACCTATTTGTATAACGTTGGTTTTGTAAGAAGAGAGAGGTGAAAAGGATTTCTCTAAATAGTTTTATTCATGTTTTATAGACGAACAAGACCTTTTCCCACTTATAGCAGACTTAATTTTGAAGATATTAATATTCAGTGGCGCATCCAGGAGTTTACTTAGGGGAGGGTGGGCATGTGTATCATAGCTATTATTTCTATCCCCTGAAAATATTCATTAAATTATTTTAGTTTAATACATCTTTTATTTTAGAGAAATTACACACACACACACACACACACACACACACGTATATACAGGTTTTTAAAAAAGGGGTTCAGAAATTATGGATCTTCTTGTACACATTAACATGTGTGGAATGATTTTAATGATGTTACATGACCTCTAGTTGTGCCAATACGTCGGTAAAATCAAATAATAATTATAATACAAATAAAAGTGTCTTGGAAACTATAGGTCCACAAACCTACTCACAAAGAGGTAAAGGTAATTTTGTATTTTAGTAATATAAAATAAATGGTACGGTGCACCACACAGACTTCCTCTTGCTTTTATCTTGAAATATACATTTACTAAAAACTCGTTAGGATTTGTGAAATGAAACAATATACACTGTTACTTACTCTATGCAAGGGTGGCTTAAGGGCCGTGCGAACCGGGTGGCTACCCGGGGCGCCAAACATAGCTAGACATGACCAAACGTAGCCTGGGCGTGATATTAAAATAATCCTCAAACCTAACAACTTCAAACCTAACATAATCTGGGCGTGATATGAAAATAATCCCCAAACCTAACAACTTCGAACCTAACGTAGCCTGAGTGTGATCTGAAAATAGTCCCCAAACCTAACGTTACCTGGGCGTGATATGAAAATAGTCCCCAAACCTAACGTAACCTGGGCGTGAAATGAAAATAATCCATAAACATAACAACCTCAATCCTAACGTAGCCTGGGCGTGATATGAAAATAATCCCCAAATATATAACTTCTAACCTAACGTAGCCTGGGCGTGATATGAAAATAATCCCCAAACATATAACTTCTAACCTAACGTAGCCTGGGCGTGATATGAAAATAGTCCCCAAACATATAACTTCTAACCTAATGTAGCCTGGGCGTGATATGAAAATAATCCCCAAACATATAACTTCCAACCTAACGTAGCCTGTGCGTGATATGAAAATAGTCCCCAAACCTAACGTAACCTGGGCGTGAAATGAAAATAATCCATAAACATAACAACCTCAAACCTAACGTAGCCCGGGCGTGATATGAAAATAATCCCCAAACATATAACTTCTAACCTAACGTAGCCTGGGTGTGATATGAAAATAATCCACAAACATATAACTTCTAACCTAACGTAGCCTGGGCGTGATATGAAAATAATCCCCAAACATATAACTTCTAACCTAACGTAGCCTGGGCGTGATATGAAAATAATCCACAAACATATAACTTCTAACCTAACGTAGCCTGGGCGTGATATGAAAATAATCCCCAAACATATAACTTCTAACCTAACGTAGCCTGGGCGTGATATGAAAATAATCCACAAACATATAACTTCTAACCTAACGTAGCCTGAGCGTGATATGAAAATAGTCCCCAAACCTAACAACTCCAAACATAACGTAGACAGGGGGTGATAGTGGAGTTGCTAAGCTTAACAATCGTTCAATTTTTTATACTAACATGAAATTTTACACATTATTTTAAATTTGCTGTTAGTAAAATAGAATCTAATGCCACTCTTAAAAAGTTATTTTATATTTTCCAGCTTGAAATAATGGCGCCATTAAACTTTTTTTTTTGCAATTATAACGTAAACCATTCATAATGTCAAAGTGTTTGTTAAACTTAAAATAAAAAATAGAGGATGACATTGTCTACAAAACAGGTTCTTATAGTTTTATTTGTAATCCTAACAGTTTTTGTACAATCTCGAAGTGAAACGTTTAACGTATGTTTAACATTTGTGGAGTTTCCCCTTCACATTTTTTCCTATCACGCTCATGCTACGTTAGGTTTGAAGTTGTTAGGTTTGTGGATTATTTTACTATTTTCCGAGAGTACAATCACCATGAGAAATGTGATAGCTGGTAGCTAGCAGAAGATTTAAGAACTGTCAAAATAAAAACCAAATTAAAAATAAAATGGTTTTTGTGAAAGTTTTGACTGCCAAAAATGACAATAAATCAACATAGTATTATGGTCATTGCAGATAATATGGTTTGGCAAATTGATACATGAGATTTGATCTGCTAACTTTTTCTAGCTGTTAGTTACCTACACTCCTATGGTGAATGGATTATATTATCCACCGGTTACGTAAATAGGTGCCAAAAAGCAATACCGCCTGGGTGCGAAATTTATCTCAGGCCGCCTCTGACTCTATGGCATTAGGAACAAAGAACACTGTTACAGAAAAAATGAGGAAAAAAGAAGCATCTTTGTCAACTAAAGAGCATAAGAATCAAATTTATTTTCAAAAAACTGTATTAAAAACAGTGGTGTAGTCGTAAATTTAGCAGTGTCGAAACGCAAGGTCGTAGCAACCCCAAAGTTGAAGTGGGGTTTTGGGACCCCCAACCACCGTAGGCGAAAGGCTTGCAAAAACATAAATGCCTCTAAAAACTATTTGGAGCATCTTTTAATGATTACTAAGGCAGAAACTTAAACACACTTTATAGTATGAAAAAAGTTTTAACATAATATTGATATAAAATCAATTAGTTAACTTGGAATTGCAAAGTATAAAACTTTACTAAACATTAAAAAAAATTATTTTGCCACGAAAAGCAGTGCCAGAACGGCGTTCACCAGGGTTCCCACTCCACTACACCCCTGATTAAAAAGTATATATATATTTGTTTATAGCTCAAATCTTATTGGTTTTATAAAAAAAAGATTTTTACATTTCATAGTATACTACAACTTTAAAATAATAAGATATTTCGAGTCTCAAATAGTTACGGAGAAAAGATGAAAATTTGAAAATCTGTCCTATGTTCATGAGAAAATGAAAATGTCCATCTTGTTTATAATGATAAACTATGTTTAGATATCAAATTTAATCAAAACCATTAGAGTGAATTTCGATAAAATAGATTTATTCTCTTTTTGCCTTTCAATAAACTAGCCTTAAATTTAGGGTTAGATATCTAATTTCAAAAACCTCTCGGGGATGGGGGGGGGGGGGGGCTTATTTAAACCCCAGATACAAAGTTTTAGCCCAAACGGTAAAATGGTTTCGGTTCTAGCCCAACCTAAGGTACAAACAGTCAGATGGCCTTGTGGAAACAACATTTTTGTTTCAGGGGGCTATGAAACGTCAACATTTTTCAAAATCTCTGTTTCGAATTTTTGACGATCACAATATTTTCACTCCAAGGTGTCGATACAAAGTAAATATTAGTTTACAAAGTTTAGTTACCCACAGCCATTGCTTGCCGTTGGTTTGATCACCATTGATGGGGAGGTCAAGGTTCGAATCTCATCTGCGTGAACTGGAGATTGTTTTTCCTTTAAATGTATATATATATATACCTTTAACGGTTTTCCACAAGTGATTTATCACTCTTGTTTTCCCATCTTTACTCCATGCAAATGCGGGTTAACTTCCTCTTAGCTACCTTCCTCATCTCTACCCAATCAGATTAAGCCGTTAATAACATGTGTTCTGAACGTATCAATAAAAAAGAAAAGACTTTGTTTTGGACGGGTTATAATAATATTATAGTAATAAATTAATAATTTTAAATGGAAACATGGTTTAGCGAGCTTTATTTAATTTTGATTTTTTTAGATCATAAAATACAATGTTCTTGTTAGTATGGTGCTCGAAAAAATTTAACAGTAGGGCCTATTTGTAAAGTGAAGTAGGCGTACAGTACGTAAATTATATTTAATTGAAATAAAATTTTAAAAATTACAATTTTTCACCAACTTTGGCCACCTTTTTCTAAGTCATTAATTTTTTTAAAGATATTTCCAATTTTTTTATCAGGCAATCACCTAGAACAAAGTGTGGTTTTCACTTTGGTTTTTATATCTTCTGTACAAACAAATTGTGGTACACTTATTTTAATTCTAACCTCCTTATATCATGTATTTAAATAATTAGCGTAAGTAGTGACCTTAAAAACTATGTCACTGAAAAAAAAAAGAAATGGCTATATATTTTTTAGTATAGGGAAGAAAATATATATTTATATATTCCTACAGTAATAGATAAACTAAATAAAAATGTCACAATTTACTGTAGATAATGATTTCTCAAGGTAGCTCAGAAACATTATACTTTGACAGGGATTCGAGCCCTAGTCCTATGACTTTGGACGTCATTCTACAGACCCCGAGATCTCGGCTAAAAACCCGGCATCACTCATTGGAGAGAATAACTGGGATAGATTGTCTTTTGTTGAGTAGCAAGTAACAAAGTTGAAAGGATTGGTGGTTGGGTGGGGGTCTGTCTGTGGAATGTAAGGACACTCTGAAAAGGGGGTAAAATAGTGGGGGCGAGAGGGGTTGGTGGGGTGACTGCCATAACTACAGCAGCGCACCTCTAGTGAAGTGATAATACATGGAACTACTTGGAAGAGAGATTTGCAAAACTTTGAGATGTCCATCCGAATCTTAATGGGTCATCTTGATAATTGAGAAATTTACACGCAGACTTTAAGCTCTAACGCAATATTTAATTCTACGATGCGGTATTTTAAAATATAATTCGCGCAAAAAATAAAGTAGAAAAATTTTAACAGAGCTATTTTTCCTTAACAGTTATGACAGTTTTATTAATATAAAAAAAGTATGAAAATGTAACATTAGCCAATTTTCAACGAAAAAATAATATTTACGGAGCTATGAGACAAGGCTTGATAAAAAAAGGGCTCTAGATTTAGCTTTTCTCGAAAAATTATTGTCATATTTTAATAGGCTCCCAACATAAATTCTTAAGATACTTGAAAACGGGCAGCGAGCTTTCCTCTTTACTTGTACATAAAAAGATTCATATTTTTTTCCCCCCCTCTTTCTTATTGACATGACAAAGGGTGGTTGTAGGTGAATGGTGAAAGGGAGTTTAAGCTTAGACAGAATAGAGAAGTAGTTCCAGAAAACGACACAGACCATTGTATTTTAAACCGAGTGGCCCGGCCTTGATTGATACTTTCTTGCAGACCGAGGTAGCCACCATTACGTGGGAGCTTAGGAATTGCGAAAAAAGGCCACTGTTTTTGCATATTTTATAGTAAAGTGTTTTCTTAGCAAAATAAATAAATAATATAAGAAAGTGACTACAATGAAGCATTCTCCAGTGAAGCATGATTCCAAGAATAGTGCCAATCCGATTCAGATGCGGAAATCAGTACACTTCAAACAAGAAGTAGCGATGACTGTGCAACCACAAACATGAAATTGGATCCAGTAAAATATGTCGTCAATTTTGAGGGAGAGCTGTACCCTGGGATAGTCACAAAGAAGACCGCCAACGTCTATACTGTCAGTGCAATGATAAAAAAAAAACACGCAAATACTGGAAGTGGCCTGAAATTTTTGACGAAATTGATTATTTCACGGATGAGATTGTTAAGGTGATCAGAGAGCCTAAACAAATAGAACACCTGGATATATATGAAGTCTCAGAAATGAAAAACTAAATGCCTAATATCAGATCTGATAAAAACTGGAAAACTGAAGAAAACTTTTAAATTAAATATTTACTTTTGTTACCTAGTTTAGAGACACTGAATAAATAGTGTGTGAGGTGATTTTGTATAATTTTGGTTTCCATAGTGTTACCATACAAAATAATTCGTGTCACAAAGTCACCTCGCAGTGTGGGATGATTTTGTGACACAATTAAAATGAATTATCTAGGTAATTAGTTAAGTAAATTATAATTGTTTGCATGAATAATAATTGGTGGAAGGATAGGGCTACCCCCAAAAAAAAGGTCACTTTTGAATTATAACAAATATTCTTGTTGTCATAGTAAAAAAACCCACAAAAAGTCACAAAGCAACCCCCGCTTACGGTATAGTAGAAACATAGAGATTAATTTTGATGACATGGTAATCTCAACATTTCTTGAATATATATTAAGGGTATCTTAGAATTTAATGACAACTTTTTCTCCTCATTTAAAAAAGTTCCTCGTCCAATGCCACAATACTCACGCCAGATTGTCAACAAGTGTTGATATCACAATGTGGAGAAAATTAAACTCTTTGTTTCTACGTTAGCTATATTTTATTAATTTTGGCCAGAAAAATGTTTTGGTATAAACACTTCAAAAGTACTGACCTTTTCTCGAGTCCCATACATTCCCACCTTAGTAGCCTTGGTGGTGTCCACATCATTTTGGTCGTGTTTTTCTTCGACATAATGGTTGGGGTTTGAATCCTGGATGTATGTACTGCATGCATTTTTCCACCCTTCCTTCCCGCTAATGTGGGTATTGTATTGTAAAGTATTTTAATGACTACGGTGATTAATACGTACAGAAACAAATATCAAATAAATTAATACACACAGAAACTACAAAAGGTCCTGCACCAATCCCCTTAAGTTTCTCGAAGGATTAGGTGCATTAAGTAAGATGTAGTGCACGAAAATAAGTTGGTGTTTGACGTACTTAAAATAAAAAAGCTTCTTATAGAAGGCAAACATTTTCAATAAGTGAGGATTTCTTATCGTGTGTGCTAGCCACCCTCGCCCTCCTTTCCAACTTTGTCCTTGCCAACCTTTTAGCTGACTACAAACTTCTATAGCGGCAGCACTCCCACCAAGCCCTCTTGAGGCACAAATAAAACAAGGGTGAGACAGGCGCTACTTGTGGAAGTATCGAGAAACTACATGAAAAACAGCACGCTACGAAATTTAAAACATGGCACTTACCAGTTTTCCTCCACAGTCTCTGCCACAACCAAACTGGGTCCTTAACCAAAACAAGCATCACGCTTTTTTAAAAGCCTGTCCCCATATCTATGTGATTGACCACTAGTCTGGGAGTCCTTTGTTCAATTCAGAGTAGTGCCGAACTGCCCATTAAGACCATCACTATTTGTTCATCTTGTTATCCAATTAGTAGGTATGGTCAAATTTGCAAGGTAATCTTCTAGTATCTTACAGATAGAAAATATAGATCTCGATAACTCCTACTAAAGGGGTCGAAGGTCTTTCCGAGTTACGAAAAGTCCGTCTTATCGAGGGGAAATAAAGTTGTGCCTAAGGAATTAAAACTGATATTTTATCTAAAGAAATATTATACTTTAATGTGACGAGGTAAACAATACATATAAGATAAGAGACATACACAAATAACACAGTTAGGTACTGGAATGGAGAGGTTGAGATTACAATAGGCCTATAGTACTTTCAGATTATCTAAATACTGTACTGTATGTGTGGTGGTGAGAGGGGAGTGTTAGTAGCACTGCGTTGCAGGATCTACGCCAACCCCCGCCAATAAACTATTTTTATACAAATTTAAGCCGGCCGACATGCGGCTAGCGTTACTATATAACATTTTATTTTCAGAAAATTTGTCCAAATTATCCGAAGTCCAAAATATCGAGGTCCGAGTTATCGAGAGTTGACTGTACTTACACGTATCCATATGTTAGGTCATGTGATCTGTAGCTGTCAGGTTAGATACATAGTATCAAAACCTATAAAATAATACTAATAATAAGTAAAATATTTTAATTGTTGACCACTAAAATGTGTTTGTATTTTTTCTAAATGTTTCTTTTTATCATAATCCTATTATGTAATATTTATATGCTAGATTTGAGTGATTGATTGATTGATGTAATTTCCTAGTTTAGATAAGGGTGCAAATCATGTTTTGATTTAATCTGCGTTTTAATAGAAGTTCTAATAAAATATTCCATTTTTCCCCGTGTTGCGTCTTACTACCCATCCAGGCTACCTGAATATTTAAACTGATAGGGTAAGGATGGCGAAGGTAGACATTATAGAAAATGAATCTGCGTTTCATGCGGTAACAGTGACAGACTATTTAGGAAAGTACACCCTCATTCCGCCTGGTTGGTATTCGAGCCCTGACTTTCCCATCACCGGCAAATCAAACTAGACTAGCCTAAAGTATTTTAAACTTGAATTAAACTTTAATTTCTATTTTTGATTCGTATATAATTTTTGGCTCTCTATTATATATTTTTATAAATTATGTATTTTAACCTTCTTTCACTTAAAATAATTTGAACCCATTGTTTTTAATAAATTACAATAGCAAATATAATACAAGTCATATCCTTAGTAAGATTTAACGTCCCTTAAATGATTCTGCTTAGATATTTTAAAACTAATAAATAATGATTCGATAAATCTTAATACTATCTCATAATAAATTGTGTGTGTGTATGTGTGTATGTGTGTATGTATGTATGTATGTATGTGTGAATGTATGTATGTAGCCATTTTAAAAAGAATTCAAATTTTCAAAAATAATTTACTAGATAAACAATAATTAAACCAATTTATTTTTGAAAAAACGAAAAAACCCGTAGTATTTATTATGTTGAACACTCCCCCGATTCCATTTTGAACAAAATACATATTTGAAAAACATAAAATTTTCAAAAATCAGCTAGCTACCATAATGCTTGAGGTTAGAATCAAAATCATGTGTTGGTCTCTAAATATTAAATTCCAATTAATTCCATTAAACCATTATGTTGGTAGGCCCGGGTACAGACAGACAGTCAGACAGAAATTGTAAACCTACTTGTCTGAGTTCACGGGCACACATAGGGCCAATTTCATAGTCAGACTTAGTACGCCTAAAGTGCGAGTCGATACTAAATACAGGACGACACCTACCTATACCAAAGTGGAATGGGCCAGTTTCGCATATGAATCTGGCCCATTCCATTCAATTTCAGGTAGGTGACGTCTTGTATTTAGTATAGCACCGCACTTGAGGCGTACTAAGTCTGACTATGAAACTGGCCCATAGTCAAAAAGTGGAAAATGTTCACTATTACTATACTTTGTCTAAATAAAAACGTAGAAAAGGTTGTTAAGTAGACTGAAAAGTAATATTTGGACTAACCTTTTCTCCAGAACCGTAATGGATAAATAAACGTTTTGACAAGAACCATACCATCATTTTTTTTTTTTTCAATGACAGATTTCCTCCAGGGTAAAGAAATAGTAGGCCTATTTATTTTGATGATAAAACATGTGATGTATCGACGGGAACATACGTGTTCCCTCTAGACTCGAGGCTAGAGAGTGGAGGGAGAACAAGTCGATCGTTTCCTTATTCGCGCGATGCGGGTTGAAGTAGAAAGAATAAAGCTGTAAGAGGAGGAGAGAGAAGTTGAAGTCGTGGCGCCCCCAGGTACGCTCTGTAGAGCGTCGAATAGAGGGAAGATTTATAGCTTTATCATAGGGGAGGAGACACCACACACACAGATAGATGAATATATTATCAATGTTTATGTTGAGGAGAGGAAGATAAGAAATAAAGTGAAGTAGACGTCGACAATAAACCAAAGGGAAAATATAAAATATATGAGACTGTATAACTTAACGATGTATCTATCATACCCGTGAGGTAAGAGGCATCATAAGGCAGAATTCAACGTGTTTTAACATTTCACACTTACTGGGTAAGTATTACAGCTAAAACAACAAAACACACACCAATGAACCTTCGTCTATCCAAATATTAAATGAAAAAAGTTTAAAATATATATTCTAAGACAACTTTCTTGCTTGTGCCACAAGGTTTGTTGAGAATCTCAGCGACTGTTGAGAGTTTTCTGTATCTGTGCAAATCTTAAGAGAGCTCAGCCAATTTTGTTTCCATCCTCTTGGTAAAACCTGTCATAATACCGGACTGTTAGATGTTGGCAATATTTCGCCCTGCTAAAAGTTGTTCAAGCGTAACGTAGCCAAACTATTTAATGTCAGCAATCACTACTTCAACCATCTCACGTGAAAACAATAATTTGTTATTTTTGTCATCCTGTGTTGTGCACACTTGAAACAAACTATTGGTAGCCAGGACAAAATAAGATGGGGAGAGAGGCTATTTGGGGACATAAATAACCAACGTTTTGTCTGTAGAGAGGAGAGGCATGACAGAGAGTCATAGTAAGGGGTCATCCATAAACCACTTAACGTTTCTTGAAAGGGGAGAGGGGCTAACTAATATTTGCATAGTGTTACATGGGGGAGAGTGGAGTACATCCATGGTACTAAGAAGAGAAGGTAAGGGCTTGCGCAGGTTCCCCCTCTTACCCTACCCGCCTGACGTCATCTGGAAGACAACATGGGACTTGAATGGAAACTAGCGCTGACAATTTAAAGTGCATTTCTTGAATGCGTGGTGAAATATATCGTACTGTATACTGTATTTGCGTGTAATAATTAGACAGATCATTACCAAGTCACGTTCTTTCGTTTTAATTCAGATGAAGATTTTCAAAAAAAGTGGACTTGTCAACACTGATAAAATCAATGTGAAAACAAGTATTGATGTATTTATTGATAGCAAGCTTAAGATAATATAGTTTTAAAGACGAACCTACTCATATAGTAGTTAATTTATGAAACTTCAAACTCGAAACTTGATCAAAATTACACTTAAGGGGTTAAAGACTTAAAAGAATATTACGAAATTACGGTTCTCTCTTTTGATTAAATTAAAATAAGTAATCAAAGCTGTTTCGACAGAAGGAATGAAAAATTGTATCTCCATATAGTTAAACATAAGTCTGCATGGCAGGTAAGTTGTTAGGAAATAAGAAACAGCTAAGTATCATCTACCAGCCAATTACCGAATATATTTTAAATTAAATTATAATTGGAGTTTAAGAATTTAGTTTTAAAGTAGAATAAATCGTAAGTTATATGGAAGAAGGAAATAAAGTTGTATGAACAAAATTGTAATTAGAAAACTCATTTGATATTACAATAAAGTCTGTATGTATTTACTGACGTTCCTAATTTAATTAAACTTGCTATAAATCACATTTTAGACAAAGACTTTGTTCTTCAAAGTGGTGATGTTACTGTAAAAAAAACTAAACAATAATTAATAATAAACAAAGTGTTAAAATATATTAAACTTGTGCCAAAATTGTAAGTTTTTATTTTTATTTAAATTACAAAGCTCAAACAAACCAT
Organism: Timema podura; assembly: GCA_033556935.1. NCBI lineage: Eukaryota > Metazoa > Arthropoda > Insecta > Phasmatodea > Timematidae > Timema > Timema podura. The sequence goes on along the minus strand of JAVRXN010000008.1, from coordinate 81,617,626 downwards.
TAGATATTGTAAATTGTAAAAATGACCGTTTAAACAGTGAATACAGTTGAGCCACAAATCATTACAAGATTTATTTTTATATATGAAGGATTCACTCTGTGCTCGGAATACTATCCATTAAACTAGTTTTTAATTTCTTTATTTTTTTTTAGCACCGAGTCTTACAACCTATTCGGATTGTGTGCATATGTTCTAACTACGGTAATATGTTAGGGGAATTTAGAGGGAGTATATCCATATTTGCGTGGAGGAAGTGTGCAAAACCATTTAGTAAAAAACCACCCTCAGTACACCCGACCGAGATTCGAAACCCAAACTCATAGACGCTTTTCTTGCACGGGTATACACGTTGTAAAACCATTAACCGATTTTTTATTTATCTTTTAAAAAGTGTTTTGTCCAAACAAGTAAAAACATACAAAGCAAAGAACTAAACATAAAAGCTAAATACATGACCGATGAAAAATGTAAAGAAAGTAACAAGATTCATGATATGATTAATTTTTTTTTCTCCGCATCTTACTACCTGTTTAGCTTATATGCATCTAGAATAAATCTGATGGGGTAGGAATGCGAAAGAAAACATTTTACCTGATAGGAGAGTGGGAAATCATTTAGAGAAAACCATACTCATTAGATCTAAGCGGGATTCAAACTCCAATCTCCCCGTCATCATCAGCCCATTCTAACACGAGAGCGATGCCTAAGACCATTCGGCCACTGAAGTGTGTAATTAGTTATTTGAATAAGTTAATGTTAACTGAACTATTTATATAGTATAGTATTATAAGTATAAATACGTGGGTGGATGTTTTAAAACGAAAATTGGTTAATGTAAAATAAATTGTGTAGTTTACTTTCTTGATGTTACTTCCTAAGTTTAATTTCAAATAGTTGTAAATTCGGTTTACGTTTAGTATATTTTAATTTACGTGTCCCTATTTTTCATTTTTATGTATTTAAGATATTTAACGTGCGCTTTCTGACTAGACTGATTATATCAGCACACGGCTTATAAACTAACTTAAATTTAAAAAAGACATAATATCCAGCTCCTGGCAATTAATTTGTCACTGTGAACAGGAACCCACATATCACCAAAGATACATCTTTGTGGCGGGCCAGGAATCGAACCTGGGATACTTAGCTCAGCATGAAAACACGTTAACGACTAATCTAAGGCTTCGGACTGTGCCATCTTAAATTTGTTTGACACCAACCGAGGCTGTAGTGGTTTATTGCAAGTATAAGAATAAACTATATATTTAAAAATACCCAACAATTTATTGAAAAATCACCTAAAAGCTTTTAGATAATATATATGTAATAGTCAGGAAATTATATATCTCACCAAAAATTATTTGGGTTGTGACTTTAAGCTCAAGTTACAACAATATCTTGGACACGCTAATGTATAGACCACGATAAGCGCTTAAGTTGCCTTGCTTTTGAATTCCAGATGACGTCATGCGCAGTAGCTAACAAAACTGGGCACAGTTATGCCCACCCCAGGAGTACACCAAAGGGTTACGTAGCGCAGATCTTATACTCAAACTATAATGTTAAAAATAATATTACTGTTCATATTTTCACCTTTAATAAACATACTATCCGATTATCTACGGCGTTAAAAATGAAGGCTTAGCACTTTCTTTTTGTCCATCGAGGTTTCGAGTGCAGTTAGGTGGCATTGTCTGCCCGAGACTACAAATGCTAAGCACTTGTGAGGAGTGCATTTTACAGTATTATATACTTTTGTAAACTCTCATACACATTCTGTGCGTACTATTACTACTTGAAAAGTAATATATTCAAAATAATTGCTTTGCCGGACTGATAATGATTTTAAAAAGGCTATTAACATTCCCAATACTTGTTTGTGAGTTCAGTTATCCATAAATAATAGAGGCTTGTGGGATTCCCGCGGGATTTTTTTTCCCATTGTCTGATTGTCGAAACAGATATTCTACAATCTCGACAATTTCGGGAAAATTTGGGGAATTATTCTTTCATTCCAGAATATATTAAACATTTGGTAATTTAACACATTTTTATGCTCGCTATTACTATCTGATTTGTGATGGGTTTTTATTTAAGTTGGTCGATTTATTTTATATTTCACTTAACCAAACAAGACAACTTAAATCAATAGATTTTAACTAGTCGCCCGCCATGGCGAGGTGTGGTGCACTTTATATAGCGTTATTTCTCTTAGACCACGCATCAAATATATATAGCCAACAAGGTCACGTGTTGCTGGTTGCGATCAGTAAGCAATAGTCAATCATGTATACTCTAGAGGTAGTAAATATATTTCACATTAGAGCTTCTATTGGGCTGTTTCATATGTTGGTATCCAATTTGTATTTCGTTATAAACTTTATAATTTTTTTACATTTTCACTATTAAATATTGCACATTGTTTCAAGCTAGCATTAGCAAATTTATAAATAATTAACTATAAATCTTTAATTTCCGTTCTCGTCCTGAAGTAAGGAATTTTAAAATATAATTCCCGATCTCGTATCGATTGTTGAGTTTCATTCTCGTTCTCATCTCGAACGTAAAAAAATTCTATATTGCACACTCCTGATTTAAATAATAATAATCTCTGAACTAATTCATAATTAGGATCTAAAATGTATTTTAAGAAATATTATATCTGAATCCCTTTTTAGTATCACAAAAACTTCCCTACGAAAATATGACAATCACTCTTGGTGAGAAAATTTACGAAACACAGATTGGGGGAAGGGGTCAGGCTAAACGTCTACATGGTGTTCCATGGTGGAAAGGGGGGTTAAAAAGGTAATAAAAAGGCGTTACGTGTTTTATGGACGACCCCTAGTGCTCTGTGACCTACTACTGTCTGAACGATGGTCAGTATGGGAGAATATCCCGGGTGTAAGTTGGAACCACTGCACGGGGGGATGGGCCTCCTAAATATTCAAAATTCTAATTATTCGTTTTCTTCGAGATATTGTCGGTGCAATGCGAGCTCTCGCGAGCTAGTGTTATGGTCGGGACACTTAAGCTAGGTCAGAATGGGGATTGGTGAGACCAATAGTACACTGACAGCGACTGATGAACCTTCTAAATATCGCCAAGATCAAACCTGTCAATCAGTATCACACTCCGTACATTGTAGTTAATATCTATATAAATATTGCTGAAACCAAACTTGTCAATCAGTATCACACTCCGTACATTGTAGTTAATATCTATATAAATATCGCCAAGATCAAACCTGTCAATCAGTATCACACTCCGTACATTGTAGTTAATATCTATATAAATATTGCTGAAACCAAACTTGTCAATCAGTATCACACTCCGTACATTGTAGTTAATATCTATATAAATATTGCTGAAACCAAACTTGTCAATCAGTATCACACTCCGTACATTGTAGTTAATATCTATATAAATATTGCTGAAAACAAACCTGTCAATCAGCATCACACTCCGTACATTGTAGTTAATATCTATATAAATATTGCTGAAAACAAACTTGTCAATCAGCATCACACTCCGTACATTGTAGTTAATATCTATATAAATATTGCTGAAAACAAACCTGTCAATCAGCATCACACTCCGTACATTGTAGTTAATATCTATATAAATATTGCTGAAAACAAACCTGTCAATCAGCATCACACTCCGTACATTGTAGTTAATATCTATATAAATATTGCTGAAAACAAACCTGTCAATCAGCATCACACTCCGTACATTGTAGTTAATATCTATATAAATATTGCTGAAACCAAACTTGTCAATCAGTATCACACTCCGTACATTGTAGTTAATATCTATATAAATATTGCTGAAACCAAACTTGTCAATCAGTATCACACTCCGTACATTGTAGTTAACATCTATATAAATATTGCTGAAACCAAACTTGTCAATCAGTATCACACTCCGTACATTGTAGTTAATATCTATATAAATATTGCTGAAAACAAACTTGTCAATCAGCATCACACTCCGTACATTGTAGTTAATATCTATATAAATATTGCTGAAACCAAACTTGTCAATCAGTATCACACTCCGTACATTGTAGTTAATATCTATATAAATATTGCTGAAAACAAACTTGTCAATCAGCATCACACTCCGTACATTGTAGTTAATATCTATATAAATATTGCTGAAACCAAACTTGTCAATCAGTATCACACTCCGTACATTGTAGTTAATATCTATATAAATATCGCCAAGATCAAACCTGTCAATCAGTATCACACTCCGTACATTGTAGTTAATATCTATATAAATATTGCTGAAACCAAACTTGTCAATCAGCATCACACTCCGTACATTGTAGTTAATATCTATATAAATATTGCTGAAACCAAACTTGTCAATCAGCATCACACTCCGTACATTGTAGTTAATATCTATATAAATATTGCTGAAAACAAACTTGTCAATCAGCATCACACTCCGTACATTGTAGTTAATATCTATATAAATTCCCAAATTGCCATTCGTGAACCCAAGAATTTTGTCACTACTCAACCCCAACCTACTAAGCCATCTTGACAGATTTGCCCACGGGGTAGGCCGGGGTAGCGACAGTCTATACATTCACCGAACAACGTAAATTATATATTATATCGTAAGATATAGTTTGGAATAAACGTTTAGAAAATATAGACTTTTATTGTGGTAATCATTGATATTATATTACTATATTATTAGTATTATTTTATTGGTATTGATTTATGTTAAGGCAGTATTACATGCACCGATTTCCTTGCGGGTCTACTGAGCTGGGCTTCCCCGTGGGGAAGTTGCTGGTGGTCGGTAACTGCTACAAGTACGAGCTTCCCTATAGTTTTCAGAAAAAGTAAACAGTCACAAAGGTACAAGTATCCCGTTAATGAACAACTAGAACACACCAAATTGGCTTCATTAAGACAATTTATGAGAAGCCGCTCGAAAAACGCGTGGCTGCAGAGACCGACGCATGCGCTATAGAATAAAAATGCCGTGGAGATAGCCAAGCTGCTATCAGACATATGGACTTCCCACGTGTGAAGATAGCCAAGCTGCTATCAGACATATGGACTTCCCACGTGTGGAGATAGCCAAGCTGCTATCAGACATATGGACTTCCCACGTGTGGAGATAGTCAAGCTGCTATCAGACATATGGACTTCCCACGTGTGGAGATAGCCAAGCTGCTATCAGACATATGGACTTCCCACGTGTGAAGATAGCCAAGCTGCTATCAGACATATGGACTCCCCACGCGTGGAGATAGCCAAGCTGCTATCAGACATATGGACTTCCCACGTGTGAAGATAGCCAAGCTGCTATCAGACATATGGACTCCCCACGCGTGGAGATAGCCAAGCTGCTATCAGACATATGGACTTCCCACGCGTGGAGATAGCCAAGCTGCTATCAGACATATGGACTTCCCACGTGTGGAGATAGCCAAGCTGATATCAGACATATGGACTTCCCACGTGTGGAGATAGCCAAGCTGCTATCAGACATATGGACTTCCCACGTGTGGAGATAGCCAAGCTGCTATCAGACATATGGACTCCCCACGTGTGGAGATAGCCAAGCTGCTATCAGACATATGGACTCCCCACGTGTGGAGATAGCCAAGCTGCTATCAGACATATGGACTCCCCACGTGTGGAGATAGCCAAGCTGCTATAAGACATATGGACTCCCCACGTGTGGAGATAGCCAAGCTGCTATCAGACATATGGACTCCCCACGTGTGGAGATAGCCAAGCTGCTATCAGACATATGGACTCCCCACGTGTGGAGATAGCCAAGCTGCTATCAGACATATGGACTCCCCACGTGTGGAGATAGCCAAGCTGCTATCAGACATATGGACTCCCCACGTGTGGAGATAGCCAAGCTGCTATCAGACATATGGACTCCCCACGTGTTGAGATAGCCAAGCTGCTATCAGACATATGGACTCCCCACGTGTGGAGATAGCCAAGCTGCTATCAGACATATGGACTCCCCACGTGTTGAGATAGCCAAGCTGCTATCAGACATATGGACTCCCCACGTGTGGAGATAGCCAAGCTGCTATCAGACATATGGACTTCCCACGTACTTTCCCAAAATATCCAACTATTCGAACATGTGGAGAAGTTGACATGGTCTTCCCCACATGTTTTGGTTATTTTATAAGAGGAACTTTCCCGTCGGGAAGCACATCTCAAGTAAGTCCATGGTGAATTCAGTCTTGATCTATCAAACGTGACAGCTTCAGTTCGCATGCCCTGGCGCGGGAGAGTAGTTTCAACACATTTTTAACTGTCAAAATTCGTCTAAAGTAGTTTGTAGCTGCTGTGCAGGGGAAACCAGTGGAACGAGAATGTTAGAGTTGTGAATATGAGGAAGCGGAAGAGAAGTATCGTTTTGAACAAGAAGTTTAGCAGTTTGAGCCACTCACTGCAGAGCCGGTGTTATTGTGAAAGAGGGGAGCGTTCATGTCACAAAGTTGTGTCAGGAGAATTTTAACGTTGTGTCAGACTTAGGCCGGGTCCACACTTGTATCATATTCTCGCAACGTATCCCAGTCTCGATCAGGTCTAGAGTGGGTGACGATACACACGGACATGATTGAAAACAAATCTCGGACGATCCGATTCTCGTTCCGTTGCTATCATTGTTGCGACTCATTATTTCCATCATTCGTATATTGTATTGGTGGAATAAGATAAGTGAACCAGTAACACACAACCACAACAATCCATTTCTCACGCTACAATGTCAGGTACATGACTCTCTCTATATATTATAGCACACTCCATTCGTCAGATACATCAACATAAAGAAACCCTCGTTTATCTCTGTAAAACCCCAACAGCTGCTCAATGTCTGTCGGAACGCAGCAGGGAGGAACGAGGTATATATAATAAGCGATCAGGCTTTTTTTAAATGTGAAAACGTCTTTAAATTCCGAACAGTACGAAGGGGGTTGGGGGAGGGGGTACGGGATGAAAAGTTTAGTGTAACGAAATCATTCGATAAGGTTTGACTTAATAATGTATAAAGAATTAAAGGTAGCCAAACCAAACTGATATAATTCGATAGCTGAGGGAATAAATATTCGTCGTTGCCTTAAGATATCGCGCCGCACCACGTGGGTGGCAAGGGGGGGGGGGAAGTCCGTTATCTTGTGTACCCTCCGCCACGCCTCGGAATCTTCCACCAAGTATAATTTCCCACTCTGTCGTGGTACGATGCTCGTTTTAGTGTCAATCCACATATATCGTCGAGCTCTATTGATTTAACTAATGATACTTAAATTTCATTACGATTTTGGTTAAGAAAATGTGGATTGAATTTGAAAAATTCTAGAAATGTCACAATTTCCGGCTATACTCGCCGGAAAGCTGGCCTGAAATATGCCAAACGTATACGGCGGGGAAGAGAAGCTCGTCAGCTCTCCAATAATACCTCAATGTCTGGGTCGGAACGAATAAGGAACTATTGAGAGCGAAATAAATTGGAAGCGGCGCAGTGACGGTCGTGCACCGGCACAGCTACACCCGTTTTTTAAAAAAGCATGAACAAAATAGTCATGGTACAAACACACTACAATGATGAGGTGAAAAATAAGAAATAAGCACGTCCAGTCATTTCGTACCCTCACTCCTCCTTATCTTCCTTCGACTCGACGGTGGAATACCGACCAGAAGCGGGTCCAAGTGATCTGATACTTGCATTGCTCCCATGATCGCGTCGAGGATACTGTGTCTCATCCAAATTGCCGTGTCGGGGATTCGCTGCGAGGACCTGATACATGTGAGGACACAGCTGACACGTGCATCACTCCTAATTTCACTAAGTATGCAACAATGACATATGTATCACACGGTTACACAAACTGTGACGAGGACTTAGCGTTTCGTAGTGTGGCGCTGCATTTGGTTAGTTAACGACTTGAAGTGTTCCTCCTTATCTTCTTTATTTCATTATTTAGTTCTTATTCTTACCATGCAATGTTAACGTAGCTGGGTAGCGAGTAAGATTATTTACATCCTTCGCTAGATTACAAAATTGATATAGACTAACTAAAATACTTGTTTTCGTATTATTTTATAGGTGTTTATATTTATATTATGAAATGAGCCCAACTATCTTTATTGTATTGTAATGTAATTAAAAACAAAGAACCCCGAATTACGTTGTGACTACTGATTTAAGAGCCCGTCTCACTCCATTTGGGCCGTTTTTAAACCACGTAAGGTTTTTATTTTTTTTTGCGGAGGAAGGGGAGTTAGATATGTCAGTACTTTTTAAAACTTTTTCTTAAGTTGGGGCTGGGGATTATAATTTATCTTACATAGGGGAAACCAGGCTAATATGAGCAGGTGTGATATATGAGCATACCCGTTTGAAACTCTCCCCTTGGCAAGTATGTACTGCCAATTTACTGAAGAACGTTCAACTGCATCATAGCAACATAGACGGAAGAGCACGGTGATAATAAAAGAATCACAGCGTCCTGTATTTATCAGTTTATGAAAAGGTACATATAAAATTAAGTTACTAAAATGTTTCCCATAGTTTGTATAAGCAACAGGGGCTACATTTATCTTTGGTTTGGTCGTTATTTAAGCTCAAATGGAATAAAAAACCTACTCATTGCATCCCTTGAAGGAAATTAAAGTTAACATATCACCATAACGAATAAGATGGCTGAAAAGGTGAAATGGCCCCCGTTGTTTATATGAGCAGGGGTGCTCACAATACCCTGATCTTTTTTAAATTGTGAATTTTTACACTTTTCGTGGTGTCTACAGCTACATCATGCTTAAGATAGTCAAAATAATAGCAATTAACATAGTTAAAGTAATAATAATAATTAAAATAACGTAAAATAGTAAATAATGTTAATAAATAATAATCACAGGCAGGATCAACTTCACAATGCTCTCCAAAATTCCGAGACCTGATTCTGATTCCAGCCAAAGGTACAAGGAAGCCTTCTACCAGAAGAATGGCTCATTCTATTATATTCACGGATAGTCCTCACAAAAATAGCGTCGAGAATGCCAAGAAATATGTGTTATCACTACCAGAAAAAAAAAGAGCAATAAAGTTTTCAAATTCATCATCTGCTAAGAAGTCAAGAGAAGAAGATGCAGAGTGCATTTTCTGTGGGGATCTTTTTTACACAACAGGTGGTGATTGGGTACAGTGCAAAGCGTGCAAAAAATGGGCTCACGTCAAGTGCAGTGGTGTTTTTAAACAACAGAAGCGTTACATTTGCGACCTTTGTTCAGACTAGCAAAATAGGCCTATCAAGACAGAAATTGAATATCAGTAGGTATTGGTTTGTGCTTGTAGAATACTAAGAGAGTAATTTTTATATGTTATATCTTTACCACTGTTTCCCTGTGTGTATATGGCCTATTGAGTATTTCTGTCTTATATTTAAAATATATTTGTATGTGTATCTCAAATTATAACACGATGCTCATCTTACCCCCTGGGTGTGCTCATATTTTCCTCCCATGCTTTTAATATGAGCACTTGCAGCTTATTAATTATTATTTTTTCTAGACCAAAATTATTAAAATATCATTCATATTTATTGTATTTTGTAGACATAATTGAATGATCAATTGAATAAAATAATATTACTTTTGGATAGCCTTACTGTTTCTTATGAAATAACAGATTTTCTTAAGGTGCTCATAATTGCCTGACTTCCCCTAAGTGTTTTATCAGTGTTTATGTTTATAGTCAGACAAAATCTAAAAAATAAAGATTGACAGAAAATGAATATATTAATTATAAAATTTGACTTATATTTCGTTTACTTATGATGTGTTGCACCTAATTTTACTGCAATAAAAGTACTCTAAAATTACATATCAGTCGCTTTATTACCAATCTTTATATATAAAGAAAATTAAACTATTAAAATTATCTAATTTACCAAATCGTTAAAGATTATTAAAGATGGAGGGGAGGAGGGATGGTGGTGAAGGAAAATCTTCCAATCCCTTACGTAGGAAGAGGGTGGGGGGTAGAAAATCACTAAACAAAAGCCTAAGGTAATTTAAGGAAGGCCCCATAAAAACATTAAACTCAGGTAGGTTATACATCTCGTGTCACGCGTCACAACGTAGGGTGGTTTTGTGTATTTTTCTTTTGAAAATAGTAGAAGTTAGACCAGTGAAAAAGTTTTTTTCATATTCTAAGATGTATAGCAAAATTGAAAAATAAGTATTGTGTGATGGAAATCTATTAAATTGATCCCATTTTCGCTGTTGCCAAATGACAAATACAGAGCTACGTAATTAATAAGTGTTATGGTATGGTCGTAATCTTACCTCTAATGACCCTGTTAATCGGCCGTGAGAACGTAGTAGCTCACTAAAACGCTGATTAATTTAAAAATGCTTTAAATTTTTGGTACCTGTTGTTTCATTTATTTTCAAAATACGTGTATATTTTATACAATGATCCAACAAAATAAAATAACATTTATATTTTGCTCCACGCTTTATTACCTGTTCGAGCAAGATTAATTTAATTACACTTATTGAAAATAAATGAGAAATGAATATTTGAGAGGAAATGTACCCGCGTTTGCATGAAGAGAGAGAGAGAGTGGGAAACAATCTAGGAATAAACACCCTTAGTACACTTGGCGAGTATTCCCCGACCCCCCGCGAGCCACACTAGATGAGTTTGATATTTATTACATGTTACTACCCGCACTGACTTTGACTCAATTTATTTTATCGCATTTTTAGGAGTTTAAGTAAGCGGGATAGTTTAAATAAATTAATGTTATTGTTTTTATTTTATTTTACTCTTTTCAAATAAAAGGTAGATTTATAGATTTGTGGATTTAATCCTATCGTAAGATTTTGGTAGCAAAGACAAACAATAATTGTTTGCAGGTAAATAAAATTGATAATACTTTACTCTATTGTTAGTATAATCGGTCGTATAAATAAATGAAAATAATTTTATTAGCTTTTATAACCGTCTTATTTAAATCAGACCTTACTTTTTTTTAGCACCATGTCTTACTACCTGCTCAGGTTATACGCACATGTACTAATTACGCTAATGAGCTAGGGATGAAAAGGTTAAATTTAAAGGAAGTGTACCAGCATTTGCGTGAAGGGAGAATGGAAAATCATCTTGGAAAAACTACCCTTAGTACACCCAACCGAAATTTAATCCCTGATCTCCTTGTCATCAGCAGTCTAGTCTAACACGAAAGTGACGCCTTAGACTATGCGTCCACCAAAGCAGATCAGACTTTGGTTAAAATACACGAAACTGTGTAGTTCAAAGTATAGTTAGTTTCAACCCCCATTTAATGTTGGCCAAAGACGCAACTTTGAATGACCGCGATAAAGTTGGTCACAGAAGGGTAAATAGCTCAGAGGCACAGTTAGACAATAACAGAGAGCGCTCATTTGAAGTTCTAGCCAAGTTGGAGAACTATAAACACTCAAGTCTTAGCGCAATAACGCACGGAACGAACGAAACTTGGTGGTAGATTTATTGGAATACTAAATGTACACTTTCCAAACACATCGAGTATATCAACTTGTACTTTACTTTACATCCATTAACTGTTTCCAGCCTGTGGCCTGGATCAATTTTTTATTCAAGCCATATATTTTCCACTACCGGCCTGCTAGGCCTGTCGTAGCTTCATATGCCTTATAATCTAACTTAAGACTAGGACAGGCACAACATCCAGTCCTCGGCTATTAATTATCACTATGAAAGGGTAAACCCACATTACCATAATGATAAATTTTCGGCTATGCCAGGAATCGAACCCGGTACTCTTAGCTCAGTAGATAGACATGATACCGATTGAGCTAAGGTGTCGGATCAGGGAATGTACTGTTAAGTTTAATGTTCATGATGAGAATAATTAGGTTCGTGATAGTATCCTTCAAACTTAGTAGTAGGGATGTGGAACAAGTATACATCGATATTTTCCTTTCGATGTCATTACTTCTTTACTCGATATTTTTGTTTCGATACTCTTGTTACTACTAAACGCTTTGTTGACCAAATGGTCTAAGGCGTCACTCTCGCAATAGACTAGACTGCCGATGACGGGGAGATCGGGGCTCGATCCCGGTCGGGTGTACTGAGTGTGGTTTTCCTAAATGATTCGCCACTCTCTCCGGGAAAATGAAGGTACATTTCCTTTAGATTTAACCTTCCTCATTCCTAACACATTAAAGTAAATGGTACGTGGACGTATAATTCAAATGGGAAGTAAGACAAGGTAGTAAAAAAAAGAGAAAATACTCTTACTCATGATCTAGTGGTCAGAGCTCCTGGATACAGATACAGAGGTCCCAGGTTCGATCCCTGGCACTTATAGATTTATCTGTGAAGCAGTTAGTCTGGAACGGGATCAACTCAGCCTCATGAGGACAAATGAGGAGCTTATTGAATGACAAAGTCGTGGCTCTGGTAAAGAAAACTGAGACTAACGGCTGAAGGGTTCCTTGTGCCGATCACATGACACCCTCTATCCACAAATGTCGGCACTGTATTTTAATTGGCCTTGAGGGAGAGTGGAAAATGATTTAGAACAAAAAAAACCTTAGTAAATTTGACCTGAATTCGACCCCGGATCTCCCCGTCATCGGTGGTCCGACTGATGCCTAAGACCATTAGACCACCGAACCAGGTTATAGGCTACTTTGATTGTTTCCACATTCCAAATGTACAATTTTTACATTCGAGAAGGGTTTGTAAATAAAAAAACAAAACATCCTTTTGGGGTAGTACATGAGATCGTGGTAGAAATGAGGAATTAGTTGTCAACAGTTCCTTTGTGTGAATGTATCAACTCATATATCTTGTGTAAGCGCCATATTGGACATATATATACATGATGCACCATAACATGTGGGACCCACTTCAGTGGTGGTTAGTGTAAAAGTGACCTGGTGGTCTAGGGTAAGGTGTCAGACTTCTGTGCTGGGGGTCCAAGGTTCAATCCTCGGTCCCGACACAGATTTATCTGATTGCCAAACCCTTCCTTCACCTCTGACAAGACGTGTATTAATCACAACTTGTGAATGTGTGGAATGCCAGGCCTCCACCGTGGTTCGGATTCCACGTTAAACTGTAGGACCTCCATTTCATCTCACAATCACCCTACCATTACACATTAGTGTAAGTGCGTATAACCCGAACGGGTAGTAAGACGCGGTGCTAATAATAATAATAATAATGATAGAGTAAAAAAAAAACAAGAAAAGAGTTCACATAAGCATGTGTCCCATTTGACCATTTGGTCGGTATAGTTCTGTTGCAGGCTCATGACATGATGTGCACCTATATATTTGTGGTAATATTTTAAATCTGATATTATGATGGCCTGAATAAAAGTTCCTGCTGCTTCATTTGGAAAATCTAAAAATATATCTACGCCATATAACATTATATTATTATCAATTTTGGTGATGTAATGAACGGAATATGATAGGTACATTCTATTATAATGAAAAATTTGTGTGTATCATTGCTAGATAGGCTCAAAATAAATCTAAGGCTATAGAGAAAAGCCACCATCAAAATCTTGCGCGCGAAAAGCAATAAAAACATATATTTGGATAAATATCGATACCTTCATTTCTATACCTCATCCCTACTTGGTAGTTCCTCTCTTGGATGTCCAACATATATTAAATAATTAAATGGTTTCGTTTCTTTGTTCCCTTGATGAATCTACACGGCTTTTATAGTAATGGTCATAACAAGCTATCCGTTTTACATTTTGTTAAAATTAAGAACCTGGGAAGCTCAGTTGGTAGAGCATTGCTGTTTGAAGCCTATGGTTCACACTCTTCTTAGGAACCTTCTTTTATGATGTATCAGGTTAATTCATCAAAAGAAAATGCATAAGTGTCGTGGGGTGTGGGAAGCACTAGTTAAGGGCAGTATTTTGAATTTTTATACCAAAACTTTTTTCGGTCAAAAAAATATCAAATAATTATCCAGTAGAAACATGGAGTTTAATTTTCTTCACATGGTGATATCAACAGTATTTGAATATTTGTCAAAGGTGTCCTAGAATTCAATGACAGCTTTTTATATCTATTGAAAAAGTTTCTCATCTATTCCAGAGGTTCTCAAACTTTTGTTTTCGCTTGTGGCCACTTCTGCGTTTCATTAACCTCTGTGCCACCCTTCCCCCTTCCCTTATATTGTTTAACCCTAATAAATGTAATATTTATAATAAATATGTTTAGTTATTTATCAACTGAACTTTTAGTCATTTCCAAAATGCATTATTTTTTATAATATAAGGGATGTTAGTAATAAAAATGAGGTTTATTAACTACAAACTTTTTATAATATATTCTTTACTCATATACTATTTTGTTTATTTACTATGTATAACTATGCTTCTAACAAAAAATATTACATTACTATTACTGTCCCTTAGCTTAGTGAGATCCTTTCTGTTGTTGAGTAGAAGAAAGTTTTTGTATATTTGGCTGCAGCGTTGTTAGATATAAGATCACTTCCTTCCCAATAAAAAGACGGATATGAGCTTTTGATAACAAATGAAGAACTCTACTAGATTCAGATTCATCAAGATATGAAGTGGGAGATCTGATTTTAAGCAGAATTCGACCTATCCCAAATTTGTGGAAAGTTATTTGAAATTTCATTGCTTATCCAGAAATGTTGTTTGAGTCTTACCTCGGCTGTTAAGTCACTTTGCAGTTCAAAGAGACGTTCTTGTAATACGATGTCAATATTAATTGTTCAAATTCTTCAAATTCTCAATAAATATAAAAAGATCATCATCTTTTAATTATATCAAGAGTGGTCAATGAAGGAAGTTGCAGTAGCTCGCGACACCCAATATTACTTCAGAATTATTTTAGTTTTCCGAGGAATTCAGTAATGGCCTCTTTGCAAGATGTAGGATTGCTGTTTTTATTTGCAACAGTGTGTTCAACAAATTCTGTTTTTCGGACATGGGTCCACCCTATTGATAAAATAAGTCACACTCAGCAGCAACGATCTGTTCTTCAAGCTGCTGATCACCTAGAATTGAAACAATACTGCCCTAAAGTGTAACAAAACTACGAAATTATCTTCCCCCAAACACCCTGAATACTGAACTGAACAATAGTTCAAATTTACCTAACAGACGGTGGTAAAGGTCATGAGAGAAGTGGGAAATACTTAGAAATATAATGAATCACTTTTCCAGTTAACAATTTCTCTAGAACCTTTGCCCGCTCCAAGAAGGCGGAGGCTGAGTCACGAATACCTATTTTTCCAGTGCTTGTAATTCCCAGATCTAATATTGTGGTTTAAGAGCCATAGGTACTGTCTCTTCTAAGTAAGGTACACAAAAGCATACTGAGTTATTGTGTTATTATATTAGAAAGTGACAATTTCGTAATTTTATTTCTTTTTTATATTGGTAGTATTTTTATTTTAAAAGTTAACTTTGCGTAGCCCACTTAATAGTGTCCATGGCTCCCCAATTATATAACTTCTACCTGTGGCCCCTCAGAAATACGACACGGCCGCTGGGGGGCCATATCCCCACGTTGAGAACGTTGACAGATATTCAACAATTGTTGATATCCCCATGCTGAGAAAATTATACTCTATGTTTATACTGGAAAAATATTGTATTTAATTTGGCCAAAAAAAGTTTTGCTATAAAAACTACAAAAACAGCGGCCTTAACACGCATTATCTACACTTCCACCTTAATACTTTTGACTCACATAAAACCTGATTGACGAGAAGACAGGACTTCAAATACCAACCGGATGCACTGAGGGTGGTTTTTCCACATTCGAGTTCTATTGTAGTTTAGCCATCATTTCATCACGATAATTTGTGTGAGTTTCTTCTAAATTGTCCTCCTAATGCCCACTCCTTAGTTTGAGACGTTTAATATTCCTATTCCCCCACCCCATTTTTTTATATTGATGCCGTAAGTTGATGGGCCAGGAGGAGTTAATAAAGTGTGCTTCCATTAGAGATACGTACTAAGACGTCTATAAAGTTTGTCTTTAATCAATTTTAATTCCCCAATTTTTTTTCTGTGCTCGTTTCTTCCTCCCGCTAACGCAGCCATGATCTCTCAATAGTCTATCTTTTCCAACATTTTTATTTATCTTTAATCCATTGTTATTTGTCTTCATGACGTTAATGACCCCGTTTAAGTCGACGCGTATTTAATATTAAATAATGCTAAACCCATGGATTAAAGAGTACAAATAGTAAAAAAATCATGGTCCACGCTGGTAGGTACGCGATCTAAATGTCAGGCCCATTTAGTCTAGTTTTCCGGTGACCGGGGTGGTCGGGGCTTGAATCCAGGCTGGGTGTACTGAGGACTTATTTCCTTTAATGGTTTCCTACTATCTTCCTCCACGCAAATTCTAGTGCATTACATAAAGTATACCTTCCTCATTCATAAAATATTAGCTTGTAAATACCTATACACTATATGCATTGGTGGTCTAAGTTCGTTGACAAAAGGAATGGACCTGTACTAAGACAGAACACCTAACAATAAAATTTTATATATATATATATATACAGAATGATCGGAACCTCATAGCCCAAACTGCACATATAGCTTGTTTGAACCAAAAGTAATACAAAATCCCTGTACACTTACATCCTGAAAACTATGCTAATAACATTAAATCGTATTCAAAGTTTCGCTGTACAGCGCCAGGTAAGCAAAGTTGTTCAAGCGTGTACAGCAAGTTGCATAGGAGTTAGGCGCACGGCACTGCACATGTAATAATGGCAAGAACTTTCTGTGATGTAGGACCCTTGATGATGACTCACATTTTTAGATGTTTACTATGAATTGTGGTATGTTCTACTGCCATGCTCCAAGATGTCAAGGTGTGTAGTGCCACGCGCCTAACTCCTATGCAACCTGTTATACACGCATGCTTGAACAACTTTTCTCTCCCGGTGCTGTGCGCCGAAACTTTGAACACAATTTAATGGTATCAGCATAGCTTTCCGGATGTAAGTGTACAGGGACTTTGTATCACTTTTGATTCAAACAAGCTGTACGTGCAGTTTGGGCGCTGAGTTTCCGAACACTCTGTAAACATATACACACAAATATATATGTGTAAGTATATATACGTATATAAGTATATACATAAGTATAAAGCGGACGAGTAGTGAGTAGTGGTGAGAAAGAAAACAAATAAAAAAATATAAGCTAATTAAACTGATATAAATTGTTGTTTAGAGCTCAATAGTTTTACTTATAATGGAAGCCAATATCTTCTTGTTCCCTAAGAACAAAACTATTCTCATCACGTGATGGAATTCTGTTGAACCGTGCCTGTGCCATTTTCTTGCCAGTGAACGTCTGAAGACACCGCCCCCCCTCTCTCTGATCCCCCTTGTAATAGCTTGCGAAGCGATGGAGCGTGAGGTAGTTCATTAAAGTGTAATTACAGCTTTTTGGAGCGGGGGAAGCCGGGGTCGTGGCCGTGTTTATTCTTGCCTCGAAATCACCCCCTACCCCTGGCACCCTCCCTCTTTCCTCTAATGACGAGAAGGACAACGGAGACATCAAATTGTGGTCGGAAATGTTTCACATCCCAAGACCCAATTTCAGTAATTATTTCATTGGTTCTTTTCTCTTATCATTTAATGTTTGCCCTTTCTTTAATTCCTTGCTTCAAACTTCTTCAGAATACCTATGTTTGGGGGATGTTGGTGCCAACATTTTTTTCTTAGTATGGATTGGCCCTTAGAATCTTCATACCCTCGAATCCTTAAGAAGGAGCTTTACAGTTGAAGGGGCAGCCCGCAACCTGCATTTCACCCATTTACCCAAAGGTTATTCTTATTCTGATGATATCTCAACTATCATGAATGATAATAAAATATTTATTGTGTCAAATTTAAGGTATCAATATGCAAAACGATAATGCCAGACTCAAATTTTAATAAAAACATGGAATAATTAGATAAAAAATTAGATATAAATGAATAAATGTGTTTGAGCTTCAAACTATTAATTGAGAAAAAAATTAAAATTTTTAACTAGGCATTTATTATCGCAACTAGTTTACGCTTGCAACAGTACAATTATAATTGGGTGTTTATATATGAAAAAACTGAATAAACCCAAAAATACCATTTTCATCCCTTTTCGATTTAATATTACATTGGAGATAGGTCACTTTACCTCCGTTCTTTTCTTGTCAAAACCCCATTAAGTACGCTTGGTTGGTTACAGAAGGGAAGAAGGGGGAGGGCTCGGTTATCTTTCAATACTCTTTTAAGACCTGAAAAGTTTCTAACAAGCCAGCACCTACACAAAGTTTATCAGGTGCTAGTGCTGTATTGGTTGGAATGGGTAGTACTATAATTTGTTACGGTGATCTGGTGGTCTAGGGGTAAGGTGTCAGACTTCTGTGCTGAGGGTCCGGGGTTCAATCCTCGGTCCCGACACAGATTTATATGATTGCCAAACCCTTCCTTCACCTCTGACAAGACGTGTATTAATCACAACTTGTGAATGTGAGGAATGCCAGGTCTCTACCGTGGTTCGGATTCCACGTTAAACTGTAGGTCCTCCATTTCATCCCGTAATCACCCTACCATTACACATTAGCGTAAGTGCGTATAACCCGAACGGGTAGTAAGACGCGGTGCTAATAATAATAATAATAATAATAATAATAATAATAATAATAATAATAATAATAATAATAATAATAATAATAATAATAATAATAATAATAATAATAATAATATAATTTGTTGAGATTTTTTTTTTCAAAATGGTGAAAAAGAATGGGAGAAACTATCCTTCTGATCACAAAAAAAAAAAAAAAAAAAAAAAAGCAGAGAGGTTTGAATTTTAAAAAGTGTCGAGAAATTCAAAAGATAATGTCCGTAGAGGAGGGAAGATTAGAGAAAATACACAAGCAAATAATTTTTAAGAAAATTAAAAACAATTAAGAATGGCCCTTACAATTTACACCACTTATCGCGTGGTAAAAAGTGTCAGTCTCCTCTTGGCTGGCTTGCCGTTAACAGAGAGGATGGGTTTTGAATCCCAGCGGTTGTATTGAGGTAGCTAGTCATAAATGATTTTCTTCTCTTCCCCTACAAAAATTCAAGTAAACTTTCTCTAAATTCTATCTTTCTCATCCCTATTCTATTAGTGTACATGTGCGGGTATTCCGAAAGGGTAGTAATATGCATTGTTTGTAAATGATATCTGCCCTAACTGAACTATATTGAGGGTCAAACCAAGTCATATTTCTTCCTAGGAGTGGAAACACATGCAACAATCCTACAGGTTTATAAAAAAAAATTAAATTACTTAGCATTCTAATCTATGCCATCTAGTAATTCCTTGATATTTGGATATTTCCATTTTAAAAAAACAACTCAAATGACGTTATTTAAAAAAATTAAACTATCTTAAAGTAAATTTGAACATATTAGACTTTAAAATTGAATAATGTCACATAAAATTTGTGTTTTTTTTTATTTAAGTTGCTTAGGCAACATAGTTTTTACCTATTTCCTTATCATATGATACTCACCCAAATACTCTTTATATTTATTTTATTTATTAACACCGGGTATGACTACCCATTTGGGTTGTACGCATATGTTCTAATTACTCTGTTGGGTCAAGGATGAGGATGGTTATTATTTGAGGAAGTGTACCCACATTTTGGTAGAGAGCCATTTATGAAATAAAATTTATTTATATCTGTTACTTTCACAAATTGCGTGGTTATAGTTTAGGAAAGGTAGCATTTAAAGGAAGGGTACTAGCATTTGGAAGGAGGGAGAGTGTGTGGGATACTATGTCAAATACCCACACTTGCTAAATAAGACTAGGATTCAAGTATTGACATTCCTGATACAGTCGACTCAACATAGGAAGAGTGGTAAATGACAGCAAGCAGTAGTTTTTTAATTCAGTAATTCCAAGGGAAGTATTAATTGGAAGCGTTTGATAAAACTACTTTATCATCAATTATTAAGCAAATAATAAATATTTACACATAGGTTAATTAATATGAGGGACTTTCAATCAATGTTTGCACAAAAATAAAACTTCTGCTAGAGGTCAGTTACCACCACTCACTCCTAAGGTGAAAAGACTGCTGTACCTCTGAGCTATAGCTCAGGCAAGATGGAACCGACACCTTTGTCCTCCTGATCATTAGTATACTTTGACTGTGTACAGTGTATGTTCCAAGTCTGAGGTATTTCGTAACCGGTGTATGATCCATAATGTGAAATATATTATATTACATTTTATCGAATCTTATATAATCCAAGAGAATTTTTAGTTACTATGATTAATAGTAATAACCATTCACATTTGTTTTCAAACCAATCATTACATGGACTCGGAAAATAATACATCAATGATCGTAATTAATATGAAATCAGTTAAAAATATATCTGATTCAACCTCAGATAAAACAATGAACAACAATAATTATTTATTCTTAATTTATAATATTAGATATAATATTAGATATGCTAATATTTTAGCCGGAAAAGTCATATGCTCTAATGAAAATGGTGGCCAAAGTTTAAAAAATTGAAGGTCCAAATCTTCTCAATTTATATTAATATACAACATAACATTAAAAAAAAGTTTAATTTCTTAGAGGTTTCGGTTGTAGTATGAAATTATCAATGTAATCTAAAGCGCTCCACCGAGTTTTGTATGAATTATTGTCTGAGACAATCCTATCAATAATTCTACTATATAGTGGTATGTAGTAATAAAAAAAGGCCTTCTAGATGTCATTCCTCCAAAAATCATTGGATACTAGAGTCAAGTTTTCATAAGAAGGCACTATAAAAATTAATAGATCTACTTTCAAGTATGCATCCGTCAGCTCACGTGACCTATAGCTGTCAATTTTAATATATTATCAATACTTATTAAATAACACTGATGATAGTTTATAATACAATATTTGTTAATTTTGGTCGCAAAAATAATGTGAGTGGCAAGGGATGGTGAAATAATACATTGTAAAATAGACTGGATTAGGTTTAAAATTGTTATTTTAATCCTGAAATTATAAAATAAATATAAAATAATCATAACACACAATATTATTTTTTTGTATTAGGCCATAATGTTAATCAATGACTTAAAGGTTCCAGAACGTTCAACTTTACAAGTCAAGACACAACCACAATAGATTGTACTCGTACCTATGCCTAAAACCTGAATTTGAAATTAAAAACACCGTAAATATTATCCCCGTGAGGTCTAATACATCAGTCTTGGTTTGAATTGGTCAGCGTTAACAAAGAGGTCAAGGTTCAAAACCTAGTCAGTTGCGCTGGGAATAATTATTATCCTGCAAATTTTACTGTTATATTTCCATAAACCTCTCACCTCATCCCTGTTACAATGCACTCAAACTACCCTAATCCAATTCGGTCATCGAAAGGTCTAGGGGTAACAATATACTAGACTACCAATGACGGAGCGAAAGGGGCTCGAATCCCTGAATGGCTATACTGAGGGTGTATTTTCTCAAATAGTTTCCAACTTTCCCTTAGCGCAAATGCTGGTCACTTCATCCATATTCAACCTTCCTCATAACTAACACACTAGCGTAATTAGTACATAATGTGTATAATCCGGGCGGGTAGTAAGACCTTGTGCTAAACAAAAATCTTAATAAAATGTAATGTACATTTTAAAGTGTACAAAACACCTAGATAACACCCGCTCAGGTTATCCGAATTTAATATCGCTAGTTGACTAGCTGGAGATAAAGGTGAAATTTAAATTAAATGTACTTACATTTGCGTGGAGGGAAAGTGGGAAACAATTTTGGAAACACTCTCATTGCACCTATCAGGAATTCGAACCTTGACCTCACTGTCACCAGAAAACCAGAACCCGATATTTAGTCCACATGCCTATTGATCGGAGTATAAATTATATACATATGGTACATTTAAAGTGACTCGACCAAACAGGCTGTTTTTGGTCCAATATGATCAATTATTTTGATCAAATAAAAGGTGTCTCTTGTCTAAACTAAATTTGGTTCATCAATTCAATAGTGGTTACAATTAAAGTGTTAACGGCTATTTTTGCTATGTTTAGGCGTTCATAGGAAAAAGCTACTAATTTATAGGAGCAAACTGTTTGTTAAAAAAAAATTTGTGTGCAATGAATATTAAAATGTAACCATTAGATTTTATGGATATTTTGAGTTCAAAAAGGTTCGAACTATTGAGTACAAATTTGGAAGAAAAACACAAAAATACGGTTGTTCATTCAATTTTAGCGGAATTTTACTTTTGGTAAAGTATCAAACTGGAATATAAACATGTCAAAGTGAACCTGTCACTTGAAATATTAAACAAAAAAGAAATATATATATTTTTAATTAATTAATTATAAGTAATATGCTACTTTAATAGTGCGTTTAGAATTATTTGTACTTTCTAAACAAACATGTGTGTTTGTGGTTAGTTTTGGAAGTTATTTAAATGCATATTAAAATGTATCAAATAAAAATGTATTATTCATGTTTGTTACATTAAATTCAATACTTTAATGAATAAATGCATCACTAGTTCCGTAACCACGCCAATTTTTATTTTATTTTTTAATACCTACCTATTATCATTACATTGTTTTAAATATGGATTATATTTGGAGAAATTTAAATGAATGAATATCTAAAATAAATATTACTCTTTTCTTTTACGGGAAGTTGACAAGTAGGTAGAATTACTATCCTCAAGAAAAGGAAATATATTTCAGGTATTTCCGCGAAACTAATTAGCTATAGCACAATGCCAAAGTCCAACATCCCCACCCAACTCATTTACTCTCTTTCTTTTCAGTTGTCCACAAACCTAGGGTGTCTGAGACCTTTCAATGCAGAAACTACCTAACCACCATTTACAAGTTGCCTTTAAATTTGAAGGTCATTTCAATGTTATTTGCAAGTAAACCTCATTCTTAAGGATATGATTTAAGTTTATAAACGGGATTTGAGATAAGAATTTTTTTAAATATTTAGTCTGGATGATTTTATATAGCTATTATGATGCTTCCTAGCAGCTAATATCATCATAATTATAGGACAATCCTAACAACAAGAGCTCAGACTATTAATTTACCACTGAATGTGAATAAATTAACATTTCATGCCTATTATGTTTTCTGAGATTCAGATTCGAATTCAAGATTCGAAATTCATAGGATAAAATTAAGATTTTGATTAGAGAGAAAAAATTGATCAGAGCCATATCTAGTTATTAGCCTAGAGGCAGTGATTACAGTGGAATCGTTCGCCCGAATGTATTGCACAATGATGACACTTACCCACTGGTCGAAACAAAACATTTTGTTTGACGAACAAAAAAATTTGTCCAATAAAAAATTTAGATCATTTTTAAATTGAAGCGTTCCCACAGGCCAAAAATTAATTTTAAAAGAGGATTTTTGTTTCTAGAACATCGAACAACTGTATGACGAAGTCCAGCTGTACTATGTTAAGTATAAATATTCGAGGAACAAAGCAAACCAAACTTTTTTTAGAATAGTCCTGCAGTATGTCACAGCCTTGTGTTTTAGTATGTTTGTGATTTATATAATCATGAGAGAAGAGACTGAAGTAGGCTGTGTGTCATAAATTGGATGAGACCAATTCTCGCGTTTATTTGCAAACGCTTCTTTTTCTTCAAGTAAAAGCAAACAAATGGTAGAAGATAAAACTAAATCCATGTCTTCCTAGCCCGCAAGGGCGTAGGTAAAATTTTTTCCAGGGGGGCGGGGCAGGGGGGTCAGCTTTATGGTCAGCCCGTAATGCAGTACTAACTAAAAAAAAGCAAAATATTAACTTTACCTTTGCTTTCATTTCCAGAAATTTAGGGGTGCAAGCGCCCTCCCCTGCCCCACCCTGGCTACGCCCAAGCAAGTGCTCAGAAAAATCTGTCGAAATCTTCAGTCATTTAAAAACTAGGAAGTTAAATAGAAAACTAACATCAGGGAGCACCTTTCATGCGGTTAGTGAGTATATTTTGCAAAATTACAAATAACACACCTTTTTTTTTTCAATTTATTAAAACAAATTAAACTAAAATAATTTTTCTTGAATGCAAAATTACAGAAATCTCTAAGCTAATACTAGTTTTCTCGAATACAAAATTACAAAGAACTTCTTTTCAAAAAATCTTAAGCCAAAAAAGTTTGCTTGGATTTACTAAAAACCTTTTTAACACTTCCTGCTCAAATTCTTCCTTTTTTCTTCCAATGTAGTTTTTGTGTGCATATCCCATTGAGACGTTTCCCTGACATCCTCAACCTCAGCCAGGTCTATAATCTCCGCGAGGTACTGAATAACCGCTCTACGGTACAAGTGTTGCATCGCTGAGCAAGAGAGGAGAGCAGAATCTTTGTTGTAGTAGGGTGAAAGATTTCCACCTCCTCTTTCAACTGCTCTTATCTTTATGCTCCACTATCTTTTAAAGTTTAAATGGTGGTCCAAATTTAAAAAGAACTCTACTGTTAATCCAAACAAGGTTGCTACAGAGGAAAAGAAAGACTTTTAAAAGTCAAAGACATTATGTCATAATTTTAATTAATTGGTTTAACAGGTTTAGTTCCCTCCCAAAATATTTGATGATTAATAAAACCTAGTTGTACTTTGCATATTCCTGGGGGTGTACACCACAGTTTGGGAAACACTGTTGTAGGGTGTAGGACCTAGATATATATCATCTAAACTAAATTAGACAAGCATTTGGAATGAAAATTTTGATCTGATTGATTTATATTAGAAACAATAAATGGCATGACACGAACCGGTGGGTACACAGATTTAATGTCGATGACGTGGAGGATGGGGTTCTAATCCTAGCTGGGTGTACTGAAGAAAGTATTTACTGAAAGATTTCCCAATATACCTCCACCCAAATGAGGCTGCACATCCTTTAAATTATACCTCATACTTTTCTAATACACTAGAACAGTGTGCGTCTAAAGAAATCTAAAATAGTTTTGATGCATCTTCTTATTTTGAGGAACTTTTCTTGTTGCCGCACGCCTTACTTCTCATCCAGGCTTTACGCCTTTAGTTACACTAGTTGAATAGG
Organism: Timema podura; assembly: GCA_033556935.1. Taxonomy (NCBI): domain Eukaryota; kingdom Metazoa; phylum Arthropoda; class Insecta; order Phasmatodea; family Timematidae; genus Timema; species Timema podura. Next base: position 81,592,468 of record JAVRXN010000008.1, on the reverse strand, counting down.
GAAGAGGATAGAGTTGGGAGGAAGTGTACTTGCATTTGGTGAGAGGGAGAGTGGTAAACCATTCAGGGGGGAAAACGCTCTCAATACATCAAAGCAAGATCCGAGCCTCAACCTTCTCCATCAAACGGCAAACAGGTAAGATAGGACTGAAATGAAGTCTTCGACTGTGTTTCCACTCGGGGTTTTTTTCGTACCTCCTATGGCAGTGGTTCCCAACATTTTTCAGCTAACGCCCCTCTTGGTAGATACTAAAATTCCCACCCCAATCCCCCCATTTTTTTGGAATATTTATTTTAAAAATTATGTAATGCTTTCAAGTCACTTCTTTATACAAAAATCAATGTAACACTGGCAGGACAGTGATAGAACAAAGTGACTAAAAATTATCGGGATGGTTGGCAGTGTTTTGTTTTCATCAATTCTTGAAGATTGGGTTTGATGTTAGATGGAGCCACACTGCAAAGGGGTTTTCACTTCAAGTCGACAATTGTTGTTTAGTTTTTACGAGAGACAAAAGTTGAAGAATTGGTGGTGGCGTTTTTCAAAACGTGCTCCACGGAGCCCTTGAGCTCCGCCATAGTCATGTCGCCTCCACGAGTCAATTTTATAATATTCTTTATTTGTTTTTCACACTATAAAATAGCATCAGTAGCTATGATTTAGGATTACACATTTTTTCTAATTTGAATAAAGGACATTTGCTAAAGGTGCAGCGAGAACATGTGAGATTTTCTGTTTGTTGTAGGCGCTACCTTTATACTTGTAAAAAAACTGTTTTTATTAAATATTTATAATATTATTACAAGAAAAAGCTATGAAGGCCCCAGAATATTTTTTTTTTTCTTGTGTACGGGTTCCTTTGGTTTAAAATGTTTGGAAACCTTTGGCTTAAGGGGAGGGTAGAAAGGAAAATTGGCTGGCGAATTCGAGGCTGATCAGCTTGAAAATAAACACGTAGCCTACTGTACATGCACACCTGTAGCTGGTCACCGAATTTATTACAACTGGTATACAGGGTTTCCAATACCACAAGAAATAATGATCTTAATTACTTTGGAATAGTGATTTAAACAAAAAATATCCTCAATTTTTATATTACTTTTAACGTTAGTAACGAATTAATCCACGACACCCTCCCCCCCCCCCCATGGGGTGCACCCCCAAGGTTTGTAACCAGGCTTCCTCTTTACTGAGTATAATACGAAGTAAAATGTGTTACTCAGAAGTTGACAAGACTACATAGAAATATCATTTCAACGCTTGCCTTTTCACTTCCAATACTTGTTTTATTGCTGTAAAGCTGAGTCTCACTTCAAGAACTCATGCTCCCCACAGTAAACATCCCAGCAATAATAATATATTTATTTATAGCTCTGTGCGGCCAGCCCGTGCTGAGAGAAATCTTAGTAGCTCGGACACAACATGAGAAAACAAACTTTCCTGACGAACTACGTGATTGTTGGTTTCCGGCGAACTGAAGAAGAATTATATCGGCAATGCCACGTTCAAGTTGATTACTATTTTGGTTGCTGGTTTTTTTTAACGTGTTAATCTCATTGCAATATGTTATATGTTTTATGTTCATATGCATGTTTTCCTCAAATACTTGTCTCCTGTGTTTTATTTAATGATAATAATTGATAAATGCAGTGTAATGTTAACTTAAGACATGGTTAAATGAAAGAGAAGGCTTATGCCTTAATTTCACTATGCAAATAAAGGCAATAATAATAATAATAATAATAATAATAATAATAATAATAATAATAATAGAGGCGTTCCATATTTTCATGTGTTCTGTATTATAGCCCACGTCTTACTAACCCTCCGAACTATTCGCATATTTAAACTAGTAGGGTGGGAATTGGGGTGGGTATCACACAACAATGTTATGAAAATTCAATGGTGTAGGTTGGTTGTCTGAGGTTTGCGCAATCGATGTTTTTGGTCAATGATTTTCAAAAGTCGATTTGTGTACAGATATACAAGGAACTGATATATATATTTATATATGTATAAAATAATAATAATAATAATTATTATTATTATTATTATTATTAAATATAATATTATTATTACTTTCATGTAGGTAATCAGTTTAGCAATGTCTGGTGATGAATACAGGGTATATAACTCATCATTTGTAATTTACAGATATTATGTGTCTATTTATGAATTTTATTAATAAAAGCTGTTTGAATTTTGGATTTTTAATTTTTAGATTAATTTACTAAAAATGTACTTCAAATACAGCTATTTAATTTTTTTTAAATATTGATTTTCACGATACGCTCTCGCGAACCACTTGATGATATTGTTAATTAAATATTGTTTATATTAACACATTTTATAACTTTTATTTTCACAAATTAAGATGATACATTCTTAGAACACCTCGTTAACAAGTCCCAGACCAAATTATTACCCCCACCAGTTTCCTGATTATAATATTAATTTTGATACCGAGAGCTGCTGAACTCTTGCGAGCACAAGCAAAACTACTTTTTAAAAAGAAATCAAAATAAATACAGTTTGCAAATGAAATATGTTGCTCTCTTTCTCGCACTCACACTGCGAGGTTTTTTCTTTAATAATTACTAGGGCTAGAAACAAGCAAACTGAATGTTCCTAACCCGTAGTCTTTGCACGTGTACGGAAGTGTATCAACAACAGTACAGTCCGACTAATAAATTTGACACAAACTGAATTTCATTACTCCAAAAAGCTATGCAACAAATCAGGATCATTACATGATGATTTTATTAAAGAACATTGAGATTTTTGATTCTCTAATATGAATGTTTTGCAGATGATATTGTAACAAGATTTGAGTCTGACAGCGTAGCCGGCGTGCTTCTCGTTGTATACCCTAACTGCGCTCTCTGTTCTATCTTTCTTCTTGTTTAGCAGTTATGCAGCCAATAATCTAGAGGGATTAGAATGGATATGGGGGAGGAAAAGAGACACGTCTGAAAGAGTCTGGGTTCATTGTATTCTATCCCAGTATTCTAGAAATGGAGGATTGCAGACTCTTAGCTGTGATCCCAATATATGCACGGTCTGAGGTAGCCAGAAAGCCCCAGTTCACGTTGAGGGTAGTGAAGTGAGTGAACCAGCGTGTGGGCCAGTGTATGGGCTAGCGTGTCCATTGTGTGGGCTAGTGTATCCGGTGTATGGGCTAGCGTGTCCACTGTCCAGTGTGTGGGCCAGTGTGTACAGTGTGTGGGCCAGCGTGCTCAGTATGTGGGCCAGCGTGTACAGTGTATAGGCCAGCGTATCCGGTGTATGGTCTAGCGTGTCCAGTGTGTGGGCCAGCGTGTACAGTGTATAGGCCAGCGTATCCGGTGTATGGTCTAGCGTGTCCAGTGTGTGGGCCAGCGTGTACAGTGTATAGGCCAGCGTATCCGGTGTATGGTCTAGCTAGCGTGTCCAGTGTGTGGGCTAGCGTGTCCAACGAGTGTGTCGGCGAGTCTAGCGTTCGAGTAACGAGGGTCGGTGCAATATGTCGTGCGCGGGGACCAGTGGTGACTTAATTGAATGAACGGGTGATGTATACATTGATTGTTATTGTAAACAGACTTCTTTAAATATTTGAATAGTTACTACTGTATGTGTTTTATTGTTATTATATTGATTATTTAATTTAACTATATTTTATGTGTTCCCATTTTCTTATTAGCTTACAGACTTAATTAAATATATTCTTATTATTTAATTCAATGACATGTTTAGTTATAGTTAATTTAATTCTATTATATTAGTGTATGTGTTGTTTTAGTTTTAATAATTAAAACCTTGAATATTCCACGTGCATTTTCAGTCGTGTCTAATCAGCAGCGTATCCCAATATCATGAAAAGAACTTGCGGTTCACACGATGATGACGTGTGAACGTCCTGAGACCCCCAGGTAGGTCGCGCCCACGTTATAATATTGTTCACGTCTATGTTATTTTTATTCACTGTGCCTTCCTAGTGGGGAAGAGGAAGGCAAGCAACATTTAGAGCAGTGCTTCTGAAAGTTGTTGTCCGCAGAAATCTACAAGCTCGTATTGATTGCATATTGTTGCTTATTTTTATAAACTGAGAATAATTTATTGTTTAAATATTTACAATAAAAACTATTTATTTTTTCTCCAATTCAAAGTTGGCCACCATATAATGGTTTCAAGTGCACTGAAACAAAACTGGTTTTCCATATCAGACAGTGTGAGAAGCACTGATTTAGAGGAAATGTGGCCACATTTACGCGTAATCAGAGTATAAAATCCGTAATTCGAGTACTGACATCTCCCGTCACCAACACACCAAACAAAACGAGACTGACATATTTGTCCACGTGTCTACCAGTGCAGGTTGCATTTTTTTATATTCTATAAAAAGAACGTGGCTTTATTACAAACATGTATATGTTTACTTCTTGGAACTCGACGAAGTTGGATTGGGCTTAAAATAAGTCTGGACACTTGAAACACCTCATAAATTACGTTCATATTGGAATGAGGCCAAAAAATTTTGTTACAACTGTTACCAGACACGCTGTGCAGACCATTTAGTAAATGCAGGTGGGGAGGGAAAGCGAGTTAAAGGTGGTATTTTAGAAATGCTTATTGTTTGCGCAAAAAATAATGTTTCAGTAGATAAGTTTAGTTTAATTTTCTACATTATATATATATGTTTGCTATATATATATATATATATATATATATATGTATATATAGCTATATATATATATATATATAGCTATATATACATATGCATGTCTGGGCTACATCACTCGTAGCCCAGTTTATGGAAAGATTAGCCAGTACTAATGTACCGTTGTCCAGGATACGCCCAAATGTGCTAATCGTGCATCCTTTCCGTGGAAGCTCTTTCCATGTCACTATGAGATGAGGCGGTGGTGATAGTGAGTATGAGGGTGTGGAACCAGTAGAAACTCTTAAAACTAACTTAAGCCTAACTAACCAAACTCTGGTGACCGTTGAAATAATCCCCCCTTAGGGAAAATTACCCATGGTACCAGCTGGGAATCCAACCCGGGACCACTAAGTTAGTTGCCAGGTGCAATAACCACTTCACCACGGGGCCGGTTTCTACATTTAATAATCTCAACCGTTCCTCTTTTTTTTAGCACCGCGTCTTACTACCTGTTCAGGCTATCGCATATGTACTAATTAGACTAATGAGTTGGGGATGATGAAGGTTGAATTTAAAGTAGGTTTACCTGCATTTGCGGTGAGGGAGAGTGGAAAGCTATTTAGTAAAACTAACCTCTGTCTCCCCAACCAGGTTTCGAACACCAATCTCTCTGTCATTGGCAGTCAAATGTAACACCTTAGACCATGCGGCCAATGAAGTAGATGTTTATATTTTCTTAAGTAAGTTTCTACGAGAGTCCTACTGGTAATACGCGGCGGAGAAAAAATAATCCAGCCTGGTATAAGATTCAGGTTGTCATTTTTGAACATTTTAAAAACGGAAATATCGAACAAGCTTGCATTAAAAAGTCTTAAATTAAAATAGACTCGTATCCGGGATGGTTTTTTTTTTTTAAACTTCCACGCATTGGATTTGTCGTACGTGACTAGAAGCGAAGCAGGCGGTGACATCTGAATGATGGATGTTCGTAAACACGGAACGCATTCTTAAACAGAGCAGCGCTCTGTTGGTCGTTTACTGCGGGGAGATGACATAGTCAGACTGGGCTCTGGTTTTCCAATCATGTATTCCCTACGGGTGATCTGTTGAACCATTTGATATCGTTCAAATACAGTCTTTAGGTCCCAGAGAGCGAGTCGCCATTAATAAAACATTTCCAAATACAATAAGGTATCAAAAAGATTGGATTTTACGGTTGACCTTGAATTTAAAAGCAAAAATAAAGACAAAAAATGAGAAACTTTTTTTCTACGTGCACCGCATCAGCTGGTCTATCCATGTTATCTTTCTATCTATATACATGGATTTGGGAGGAGGAGGAAGGTTTAATTTAGAGTAAATGTATCCCCGTTTCCATGGAGGTAGAGTGAGAAATAATTTAGGACAAATTACCTTCAATCCACCCAGTCAAGATTCAAAAACCTCACCTTCCCATGACCAGCGAACAAGATTAGATGAAACTGTGATACCTTTAACCCCCTAACCACCACTGCGAGCTTTAAGATTTCAAAATGGCAGCCCCAATGTATACTTTTTTCATCACATCTTAATACCCATTATAGCTATTTGCATTTATTTTTTAGCACTGCGTCCTACTACCCTTTCGGGTCTTATGCCTATACGCATTTAATTACACTAATGTGTTAGGTAGAATTTAAAGTAAACAAATCCTCATTTGCGTGGAGGAAGAGTGGTAAGCTCTTGAAGAAAAATCTGGGGATGTCTAGTTCCTCCACGGAGATAATTAGTACGATAGCAGTGGTCGAGTTCCTTCACGGAGATAATTAGTACGATAGCTGTGGTCGAGTTCCTCCACGGAGATAATTAGTACGATAGCAGTGGTCGAGTTCCTTCACGGAGATAATTAGTACGATAGCAGTGGTCGAGTTCCTTCACGGAGATAATTAGTACGATAGCAGTGGTCGAGTTCCTTCACGGAGATAATTAGTACGATAGCAGTGGTCGAGTTCCTTCACGGAGATAATTAGTACGATAGCAGTGGTCGAGTTCCTTCACGGAGATAATTAGTACGATAGCTGTGGTCGAGTTCCTCCACGGAGATAATTAGTACGATAGCAGTGGTCGAGTTCCTCCACGGAGATAATTAGTACGATAGCTGTGGTCGAGTTCCTCCACGACACCTCAAGGAGGGGATCTTCACACAGTAAAATACAAAATTAAATAAGAAAGAAATTCGTTAACGCATTAAGTTAGGTTGGTTAAGAATCATAAGCATATGTAGAAATTAATCAACTATACTTATAATCCATTCCTTCAGGTGTCGGGAAGGAACTGAATTCCCGCCTCCTTTCCGCCTCCCCACTGCCAAAGTGAAGTAATTAGATCCCCCCCAACCCACCAAGTGGAGGAACTCGACCATAGGATTAAGTGACCTTTATCGAAAAGGGGATTAAATCAGCTTTTGTGGAGGAACTCGACCACGCCCGAAAAATCACCTTTAGAACACCGGTCCGAGATTCGAACGCTGACCTCCCCTTCGCCGACAAACCTTACAAAATGATTCTGATATCTTCACTCGCGTCCTTTCCAGTGGGGGTGTTTAAAATGAGAAGTATAACTGTAACTTAGTAATTAGCACCATGTATTACTACCCGTACGGGCTATACGCCAACTGTAACTAGATCTACTTCTACATTGTATTCCTTCCTGCACTGATACCCACATGATCTAAGGTGTAAAGCTTACAACATACTGAATTGTGTGTGATGGGAACGTTTATGTTCGAATCAAGCCCGATTGTACTGCGGGTGGTTTTCCACACCAAAATGTTATCATCCTTTCTCCACTCAAATGCTGGTAACATTATTTTAAACTAGCCTCCTCTTCCCTATCCATATATTAAGCAGCCATTTTTGTTAAAACGTAATCCTTTAATATAGTAAGATTCTGGTAGCAAATAACTTTTGGGAAATGCAAACATTTTTGCTGTCAACATCGTTATTGTTATTTCTTAAATATCGATATTATCTATCAAAAGTGACATTTGCATCTCACATGAATTGACGTATAACTATATGAAAATTGTTTTAGTAACTTTTATAACTGTGAAAAAATTTCCTTCTTGTCTAAATTAGACTGTATACGCCTAAGATTTTGTGTCTGCAGTAGTCATTATTTTACAATTTTTAAAGCTTTAGAATAAATATGGTAGATTTTAATTATTTTTTAAAATTAGTTTATAATATTGTACATTTAATAATACTCCAGATTACTTCTTTTAAAAAATGTTTACTGAGAAACATAAAAACAATAATTTAGTAAAAGCTTGTGCAATATATGGGAAAAATCAAGACGAGAACGTCAGGTCTCTAACATATATGTATTTTAGCGTAGAGACATTTCCTGCAACCTTTTGAACCACTCAAAACATTTTTTGGACAAAAGAGACTGCATCTTCTTGTTTAACACATGGCCCTGTGATTGGTAACTTGATCAATCGAGTAATCAAGTAATGTGCTGCCAATATTCTCGGAGGTACCTTAGATTATTGGTAATGTTGAAATTATTCCTGGCAAAACCCAAAGTGAACACTCACCCATCCCCCCCCATTCCTTTGTTGATTTTTTATATAACTCTTTTGTTTAAAATATATACACACACTTACATAAAACGCTTTATTAACAAACTTTGTATGTAGGATTTCTAACTCTACGAGAAATTATTGTATTTTTTGGGGGATCAGACTGTCAAAAATTATTTTTTAAATTGTAGGGGGAAAATGTCTTCTTCTTAAGTCAACAACCTTAAGTCTGGTTTGATGTGATTTCTATCCTCCCGGAGCTGGGTATACACTTAACCCTTCCGCTGGTTAGTGCTGCCTACACCATCTGATTAGATTATTATTATTATTATTATTTAGCACCGCGTCTCACTATCCGTTCGGTGTATACGCTTAAGTACTAACTACACTAATGGATTAGGAATTTGGAAGATTGAATTTAGATTAAGTGAGCCCGCATTTGCGTGGAGGGAGAGTGGAAAACCATTTAATCTGGTTATAAAAAATTCAATATACTAGGAGAGTTCAGGAAGTGTGGTGGTGCCCCATTTCCTTCTACACTGAATTTATATGAGCGAGCGTGAGAGGACCTACAAATTTGGTTGGAAAAGTATTTTCATAAACATTCCGGGGTTCATTTACATGCCACAATGATTGACGATAGACCGACGGCTTTACTTCCCCTCCGAAGGAAGGTGTGCTACGGACTTTGATCACTCAACCTCAGCTGGGTTTGAATCTACAAACATCGGGACCTGGGACGGGCAATATGCCCCAAGACCACCTAATATTTACCCAAAATGTTTAGCTTAATCAACACACAATTTTATTAATTAAACTTTTAACTTGGCCATAAATTATATTTTGTATTTGGATGAACCAGTCGACAAAATAATAATTATTATTTTAATTTAATTTTTATTTTCTTTTATTCAAGTGAAAGCCAACAGTTGTAATGACCCTTTTCTGAGCCCCTAACTTAATTACAATTCATGGACAAAGTATATATTATGTTTGTCAATATTTTATACTTAAAGAAACATATGCAAACTTCCTTTTATACTTTATCCATGGATGGCCAAGCAATATTGAGGGATATACTATTATTTTCAGTAATATATTCTAAATTCGAGTTATAATGAATATTTTTTATTTTATTGTTATTTATTTCAATATTTTTTAAATCCGTGAGTTGTTTTCTAGAGTAAATTAAAATATAATAAGAATTGCATCATCCTTTGTTTAAAGCTAAATTTTTCCGTTCCATATTAAAGTTAATATCTGAATCAGCCGGGTTTTAGTTTACAGATATTTAGACAACCAATAATAAGTTAGCTTTCATAGCTTCAGCCAATCAAGAGCTCTCTTATTGCTTGGCTCAATACCATAGAAACAAGGGAATCCCAGAAAGAAAAATGTAGTCTGATATTAAGAGCTGTAGAGCTTGTCTCTCTCCACTCCGTGTTGATTTGTATGTTGGTGTCAACTTTGAAAGTACAAAGAAATATTTAGTAAAAGATGGATTCTAAGTAAATAAATAGTATACATAAATATAAAGTAAATCTCAATGGTTATTATTATGTGAAACAACATTCCTGGAAATAAACTAGTAAAAGTGTTACTCAGAAACGAGGCCTATAGCATCATAAAATGTCGCCAAAGGATGGAGTTGGATGTTATAAATTGCCGACCAACAGGGACCATTACCGGATGTTATACAGTCAAGACCTCTAACAGGCTACCACTGGAGATACAAAAGAACATACTATTATGGTTTTCAAATTAAAAAATAATAAGTACATCATGTTTGTAGGCAATTACAATAATTAAATGTAATAGCTAAAGCAAGGTATGAAGGAAAGCAAGGGGGGGGAAATATAATTCACTAATAATAATTATTTGTAGGGAACAGTTCACAATACAAACAGATAGTAAATAATGATACGGGTGTTCCTTAAATAACTCTCTAATATTGGTTCTTCTTTTATGATAAAAATCAAATTCTGGAAATCTAGATTTAACGCTGATTATATAACGGTCAAGAGGGCTGAGTTTCTAAGAGCTACTGATAAAAAATATTTTAGTATTTCTATAAGCAGGCGAGGACCCAATAATGCTTGCATATTTGAGAGCAGATTAGCAAGAAATTGTACCGTTAAAAATGTTAAAAACATAAAAGGGCATCCCGATAGAGTCTTCACAAGAAGAAAGTTTGAGCTAATTCTATCATTATCTTTGTAAAAACGGTTGAAATAGAATTTATCTTAGCAAACAGCAACAGATTTGCTTTGAAAACTTTCCAGTCTTAGAGAGTTAGTTAATATGATGAAGTTCCACGCTTATACTAGCATATTTTAGTTAGGATCTGACCAAAGCAAAATACAAACTTATAATACAGTCAACTTTAGAGCGAGAGGAAGTGATATAATTGATAAGGCCGAGTAATTTAAGAGAGTGATAAACTATATGATCAACAGGATAGTGAATATAGAGCCAATGGTCTAATATTAACCCCTAGGTCATTAGTATAAATACCATGTTCAATAGTATCAATATCAAGCTTATAAGTGAAAAAAATGGGGGTTTTCCTGGTGAGAGCCACAGTCTTAGTTTTGGATTAATTGATTGACATTTAGTTTTCAATAGACCATCGTAATATACCGGTTTTTTATTTGCAAATCTAAATAATCAACAATGAATTGATATTTTTGAATATTTTGAAATCATCAGCAAACAAAATATAGTTGGAAGATTGAATATATTGTACTTACCAATGTTATCAATAAACAATTTAAAAAGAATAGGATCTAAATTTGACCCTTGAGGCATACAAGGGGCATACAAGGAATTAAAAAAAGAGTTGAAGGTGCTAGGACCAATTTTGATGGCAAAAGATTTATTTTGCAAGTGGCTCTTAAATCAATTTACATTACAAGTCGATTGGCCTAAATTATTGATTATATAGAGAAAAATACTGTGTTGACACAGATCAAAGGGCTTTGATCAAAATAAATTGCATCAGTCTGACCTTAAGTAGAGACTTGAAGGGCAACATGAGCCCGATATTTTATTGAGTTGGTTACAGTAGATTTATTGTTTACAAACACATGTTTTTCAGGTGGTGAAACATATACTCATGTATTATTTACTCTAATACTTTATAGATTTATATTTAGTAGATAAAAAGACCTATAATTACAAACGTTGGTCTTAGCCCCTTTTTTTGAAAATATATGCTAGCAACGGATTGAAACTATTAGCACAACCTTTAACGATTAAACTTGAGATTCCAGCCACCCCAGAACACCTGAATGAAGTTAATTTGTTAAGAGCAAGAGATACGGCAGAAAAGGTAATATGGATAGTATAGCAAGAGATACGGCAGAAGAGGTAATATAGATAGTATATAAAGAGATACGGCAGAAGAGGTAATATGGATAATATAGCAAGAGATACGGCAGAAGTGGTAATATGGATAGTATAGCCAGAGACACGGCAGAAGAGGTAATATGGATAGTATAGCAAGAGATACGGCAAAAGAGGTAATATGGATAATAATATAGCAAGAGATACGGCAGAAGAGGTAATATGGATAGTATAGCAAGAGACACGGCAAAAGAGGTAATATGGATAGTATAGCAAGAGACACGGCAAAAGAGGTAGTATGGATAGTATAACAAGAGACACAGCAGAAGAGGTAATATGGATAATATAGCAAGAGACACGGCAGAAGAGGTAATATTGATAGTATAGCAAGAGATACGGCAGAAAAGGTAATATGGATAATATAGCAAGAGACACGGCAGAAGAGGTAATATGGATAATATAGCAAGAGACACGGCAGAAGAGGTAATATGGATAGTATAGCAAGTGACACGGCAGAAGAGGTAATATGGATAGTATAGCAAGAGACAGGATGAAGAGGTAATATGGGTAGTATAGCAAGAGATACGGCAGAAAAGGTAATATGGATAATATAGCAAGAGACAGTGAAGAGGTAATATGGATAGTATAGCAAGAGACACGGCAGAAGAGGTAATATGGATAGTATACAAGAGACACGGTAAAAGAGGTAATATGGATAATATAGCAAGAGACACGGCAGAAGAGGTAATATGGATAAGTATAGCAAGAGATACGGCAGAAGAGGTAATATGGATAATATAGCCAGAGATACGGCAGAAGATGTAATATGAATAATATAGCAAGAGACACGGCAGAAAAGGTAATATGGATAATATAGCAAGAGATACGGCAGAAGAGGTAATATGGATAATATAGCAAGAGACACGGCAGAAAAGGTAATATGGATAATATAGAAAGAGATACGGCAGAAGAGGTAATATGGATAGTATAGCAAGAGACACGACAGAAGAGGTAATATGGATAATATAGCAAAAGATAACGGCAGAAGAGGTAATATGGATAATATAGCCAGGGATACGGCAGAAGAGGTAATATGGATAATATAGCAAGGTACACGGCAGAAGAGGTAATATGGATAATATAGCAAGAGATACGGCAGAAGAGGTAATATGGATAGTATAGCAAGAGACACGGCAGAAGAGGTAATATGGATAGTATAAGAGAGAGATACGGCAGAAAGGTAATATGGATAATATAGCAAGAGATACGGCAGAAAAGGTAATATGGATAGTATAGCAAGAGATACGGCAGAAGAAGTAATATGGATAGTATAGCAAGAGATACGCAGAAGAGGTAGTATGGATAATATAGCAAGAAATACGGCAGAAGAGGTAATATGGATAGTATAGCAAGAGACACGGCAGAAGAGGTATATGGATAGTATAGCAAGAGATACGGCAGAAAGGTAATATGGATAATATAGCAAGAGACACGGCAGAAAGGTAATATGGATAATATAGCAAGATACACGGCAGAAGAGGTAATATGGATAGTATAGCAAGAGACACGGCAGAAGAGGTAATATGGATAGTATAGCAAGAGATACGGCAGAAGAGGTAATATGGATAATATAGCAAGAGATACGGCAGAAAATGTAATATGGATAGTATAGCAAGAGATACGGCAGAAGAGGTAATATGGATAGTATAGCAAGAGATACGGCAAGAGAGGTAATATGGATAATATAGCAAGAGATACGGCAGAAGGGTAATATGGATAGTATAGCAAGAGATACGGCAGAAGAGGTAATATGGATAGTATAGCAAAGAGATACGGCAGAAGAGGTAATATGGATAATATAGCAAGAGATACGGCAGAAGAGGTAATATGGATAGTATAGCAAGAGACACGGCAGAAGAGGTAATATGGATAGTATAGCAAGAGATACGGCAGAAGAGGTAATATGGATATATAGCAGAGATACGGCAGAAGATGATAAAGCAGGAACGAAAGAGGTAATATGGATATATAGCAAGAGACACGGCAGAAAGAGGTAATATGGATAAGTATAGCAAGAGACACGGCAGAAGAGGTATATGGATAGTATACAAGAGACACGGCAGAAGAGGTAATATGGATAGTATAGCAAGAGACACGGCAGAAGAGGTAATATGGATAGTATAGCAAGAGATACGGCAGAAAAGGTAATATGGATAATATAGCAAGAGACACGGCATGAAGAGGTAATATGGATAGTATAGCAAGAGACACGGCAGAAGAGGTAATATGGATATAGCAAGATACGGCAGAAAAGATATGGATAATATACAGAGACAGAAGAGGTAATATGGATAGTATAGCAAGAGACACGGCAGAAAGAGGTAATATGGATAGTATAGCAAGAGACACGGAGAAGAGGTAATATGGATAATATAGCAAGAGACACGGCAGAAGAGGTAATATGGATAGTATAGCAAGAGATACGGCAGAAGAGGTAATATGGATATATAGCAAGAGACACGGCAGAAGAGGGAATATGGATAATATAGCAAAGAACGGCAAAAGGAATATGGATAAATAGCAAGAGATACGCAGAAGAGGTAATATGGATAGTATAGCAAGAGACACGGCAGAAGAGGTAATATGGATAGTATAGCAAGAGATACGGCAGAAGAGGTAATATGGATAGTATAGCAAGAGACTACGGCAGAAAAGGTAATATGGATATATAGCAAGGACAGGATGAAGAGGTAATATGGATAGTATAGCAAGAGAACGGAGAAGAGGTAATATGGATAGTATAGCAAGAGACACGGTAAAAGAGGTAATATGGATAATATAGCAAGAGACACGGCAGAAGAGGTAATATGGATAATATAGCAAGAGATACGGACAGAAGAGGTAATATGGATAATATAGCAAGAGATACGGCAGAAGAGGTAATATGGATAATATAGCAAGAGACACGGCAGAAAAGGTAATATGGATAATATAGCAAAGAGATACGGCAGAAGAGGTAATATGGATATATAGCAAGAGATCACGCAGAAGAGGTAATATGGATAGTATAGCAAGAGATACGGCAAAGAGGTAATATGGATAGTATAGCCAAGAGATACGGCAGAAGAGGTAATATGGATAATATAGCAAGGTAACGGCAGAAGAGGTAATATGGATATATAGCAAGAGATACGGCAGAAGAGGTAATATGGATAGTATAGCAAGAGACACGGCAGAAGAGGTAATATGGATATATAGAAGAGATACGGCAGAAGAGGTAATATGGATAGTATAGCAAGAGATACGGCAGAAAAGGTAATATGGATAGTATAGCAAGAGATACGGCAGAAGAGGTAATATGGATAGTATAGCAAGAGATACGGCAGAAATGGTAATATGGATAGTATAGCAAGAGATAGGCAGAAGAGGTAATATGGATAGTATAGCAAAGAGATACGGCAGAAAGGTAATATGGATAGTAATAGCAAGAGATACGGCAGAAAGGTAATATGGATAATATAGCAAGATACAGGCAGAAGAGGTAATATGGATAGTATAGCAAGAATACGGCAGAAAGGTAATATGGATAATATAGCAGGATACGGCAGAAGAGGTCAATATGGATAGTATAGCAAGATACACGGCAGAAGAGGTAATATGGATAGTATAGCAAGAGATACGGCAGAAGAGGTAATATGGTAATATAGCCAGGATACGGCAGAAGAGGTAATATGGATAGTATAGCAAGAAACGGCAAAAAGGATAAGACGGCAAATATGGATAGTATAGCAAGAGATACGGCAGAAGAGGTAATATGGATAGTATAGCAAGAGATACGGCAGAAAAGGTAATATGGATAATATAGCAAGAGAACGGCAGAAGAGGTAATATGGATAGTATAGCAAGATATACGGCAGAAAAGGTAATATGGATAATATAGCAAGAGACACGGCAAGAGGTAATATGGATAGTATAGCAAGAGACACGGCAGAAAAGGTAATATGGATAGATATAGCAAGAGACACGGATAAGAGGTAATATGGATAATATAGCAAGAGACACGGCAGAAGAGGTAATATGGATAGTATAGCAAGAGACACGGCAGAAGAGGTAATATGGATAGTATAGCAAGAGAACGGCAGAAAAGGTAATATGGATAGTATAGCAAGAGACAGGATGAAGAGGTAATATGGATAGTATAGCAAGAGAACGGCAGAAAGGTAATATGGATATATAGCAAGAGACACGGATAAGAGGTAATATGGATATATAGCAAGAGACACGGCAGAAGAGGTAATATGGATAGTATAGCAAGAGATCACGGTCAGAAAAGTAATGGATAATATGCAAGAGAACGCAGAAGAGTAATATAATATAGCAAGAGACACGGCAGAAGAGGTAATATGGATAATATAGCAAGAGACACGGCAGAAGAGTAATATAATATAGCAAGATACGGAAAGTAATATTAAGCAAGAGATACGGCAGAAGAAGTAATATGTATAGTATAGCAAGAGACACGGCAGAAGAGGTAATATGGATAGTATACAAAGACACCTTGCTTTCAATAATAGAACAAAGCATGGCTCGTAAAATGGAGTCATACACTGGGCTGGAATATTTCCCAAATTAATTTGATATTAAAAGAGGATCATTAATAATGTTTCCATATTTCAAGATCAGATGGGGAGGCTCTACTAACACGATTATTTTCAACATCCTCGGGTTTGCTCTTGAGGCTTTTTTATATTCACTTCATACAGATAGCTCAATCATTTGGTAGCGTTTATTTAACTAATTTACAATAGTGGGAAAAATATCAATAGAATTATTTATTTATGTTTTCACACTTTTAAAAAAAAAGTTTTTTCTTTTTTATATAATATTTAAGTGTGAATGAAAACCAGTTGGAAATTTAGGAAAATATTCTAGTAGTATTTCTAGGAACATGAATTTTGATTATTTTTTGGAATATGTTTTTAAAATTCTCAGTATTAATACTTGTATCAACAGATGAGTAAGCATCCAATCGGTGTCTGCCAGAGCGTTGTCTAGATTAAAGTAAGCACCAAGAGATCAATCTAAATAAGTTGTGGGAGTATTATTTTTATTTATGATACAAGGTACCGTACATCCATTTTGATAGGTAAACAGGGATGAGATAAATCAATATTAACTAGAAACTGAGTGCAATGTGTTACTAAGGGATGGTGAAAATTAGCAAAGACAAGGTCTAAAAGATTAGCGTTATTGTATTCAGTACTGTTAAATTGTTCTAAATCAATTATACAAGTTGAGGCAAGAAATTGATTAGATATTAATTTAATGTAGTGATAAAAAATGTTTTGAGCATGATGTTACAATCAATCAATCTTAGGGCAGTTAAAATCGCCTAATAATAATAATAATAATAATAATAATAATAATAATAATATAAAATAAGGAAAGTTGGAGAGAAATAATAATTATAATTATAAACAAATAATTTTCTCTATAAAATGTCATAGTAACATATCTGACGTAAAATTACCTAAAAGCTATAATATACTTGAAAATTATGATTTATAATAATTAAATGACAGGAATGTTAGTAAAGAAGTTCTATAGCGTTATTTTCTGACAGTTAACAAAGAGAATAAATACATGGTACGGAACTCCGCACGGACTTACTCACTCCATTGTTTAAAAATTGAAATATTTACTCAAAACTCGTACTATAGGTGAAACGAAATAATATTCACTAGCAAATCCGAGCAAAAATTGCGTTATACTTACGTAAAACCTTTTATGGCTGCTGGTTTTAAAATTTTATTTTTACAGAATTAAAGTCTTCATTTGTATATTTGAAACAAAAAAAGATCAATAATGGGTCCATAAGGTCAACACTCTATATTAAAATTTCAAATTCCGGTTAAAATTGTCGACATTTTACTAAAAGTTGCACATCTTATGGGTCACATTGCTATTAAATTCCTCATTTATAAATTTAAACCAATAAAAAAGATAAATATTGACTATTGAATCTAAAATGATAGAGATAGATCATTGCTGTACAAACATTTCTCCTAAGAGGTTAAAGGGAAAATAACATCAACTTTTTGAGATACTTAGTTATTTACTTACTCTATGACATTAGATAATTATTACGTTAAAACTTAAGTAGTATCTCTGAACAACTAGGGCTCACAAAATTGTATTAATATATTTGCCAATATCTCAGAAACTATTGATTTTATAAAGATATAATTCAAATAAAAGTTTGTTTATTTTTAATAGTAGTACAATTTTGCAATGATAAGTTATTTAGTATCTTAAATAGTTGCGGAGATCCGTAAATTCTGCTTCTGTAAGGTATCCTAAAAGTCATTTTCATGGGGAAATGAAAATAGCCAGTTTATTTATAATCTTAATCAACGCCTAGATACGAATTTTAATCAAAATCATTAGAGCCGATTTTGAAAATATCGATTGTTTCTCTTTTCGCCCTTTATTAAACTACTCTTAATTTTAGGGTTGAACAGACACACAGACAGACGGCATTGCAAGAACAATTTTTTCGAGTTCTGGGGGTCATGAAATGTCATTATTATTATTATTAGCACCGCGTCTTACTACCCGTTCAGGTTATACGTACTTACGCTAATGTGTAAAGATAGAGTGATTGTGAGATGAAATTGAGGTCCTACATTTAACGTGGGATCCGAACCACGGTGGAGGCCTGGCATTCCTCACATTCACAAGTTGTGATTGATACACGTTTTGTCAGAGGTGAAGGAAGGGTTTGGCAATCAGATAAATCTGTGCTGGGACCAAGGATTGAATTCCGGACCCCAGCACCGAAGTCCGACACCTTACCCCTAGACCGCAAGGTCACCCATGAAATGTTGACATCCATCAACATCTCGGGTTAGATTTTTCTACGGTCGCAATACTTTACCTTTAGTGTTTGAAAGGTTAAATATATATGTATATATAATTATGTATAAATATATGCGTATATATATATATATATGCGTATAGCTGGAAAATTATTGGTTTTATAAAAATATGTTTCCGATAAAATATTGTTATTATAAATATACCTACATATTTGCAATGATAAGTAATTTAATATCTCAAAGAGTTCAGAGATATGATACAAAATGAGAATTTACGCAAGTCATTTTGACGAAAAATTGAGAATAGCCATTTTGTATGTAATATTGATCAATGCTTTAGAAATGAATTCTAATCAAAATCGTTGGATCCGATTATAATAAAATCGATTTCTTTCTCTTTTCACCCTTTAGTAACTACCCTTAATTTTAGGGTTGGATGTACAATTCCAAAAACATCTCGGATCAAACAAATAAAAATCTCAGATATCAAGTTTTAGCCCGATCGCAAAATAGTTTAGGCTCTCCTCTGAGGTACAGACTGACATACGTACGGCAATCCAAAAATAACTTTTTCGGATTCGGGGGTCATGAAATGTCGACATTCATCAAAATCTCGAGCTCAAGTTTTTTGACGATCACAATACTTTCTCTACCTGTAAGGTAGTGAGAAAGTAAAAATATAATGTGGGGAGGCGGTCATTTTTTGCTATTTGCGACCTTCCACGTTTTTACGTAGCTACAGACCAACTGACATGCACAGGGCCAAATTCTTTTACGTTTCTTGATACTTATAATAAGTTAAATTGACTAATAATTGTCTTGACATATAGATTATAGTCTATATATGTCGGATCTTTCAGAAAATATTAATGTTTATATGAGATGCGAGCAAATTTTAAGAATCTGAGCTCATTTTACTGTCACTCATCGGCAAGAATTCACTGAATGAGAATAGAACACACTTACAGTCTATTTTTCATTGGAAGGGTCTTTTATAAAATACAAACATATTGTTTGGCCAAAATTGACAATATCTTACTATTTTGTTAGTGTTATATTACCTGTGTTGATAATATATATATATATAGTGACAGATACTGTACATATTCCATGACTTAACGTATGAATACGTGAAAGAAGATCTATTAACTTTTATAGCTGTCAAATAAAGCTCGTCCTATGAAAAATTGTCTCTAGTGAGATCGCTCTACCGATAGTACGACAATGACAATCTTAATCATGAGGTAATTATTGTGCTAGTTTATATAAATAAATGATTGATATTTTAATTACTACTAGCAACATTCTTAATTATTTAAAAGTTATTATTTTTAAATACTCCCGCCAACTAAACGAGAGTAGTTTCTATTAAATTATCTTTGTTATGTTTTTTTTCTCTATGAAAAGTGGAAGGTGAAACAGGATAAAGGGAGTTAGAAAGAGCTAAATTAAGGCAAGTGTACGGAATACTGGAGGGTGGGGAGAAGGGGGTTAAGTTGCTGATAAGGTGACCTGAAAAGACTACCATGATGCCTTGCGCGCAGATCGAAAGGTAGGAAGGGTTGAGTGAATAAGGGAGGGGGAAGAAGAACTTTACCGTCGCCAGCCGCTGGACCCAAACGTATTGATCCGTCGGTGGTGCTAACCTCCTCACTTCCCTCCCGCCAAACAAACTTCCCACAAGTTGAAAAAAACACGTCACAGAAAGATAAAAACGTGAGAGCACTGACACATCAGAAATATAAACACGTACCTACCGCGTTTTAAAAGTGACGTCACGGCTAGAAACATCTTGTTTAATCAGTAAAATATGATTTCAAGCCGTCTCCCTTCAGAGATGCGCGCGCACATTCTAGCGAAACGGTGCAAACGTGTTCTGAAACCGCCCGGGCAAGGCCCATGTCGAGTTGTGTAGAATTTTGAGTGATTTGTCGCCTTTTTTGTTTGTTTTCCGTGACAAATTTTTTTCTTCTTCGTCAAGTAATTAACTTACATAGCGGGAATCTCGTTTGAAAAAAAATTAATGAAATTTTTATAATTCGATGAAAGATTTAATTTAAAAGGAAATTAAATATATTTTTAAAGACGCATTCGGGGAGTAATTCACTTATCACGGTTTGTAGTGCTTTTGAAATATTAAATAATCGCGCTTTTTCGGGTCATTCGAATTGTAGCAAAATGTGATTATTTTTAGTTGCCTATACCAGTCTAGACCGCCCATTGAGCATCTGTGTTGTGACCCAGTTTTAGCTGGTATGTAATTCAAGTTTAATAGGTCAATAGCAGTCAAGCTTTCATAATGTGTCCCTGCACTTAGTGGAATGTAAATCGGCACTGTTTTAGCTGGGAATTGATTACGCTATCACTAAATTTGACTACCAAAGTAATATTTTTATGAAATTTAGACTGTACATTAATACAGGAGTTATCAAAATGTAATATCTAATCATCCTATTTTATGTTTGTTTTTCAATATTTTTAAAACTAAAAAAAAATGAAAACATAACTATATAGTTTCCATTATAAAAGAGTTCACATTTTCAGAATATAAATTTTGACGTAATTTACCGTTTTTAAATTTTACTTTCACGATCTCTAATTATATTCATTGATAGATAATAGGTCAAAATATGTTATGACATGCGTGACTTGAATAAGTGACCAGCATATTCTACACTCCCTCCCCCCTTTTTTTTCTTGTTCACTTCTTTGCAATATTTTCTTATCAATGTTGTCAAACCATTTTAAATCTGAATTCCTATTTTAACTGAGAGTATCTTAATAAAATCCATATTTAGTAATTTCAAGGCTATTCTAGTTTCTGTCCAAGACGTTAAAATAAAATGTACATCCGTCTGGGCTACCCACATATTTACATTAATGAGGATATGTATGAAAAATATAACATTTTAGAGGGAATCTACGATACTATTCAGAAAAAAACTGATTACACTCCATCGGGATTCAAAACCTGAACTCGTCACCAACAAACCAGATAATACGAGATTGACGCCTCTGCCCACGTGTCCACCGATGTGGGTGACAGTCAACGATATAGTACTTTTTTTAAAAGTACATTCATTGTTGTTAGGTTAAGCCATTAGGGTGCCCTGCTTTATATATACAGGTTAATTCATATATTCAGGTAAAAAATGATAGAGGTTGTAGGGTGTAACAAGACAAGTATTTCTACGTAAAGGCTTAGGCTCACTGATGTCAAATGTTGACACCCCTAAACATCACATTTGACGCTGTATGCACCTGAGGGGTAGGCAACACATGAAGCACGCCACAAAAACCAACACAGGCATTCCTACCACTTTCACTCCTGACTAACGATGGTGCCCCTGCGGAGCTCCCAATAAGAAGTGAATCCACTTCCTCAGTCGAGATTCCTCTGTTATCTCAATATCGGCCTTTTTCAGGATCAACAATCATGTATTTGAAATAATTAGCAGTTCATTATGGGTACCTGCCTGGTTCTAGTCATAATTTACACCACACTCCACTTGCTATGCACTGAAGATTGAAAAGTTGCCTACCCTCCAGGTGAATACAACGCCAGCTTTGACATTTAATAGCACCGCCATTGGTCGTCGCCAACCCCAAGTTCATCACGTGGAAATACTTGTCTTGTCACTACCCACAACCTGGCTATGTGAATAACCCTGTATATACACACAGAGCTTCTCTTCTTATCCCTAGTCTACTCTTTAGATTAAGTCAATAATGTCGTGGTGCCAAGTTTATTAGGATTATAGTAGGAAGAACAGTACCTCACAGTTACAAACGCTA
Source organism: Timema podura (assembly GCA_033556935.1). Lineage (NCBI taxonomy): Eukaryota > Metazoa > Arthropoda > Insecta > Phasmatodea > Timematidae > Timema > Timema podura. Next base: position 81,570,249 of record JAVRXN010000008.1, on the reverse strand, counting down.
CCAAACCGTATTTGATATATTAATAAGTCAAGTCATGTATACAAGACACATATATTACGTGACGTACTAATATATTACTCGTAAATACATTCTAGTAACTTTGGAAACTTTAAAATACTGTTATTACTAACAGAATCATTCTAAGCTTAAGGTACCACAGAATTGCTGACTTAATCTATAGATAAGACTCGGTATGAGGGGATTAGTTGTATATAAAATGTAGCCACATTAGTGTAGAGTAAGGATGAGGTTAGAAATACAGTTATAAAATCATTTCCGAGAAATCACCACCTAGTTCACCCGGCCGAGATTCAAACCTCAACCTCCACTTCACCAGCGATCCAATATATTTTTAGACTGAGGCATTACATCGCATGACCACCGGTGACGTCGGTTATGAATTATTGAAAGGCTGATTACCTGCTCCAAGTTATTTTTAAGTAGCGTTCTAGTACACACCTGCATTTAAAAATTACAAGCTTAGCACCCAAAGTCAGAGGTTTATAAACTTTAGCACTATGCCCCACCTTTAATTTGGTTTAGAAATTTCGTACCCCCCCTTCCCAAAATAAAACTGTAATAGATACGCTTTATTAGCCTAATCTTATGTGTAAAATAATGTGTTTCTGGTTGCCCAAATTTTCTTTTCCACTCCCTGTTTTTAGTAAAACGAAAAAAATGGGTTAATGTACGAGGGGGAGGGGGAGTGTGACATTCTTGTATACTAATATATATATATGTGCATTACATATTCAAATAAATTATAAATAACTGTAATCAAAATACACTGAATATATAGTAAAATTAAATTATAGTAGTGAGCTAAACCAGTGATAATATGTAGGCCTATTGTAAGTATATCTCAAATAAATTTAAATTAAATACCTGAATTTTAAAATGGTAAACTAAAGTACGCTTATATACTAGTTATTGGTTTTATGGATTAGGAAGGTTATATTTATAGGAAGTGTACCCACATTTGCGTGGAAGTATGGCGAAAAAAACTGCAGCACAACTGACCGAGATTCGAACTTCAATCTGCCCGTCATCGGCCGTCTAGTCTAGTGCAAGAGTGGTGCCTTAGACCATGCGGCCATCCTAAGCGGGTCCAAACATTTTCATTCTTTTATAGCTTTGATCACTTTTAGACCAGGAAGAAGGCGATAAAATATCAACTGAAGGGGTCCCTGGGGCTTTCTTTGTGTGTACCAAAGTCTGGTTAAAATGGATAAATCAAATAACAAATACTAAGGAACATAACAGTTACGCGGGGAAACCAAAATTTTAAGATTATTTTCTATCTAGTTTAGCTAAGAGATATTTGTAATTAATATTTAATCATTGTTAAAGTGATTTGTGTGTAGGTTATTATATCTGAGGAGGATTATTCAGTAGAGACAGACACCTTAACCAGTAGACCATAGCGGTGGGTGCACTCAATGTTTTCTTACCTCAGAGTCACGATGACCAAATATTTAAGAAAATGCGAATTCAGTACAATTTTTTTTCTTATTTGTTTGTTCTGAACTAATTGTTTGAGAATCAGTGATTTTATTAAAACTAGATTAACTTCGAGGTTAAACTCTTCCCATAGTCTTAATGTCAAAATCATTTAGCTTGGATTTCCGGTGATCCCATTCCGGTCGAGGTTCGGATCCCATCGAGTTTATCTCAAATGGTTTCCCACTCTTCCTTCATAACAATTATGTGTACATTTCCTCTAAGTTTGACCTTTCTCAACCCTACCACATTTGAGTAGGCTGGTTAATATATATTTGTGTACAGCTCGAATAGCTAGTGAGATTCAGTGATGTCTTTATATATATCAAGGCTAACATTTCTAAGTTGACAATTTATTCCGTTTTACATGGTCTACAATTCTATTGAGTGAATCGTTTCGTATTGTCCATTCATAGAAATTTCAATTTACAGGAAGGTTGGGGCTCAAACCTCAACCCAAATTTTCACATTTGGTTTTTCAGCTGTTTTTACCCCCTCTGCGTGATGCACTTCCCCTAAATTACCGACTTAACTTCTGCCCCTTGGAAAAATGCGTTAATAGCACTGTTGTTAAACATTCAGAGTAAACATATTATTTTAAATGTTATATACTTTCAAATGAATATTGGCAACTAAAAAATTAGTGTAAATAATAAATATTATCTAATAATTCATATTAATCATCCTAGTCGGTGAGCACGCGGATCAAACGTCAAGTTCATCTCGTCTGGTTTGTTGAGAAAGAGAAAGTCAAAACTTGGATACCAGTCGAGTGTTACTCAGGGTGTAATTTTACTAAATTGGTCCATATTTTTTAAACTAGCAAATATGAGTACATTTCTCCTAAATTCTTATTTACTACTACCATCTATACCATGAGTGTAGTTGGATGCAGTGAGAGTAAAACTAACACTAATTAATTGACCAGGAAGGCAGAGAATTAAATTCAACTTTGTTTGAATAACTTTTTATATTGAAAAAACGGGCCTTAAGAGAATACTGTTGAGGTAGGATGCAAAGGAACTTGAGAAAAGATGGGTGTTTTTGCAGTTTTTATAACAAAACATTTTTTTGACCAAAATAAATCAAATATTGGTTCAGTACGAAAATAGAGTTCAGTTTTCTTCACAAGGTGATATCAACAGTTCTGGAATATTTGGAGGTTCAGAGCACAAGGAGACCAAGTCCATCAAGTCATATTTTGAGAAATAAGAGCTTAAAGTTATTAATCCATAGTTAATTCTAGGGAGCATTTTAAAACTCTGGTCATTGTTTTGATTACAAATAAGATTCTAACTTAAACACTGTCAATGGTTAAAAAATTGTTAGAATTATTTTAATACGAGTTTTTTTTTAAAGTGAAATTTGGGATTTGATTCACTTGAGCTCTGAAAACTTTGAGCATTAGTTTCATAAATATACCAAAAAATAAAGTTTTAACAAAAAATAAAATAAAAAGTAATTATAATACCATAATTTTAATCATTATAATAATATTAATAAAAAATTGCATTATAGCTTTACAAATATTTAGTTACAAAAACAACACAAACATAAAAAAAGTTTGTTTTTAAATTCTAAACATAAAATAATTCATCAGTTTCATCTTGGTTTTCAGGTGTAGACTCACATGATAACCTTGTACTTGACACACATGGAAGGTGTTTATAAAAATCATGGAATACAGGTGGAATGTAAGGCAATACATCCTGCATATCTTTTTTTTTTATCTCTGTTACAACACGTCGACTTGGATAGAGTTCACTTCGGTTAATATTATGCAAATTCGCTAGTGGACGACCAGGAGATTTTTTTTTACAAATTTACAGACTGAAATTCAACTAGAGGATATAAAGTTGTTTTAAATTTAAAGATGATTGGAGAGTATCTTTCAAATCGAAGGCATCTAATTTATAACCAGCTGAAGCCTTCAGTGTTTTTTTTCCTGTTTGTCACTAACTCTTTAAGTGATTTAGTCGATTAAAAGTCATCTCTTTTCATGACAATTATTTCAAATGCTGGAGCTTTGCGTTTAGACTGTTTAACTATTTCAAACCATTCCTATGGTGAGTAAATAAAAAAAAAATTCTACTACTCTTTTCTATAATGCCAAAATCCCCGTCATTTGGAAGATAGGAATGCCCAGACATCAAAAACTTGTGATCAATGGTTTTGACTGCCATGTCAGGATCTTGTGTCAACTTCATGAGCGATAGAGACATTTTAATATTCCGATTTTGACCTGTGCATGAGTCGGAATACATAACTATATTTTCATGAGTTGAAGCATGAGTTTTCAAATGTTTTACCAAACATGATGCTAAATCTTGGGAGCCCATCCCCCTTCTGTTTCATCCCACATATACATGAACGATTTGTCAAAGTTAAAAGAATGAATACCCAAATTATAAACATATAAATGTATTTTATAGTATGTATAGAAGTAGTTAGCTTAGGAAATGGTAGAGCCTTTTGCAGGTCAAACGTAAGGACACAATTATTACAAGACGCTAATATTTGGTTTTCTTTAAGAGACTCTCTTGCCTGATCTATACCTTGGCCAAATGGATTTAAAGTACTCTAGGACTTGGTTTATTTGTGCTCTGAAAATAATTGAGAGTTGACTACAAGCGTCCAGCAAATGCTGCCACAAGTGGCAAAATAATAAACTATGGACTTGGTCTCTTGTATCTCCGAAAAGTATTCACTTTTATAGTAGTATATCATGCAAAACCATGAAAAGTAAAAAATTGGACTTGGTATCCTTGTGAACCCTTCATATGTCAAGAGCATAGCGGTATTAGATGGACAAACTTTTTTAATGATAATAAAAAGTTGTCATTAAATTCTAGGACACTCTTGATAGATATTCAAGAGCTGTTGAGGTCACCATGTGAAGAAAAGTAAATTCTAGTCTTCTACTGGAGAAATATTTTATTTATTTGGACCATTGGACAAAAAATGTTTTATCATAACAAGTGCAAAAACACTGACCTTTTCTCGCGTTCCCCTTCCATCCCACCTTAAGACCCATTTTTCTATGTTGTCTCTGAACCAAACTGACAGGCAATCTAGGGTTATAAGTCCTAAAATATTTAATGACGTCACATAATAAACTCTAGGTTGAGCTGTGTTTCATACAAACAGGGAGGGGGGGTTGTAGCTGAATCGTTAATGTTATAGTTTTCCACCCTCACACCACTCTCTCTCCTTCAGCAAAAGTTTTACGGCGTGCTCAAACCCCGATGCTGCTTGTTATAACGTCTAGTCGCCATCCTCTGGATTTTATAGGACCTCAATAAAAGTAACGGAGGGAGAGGGGGGGGATAAAGGATAGGAAGATTATTCTCCGACAAACTAATTTGGTTTCTGGTAGTGCCGCGCTAAAGTTTAGGTGTCTAGAATAAGCTATTCGGCGACGGACATAAAATGCTATGTCTCCTAATACAATCTCAGTCACTAATCGAAGTTTATCAAATGGCTTTTAGCAGATTTATGCTCGGATTAATTAAACCTAATATAGTTGGCAGGTTGAGCGGTATGCAGATGCAAGCATCAGTATCGCCTTGTCTGGAGCTACGGAGAAGAGGAGGTCAAGTCCGATACTTTAGCCTAGTCAGTAGCCTGTCCACCCAAGGGCCTAGTGTTCGATTATTAGGATAGCCTAAAAAATGAATTGGTTTGATTGGGGACTTTCCTTTCACAGTTATTAATTAATTACTAAATAACTGAGTTTTGGGTCTGTTTCAAAATAAGTTAGTTTGTAAGTCATGCACTGATATGATCTGTTTGTTCAGAAAGTGCACGCTTTGAATCCCCACCGGATCTTATTAGATGAATAATTTTCCACTCTTAGAAAATGCGAGGACATTACCTATAAATTATACCTTTTCCATCTTTAGTGTAAATATACGGATAGCAGGACGGGTAGTAAGACTTGGAGCAAAGAAAGTATTAGTATTTTTCCCTCCCAGCTCTTTTCCCTACTCATTCCTGTAAAACGCACGCAAAGTATATTAATAGCGCTAATGTGGTAGTGATAGGTAAGGTATTATTTAGAGTAAATGTACCTACCATTTGCGGAATGGAAGTAAATAGACCATTTGGGAAAACTACTCTCAGTACAGGTGGTCGGGATTCGTACCCCGACTTTCATGTCACTGACAAACCTGACTAGATGAACTTAATATTTAAACCGCATGCTCATCGGTGGGGATAGAACTCATTTAATTCAAGTGAATAGAAGAAGGATGGAATCTAAATAAATGCACTAACATTCACTTGGAGAGAGGATGGAAATATTCACAAACAGGGTTGAAATAAAAATCGCCCTTCAGTACATCCGAATCGCAAGTTTGTGTCGAGCACTCTTAACCCGGTAACAAAGTCCAATCTTTCTATTATTATTACTTTTTGGTGTTTGATATATACTTTCTGGATTACCTTAATAAACATACACACGGTTTAAAAACTAACTTAAGTTAACTCTAATACATCTAATGTAGACACAAACTCCTCTCCTTTGGTCGTCATTTCAGATTTGTGATTAGGGAATCCTCGATTGAACCGATGATAAATATGTATGACTTGTACCAGGAATCGAACTCGGGACCCTTAGCTTAGTAGGAAGATGCGTTATCGATTAAAATAAAGTGTAAGATCCACCACCCACCAAAGCAGCTTACTGGACGATTCACAATGAATTGGTACTTTATACAAATATGGTAAGACATTTTTAAGATAGACTATCAGTAAACTACGCTTAAATATTTTTTCCCAGAAAAACAAACATTATTTTCATAATCATATGAAACACTCTTTAGATATAAATTTTTATCAAAATTGTTATAAGCAAATAAATCATTTAAAATTTTCAAAAATCGGTCATCAGTAAACTAACCGTAAATAAATTATATTTTTAGAAAAAGAGTAAATGGTGAAACACTCCGCAGATACCCAATTTGAACAAATTGTTGAATTAATTTTTGAAATTATATCAAATTTTCAATCATATCTTCAGGGAACTACTCTAATTTTTTTTTTTTTCCGTTCAGTAAAACAAATTACCAAGTTTGAACGAAATCCGTCAAACCATTTCGACCGTAACAGACACATGTCCAGGCAGATAGACATGTAAAACCCACTTTATTTAGTTCAGGGGCACATAAAACGTCAATATCTAGCTCTAGGTTAAAAAATGTTCGTGACTATAATACTTTCTCTCTATGAGAAAGTAAAAACCAATCGTTAAAAACAAAGCTTGTAGTTGTATTGTAAACACCTCTCGATCTTCAATCCGCTGTGTTCTAGTTCTCAGCCGGCACAAGGAACTGTTTTTAATAATAGCCGTTAGAGCGAGTGAGTGAGTGAGTGATGAGCAACCGGTCGTTGGTCGCGGGAGGCGGGGGCAGCGTGCGTCAGCCGACCCCTAGTAGCGGTGTCAAGCTCGCAGGGGAAGACTTCAACAAGGACAAGATGTACGAACCTAAACACACCAAGAGGCTGGTCAGAGTACTCACCGTGGTGGCTTACGTGTTCTCCGTGTCGCTGGCCGCCATCATGTTGTCCGTCTACTACGTCTTCCTGTGGAACCCGAGGGACGCCAGACATCACCGGATGCCGCCTCCCACACCCCCGACCTGCCAACCAGGTAAAACCAACAACAGACTCCTCCACTTGGAATCTAGGGGGGATCGCCAAACCGGAGCACTAAGACGCGTTGCACAAGTCTGAAAATAACGCGTTATTTAAGAAATGGTTGGTTATTTCAAAATATGGCTCGTACCAAAATGAAGGGGGAAAGTACAAACATATCGCTGTAGGATAGAAACAAGAAACATTACATTTTAAATTTCAAACAAATCACGAAAATGTGAACTTGGTCAATTTTCAAACGACGTTCCAGTTTACAATTATGAGATTATAATACATTTTTAGAAAAATATATCTATCATTCCTCAAACAAATAATTAAAAAAAATAGGGTCACAACAGAAAAGTTTAAAATAGTTGAGAATAGTTTCAGTGAATTTGAAGCAACAGAACTGCCATTCCATGCCATAGGAAGGAACTTTTAGAAAAATTTTTTTTTGCTGTCAAAATTGATATAAATTTACTAGTTTATTAATATTATTTTTAGGTATTTATAACATCTATTAAAGGCGACAGCTTCAGATCCCATGATTTGACGTATAAATATGTAAATATAATATGAGAATGTTTGCTTTTCTTTTATTTTAGGTATTTAACGTGACTTTCCGAACAGACTGATTATGTTAGCACACGACTTATAAACCAACTTAAAGATAGAACAGACACAACATCCAGCCCCCGGCCATTAATTCATCACTTTAAAAGGGGAAACCCACGTTTCATCAACTATACATTTTTTGGCCATCTCAGGAATCTAACCAGGAACGCTTAGGCTTAGCTCAATAGACAGATATGCCACCAACCAAGCTAAGGTATTATACATATTTGAAAATTGTTTTAGTAAATTTATAAATGTCAAAAATGTTCCTTCTTATTTTTTTTATTTCAGCATCACGTCTTACTACCCATTCAGGCTATACGCTTCTTCCTATCTAAATCGGGAAGTTTGAAGGTATGGTTTCGGTACGTTTTGGCATAGTTTGAGTGGTGTTTTTTAAATGTTTATATATATTGGATATATTTGTTTTACAGTGCCTTACCAACCATCCGGGCTATTAACTACAGTGATACGCGCTTCGGTAGCCGCATGGTCTAATGCGTTACTCTCGCAGTAGTCTGACGATGATAGGGAGATCGAGGTTCGAATCTCATTTGGATGTACTGATGGTAGTTTTCAAAAATTGTTTTCCACAATGGTTTTCCACTTTCCCCCAGGCAAATTCGGGTACACTTCCTCTAAATATAATCTTCCTAATCCCTAAACTCACTAACATAATTAGTACTTCAACGTATAACCCTAACGGGTAATAAAACGCAGTGCTAAAAAAAATCTATGGGTTGGAAAAAGAAGTAGCACTAAGAGGATATGTATACACATTTGCGTGGAGGGAGAGAGTGGGAAACCATTTATGGAAAAAATCCTCTGTACACCCGGCCGGGATTTGAAACCCCAACCTCTCCGTCACCGATTCCGATAGTACAAGCTTTGCGTTAACTCCATGTTACATCTTAAGCAGTCCGTTACCAGCATCTGTGGTCACGCGTATTAAGGCGTCAGGCTGGCAGTAGACTGGATTTTCGGTGAAGTTTGAATATCATCCGGGTGCATCAGCTTATCTACATTCTTCTTATGTGATTACATTTCATCTAAATCTAACCTTACCCTTACATTAAGCTACTGAGCTACTGATAGCCTCAGTGCTAGACGTACTAATTAACCATTTTCATAGCTTGTCCCCACAGCTCAGACCACAAGTGTTTAAAATTCCGGGGTACTTTTGAATACACATTTAGTATTTTTATAAGAGTTAATTCAGCAATTCAATTAGTAAATATCTAGAGCTAGTTGTGTGGTATTATGAATATTATTCCATGTCAATCTATTTTTATTGTGTGCTGAAAAATATGTGGCTTTATAAAGTGTGTATTGAACAGCCCAATGCAAATAATATAAATTCACTTTATCAGTAATGCTTTTGCTGATCATGTATTTGATTCCCAGTTTGGACAAAAATGTATCAATTTAAAAATTATATTATTTACCAATGCTTTTATAAAGAGTTACATTAATTCTCAAGTATGGATGTTGTGTCTACACAATAAATTTAATTAGTCTAATTTACTCTAGACCTAAAGCGCACAACAAGCTATATCAATCTATCGGAACTTGGACATTAAAAAAAATTATCCGTGGTTTATTCTTAATAAAGTTATTTGTGACTTATTTTAGTCTAATCCTAAATCACAACCCAATCTAATACGCCATAACGTTAATTTATCACTTAGTGACAGTTTATAAACTCAAGTTCAGAATTATATATTTTTGACTATTGCCAGGAGAATTGTTTTTAGCACCACGTATTACTACCCGCTCGGATTGGATATGCTTATGTACTAATTACGCTAATTATTTTAAGGATGAGGTAGGCCTAGATTATATTTAGAGGAACTGTACCCAAATTTGCGTGGAGGGAGGGTGGAAAACTTTTTTTAACTTAGTACACCCAACCGAGATTCGAACCTTGATCGCCTCGCAATCGGCAGTCTAGTATATTGCGAGATTGACGCCTTAAACCATGCGGCCACCGAAGCAGGTTTCTAGGAATCAAACCACTCCCTATATCAGAGAGCAGATCTTTTACTTTCTGTTCATAGTGAACTCCGAATTACTGCTGAAGGACGCCTGCTAGTTCTGCACTTGCCAAACCTAGTGATTACGTTTCAAGTTTCATGAATATTAATGACCAAGGAACGAGAAACAAAACAAAGGAATGAAGCGACGCAACCTAAGTTTGCTTTGTGTGACTTCTTGTGCGGAAATCATTTAATGACTTAATATATTCATACTTAACCTAACTTAAGGAGGCCTCCTTCCGGAGTGTCGAGACGCATCGCAAACGGCCAGAAATCCCGTGTTATTTAATAATAGGTTTGTTATTTCAAGAAATAATCCCTAACTTTTTCTTGGTTCCAAAATCCAATTTTTTTAACTAAAACACATATTTGAGTTGATATGTTCTAGAAAAAATTAGTACTATAATTATTTTTGGAAATATTCAAAAATAACATGTAATTAATTAAAAACAGTGATTGAATAAGAAACAATAAAGAAATGTATCTCTCCTATAGAGCCAAGTATACCATATTCCCTGAGCAATTTTTAAAATACCCGTTTCGGTGGCCGCATGATCTAAGGCATCTCTCTCGCCGTAGACTAGACTGGCGATAACAGGTATATTGGTGTTCGAATCCCGTCTGGGTATACTTATTATGGTTTTCCTAAAGGTTTTTTCACTCTCCCGCCACGTAAATGTGGTTACACTTCCTCTAAATGCATCCTTTCTCAACCAAACACATTAGCGTAAATAGTACATATGTGTGTATCTCAAACAGGTAGTAAGATGCTGCAATTAAAAAAAAGTTAAAATCCCTGACATTTCTAGGTTTTACATATTTTCCCTGATTATGACTAATCTGTTAATACACCCGTCAGGGTTCGAAACCTCCAACATTCCCAATATTGACGAATCAGAAAAGATGAGACTGACGCCTAACTTCGCATACCCACCAGTTCGAGTCTAGCTATAGTGTGTAGTCCATTACTATTATAGCGTACGAATAAACATATTTTTTAACCCATAGAAAGACATCCAAGCTACAATGTCCATTCGAATCTGTTTCATTTTGCGCCCCAACAGCGCTTTGTGCTCGGAATGAGTCGAACTGAGGAGTAAGATGGATGGGACCAGCGTAATGCGACAAACCACTCTCAATCCGTTGTCAAACATGAGAGAGCTTTTAGTCTGCCCCTGCCACGTATATGATATGCCATGCACCGCGTAGCTGCTTGTTTAGATTGGAGCAGCGGCCATCAAACTGGGGTACGCGTACCCCCAGGGTTACGCAAGCAGCTCTCAAGGGAAAGTTGACAAAATAACAAGAAACTTATGGAAAACCCTAATTGTTGGCCGTTTCCGTTATCCGGTTATTTCCACCCCTCTTTCACCCCTATTTGCTCTCAGCTGAAGACCGATTTCTGAGACTTGTCAACCCTCTACTTGACACCTTCTACATTAGCAGTTGTTATCTTACTTATTTTTAGAGTAATTTGAGCATCTTTCAAGAAAAGTTATAAATCGGTGACATACTCTTTCGCTCTCAACGATTACCATTGAGGATCCTAAACACAATTCACCCCATCCCTTCCCTCCTGACAACAAGCCCTGGATCCGAGCTTGGTACACACACGACCTCTTTCTGTTTTTTTTTTTTTTTTTTCAGCCTTTTCTCGTATAGGTCAAGATGGATAAGTGGCTAATTAAACCAACTAGGCCTGTTAAAAGGGGAATATTCGAATCGGAAAGTGAGGCTACCTCTGGTAAATGGTTGTGAAGATGTTGTTGAGCCAACGGAAGTTGAATCTTCTTTACTTAGGCCTACTCATCAGAAGAAATCTTAGCTTAAGTTAAGAAAGTATAATCCTGAATACTTGTCCTTAGGATTTTATTATGCCGGAATTGAGTCAAAACCTACATCTCTATGTGTTATTTGTAATGGGAACCTTTCCAACAGTTAAATTAAGCCATCTTTATTAAAAAAAATAATTAATACGAAACCTGAATACCTGAAAAGTAAGCCACTTGACTTTTTTAAGCGTAAGGAAGCTGAGATCAAATCTGGTAGACAAAAAATGGTCTCTTTTTCATCTCTGAATGTGAAGGGACTTGAAGCGTCATTCAAAATCAGTTTAGTAATAGGAAAGTCTGGAACCCCCCCCCCCACCACACACACCACACCACACACACACACACACACACTAATGGCGAGTCATATTTACTGCCTGCTGCCAAAAACATGGTGTTAAGTGTTCTTGGTATAAAACAAGCAAATCTGCTGGATGTTATCCCTTTGTCTGTGATACTGTGTCTCGCAGGATCTCAAGTATGGCTAATGAGTTGGAGGAGCAAATCGTCAATAAACTGAAGTCCTAAAAATACTTTGCTGTACAACTGGAGAGAGTACAGATTGCACAAATATGGCACAGTTGCTAGCACTTGTTAGATGTATTAATTCTACCCTCGCTGTGGCAGAAGACATTTTGTTCTGCAAGGAGCTCCCAGGTCGGACAATGGCACAGGAGATATTTGACACTATTGATGGCTTTGTAACTCAACATGGTGTAAACTGGGAGAAGTGAGTTGGAATTTGCACTGATGGTGCACGAGCTATGACTGGAAAGCATAGTGGTGTGGTTTCCCAGATCAAGAAGGCCGCCCCACAGACAAAGTTTGTCTACTATAGTCTTCACAAGGAGGCTCTAGTTGCCAGGAAATGTCTAAATGATATGAAAATAGTATTTAAAGAAGCAGTGAAGACAGTTAATTTCATAAAATCAAAAGAAGCAAATTTAGATTATTTGCAATCTTATGTAAAGAACTAAGTAGCAAGCATGATCATCTTCTTTTCCACACTGAGGTAAGGTGGCTTTCCAAAGGAAATTGTCTTGCTCGTTTGTATGAAATGTAACAAGAAGTTCAAGTTTCCCTCTGACAGCAATTGTGAGTTAAGTGACAGATTTACAAATGAGCAGTGGCTGTGTAAGTCTAGCTTTCATGGCTGACGTATTTCAGCAACTGAATGAGATGAATAAAGACCTGCAAGGTAAACACACAGCACCCTTCGTGATTTATAACAAAATAAAAGCTTTAAAAAATAAACTTCAATTTGTAACAAAAGAAGTTGTGAAGGGACAACTGTCATTCTTTTGTTCATAAAAAATTTTATATAAGAAAATGAACTTGATCCTCAAGATTCTGTTGTTAATTACATAAAAGAGCATTGTCTGAGTTTGAATGAAGACTTTGGCGAATATTTTCCTGAGAATTTAGAGAGCGAGTTCTGGATGCAAGACCCTTTTTCTTCAGTGGAAGACTCCAGTCTATCAGACTTCTTTCAATGAAAGAAAAGCAAGAAATTATTGAATTGCCCTGTGACGAAAGCCTCAAATCCAGTCTCAAGAAAACGTCTTTGGCAGACTTTTGGTTTCAGAAACTGAACGAGTTTCCTCATATCGCTGACCGTACCATCAGGTTTATGATGGCTTTCTCAACAACATACGATTATATTTGTGAGAGTGGTTTTTCATCCATGGTGTACTTAAAAAGTAAATACCACATTAGGCTAAATTTGGAGCCGGGCCTTCGCTTGAAAGTGTCAACTAGACGACCACACATCAAAAAGTTGTGCCAAGCCATGCAACCACACTTTGGGATTCAACAACAAAACTTTGGGATTCATAACATATCATCTAGATAATTAAAATTAAAGAATTTTATTTGAAAATATTGTGTTTAGGTTTACTTTTAATTTATTTTTGAATTAATTTGTGAAGAAAATATAAAAAACTTTTCTTCAGACTTTTACAGTACAATTAGGTGTTTTTTTTTTTAATAAACATAACGATTCTTAATAGGAGACCATTATAAGGTTATACCAGTAGGATTCTCTCTAAATAGCTTGTCACATTTTAAATATTTTGATAGCAGAATTTTTTTTTCAATAGATTAAATAGATCAAATATGTTCATATTTTTTTAAACCTTTATTTGGAATTTTTTATCCTTGGGGGTAAATTAAACTTTATTCATGATCAAGGGGTACAATCTAAAAAATGTTTGAGAACCCCTTGAGTAGAGAAATGTTGGAGGGCGGGCTTGCGACTGTTATTTTTCCACCGCGTCATATTTATTTTATCACCATATATTACTACCAGCTCAGGTTATAAGCATGTATTATAATTACTTTAATGAGGTAGGGATGAGAAATGAAGCACTTCAGAGCTTATCTACCTGCATTTGCATGGCAGGAGAGTGGTAAACCATTTAGTAAAAACCACCTTCAATAAACCCGACTGGAATTTGAACCCTAACCTCCAACAACCTGGTATGTATAATACGATAGTGGTGCCGTACCAGCATTTTTGTTGAGGTAGAGTGAAATCCTATTTAGGAACAAAAACATATAAGTGTTTATCTGACCAGGACTCGTACCCCAACCTCTCGATCCCCGGCACACTATACGTCACATCCCCCAATACAACCAACTATACCCAGTGGTGTTGCCAGGGTAGTCATAGTTTATTAAAACTGTGCCTGTAATATGTTCTCACCCACTTGGTCCCCATTTGACCAATCATACAAAGGCTCTGCATTACTTATCTTACAAAAGTAACGTATAGTCTATTCGCCCTAGGAGTGGTGCTAACTAACAACGAGCAGAAGATATAAAAACTGTTTAAAGGCAAACATAATCAAAAACACATCGTTTGTTGTGAAAGTTTTGACTGTCAAAAGTAACAAAAACTCAACATATGGTCTTGCAGAGTTAGTGAATGGACACATTAGAGTTGATCTGATAACTTTCACTAGCTGTCAATGACCACCACTCTTACTGTGGATGAGTGTAGGGTCAGCGCCCTTGGATACTCATCTAGAGGTCCCAGCTTCGATTCCCGGTGGTATCATAGGTTTTTTCCCCTAAAGGAGAACTGTTTATATAGTCGCCATTGTTTGTCTAACCAGGCTTGAGCTAGGTTTAAGATTTCCTCTGCTCCACACCTTCATAATACTACTATCCCATCAACTCATTGAGGGAATGACGTGTAGACAACCTCCAACGTTCTGTTCCAACAGAGCGGCTAAAGGTCTACTACATGGCGACCGAACTAACATGGTCTAATAAGACATACACACACAAAAATAATTATACTGAGTGATGAGACCCTTTCTATACACAGCATCTCTTTGATCAAGATAAATAAAATAATTTTCCAGTAGAAACAGAAGAGTTTAATTTTCTTCACATGGTGATATCAACATTTGTTGAATATCTGTCAAGTGTGTCTTAAAATTTAATGATAACTTTTTTCCTTTATTTAAAAAGTTTCTCATCTAATGCCGCTCGCAATCCTCATGGCAGATATTCAACCAGTGTTGATATCACAATATGAAGAAAATTAAAATCTATGTTTCTACTGGAGCGATGTTTTATTTATTTTGGCCAAGAAAATGTTTTGATATAAAAACCGCAAAACATTGACCTTTTCTCGCGTCCCCAAACTCTGCTTACCTGGCAACACTCCCCGTCACGCCACTGACTAACTATCCCCCTTAATGAAGTGATGGAATGCATCAGTGTCCGGACATTCCTTTGCCTCTGGAAAGTTTGCACTCTGGCAGGAGGGTCGACTAAATATAGAGGATGTTTACACCAGCAAATAAGCGAGTATCGCGCGTGGTCCATGCGCCCGTCTCCTAGTCGTTAGGTTGGCAAGTAACGAGACAAGTCATGTCAGCAATAGCACCCCGTAATACTACCCGTTCAGGCTATACTCACATATACACATTACACTGATGAGCTAGGGCTGAGGAAGAGTGAGTGTAGGCCAACCCGAATTTGCGTAGAGGGATAGTGGAAAACCATTTAGGAAAAAACACCCTCAGTACACCCAACCGGGATTTGAACCTCAATCTTCCCGTCATCGGCAGTCTATAGTCTATTGCGAGAAAGACGCCTTGTTTAGACCATTCGAACACCGAGGTGGGTTAATTTACTGGTTGCATGTGAACACATACAAATTATGATAGATTAGATAGTCCTATAATCCAGGCAGCGAAACAAATTTTCAGACAATTAGTGTAGAGAAGAAGAAAAGGTATTTATTCTTTACAAATATCTATATTTTCCTTTCGATATATTTTGTTTCTGTACTTTATTAATATTAGTAATTTAACCCCGGTATCAGATCGATATCAAGAAAGAAACAATCATTTATTTATAATGTAGACTAAGTATTGTGATGTAATCCTACACCCTATTGCCTGAAAAAAGTTCCTGCTGCGTCATTCGGAAATAAGTTAGACACATAATTAGGCTCTACATTACAATTTTGTGATTATATCATTATAATTGCTAGCTATTTAATACAATGTATTGTAAATGTTTTATGATAATGCAATAGTTTTAGTCATTATTGTAATAATTCCACGATGTAATTCATATCCAAAACCTGTTGTATGCATAAAATTTCGAGAAAAAAAGGATGTAGATACTACTTGATTCTTTATGACACTTTCTTCAAATCCCACAAGGTTTCGGGTTCCAAAAATAGCTATAATCGTTTTAAAATTGAAATACAAAAACCCAAACGGTTGCGGAACCTGCTACGCGCATGGATCTTACGTTTGCACAATCTCTTAAATGTACAGCGCAATGATTAACTTTAACAAAACCTGCTATATTATTATTATTATATTATTATTATTATTATTATAATATTATTATTATTTATTATTACTATTATATATTATGTTAGATACTGTAAATAACTTTTGGTTGTGCACTCTATAATATAGTCTACCTTTCTTGTAAATTTGTGAATAAATAAACCTTAAATTTATATTATTGTTGTCCACTTTGTCCGACAATAATTCAGTTCGGTCATTAAAACATCTATCTTATGTGTTAAGGGTCCCGGGTTGGATTCCCGACATGCTATATATTAATATTTGGTGAATTGTGTGCCTGGATGTTGAGGATTTCATAGTACTGTCTTAATTTATTTTTATAAGTCGTGTGCTGATATCATAAGTGTGTTCAGAAAGTGCACATTAAATATCCTCATTAAAAAAACTAAAAAAGTTGAAAGGTAGGTAGTGCGTTATATTAGACAAACCGACTCTAATCATTACTTCCATTATTAAATCACCATTACAATGTCCAGCTTCCCTTCAAGCACAATCGTCAATCACTGACCGAACGGAATGACGGACCGGTCTATCTAACATCTTCAGTTCATCGTAAACCTGGGGCGCGTGAAGAGCTCGTAAGTAAACTCGTCAAACTCTGAAAAGTATTGGTGTTATAGGAAAGAGTCTCATATAAAAATATATATTCAGTTCATGATGATCATTTCGTACACTTATACCACCCATCTCTCTCAATTAAGAAAAAACTTTTACACTGAGTGAAAATATGTTTGCCGTAAATATCTCATTATAGTTCTTTCATTAGAAAATAATGTTTTCAAAGCAAACAAATTGAAATATGGGAATTTTAATAATATACTCATGTCTTTTAAGGTTTTTATAACCAATTTTGAAAAAACTACTGCGATTTTCCAAGTAGTTTACGAGAAACTGTGAGTTATGTTTTAGGATTTTCAAGTATTTGATCGCGGTAAATATGATGCCGCTCAGATTTTCCCTGCAAGAACTTAAAAATGTGGCCGTCTTGCACGCTCGTGTCGTGAATTCCAATATCGTCTACACTTTGCACGGTGCCTATAGTTGCGAAACTGCTATTTCCATCTCCATGACAATAGTACTGGACTCCTCTCTTTCGAAGATAGAACACAACATTTATTTCAATATTATGAAGAAATCTAATGTAATCGTTGGATCTACACCTTGGTTTAGAAATTCTGCCTGCAATTGTTTAAATCTCGCGCTAATCCTGACCTTATTGTGAGCTCATTAATGTTATTGTACAAGATGTCACTGCCACGTTTCTGTAGACTTTTGTATTATTGAGGTTGGTGTTGATGTTTATTTGATATCAAAGAAATTTAAATGGACAAATTTAGTGATAGTAGCACAAGAAATATTGCCGATACCGAACCAGGGCAGTCAATTAAGAGGAAGAGAGATTCGGAGACATGGGATAGCCGTTGCTTCCATGTGTTGGAGGGGAGGAAGCGAGATGAAGTGATGGTCAAGGCCCCTTTGGACCAGGACCACCGTCCCACCCCTTCCCACATCCCCCGCTCAGTCGCTCCGATGGCAGATGAACTCTGCTAACGAGAACCTCATTGTGGAGCGCAAGTGGGTTCCTACCAACAGCATTACATCGACACGATATTTTGCCAGGAAACTTTCAAGCTCAGACTTCTTCCTCGAAACTCCGTTAGCGTTCCAGAGTGCGACCGTGAGCTCCTTCAGCACTGGTGGTCCTCTATTCGGGTGTACTGCCATTAGAGACCAGGTAGAGGATGATGTACTCCTTGGAGATTCTCAGACCTTTCTCAAGAGACTCGATGAATAGTCCCAAGGATCCAGTCCCAGAATGCCCTTGAGTAGCTCAATGAAATTTTAGAGCTTTTCACTCTCACACTCTGGGAGCAGGTTGGGTTTGATGGTAAAGAGGTGGAAGGGGTGGGGATAGAGTAGCGGGGAGGGGGAGTGAGGGTTGGGATGGGGAAAGGAGTGGTCTTGGACGGGTCCTCGAGCGAGAGGGAAGAACCAAGTGACACTGGTTCTGGTAGGGTGACCTTGGCCTGAGGTGGACAACACACTGGCAAAAGATTGCACCAGTGGCTTTGGTGTTGGAGCTGGAGTTACGATCACCTTCCGTACCGCAATGTGCCCCAAGGGCTTCTGGCCTTGGCGTGAAAAGCCAAATGTCTAGGGTTCGATTCACGTGTTCAGGTTGTCTTAATTTAATAAAAATATGTTTTTCAATAAAATAATCACTAATTAGTTGTATGGAATGCAAGATCTGGGGCTGTTGAAAATAATGACGCGAAGACTGACCATGTTCGGTCTCGTTGTAAATACTGAGGCATACTGACAGTCCTAAGACTGACATCCGTAACTTACCCTTAAATTAATTTATTTTAGATAATGCTTCACCATATACAAACTTTAAACGAAATAATAATATTTTTAAAAATCACCCATTTGTAAAGTACCATTTTATTATTCCTTTAAAAGAAAAATCAATAAATAAAAAAATATCTATTTTTATATTAACATAGTGATAGTGCTGCTCTCTAGTAAATATGTAGTGAGCTAAGTATAGTCTCTGCTGCTGCCATCTACCAGACATGTGGCACCGCAATTAAATGGTTACTATTCAGGATTTTGTGGATATAATGCAAATAATTATAGTGGATACAAATCAGAATGGATACAATTCAGGATTTTGTGGATATAATGAAAATGGTTACAAATCAGACTTTTTTTTTATGGAGCATGTTTAAGAACTGTTTGAATGGAGACAATTCAGAATGGTTACAATTCAGTCATCTCATGCTGTAGACATCAACAATGACTCTTTTGATTCAGTTAACTTTTTGTTAAACAATTCTACTGAGCGAAAAGTGCATTTAAAAGGAAAAAGAGCAAGACCAAAATTAGATATTTCACAGAAGGTATAGACCCTAACAAAAAAAAATGAGTATCATTAATAGTACTGTATTATAATAATAAAGTTTCATAAAAATCCCATTTTTGGCATTGTTAAATTTGCTCCTTTATGAGTATTCATGACTCAGCTTACCCAATAATTATTATCACGCTTCGCCACTGCTAACCACAACAATAAAAATTATAGCTCAAATTCATGGTATTCATGGAATAAAAGAATTAAGGGAAAACCACTCTCGATACAACCAACCGTGATTCAAACCCCAATCTCCCCGTCAATGGCAGTCGAGTCTATTGCGAGTGTGTCGCATTGGACCATGTGACCACTGAAGCGGGTATCATTTTAGTGTTTGCTTATAAGTATTTATTCATATATTATATCGTAATCATATACGTACATACGTACATACATTCAATCATTGTGCCTTAGTTCTACTATTCTTTCTTTGTGCTAAGTTCGTACTGGGCCCTGTGAAATAATATAAACAAAGAGGCAAAGTTTATGGTTGTAATTCATTAAGCTGGCTTGTCAGTCGAGGTCTTGTCACTTATTTCAATGCACACACAACTTTCCTCTTTATTGCCCCCGAGACAGACTATCCACTCACTCTCTGATGACAAGCAGACTCCACCCGACAGCACACAACACCAGAGCAGAAGTTTCCGAGAACGACCGTCGAACAATGTACCCACAGTACAACATACATACATAATATAGAACATAAAATAACAATAGTACCCGGACCAGCCCCTAGGACTGTGCCTTGGACCCCTTTTGTGAAGAGTTATGTTTTAAAATATATCAAATAAAATGTTTAGGATTACTTAGGAAACCAATAATATCGAAATAAAGTTATCAAAATATTAAAGAACATGTTTTGGAAAAGAAATATATGAGCTTCTTTATTTGTGAATTAAATATAACAAGACAATACATTGAAATAAAATAAAATTAAAGTTAAATTTAAACATATTTTACTAGCCTATTGCTTGCATCGGCTAGAGCTTGTTTTCTGTGCTTGCTATCGCTATCGCTTACGGTAGACTAGTGATCTCTATATTATAATACTGGATGGACATAAACATAAGCATTGCCAAGGATCAAAGCGTGACGTTCAGATTTATCGTCTGCTTCATTGTGGGAGGGACAGATTTAATGGTTTCATTCAATGTTCTTATGCGAAAACGTGTCTCTGATGAATAAAAGTGATACTGATTGAAAATAGTGAATGAAATATTATTACCACGTTTTCCCGAAGAAACATATACATTATGGTCGTTGGCAACACTGCTGAAAACATTTAATGGTGAAACTTCTCCATGTTTTCTTCGATAGAGGTCGAACTGTTTTTGCTAGACAATATTGATTTAAAAATTTTGCGTAGACAGAGTGTGGGATTTCATTAGATTAATCGTGAGTAGCGGGAATTTGGGGAATACCATAACTTTCCCGCAGATGAAAATGGATCATAAAAGGTTCTTTAGCTCAAGGTCGTACCGTGCTATGAAACAGAGAGGCAGCCGCATCAGGCGGCACCGTAAGGGGGCAGCATAAGCAACGAAATCAAAATTCAATTTGAACCATTCAATAATTAAACATCTTTACGCAACGCTTTTCTATATTGGTCTATGTTAGTTACTCCGATATTAATGTATACGATTTATGATTCATCGCACGCCTCTGCCTAAGCGCTTTCGATACCCTTTGATTTCTATTTCTGATGCAGGTGCATCGTTGGCGAGCGCTCGCCGAAATACTTTTGATCTGACAGCGCGAAGCTATTATTTTTGTTTGTAATAAACCGCGAGGCCGCTCCTAAAAGCTGAGGCAGCAATTATCACAAATGACAATGTACGTGTTATGTGCTGATAGTTCTGCTTTGAGCTTACAATTATTGACAATATGAATTTTAATGTTAGTTTGTCTCGAGAGTGGCAAGTGGCTGTAATGTGTTTAAGGCTCGCTGCACACGGAAGGAAAATTTTCGCCGCGGAAATTTCTCCTCAGGTCTTCCGCTGCTCCCCGTAGGAAAATGTTCCGCAGGAATTCCGCTCGGGGCGCCCCATCTCATGTTAATTATATGGGGCGATACTCACGGGCGGACAGTTCGGTGGAGACGGTGTTACTGTTACTTGTGCATCTCATATTTATATTTTTACATAGTAATTTAACTAGAAATATTTGCGTATAACAATTTTTGACATCAAAATGGACATTGAAAAAATATATATAGAGGTTTTCCTGCTAGAGCTCTAGAAGATGCCATGATTGTGGGACTTAACTGTAGCTGAGTACAAAGATAAGAATAAAAACAACCCAGCATGGATTGAAATTTGCTGTATTTTATTTAATGAATTTGAGAAGCAGCCAGAGTCAGGAAGAAACGCTTTCGGTAAGTTACCTTTGTATATTATAATTAACAGTAATCTTAATTAAGATACAATTAATAAAAATAATTAAATAATTTGTTTTGATTGGTTACACTACAACAATATGTAAAATTATTTATGAATTTATTTTTATTTCAATAGTTGTATGTA
Source organism: Timema podura (assembly GCA_033556935.1). Taxonomy (NCBI): domain Eukaryota; kingdom Metazoa; phylum Arthropoda; class Insecta; order Phasmatodea; family Timematidae; genus Timema; species Timema podura. The sequence continues at coordinate 81,548,355 of JAVRXN010000008.1, read as the reverse complement.
TAGGAAGTTGAAACTTTTGCTTATAAATTCTAAGAATAAAGAACTTGCAAGCAGTAGTAAGTTTATAAGAAATTAATATTAGGAAATTAAAACCATTACTATTTTGAGAAGCTATGAATAGTTACAACAATAGAAGGTAGTTTTCTATTATTGAAGAGTAAAGCCAGGATGGTTTACAAAAAATCTAATTTGATAGGCATAGTAGGCGAGTGTTGAGAAGTATAATGTAAGATTACTACCCCCAAAGGCCACAGACAAGGATACTAAGGCCTAATTTTTATAGGTTCAATTATTGCAGGCCTAGATTTTGTGTCCCTAAATTAAAAGAATAATTTCACTATAGGCCTTCATCTGTTGAATAATTTTATAAGAAATACATAATGAGAATATTATTATTTATTTGAAAATACTTTCTGAATTCACAAGCAAATGTATGACTAAAAAGTAATATGGGATGCGATGGAGATATTCTTATACAAAGATACACTCTGTAAAGGAAAGGTAAGCCTATTATTAAAAATCTGAAAATAAGATGTAATGAGAGAAACTTTATTGAAACAAATCAACTTCAAATCCAACAAGAAGTAAGTTGTATGATTGTCATTTAACAATCGGTTGAAGATAAGTTTTTACATTGCAGGTATACTCTTACCTTTTTACCTTAATACAAAAAAGACCCAAACCCAAAATAATATATTTTTGTAGTGGTATCAAATCTAGCTGTCTTGCCAAGCTAGTTAACCAGCGTCAATTAAGAAATAATTGGCCAGGATATTTCTTGTTTCCAAACCTTTCCTGTTTTTCTCTCTTGTGTTCCTTTTATCTCTACTTTCCAAAGTATCGAAAGCTAATGTGTCTTCTAGTCTAAATCCATCCCTTTCATGAATAAAGTTGTGCAGTGTACAGCAAGCTTTTCTTATATCAACCGCCTTTTGCACATTTACATTTAATGGTCTGTGAAATATTATAAATTTATTGGTCAGTATGCCAAACACACATTTAATGTATCTTCTTTCTCTGCAATGCCTATAATAGTATAAACACGTTTATGTTTTGTTAACATTTTGCCGGCGAATGGCCTTTGAACATGGTCGAATAAACCGAAGTCCTCATCACCTATAAAGATATAAGGTGTTATTACTTGTTCATTATGAGGTAGAGGCGCCGGTTTTGGGATGTTTAACTTATTGTTTGAAAGCTTTTCCCACAGTGAAGATTTCTTAAATATTGTCGCATCCAATTCTTTGCCAAAAGATCCAATGCCAACATACAAGAAGCGATGGTCCGAGTCCGCAACCACTAGGAGAACAATTGAGAAATAATTCTTGTAATTATAATATAATGAACCGCTTATTTTTGGTTTCACAACACGGACATGTTTACCGTCTATTGCACCTAAACAATTCGGGAATTGAAGTCGTTCCTGGAAACCTGCTGCTATTGCTTCCCATTTGTCTTCCGATGGCGCAGGGAAACACTGGTCTTTCAAGCATCCCCAGATAGCATTGCACACATTTCTTATTATTACACCTGCTGTTTTCCTGAAACAACGTATGCATGTAGTTGTGTGAGTAGAAGAAACATATTATATACAGTAGAACCTCATTAATTCATCACCCTTATTTCACTATTCCCCCCCCCCCCCTCCTTCTTTTAAAATTAAATAAATAAAGGTGGCGGGGCGGGCAACTTACACCTTTAATGTAGGTGCCACAATTTGAAGGTCATCCTGGGGATCGGGAATGGTGGATCAGATAATGGGTGTGAAGGGGGCTGTATCACGACATTTTGGCTACTTTTACCATCCTGGTGTCGTCTGCCCCTCTAAATCCCCCACTTCAACTCTTTCCTGTCACAAAATAAGAATTAATTTATTTAAAACAAAAATTAAATATGTATAATTTTGATAACAGGATTTGTTTTTGTTCATGTATGATAAATTAAGTTCGTTGTTCTAAAATGACTTTGTATTTACCCAACCACCAATTCTTTTATTTAACCATTTCATCACCACTCTGGTACCACAGGTGACTAATTAGTGAAGTGTTATTACGTTACATCTTTGACGTTTGGTAAGCAGGTTTATTATTTTCTGAAAATTGAAAGATGTCACCTGGACATGGGAATCGAATCCGGGATCTTTGGGTTAGTATGCCAATGCTCTAACCACTGAGATATAAAGGAATTGTCCCGTACCTGGGGTCATACTTCTCTCATATTTTAAGACAGAGTCTGTGATGGACGTACAGACCTAACAAAATATAACAGCTTTAATATTTAATCCATGTTTATTATTGTTATAAATTTTTGTTCCAGGTAATAAACTAATATCAAAATGGAAAAATGTAAAAGATTACTACTTGAAATACATGCGAAATTCATTGAAATCTGGTTCTGGTGCAAGCAAAAAATTCAAGTACACACACGCTGATCACATTTCTATCAAAAATTGATGTAGCTCGAACTACTTCAGCAAGTTCTATGGAAGACGCTGAAGAGCAATCGGCTGAAGACGAGGTTGAATCACAAACATATCTTGGACCTAACCAATTGACAGAAAGAACAAAGCCAACTCAGAGCAACCGAAAGAGTCCATTTAGGAATAATACCAGTGAGTTGGAATTCCAACTTTCACAATTCATGACCCTTCACAAGGAACGTCAGAAGGATGATCCTGATAAAGATGACAGAGCATTCTTCAAGTCTTTATTACCTTCTTTGAGATCACTAGACACAGACGAAAAGCTTAATTTTAGAATGTAAGTATTAAAATTGCTTAGAAATGTTAGACAGGCACACAACCTACAATGCCAGGCACAGACGGCAGGGATGTATCGACAACATTCTGAGGCCTCCACACATCACACAGCTTACTACAACTATCGTCCTACAAATTATGCGACACTTGGGCCATATGAACAATCTCACCACAATCACCTTATCAACCAGTGGTAGTGCACATGCCATTAGGGTCTTCAGCCCAAAATCGCGAAGGAATTCGTCGCAATGAAATACGGGAAACTAACATTCCATCTTGTACACTTCAGTCACCAACTGACTCTGAGGCTAGTCAACAATCAGAGAGCAGTGATCTTTACGCCTTCTAGTCACCCCGCTGTTCTTATATACTCCACTTAGTTTTTACTATAAATATTTTCAACTTTCAAACATGCATTTATCTATACTTTAAACATGATTATCAATATGAACAGTAGCTTAGTGTGTAAGTATTGTTGTATATGTAAGTAATTTTCTTTACAAGTGCTTTAAATCCTATACAGCTGTTTTGATCAAATTGAGGTTATATTTGAATTCAATACAATAAATTAGTTTGATCGTTTGTAGAATACTTTTTTAGTTAATATTATACCCTATTATAAACATTTTAACTACTTACCTTTGTGTTATTGCCAACATTTCAACTGGAGGAATACACATTCTCATATTTGTGTCTTATTTTTGCAAACGATCCTTCAGTGAACAAAATTTCATTGAATGTTCGAAAAGATATTCTGTAATAATTAAAAAATCTAACGTCATCTTCCCTCAAGTCTTGAAAAACGGTGTAAAAGTACCCTTACTTAGTTGGCAGCTAACAAATGGATGAGTCCAATATCTACAATGCTTCTTACATTTTTTTCTTTAATATATTTGATTACGAAATAAGAAAATACTGCACACACCATGTTATCCATGGTGACTGTATGAAAAGGAGAGGCCTCAGATGGATGTCTGCGAAGATTCCGCTCGAACTTGCAGAGAACGCGCGTCTCCCACTCCGCTAAGTTTTCACCGAAATTTCTCCCGTATGCACCGAGCCTAAATCAGTAAATCAGATATATATCTGTATCAGTAGGCTATAATATTTTTGCATTTATACTAATTCAGTTTTTGTGTTTAAAGTAGTCAGGTAAGAGAATTATGGTCGACAGTTTATCTCGGCAACGTTAAGTGACGGTTGTAAGCGTTGAGTGCTTTCCCTGTATTTTTGGCATTTTCTTAGTCTGGCCCGAGTTTTGTTAAACATAAGACAGGAAATTTAAATGTATTAAAAAATACAAAAATTCGTATTGACCTACTTTGCTATGATACCGACTATACATGGTACATGCATGTTTAAAATATTGCACTGGTGTTCCACTATAAGGGCCCTACAGAAGATTTGATCTGGTTGACTCGACAGTCAGCCTGACCAAATCAGGTGTTATCTACAGATGACCTGCCTGACTTTGTGCTTGATTTTATCAGTTGTTGTTTTTTCTCTAAGAGACACACTCATAATTGCCTCCTATATTATCCAAACACCAAAAAGTTGGGATCATGCTAATAGCATCTTTAGGGATTAATTCCAGAAAAAAAAAATGTAAGCCAAAAAATGGCTAATTCAAAGGAAAAAATTCAGTCATATGATGTTAATACATACACAATAGGCCTACTAATCGTGCCTGTATGTGTAGTACAACTGACATGCTGAATCACCCGACAACGCTACAGATGACACGGTCGTGTGGTTGGATGAGCCAGCCACCTGACATCACCTGATATGAAATAGAAATTGTTATCAGGCGACACACCTACACATGACCTGATATTGCGCCTGATCTGACCAAATTGTGTCCTCTGTAGGGATCTTTAGTTTTACAAAGGCAAGTTTATTTATTAAATCCAAATTAAGTTATAAAAAAGTTGGTTTCCACTCGACCTACTAAGTTACTACATTTTTATTTCCATAATAAGCATGTTATTTTAAAACCGGGAGCTCATGTTGTCACAATGGTGGAAATAAAAATATTACATTTATATTTACATTACTAGTCTGTTTAATAGATAATGCAAAAAGAAAGTATACAGTACACCATAAGGAAGTATCTTTGAAAGATTTTGATAAATTTTTAGATAATTTTAATTAATAATTAAAATAAGACATATTTCTAGAATGCCAAATTTTTAGCGACTTTCGATCAATGTTGGTGATCGAAAGTGGGCTTCCTACAAAAATCAAAGTTTATATGTGCTCCCAACTTATTAATACTAAAAAGGTAGGGCTTAGGAATGTAAAAACAACTGAGATAGAAAACACCCTCGGTACGTTCAGCTGGGATTTGAACCCTGACCAAACTGTCATCAGAAAATTAGATTGGACAATATTGATACTTATTGTCTGCAGGTCTACTGGTGTGGATATAGCTGTTTTTTTGTTGTTTAGCACCGCACCTCATCTTACTACGGTTTAGGTCATATGCATGGATATAGTAGTTGATGCTTCTTTGTGCATTCCTCTCTCACAAATTTCTTGTTAGATGGTTTAGGCTGGGGCCTAGCCCGAGGAGGTGTGTTCGGTCATTGACTGCTTAATATTTTCACTATACAATAGAGCAGTTGTTTTAATCTGTGGTAGGTGTACACTTGAGGGTAAGTGAAAATAAACGGCAGCCATTTTAATTGTTTGCCCCAAATTAAACTAATTTGGACCTAACATTAAAAAAAAAACCATTCTTTTAAACATGCCCAAGGTTTCCTTAGTAGTGTGTTAATTTTTGTAACCACCTATGTAAAAAAATAAATTATGCCTGAAGCTTGGTAATAAAAAACAAACACATTTTCTTCACAAGTTAAGTGATTTGTTTAATAACACTAGCACCACTAGTGAAAAGTGATTTCAGTAATAATTTATATATTTATTTAAAAGCACTAAGCTCCTGGAGTACTTAAATAGAGTGTTTACAAATGAGGGGTATATAGTAAAATGGTAGAAAAACGCTGCAATAGATCAAAGCACACATCAATGTACACAAGCAACAGGAATATCAGGGTTTGACTCTTGACCAGGTGTAGAATTTTTTTTCTCCAAAATTGTTTCTTGTTCTCCCTGCTCACAGATGTAGGATAATTTCCTTTAAATTCTGCCTTTCTCAATATTAACTTGCTGATTAATAGCTTAAGCAGGTGAGAACTTCAGACAAGTGAGTGTAGGAGGCTGCCTGTATATCATGATTAGAACTGCTCATGTTATATTAGAGTCAAACTTGCATAGGAAGAACCTTATCTGACAGCTTGGGAAGGTTACCAGATCTACTTTCACATATTGATACATTAGGTCAGTGGTCGGCAAAGTGCGGCTCCAGAGTCGCATGTGGCTCTTTGACACCTTAAGTGCGGCTCTGACACAAATATCCACAGAAGGCGCAATAATATTTTCATTTAAAAAAACTAGGTAAAAGAAAAATTACATCTTATTTTGATAAATTAAAATTCTTCTATAAATCGAGAACATGTATAATTTTTTGTTTAAGCTAAAAGATAGATAGGTAATTAAAATTTTATATTGTTGTAAAAATACATAACGAACATCGAGTTTAATTTTATTAGTTTTCGTAAACACAAACCATGTACAAACTACCGGCTGAAATTGTTCGTATGTTTTCGGCGTACTCCGGTGTGATACAAAGGTACCACAAGCATGCGCGCACATACTTTTTCTAAAGTAGTGGGGGTACAAATTGGCATCACAGATCAGCAGTTGCAGTGTGAACAGTTTTGTCTTTTCTACTTTGTCTGCCGTTGTCAGACGTCTTATTTAAAAGTTGTTGTATTTTTCAATCTAGCTGCACATCTTACAGGTATTTTTATACGATTTTATTACACCTGCTATGTTTGTTTGTGGTTCCGGTTCAAAATTTGTAATCGATTTTTCGATAACTTCTATTTGTCCAAATGTTGGAAGTTTTCTTCCATTTTTGGTCATTCTAAAAGTTTTGTTATTTTGATGATTGAAAAAATTATTTTTTTCTTTTTTTAGTGTAGTGACATATATTAATAAAATTGTATTTTTTAAAAATATTTTTTTAAAATTTTGATTATAATTTTGTACTGATGGCTTTAGAAAAAAATATATTTTAAATATTTTTATAGGTACCCCAATTAAGATGGCTACCAAAAAAAAAGCAAAGAAAAACGGAAGATGAAAACCGCGAATTTAAAGTTGAGTGAACCGAGAATTTTGCGTTTATTCAAAACTTGGATGGACTTCCAACATGTCTTATTTGTAAAGAGAAATTCGCGCATAACAAGAAGTCAAATTTAGAGCGACACTTTACAAGAAAACACTCGTCATTTAGCACTAAATATCCTACCGGTGATGCAAGGAAGAAAGCAGTTGAGGAACTTCAGAAGAGTCAAGAGTCGTCAACTTCTGTGTTTAATAACTGGATGCAATCTTCCAGCAATATTAATATGGCAAGTTTTGTTTTTAGCCAGGAGATTGCTAAGAGAGGGAAACCGTACACAGACGGCGAATACATAAAAAGTTGTTTTATTAATGCATCCGAAGAGCTATTTCGGGATTTTAAGAACAAAGCAGATATTCTGAAAAGAATTAAAGAGTTACCATTGTCTGCCAAAACCATTAAAGATAGAACAATTAAAATTTGTTCGAATATAACCACCCAGCATATCGAAGATCTAAAATTGGTTTCGGCTTTATCAATAGCAGTTGATGAGTCTTGTGACATAAATGATACAGCGCAAGTTTCACTTTTTGTAAGATTTATGTCTCATTCAGGCCCTAAAGAAGAACATTTAGGATTATTGCCACTCAAAGGTCAGACGCGTGGAGAAGATATCGCAAATGCTATAATTTAGTGTATGGATAAACATCATATTCCCCTCGATAAAATTGTGTCGATTTCAACAGATGGGGCCAAAAGTATGACCGGCGTAAGAAAAGAGTTTGTTGCTATTTTGAAAAAAAAAAAAATCACGAGATACTTGTTTACCATTGTATCATTCACCAAGAAGCGCTTTGTGCACAAACATTTCCGGATGAAATTCGTAAAGTTATGGAATTAGTGATTACCATTATCAACTCAATTTTAGCTAAAGCTCTTAATCATCGCCAATTCAAAGAATTTTATTTGAAATGGAGAGTGAGTACGCTGATCTTCTGCTTCATAACAAGGTACGTTGGTTATCAAGAGGGAACGTTTTAAAAGTTTCACGTCCCTTTTTCCGGAAATTAAAGCATTTCTCCTTGAGAAGGGCGTTCACTATCCAGAACTAACAGACGATTAGTGGATCCAAAACTTTTATTTCATGGTAGACGTTACATCTCATCTAAATCAGCTTAATCGTAAACTACAAGGGAAAGGTAACTTAATTTTTTCGATGTTAGAAGAAGTAATAGCATTCGAAAACAAATTATCCATTTTTTGCTCAGGATTTGGAAAGGGAAACATTGTTTCACTTTCCGAGCCTGCTGAAGTATCTTGGCGAAAATAATTCCTCTATTGATAAACACCATTTTAAAACAATAATTTTAAATATGAGGGAAGCATTTCTCAGCAGGTTTCAGGAATTTAAAAACAGCAGAGCAACTTTAGCATTTGTCAAAAATCCTCCGATAACCGAGTTGAAATTTTCACCTTTTGATATTGATATTGGTAGCTTTGAAATACAATTGCTGGATTTAAAAAACAAGGAGATATGGCGCTCTAAATTCGAACGTCTTTGTGTTGAATTGGAAATATTGGAGAAGAAAAAATGTGATCTTAGTTCACAGCACAAGTGGTCTGCTTAGAATGACCTGGAGAAGGAAGACATGATCATTTTAAACGCTTGGAATAGTATTCCTGACTTTTACGATCAGCTGAAAAAGCTTGCGTTTGCTGTTCTTTACTTTTTCGGTTCTACATGTATATGTGAACAATCTTTTTCAAGCATGAACATTATCAAGAGTAAACTGAGAAGTCGTCTTATTGATGAGAACTTGGAATCATGCCTAAAATTAAAAACAACGTACAAACCTGACTTACTCAAACTTTCCAAGGAGATGCAAGCACATTGTTCGCATTAATAAATATTTATTAAGTATGAAATTTAGTTTTATTTAGTGTAATAAAAGTTTACTAAACAAGCAGATTTGGCTCCCAATTTTTTTTTTTAAATTGTTGTAATGTTCATATTTGGCTCTTTGGCAAATAAGTTTGCCGACCACTGCCTTAGGTTAAGTAAAGTGTTATCAATGTTGACAACAAAATAAATATGTATTTTTATTTTCTTAAAAGACTCTTCCTATGAAAAATGGACCATTAATATCCAAATAATTTTTTTTTCCAGTTAATCCAGCAATGGCCCAAATGCAGCCCTCTTTCAGCCCCCTCCAGAAAACAGATGAGATTACTTTGTCTACCCTGATATCAACTACAGAGTCGCCCCTCTACAAGTACATAACACAGGGGAGAACAGTGGTGACAACATTGCAAACACAACAACCTACAGCCAAGGTCCCAACGTTAATGGACACTTAGCCGGGCAAGACAAAGTGAGTCCAATTAACTGTTGGATGATATCAAAATAAATTAAGGACAGCCACAAAGTTCACTTGGTATATTTATTTTTATAAACTTCAAAAATTTTCTCTATGAAAATTGCAAGGACACATGATTTGCATGGATAATAGTACATAAAAGTAGATTTGGTAACGTTTTGGACAGCCTGTCAAGGTTATTTCTATGGTTATCTGCCTTATACCATGATGCTCTTAACCGTTGAAAATAAGCAGCTGAGGCACTATTAGCAGATTAACTATAAAAGTTTTCGTATTTAAAATATGAATGTGAATTCCATTTTGCTATATAATTTTTTGGTAAAATTCCAGGGCTATTTACATTCAACTATACTAATTGGGCAGGAATGAGCAAGGTTGAACTTTAGTACCCCCAAAGTTGTTGATGCATAATGCAGCTATACATATTCTATAAATTACATTTAGGAGAGGGAGAGAGAGAGAATGGCACTCCCAGATCACAAGTATTATGTCCAGGTGTCTTGTGATAACCCTGATACTATATATCATGAATTGTTATATATATAATTGTATACATATATTTAGATTTGATCAGTATCCCCTAAGATATCTTCGCATACTCCAGGGGAGTATGAATAACTTAGGTTGAATACCACTGATCACTGATGCAGGTAGGTTTTTATTGGTGAAATATTGTTTCCAAAAAACCAGAATAAACAATTGTGCCAATTTCATAATAACACCTTATGATGTGTAGTCTCTCCGTTGTTAAGGAATTACACAGCTTAAGGTGGTGCGAAAGGGGATGTGAGAAGTCCAGTGTTTTTGCAGTTTTTATAGAAACAAATTTTTTTGGTCAAAATGAATAACATCCATTATTGTTTCCAACCTATGGAATGGGCCAGTTTTTTATTCAAGCCATATATTTTCCACTACCGGCTGGCTAGGCCTGTCATAGCTTCATATTCCTTATTATCATAAGACTAGGACAGGCACAACATCCAATCCCTGGCTGTCAATTTATCAATGTGAAAGGGTAAATCCACATTTCACCAATTATACATTTTTCGGCCATACCGGGAATTGAACCTGGGACCCTTAGCTCAGTAGATGACACACTACCGACTGAGCTAAGATGTTGGATTGTTTCTATTGGAGCAATATTTTATTTATTTTGCTAAAAAATAACCAATTATAAATTTGTGCCTTTTTACATTTCAGGATGATGTTACAAAAGCACGTACATCATAGACGAAGACATTTTTACAGTGGATCAAATGATATGAATTTTAAATATAGACATAAATTAGTCACAAAATAAATAATTTAAAAATATTATTATAATTATTGATGTTCAGGCTTTTTGATTGGTCATTTAAGTGTGTCTAATATTTGATTAGCTTGAGGACCTTTGTAATAATTTTTAATTTTTAGAGTAAAAACTAAAAATTTGCCAGTTCTAATCTTATTATTTCAGGTCTTCCAGTTCAGTTTAAAACCAATCTACATCAATTTGATCTCCCCCCCCCCCATTAGGGTTTGAATGTGACATGACTAACTACTTAAGTCATGTGTAAACTCACATATTCTTTTGACTAAATAAAATATTTACTAGACTAAAGATCCTCACACATGGTCATGCCCCACTTGATGCCGGGACTGTTCATTCCAAAACTGATTGTGAGTGGGGCATGCATGCCGGGAATGAAGGATCAGACCTGTTTGATATTTGCTGTCATGCCTGGAATGATGACAAGGCAGACAAGCCAAAACTGATCGAGTGTGAGTAATGTCAAGCCCAGAATGACTGACGCATGCGCCGGGAACCTACTGAGCTCACGCTTTTAGCATTCATCTCGTTGTTGTTTTGTGTGCTGGAGGTTGCTATTTGTTTTATCATGACTTCCAATTCTAAATTAAACTCTCTGTTGAATTCATGACGGACTTAATCAATTTGTATAAATCGTTTCCAGTTTTGTGGAAAGTGAAAAGTAAAGAGTATAGTAGTAAGTTTAAAATGGACAAGGCTTATCAGAAAATGGTTGATTTAGTGAAAACAGTATATGAGGGTAGAAACATTGATTTTGTTAAATCACTGCAACGCTCCATTATGGACAAATTCTCATGGGTACAAAATGTACAGTTAACGTAGTAGGGAATGACGGTTCCAGCATGACCCGTGTGTGGTGAAACCAGGCAAGCCCGGAATGACGGTTCCAGCATGACCCGTATGTGGTGAAACAAGGCAAGCCCGGAATGACGGTTCCAGCATGACCTGTGTGTGGTGAAACCAGGCAAGCTCGGAATGACGGTTCCAGCATGACCCGTATGTGGTGAAACCAGGCAAGCCCGGAATGACGGTTCCAGCATGACCCGTATGTGGTGAAACAAGGCAAGCCCGGAATGACGGTTCCAGTATGACCCGTGTGTGGTGAAACCAGGCTAGCCCAGAATGACGGTTCTGGCATGACAAGCCTGGCATCAAGTGGGACATAACCATGTGTAGGAACCTTTAAACCCCCATTTGTTCAACTATAGGCCACTCATTTCATTTTATGTATTTATGAATCATTTTTAACTTAAAATAACTAAAAACTTAGGAACCATATCTTAAGTGAAGAATCAGAAGAAACAAAGTACTTAAGAATTGAACTGACCCATCTCAATTAAAAACAAGAATATGTTAGAAAAAATTAAAGCAAATTCTTCAGAAACACTCTAGATTATAAAAATGATCATTTATTATAAATTAAGTGAAGGAGGCAAAAAGAAAATAGTCTTGCCTTATGGGTTACAGTAAACTTAAATGGTTATTATTCTTCTATGTGAATAGTATAGTCACAATATTTATAGCAGGACAATTGATTAAATTTGTTTGTGTTTGAAATCAAACAGAAACCATTCTTTGAAATAATAATTATTTCCTTAGATTTTAAAGAAATGTTGAAATAATTATTATTTCCTTGAATTTTAAAGAAAAGAAAATTTAATCAAAAAGCTCAACTAATACCATCAACAAAATAATTACCATTTGAGAAAACATACTTGATATGTATATAAATAATTTTAGAGAAAATATTAAACCTTAATGAAAGTTGTATGTTGAAGTTTTATAAAAGAAAATAGTACTGTTAATTAGATCCAAAGTTACAAGTCAAACACAATACATGTTATGTTTCTTAATTTATATTGTTCAATTTGACCAAAGAAGTTGACCAATTAATCTAATTAGCTGTTCCATCCAAGTATGTTCCTTATATTATAAAAAACAATACATTTGCCAACAAGTATTTTACTACTTAGTAGAGAAGTTTAAAATAAAAGTAACCTGATAAGAGTTCTACTTGTCTCATTACAATTCTTAATAACTTAAATATATTTATTCTCGCTTTGAACTGAAAGAGTAGCTCCCACACATCCCTATTATAAAATCTTTGGAGTGTATTTACAAGAGATACAGTTATTGAATTTACAATTTCTCCTTTTTAAGATAATGTTCTGTTGCTGGGTTAAGAAATATGGAAATGTATTATTGGTGTGTTTTATAACGCCATTAAGTTAGATACTTGTATAATAGATAATTAAAATTATAAATGTTGATTATGAGAGTATAGCTTAGTTGTATTGTTTTAAATGTCTATATAACTTAAATGTATCTGTGATTGTTATTTTCTGAAAATATACAATTTTTCAAATACTATATGATTTCAAACTTGAATTTGTTAACAAATTGTCTTCAACTAGTTAGATTAAGTTAGGTTTGTAAAAAAAAACTGCATTGCCTCTAATCTTTATTTTGAAAACGCTCCTTTTATTAAGAAAAAACCATTCTTGATAGGAATACAAATTAATATGAGTTCCTATTGGCTATTTTTTTTACTGTATAGGAAGAGAGTGTAAAAAAACACTGTAAAAAATAGGTGGTTTAAGTATGTTCCCTTTTCCACTATTAAATATAAGGGCTGTGCCGAATCCCGAAATTCAAGATTCTTGCTGGGGAAAATGTTTTCCATTCTTAGCTTTAGCATAGAAACAAATCTGCTTCAATCTTGGAAAATTCTGGGAAAAATCAAGAAATGTTTTAATTTTCTAACAAAAAATTTTACCAATATATTGTACTTTAACCAAAGAACGGTTATAGATATAATATTGAATTATTAATGTTAGCAAAATATCACAACACCAAAAGAGTATAACTTGCCAGTCATCACATGCCTTTCAGAATGACAATTGAATAAAATTGCTTACTAAGTTAATCGACAAACAAAATTCTATTTTAAAGCTCTCTTTTATTATGTCTAACAGTTGCCTAATTCAAATATAAATACAATCCTGCCATTGTTTAATGTATGCATATAAGAACCATTATAACCAGAACATATACCTGAGTAATGCTGTAGTAAAAATTGTTTGAATAAAACACTTCAAAAACCCACATATAGAGAGATGAGCTTTCACCACAAAAAGTAAGCTGCTTATGGTTGAGAGGGTAAGCACTTCTTATGAAATACTTATGTTTCATATAAAATTAAAAGGAAATATTTGATGTTCCTGAAAATTAAAGAACATGTGTTAATGTAGTGATCAAAAAATGTCAGCATGAAGATTGTGTGATGAAATGAAGACAGAAGTTTATTTGTTATCTATCATGGCCCAATCTAACTATCTTATAAGGTTGACTTATTTTTCATATCACTTAACATTATTTTACAGTGTTTCCATATCACTCCTTTAACACGTTCCTATTTATATGTGCTATCTTTTTTTTTATCAATGTCCTTATTTTCCTTTTAGTAAAGTCACTAAAATCACATAAACTCATTTTTAAAGGTGAACTTTCACCACCACAGGTAGCTTCTTGTGTTAATAATGTAAGAATTTTAATTCTGTCGTTTATATTTTATTTGGTTCTACTTTATTCTTAAGTGTGTATTTATTTTGACACGACTAGCATGCCATGGGGCCAGATGCCATACTACTTTTAATTCTCATTGTATTGATTTTCACACATATTGTTTTCAATGGACATTGCATTGCTTCAAAGGAAACACAATTTAATTATAACAATACTTTATCAGACCAAGAAGAAATATGCTTATTTAAAAGGTTTTAGTCAAACTATTCTGTCCACATTTAAAACAAGACTGATCAGCTGTTATTTTATTGCTAACATCTTTTACGTATTTTGACGAGTATCGTAATGGCTGATGCGGCACGAAGAAGAGATAAATGGACTACTTGCAGAGGGGGATGGTGGAGACTGTGATGACAACACAGATACATCATCCAATTACGTGCATTTTTAATTTTAAAAAGCCTGTAAGGGGGAAAAAAATCGAGTTTGTTTACAAACAATGATTGATCATAATGTTAATGCAACAAACTGTCAGATATCAGATTTTGCATCCAATTAGTAATGATTTATATTTTTATCAAACTTCTTTATTATTATTTCTTTCCGCCCAGATAGTCTCTGCTTCTACTTTAATTTCCTATATTTCTAAACAAATATTTCAAACCTATTTTAATACCACAATATCCTCGAGATGTTTGGGGCCTCGACAAGAAATGCCGAGAGTCGGGAGATGTGAGAAGTAGACGGGACTTGCATCTTGGATCCCAAATGAAACAGACTTGTGTAAATTCATTGGAATAAAGTAAAGTGAGAATGACAAGTTTTATTAGTCTAAATTTCATAAAGTATTCTAAATGACAGTTAAACATGGGTCAAAAACCTGGGACAACTATAATAACTTCCAGACCACGATTTTGACTTTTAAGTGAGTTTGTCAAAACCATTAACCTTTTCAACGCTGAAGACTATAAGACACCATTAACATGAGGTGATATCAACCTACAATTTTACTTGTGATTCATCCTTTGTCATCAATTGCAATTTTGACTAGACTTCATTCATGTTTTAACATTTATTGCTCCAAATTCAAGGATTAACTTATCCTTTTTCTCTTAAACTTAATATTTTGTTTCTACAATTGACTCTGGAAATGAAACTTTTGGCCAGTCATGACTTCGATGAAATGCAATGAACTTATTTCATATTTATTATATACACACACACATGCACACAACACAGATATATATATATATTTGAAAAGGTTTTTAAAAATATATATATATATATGAAAAGGATTTCAAATTGATTTATTAAATAAATCCACTTAGATCTTGCTCTAAATTTACTTATTTTATTTATTTTGTTACACAATATCTAAAAAACAAGAATAAGTCTTTCATTCGAAATAATAACTTTGATAAGAATATATGGAATGTAATTTTAACTTTGTACTTTAATAGATATCTATTAGGCAGTGATATCTGAATCTTAAATTTTACCAAACTCACACATTTTTTCCAATTCGCCTTCATTGTGGTTTACCGTTATTTCTTAGGTTCATTATTAACTATCATCTATTGCATTTTGTAATGTTATCATCCAAAGAGTAAACACTTATTTAGCTAGGTCTCATCTGCAAGCAGTTCATAGGAATGTCGACCTTGGAGATAAGTATTGTTGTACACAAGGTAAGTCCATTGTTGACTAGGTTCAATTAATGTATTTTCTCCCAACATGACCCATAAATCTTGAGTCTCTCTCATGTTCGATTTTATGTATCATTATATCTTTTTTTTATTTCTACCCCAAGATAATTATTTTGTTGTTGTTAAATGTAAATGTTGGTTTCTAACCCAAAGTATTTTATTCATTTTAAATATGAGCTAGACCATTATTCTTTCATCATCTATTTTATTAACCACTTCTTTAATGATGTCACTAGACTTAAAGTAAATATAGTAGATGCCCTTTTATAATATATTTCCCCCCTTGAATAAAAATAAACTTTTTTTGTCTACAACAGCGTAAACAGTTGTTCTTGGTTGGACTCCAAGGTTGGCTGTCCACAGAAAATTGTGTTTTCCAGTGAGAATGTTACATATTATTTAAAGATGTGATCATAGGTTAATCCAAAGTTTCATAAAAAACTTTTTAAGAAAAAAGTGTGGCCTATTTTAAGTCAATATGGTAAAATTAACAACAAAATTAAAAAATCATGATTTTAAGTTTTTTATTTTAATTTGTACAATACAAAAATCCTCTTATTAATAACAAAGTCTTCTGGAGCATTACATACCACTGTGAATATCATCTTATTAATTACAAAGTCCTCTGCCCTGTTACATACCACTATGAACATCCTTTTATTAACTACACAGTCCTCTGAAGCGTTACATACCAATGTGAACATTCTCTTATTAATTACAAAGTCCTCTGAAGCATTAGATACCACTGTGAACATCCTCATATTAACCTTTTCACTGTCAAACCCGTAAATATACGTTGTGTGACAACATGCCGGTGTTGTCAAACCCGTAAATTTACGTTTATGTGCAGGGCTCACTTTGTCAAACCTGTACATATACGTGGAGCCTTAGAGCTAATTGAAATGCGCGCGCTAAAGTGCAAAGATGTTGTAAAGAAAAAATACTGCACTGGTTCCAAGGTTCATCTATAATTTTTAGTTTATATTTACGAGTAAAATATCTACTTTCTTGAGCTCACTCACTACAGTCAAAATGGCGTGGCGAGGAAATTAAACAACATTGCGGGATGACGAAATTGAAGGATTCATAGTGGACAGTGACTCAGAAAATTATTTTTTGGATGAGGGATGTTTTTTACATAATTTTAATTACATTTTGCTTAAAATATTTGATAATACAATAGTTTTTCCAAAAATTGCTTTTTTCAGTTAAAAAAACCCGACAGAGTGGGCTTGTGTATGCAAAATATATATTGACAGTGAAAGGGTTAATAACAACTAGTCCTCTGAAGCATTACATACCACCATGAACATACCCACAGCAATGGTGACTCTCTTATGAGTGGCAGAGGTTAGTTCAATCTTCAATCTTTGTCTATCAGAGTGCGGTGAATGTGTTCATACCCAACTCTAAGAAGGTACTGGAACGTGCTGTTGTCTTTGATGCTACCCAACTCCTCGGCTTCCAATAGTCTATCCAACGGTGGAAGAAACTCTTCTACACTTTCTTCTACAAAACACAAAACTTTAAAAAGTGAAACGTAATGCATACACTATATTAAAGTACTATTGGTGAGTCAATCAAATGGTCAACTTCTTGTCAAATTTGCTAACCCTTGAGGAGATGCTATCTAAAGTCCGTTCAGCGTAGGAATTGTTTTATGAAAGGCCTTTTTTCCTACCAGAAAGCTATTATATAGTAGGATATTGGTAGGAAAAAATACCTTTAAGAGAGAAATTCCTACCGTGAATGGAGTATAGCTTTGAAATATTGAAAAGTTTGTAAGTATGTGTTAAGAGTATTTACTTTTATTTGGGCTTCAACTCCAAAATTTTTATCATATCGTGTATTTATTTAATGATAAGAAATGGGTTGAATCAACTATTTTATAAATCTGAATCTTCACTTTACATATGAATCTTGAATCTCAAAACCGAATATTATAGAAAATTGTAAACATGGGAGGTTTACTCTAATACAATAATTTTTAAGTTGCTGTAGAAACTAGAAATAGTAAATAAATGTAAACTAATTTTAATTCAAGTAATTCCTTTAGCATTTATAAGTTCAGTTAAGTGGTAAACATATTATGTTGGGCTAGTCAAACAATAAGCACTATCAGAGTTCAAACATACTTCAACTAAGCAAATAAATATTTACCTAGTTGAAGTAACATACAACCCAAAAAGGTAGTAAGACCCGATGCTCAGAAAAAAAAGTTAAATATTTTCAATAGTGACCGCAAAAAAACATGTTTGTATTTTCTAAAAAGGTTTCTTCCTACTATAATCCCACTACATGAATTGTGTTAATTGTTTTACAAGCCGCTAAATAAACAAATAAGGTTCAATGCAAGCCAAGAAAGTCGGGACAAGTCTTA
Source organism: Timema podura (assembly GCA_033556935.1). Lineage (NCBI taxonomy): Eukaryota > Metazoa > Arthropoda > Insecta > Phasmatodea > Timematidae > Timema > Timema podura. Next base: position 81,530,110 of record JAVRXN010000008.1, on the reverse strand, counting down.
GAGCAAAGAATGTTTGGTAAACTTTCTACCCACACAACATTGAGTATTGTCGGTTAAACTACGCTAAATACTACCATGATAAGCTTCAGAGGAGCCAGCAAAATAGACCTCTCCTTGTGAAGGCCCTCAGGCATCTTGAGTTCAAAAGCATCCGGCAAGGGGGTCCATCGTTAAAAAAGTAGTGGGGGAAGGTCAGTAAACACCTCACTATTATAGTTTAGCAACTTAATGTGAATCTTATGTGTGACGATTATTTGAGGGAATCAATCGCTCTTAAGGAGTGTGCAGTGGCAAAATGTGTGTATGCACTGATAAGTTGTGAGAAGGGGAATGCAAGATGGCCGATATGCTGTGGAATCGCAGCTAAGCCCGTGAGTGGTCTTTATTGTATGTTCAAAACCATTCCTTTCATTATAGTTTGTTCTTCATTGTGATTGCATAAAAGAGGTATAGGGCTGGTAAAAATATTTTTTTCTATGATAGTAGTGCATATTTTCTAACAAAATAGTGGGGGGAAAAAATTCCACACCTCAAAAAGTATATATTTGTTTGTATCCAGGATTAGACATTTTCTTGAATTCACAAACATTGAATATCCTTAAGGATTCAAAAGTCCCTTCCCTATTAGTGACATATTAAAAGAGGCAACCATTACCTCTTTGTCCAATGGCAGTAATGTAAAGTAAATGTGTTATTCTTTTCATTGTAACAGTCATATTGTGTTTGTTCCTTTTATATGTTTCTATCCACCTTTCCTATACCTTCTTCCAAATATAATAAGTTTATATTTTATTAGTGCAATGAAAGATTTAAACTTTATTTTTAATAATATGGCATCTTTGACCGTGAGAGATATAGTAACTAGTTCAGGAGCCTGTGTGTGTACACTTTTAACCATTTTAGTGGCACAGAACATTGCCCAGGGTACTATGGAGGTTGTCTGCATGTCATACCCACAGTGAGATGCTGTGATGAATGATTATGAAGACGTGGAACCAGTGTGACGTGCTAACGACACCTACACTCAAAATACCTAATATACATGATTATCACTTTAAATGCAAGAACTAATAAATTGTAATAATGTGTGGCAGATATAAACTCTCTGTGACATATTGCTGGAAAAGCTCGTATTTGAGGAAAATGCCCCAGCTGACAGTTCAACACGACTTAGATGAACTAGCACCTGGGTCGGACGTTGAAGAAGTGATGTACTCAGCGGCCGGTCGCTAGCGCTAGTTGTCACTTGACTCATTTTTAAAAAATTACCATCCCCTCCTTCCCTTGTAAAAGTCTCTTCCCGAATATGTCAGTCTATTTTGTATAAAACAGCCATCCCTCGCTTCACTTTTTGTATTCTATTGTAATGATTCGTCAGAGGAACTACTTGGACGTAAGCCTAAATCGGCGGACAAAGCAACTGGTGATTACGATGTGTGAGGCGTTGGTCTCTCCTCCCCGCCGCAGATGAAGCCATGTCTGAGACAATGAGTATTAGGGTGTAGTGATCTTCGTTAGTCTTAGAGGTCTTTTTTCTATGCCCATAAGGCATAGTTTTCAATGATGGGCTTTATGCTTTATTTATCTAGGTTCATAAGACATACTGTTACATTCTAGGGAAATGTCTTAACACCCTAAAATGTAAGGCTATGCTTCGGCATCAAGTCTAACGCTTTGTTCAATGACCTAATTAGGTCTGTGACTCATACCAGTCTCTAATATTACTAATAGTGTACCTTTTTAGAGTGCGCAACCTGTGGGAACGCTACTAGTCCATAGTAGTGGCCCGCAGGCTCTGTTTATATTAGTTAATATGTTTATTGTTTGCACTAGTTATAGTGTGCCCTAGATTGGGTGGCAGTATAAATATACTATTGAATGTCCAGGCAGTACTAATAAGGAATAGACCGGCCATAGTATCTTAATGGTTTAGAGCCCCGGTAGCTCACCATTTACTATTAGTAAGCTGATAGTTCCTCTTCTAGGAGCTTAGTCTTTGTGTTTTGTTACTCACTATGGAGTTAACTCATGCTAGCTAGCTCTTTTAACTACCAATCTTGTAACTCCTTAAGCTAGGACTATCTAGAGTTGAGTATCGTCAACCGTTATTTTTATAGGCTTTGTGGGTAAAAGTCTAACAGCCATCAGGCTTGATTAGAGTTATGTTTGGAATGTTTTCTTTGAATTATTAACTGCTTCTAATTTAAATTGCCAGTTTTATGAAGCAGACACACCTTCGTTGACAGATGTGAGTTTGTTCTAGTTTGAAGAGTTGCATCTTTTCTTATATTCACTTAAAATTTTCTTGTCATAGTTACAGGTCAAACATAGGTGCTTTTATCGAACCCGGGATACCTAGGTTCATAGCCAGGTGCATCGATCACAATACCATGGGTCCGATCAGATCCTAACTAATAATTATGTGTCGATACACCGCCTTACATCCTATGTTTTAGTGACATGAGCAACATCATAATGGCCGGCAAGGCAGTCTCTATAGTAGGGATCCTGGTTTGTAGGAACAATGCAAGCGTGCTCAGGTTAAGACTGAGCAACGGTTGTACTTGTGATACACTGTCTAAAATGTGCCGATACCGATCGGTACAGCATTCTTACCATAAGCAGCGAATACTCAATAACCTCATGGGTGTGGGTGGGTACGATCAAGGCTAGTAACCTGGTATACTCTAAACTAATTACTAAAAGATACGGGAGAATATTAGCCTCGGATGACCAAATCTATGATGGGCAGCTGAAGAAGTTAAAATTGAAGGGCCCATCCATCGACAAGCTGGCGAGAATATTAACTATTGGAACGTGGAATGTGAGAGGAGTGTGAGGTAAAGGGAATGAACTGTTAGAAGAAAGATGCTTTGATGACGAGTGATGGAAGCCTGGCACAATGGTCAAGTGTGGATGAATGGGTAAGGGGAAGTGAAGGAGAAGGTTTAATCCCGAGCCCAACAGCTAAGCTGTTTGTGAGAAAATACGAGTGGATGTCACCTAGGGCCGTCTGCAAGAAGTCAACTATGTGGACACTAGCGTGGGTTTACTTACTTCATCATAGCCTAAAAGGTGGATAAATAGGGTGCTCGAGACCATACTATTGGTCCACTAAGCATTTACTAATGTTCTTGCATACCACCCTTAGACGTCTATGGATACGTATGAAAATAAATATTCGTAGAATTATGTTGGCTGCTGGTTATGGTCCAGTGGAGGGTGAAACAATAATATTATAGTAGAGTTTTGGAATGAGTTCAATGAAGTCTTGAATACATATGAACCGTATGAAAGAATTATCTTGTTAGGAAATATGAATGGATTGGTACCCAAAGAGAGAATACAGAGAGTGTGTAAGGAAGCTATTATGACAGGATAAACGAGACCGGTAATGAGTTAGTGAGTCTGTGTTTAGAAAAAGCTTTATTTATGTGAAGCAATTGGTTTAAGCATATATATATTCTCTTGTATACTTGGCATAGGGGCAATTTGAGAAAGCTGATTGATTTTGCGGTGTATGATGAGAGACTTAGAAGTTTAATAGAGAATACAAGGCCTGTGAGTGGAACTGAATGTGGAACGGATCACTTCCTAGTTACCTAAGTAGTTGAATAAGGTAGGAATTTTGTGAAGAAGCAGCGCAAGAGTATTAAGAAATCAAGAGTGAAAGTGGAAAGATTGCATAATAAAAGTGTGAGAGTGCAATAAGAAAGTTTGCTGGACGAAAAATTAACTCTACAATAGCATGATTGGCATGTCAAACTAAATGCAATGATATCAAAAATACTTGGAACAGAATAAAAGAGGCCGTAGTTGAATGTGAATCTGCGATGGTGGAAAACTTAAAAAGAGATACATGGTGGAATGAACAGGTGAAATAAGCTGTGAGGAAAAAGAAAGAAGCGTACAAACAAATGATTGCTGTGAAGAGTGAAAAAGGAGGTAAGAGTATGTGGGACATATACAAAGATAAAAGATTAAGGCAAAGTAAGTAGTAAAGGAGAGTAAGGAGCAAATGATACTCAAAGAAGGAGAAAGAATACAGAATGATTTTGAAGGAAATAAGCTGTTCTGGAAGTCTGTAAAGAGGAGTGCAAGGAAGGACCTGTGGCATTCAGAACGAACATGGTGAGATGATCTGGGATGAGAGCAATATAAGAGAGTGATGGAGGGAGTATTTTGAGCAATTGTATGGCAAAAATGTGAAGAAAGTAGCATAAAATAGGGAAAATGTCATCAGTTAAAGAATTAATGAGACTGAGGTGTTAAAAGGTATGAAAGTGTTAAAGAATGTCAATGCTGTGAGCATAAATGGGATCAATATTTTAATATTTTAGCACCGCGTCTTACTACCCGTTCGGGTTATACGCTTAAATACTAATTACACTAATGAATTAGGAATCAGGAAGGTTGAATTTAGAGGAAGTGAACCCACATTTGTGTGGAGGACGAGCGGAAAACCATTTAGAAAAAAAAAGTTCAGCCTACTGAGGTTCGAACCTCAATCTCCTTGTCCTCGGCAGTCTAGCTCAACACAAAACTAGTGCGTTAGCTAACCACGCCACTGAAGTGGGTTGGATGGGATCATCAGTGAAATGATTAAGTGTGGATGTATTGTTCTACTTGCCAGATTGTGTGAGTTCTATGTGTGTGCTAGGATTGTGAATGTTCCTAATAACTGGAAGAATGCTGTCATTGTTCATTTGTACAAAGGCAAAGGCAGTAAGAGTAAATGTAAGAATTATAGGGCAATTAGTTTGTCGAGTATTCGGAAAAGTATTTGGGAGAGTATTAGTAATGAAAGGGTGCATGAAAAAACTGCAGACAAGATTTGGGGTGTGCAATGTGGTTTCATGCCAGGTAGAGGTTGAATGGACCAGATATTTTGCATTACAAAAAATGAGTGAGAAATGTCTGGCACTAAGGAAGAAAGTTGAAGAAAATTGTTTCACACCCCTTCTTGATAATTTCCAATAAGATAAAACCTATGTCGAAGGATTGACCGGTGACAATCGATTTTCTTGAAGAGGCAGCCATTATCTCACTGTCCAATGGCAGCAATATAAAGTGTAAACTGTGTTCTTCTTTTCATTGTAAAAGCCATATTTTGTTTGTTCCTTTTTTATGTTTCTATTGCATTTTCCTATAGCTTCTTCCAAATATAATAAAATTACCTCATAATGTAAAAAGAGGTTTTCTTTATAAATATATATTATATATTCACAACCAATGTCCATTTCCTGTGTTTGTCCTTTGTGTTATTTCTTTTACATGTTCCTATGTAAGTGTTCTATCATTCTTTACAAATTTCCTTTTTCTCCCTTTTGTTGGGTTCCTCTTTTAGAAAGTTGTGTTGTGCGTTTAAAATTTCCTCCTGATGAGTTCCAATATGATGAAACCTAGGTCAGGGGAGTGGGCAGTAGCGATGGTGTAACGCTGTTACAAGAACAACAATTATAGTCAATCGAATGGGTTTGCACTCACCCTCGTCCTCGCCAAATGTAAACACGAGAGCCCACACGTTGCATCGTCCACACTGCAACACTCCGTGCCATCGACTGAATAGAGGTACGGGCCGACTGTCCGAGCATGAAGGAAGCCCCGCCCACAAGCTAGTGGGATATGAACTTGGCCCGTGAAGGTTCGGGAACTAGGCGGTTCTAGATGCACCCAGCAGTTGCCCAAGCCGCCGCTATCCCCCCTGAGCGCTGTCTCTCCCCCCTTTTTTCATTCTGTTTCTCCTACCCTCTCTCCCTCTCTCTGTGGACGTATTAATGTTCGTTGTGACTATATATTGGGATGTGTCTGTTTAATATCTACTCATTGTATCACTGGCCTCTAAGGTGAGAGCGCTGCTCCATACTTAAGTTAAATATTATAATTAGGCAAAATTCTGTTTCAGCATAATGTGGGCGGGGGATCTATTCTAAATTGACGTTTCGGACTTACTTAAAATTGTTGTTGAATTTTGGGGGATTTAATCTTCTTTTCTTGCAGCTAGGCGGCAGTCCTTTTAGGTGCGCTCTCGCCGCCATTTTAGAGATGGTTTGCGACGTTAAGGCGTTAGATATATTGTTAGGATATTAAGTTAATACTGGATTTTTTATATATATTAATTATGTGAGGTATTGTCTCTCTGACACTATGTATAGTCAAACATCTTATAGAATTTACCAAGTTGGGAAATGTTGTTAAAGTTAACTGATAAATATATAGATTGTTCGAACTTAACTATTTTTGGTATTTATGAAGAGTGTTAAAAGTTAAATATATAGATTGTTTGCACTTAACTATTTTTGGTATTTATGAAGAGTTAACAGACAAATGTATAGGTTGTTTAAACTTAGCCATTTTTTATGGGAAGTTTACAGATAAATGTATAGCTTGTTTAAACTTAGCTATTTTTTACAGAAAGTTTACAGGTATATATACAGCTTGTTTAAACTTAACTATTTTTGATATTTATAGAGAGTTTACAGATGTATACATGGCTTGTTTGAACTTAGCCTGTTTATGTATTAATGGGAAGATAACGGACAAATATTAGCTTATTTGAGCTCTGTTTGTTTATGTTGATGGAAGGAGACGAGTTTGGTATCTCCAAGTATAGATTTAATTAATGAACCATACACATGGAGCTTAGAGTATCATATCTACAGATTCTATCCTGTTTTATATATCTTGAACTTAGCTTTTGCATTAGTCAACTTAATGACCTTCTGGTTACATTTGTTACTAAGTTTATATTCATCTCCGATTTGAATGATGTCTTGCAATATTGTTATTCTCTTGTATCTCTTGGACTCTCCTGCACGTTTCCTTGTAATGGGGGAAAGGGTTAAGATGGTGACGAGTGATTTTCTTCAAGTGGCAGCTGTTACCTCTCTGTCCAATGACAGCAATGTTAAGTGCAAATTGTGTTCCTATTTTCACTATAAATGCCATATTGTGTTTGTTCCTTTTATTTGTTTCTATCCATCTTTTCTGTACCTTCTTCCAACTATAATACAATTACCTAATAGAGCGAAAAGAGGTTTTTCTTGTAGAGCTATATTGATAAATCAGTAGTACTCATAATATTATGTAAATAAACCAACAGTCATATCATAAGCAATACTAAACTAAATTTCTTCTACTTCTAGATGCTAGTTTATTAAATTTATATGAAATTTTATATGCAATATTTTGCTAAGAGTTTTAATTTGAGTTTGATAAAAGTTTGCGATATTTATCTACCAGCTTCAAAAAGGACACCATCCGGGGAAAAAAAAATCTCCAGAAAACATAAGTGGCCATATAAACACATAAACTTAACTATTTTAGCTTTAAGAAAAAGTTCTTCAAGTGACAAAACAACTATAACTATTTCTACTCACTGCCTGGATAAATAGATTATTGGACTCTTACACAATTCATTCATACCACCTACAACATAAATTTTGTCTTGAAACCCCTTGAATTACTTCAAAATGGTCTTTGTCAAAAAATTAAATTTTAACCATCTCCAGTCAAGAGACTTCGCCCCAAGCCACCACAGATAGCACCCCTCCCATACCCCCAAAATAAATAATTCAAGGTATATCTACAAAATTACTCAAAACTCTTATCACACTTCTTTAATGTTGGAATCAAAAAGTCACTATTCCACCTGTGATGTGTGCTCAACCATTAGCAGAGAATAGACAAGTTAAACAGTGATGTGTAGGGACCAGATTTTACCTATTTGCTTTTTATTTTCCTTGATCTAAAAACATAGGCAGTTGATATATATATAAAAACACACACATTTCATGTTATTTATGAGTACAATATGTTGCCTATACTGTTGGTTTCTGCCTATTTTATGAATAAGTGCCTCAACACGCCCATTTCGGCATTGACCTCTTTTTTCATACATTATGGATTTTCTGCTGAAAGAAAGAGTCCACTTTCTTAGAAATTCTAAGGTGTGGCATACTTATTTGGAGTAGGTTTGGATATCAACCCTTGTTAAATCCCTTCCAATGGGAGCAGTGGCTAACGTTGTAGGAGGAAAGTTCAACTTTTTTGAAAACGGCAAATTTGAAATTTTGTCCCTTGACATTGTGTGAAGTAGAACCCAGCCTTTCAAATTATATAAAACATTCTATCTGAAAATATAACCCGCTTCAATGGTGGGCTAAGGCGTCATACTCACAGTATAATGGACCGCTGATGAAAGGAGATCAAGATTTGAATCTTGGTCCGGTGTACTCAAGGTGTTTTTTACTAAATGTTTTTTTCCCCTCTCCCTCTATGCAAGTGCAGATACACTTCCTCTAAATTCCACCTTGCTAACCTCTAATATATTAGTATAATTAGTACAACATAAGCATACAGCTTGAACAAGTAGTGAAACGTGGCCTGATAAAAAAAGAGCAATGTGAAATGACTGTAAGTAGTAAAATAGTATGTAGTAAAATCAATTTTACATTACCTAATGTGTGCATTTTGTCTAACCTTATGTGCCTATCCTGGTGCCTACATCCCATATTTTTAGTGCCAATGTGCCTGCCTACTCTAAAAATTGTTGCTAGAGGTGTGCGAAGCTTCGAAACTTCAAATAAATGTCAGCTTCAAATTTGCTTCGAAAAAAATTCCAGCTTCGACAATAATTGTGAAGTTTTGCCAATCAAAAGATTGAGAGCTAAAATACTCAATATATAGTTAATTAATCTCATTATCAGCTGTTGTATACACTAAAAATTAATATTCATATGAAAAAATAATGAAGTAATTGACTTGTAAGTTGTGATAGTAGCTTAATTTTATAATTTATCATATTAAAACAAAATATCACAAACAATTGTACAATAAAACAATTTCAAGTCATTTTGGTGGACAAAGTTATGTATAAATAACCACAATATAGTATTTTTTCTACCATAAAACAACTAACAAAAAATATTCAAACTTTGATTCGGCTTCGAGAATATCTCATATATCTGATTTGAGTTTGGTTTGAATTGAATAAAGTGTATTTCACATACCCCTAGTTTTTGGTGCTTAAGAATCAGCTCCTTAGTGATATGTATAAAAATTTGCCACGCCCAATGACGGCGGAACTTTATTTGTGTAGTGGGCTGATTAAAAAGAGTTAAAAAAAAACTGTTCCCCAAGTCAAAGCGGGGTTCAGATACTCGACCCTGGAAAATGTTTTAAAATTGAATGCCCCTTGAATATATTTTGAGATGTCCTTAATTGGGAAACAAGTTGAAAATTATACTCTTTTCCATAATGTTTTAAGTGGTCTTCGCGTAGAATTTTTTTAAAAATTTGATACAGCTAGAAGCTATTTAGAGTGGTCCTTGTTTTTTAATTTTTGACATATTATGGCAAAATCCAAGCACTTTTCCCGAAGTACTAAATTCAAAGATAATTCCCAGTTTTCCTGAACAATTGGCCACTCAATATTAATACAAGAGGACAATAATGGTGTGTGAAGCTTCGAAAAGATGAAGTCGAATTCAAAGGTCAAATTTCCTTCGGCTTCGACTTCTACAATAACCTTCGCACATTTGAAAAATTTCGAAGGAAGGATAAAACTTTGATTAATTATCAAAATATTTTATTTTATCTTATTAAATCTTACAATATATGATAATTTTAAAACCGTTACTAAACAGAATTTTAACACCGACTAGTAATTTAACTACCACAACGTAAGCATGGATCAAAAGCGGGTAAGTAAAGATTAATATATTATATTCACTATAGCCAACATAATTTTGTAAAAAATAAAAATACCTATAAAGAAAATAATAACACCATGGTTACTGGTATGAAGCAGAGAAAGCGCTTTATTTGTGCTATCATCCCAGCTCGCGTCTAATGTTTAGTCCTTAATATTCTATCTCTTTGGAATTATATGTGACAAATTACAAGTGCATTTTGACATAGAAGTTTTTAATAACTTCTTAGCATTTTCTTAATTATTCAAAATGGCTGATACGGAAAGTGGGAAACTAAAACATAATTTAATTTATAATTATTACTAGAGAAATGCAGATAAAAAGACATGCATATGTCAAGTTTGCAAAATAATATCATAAGCTCCATGATGTAAGTAAAAATTAAAACTTTATTGATAATTTACTATGCTATGAGTAAGCCTGTGTGCATTAATTATTAATATAGGCCTTAGGTGACAAATAAGGAAATTTTCCTGGGCCCTGTTACTGACAAGATCTAGAAAAATAATTAATTTAAGAATTAAAAATAGCGTTTGACAACCAAAATCCTAGGTAGCTTCGACTTCAACTTTTCTTCGCAAATTTCAAGCTTCGCTTTGCATTTAAAAAGTGGCCTTCGCACACCCTTAGAGGAACATGTGTGTAAACTGCTAGTTGCGGACAGACAGACAGATAGCTGTTCCATTAACTTGTGTGCTTTCCTTTCACATATCATCCATCATCTGTTTCCAGCCTGTGGCCGAAGTCAGTTTAGTAAAATGCCTCCATATTCTTCCTTAATTTGCTTACATTCCTATCCTTTCCCTCTCTGTTTTCTGCTCCCCTTGTATATTCCTTAGAAGTATCTTGCAGTCCTTTATATAACCTATAATTCCTACATACATAATATCAAGAGCCTTAAGTTTTATAAATAATCACAGTATCTATTATATCCAGCATTAAACATTTAAAAAAATATTTTTGAACTTCGATTGAGCTTTGGAAATATTTAATAAATTCAATTCAAATTTGCTTAGAATAAAAAAAAAGAAGTTCACACCTTTATCATTCGCTGTATTGTCTGTTCTATGTTATTTGCTAATTAGGGCACAGAAAACCAAAATAGACACAAACTAACACAATATAACAAAATGACCCAAATAAAATGTGGTAGCTTACCCATTACTCCAATCAAATCCACAATTTTGAAGAAAATTGTTTTTTGTACAGTATCAATGGGGGAGTTAACATCTGCATTTGTCCAATCATCCCGCAGGATTGATTTACACCAGATTTGATGCCTAGAAATAAAAACATTAATTTACTATATAATATAAGGCAAATTTTAGAACTTGAGTTCATCTCTAACATTATATGTCAACTAAGTGAACGTTAAAATAATGCCTACACACTTATTGGAAAACTATTGGCTTACAATTTTCTGGTGTGTTGGACTTCCCTTTCTATCCTCTTTTCAATGTTTAACTAACAGAAAATAGTAAGACTTAAATACTATTAATAAAAGGTAAATATAATTTTTATTGCATCTGACTATAATATTACGCTGAAGGTTTTTTTTTTTCAGGTTTCCACTATGGTGTAGCTTATAAAATAGGATCATAGTGTAATCTGTCAAAGTAAGACTGCTACCTTTCAGGAAAAAAGAAGTGTATACTTTTTTATTGTAAAAGAGACATTTACTAATGCTTAAGAAATGTGAAACAAAATAGTATACATTGTTGTAAAAACATTCCAACAAAGAGCATAAATGAAATAATATACATTGTTACAAACAAATTGAGAAAAAAGGAACATCTCTGCTCACAAATAACATAACAAACAATATTAATATATAAACCATATTTCAATGAAAGAGTTTTATTTTTAATAAGTAGTAAATTACAACTTTAAAATGATAAGTTATTTTTTATCTCAAAAAGTTGCAGAGATATGATTAAAGTTGGAAATTTCTGCTTATGTAAAGTACCCTCAAAGTAATTTTCATGGAAAAATTTGACTTGCAATTTTGTTTGTAATGTTAAACAATGTCTAGATACAAAATGTAATTGAAATGGTTAAAGCGGATTTCGAAGAAATTGATTTTTACTCTTTTTGTCCCTAAGTAAACAACCATTAATTTTAGGGCTAAATATCTAATTCCAAAACCTCCTTGGGAGAATCTTATAAAAATCCTAGATATCAAGTTTTAGCCTGATCAATAAAAGGGTTTTGGCTCAAGGCTGAGATACAAACAGAATTGTGAAAACCACTTTTTTGTTTTCAGGTGGTCATGAAACGTCAACATTTATTAAAATCTAGAGTCCAATTTTTTGACAATAACAATACTTTCTCTACCCAAGGGGTTGAAAGAAAGTAAAGATAAGACCAAAAATGCACCCTACATTTGGATGTAAGATAAACATGAAAGGATAATATGAGAACATATTATTTTATGTTAATAATTCTCTTAACCTGCAGTTTTTGGTTTGTGTGGAAGGCTTGTCCTTTTTTATCCTCCTTAAATGTTTCATAATAATACTAATTAATAGTTAAGTAATAGCTTACCCGAGTTCGGTTCGATCCAGGTCATCTGGTACATATTTGAGAAGATCTAAGGCCTTCTTAAAGTCATATTCATTCGCAGATTGGTTATCATCACAAATGTTCAGCTAGAAAATTAAACAAAAAATTAGTGATGATTGAAATAATAGGAATCTCATGCACACTTTGTTGGGGTTTAGTGACCTCAAAAGTCTAGAATAGTAAACAATATTTACATGAACAAATTGGGTGGCTACATAACTTATAGTTCTCCAGACAACATTTTCCCAGTTTTCATTGGTAAATGACAAGTTTTTTGTCTACTACATTGATCAAATATTACAGGGTTCCTACAGTATTTGTAAAAATATTCTCCCTGACTTTTCCCTGACTTTCCCTGACTATTTTCCCAAGTTCCCTGACCAATTTCTCATAAAATTTCCATTATAACTTTACGGTACTATACACGTGAAAATATTAATTTAAATAAATTTATTTCGGCCTCCTCCCCCCTTACAGCCGACCTTGCCTCACCTCTCATGGAAGAATAAGAAAGCAGACATCTTGCCAATCAGTTGAGGGAAAATGATGGAAAAATAATTCCTATCAAAATTTTGTAACAAACTTGATTCACTTTGATATCATGTGCAGAAATACGTATTAAATAACAGGCCACTAAGAACATACTAAAGAGTTTGGTATCATTACAGTTTTATTTTACCTAAACTGTACATTTCCTGAACTGAATAGCTTACAACAGGAACTCTGTCTGCTTTCATATTATTCATGTCTCAAGTCAATTTTATTTTTATTAAAATTATCACTATAGTCATACAATAAGAAACTATGTTATATTTAATAAAGTGAAGCTTGCTTCTTCTTCAGTTCTTGCAACTCCACGTCTATTGTTTCTCGTTTCTCTTCAGTTGCCATCATTAATTTTTTTCTTTCTCCTTCTAAATCTTTAACTTGTATATCTAATTTCCTCTTTTCTGCCTTCTTCTTGTCTTTTTCACTTTTTTCTTGCTTCTTCATCTCTAAGTATTCATGATAGCGTTTCCGAGCACCTCTCACGTAATCCAACATCTTTTTGCTGATGTGTATATTTTTAATCCCTCCTGCTTCTTGTATCTCATCATGAATGTGACGCTGTGCAATGACTGTCTTTTCATGCATGTTTTCAACCAGTAAAGATTTATTGACTGAAAAACCACCTTCAACAGTTGCATTCCCATGCGACAAGACAAGGCAAATCTTTATTACTTCCCAAAGATGTTTGTAGTTTGCATCTCCTATTAGAAAGCTACCATAAATAGTGTCAAGTCCTACTTCATCACTAAACTGATCACAAGGACGAAATATTTCTTGAAGCTCAGATTTTTTGAGGTTGCAAAAATGCAAGTATTCTTGATTGGCATTTTCAGCCAGAACATCATTTATGATGTTGGCATGGTTGAGTTCCTCCAAAAGAAAAGAAAATCTCTTCTGGGCCAGTTGAGGTAAATGTTGAATAACACAAGGATCCAATGAAGACAAACCTCTCACAGCTTTCTGTTTTAAGGGACTTTTTTCTTGTAGTTTTGCAATCATGGTGGTTAACATACTGTGGCACTCATGTATAAATTCTAATTTTTGTCTTTCTGTTACTGTGATCGCAGTTTCTCCTAACAAACGTTTTGTTGCAAATCCTATATTAATATTTTTGCTAAGGATCAAATTTTCTGATTTTTTTGTGTCAATAGACAGTAACTTTGGACCCGTGCACTTCATAAGATCAGGTTTCACACAACGATTCATAAGGTATCTTAGAAGTTTCTCTACAGCTTCAAAAAGATATGGAGTCATTGGTTTTGATGTCTGGAACCGTTGCAGGAAAGGCTGACATTCATCTGCAATTGTCTTGCAGAACGCTAGTTTACACTTTAGGAATGGATCACAGGCTGCTCTTTTCAGTGTCTCTACAGGTTTTGTTTTAGGAAGCTTTTCTTCTTTGTGAAACTTAATAACATGGTCCCAAATTTGTAATGCCCTTTGAAAGCACTTCGCATTCTCTAACCAACGCACACCACAGAACTTCAATGGAAAAGTTGTACACCCTGTCAACTGGGTGAACAATGCTCGACGAGCTGGAGAGTCAGTGAACAGGTAGTACATGTGACGTAATAAGCTACTTATATCCCAATCAAGAGATTCTACTCCTGTTCTCAAGGAACCATGAACAACATGAAGCCCACATGTTCCCAGATTTAGCAAACTACATACTTCATTGTCTGTTACAGATTTGAGGTGTTCCTGAAGAAGTGTTATAAACTTTAGATTGACATTTGGGCCATCCATTGACACTTGTATCAACTTAGAGACTGGAAGAGGAGAAATACCATCCAGAAAATGCTTCAGTAATTCTTCAGCAGTGCTCCTATCGAAAAACACACTGTTTAAGTAACGACTGATGACTTTATGATTTTCCTTGTCCCAGAATCTAATTACAATGTCCATCTGTCCTCTTTGAATAACTTTATTCAATGCCTCATCAAAACAAATTACAAAGTTGTTACATGATTTCAGGCAGTCCAGTAAATTGTTATGAAAGAATGGAGCCAAGCCATGCACAATGAAATATGCAGCCTTGTCTCCACCAAGGGTAAAGGCATTGGCAATGGAACACTCGGGAAACATCAACTGAAAAATTGTACTTAAATTATTGCACGAATTGAAAGACATTTTTTTGTCAACAACTTGCATAGCCCAAATGACTTCCGCCTTAGTTATATCATCTTTTATAACAAAAGTGTTATGGTTTGTTAGAGGCACTACACTAATTTCACTTTTAGCAACAGCTTCCTTCTGCGACGTTACGATTTTCGATGAAACAGAAAAACTCTTCGAGCAACCAGCAGAATCACCACTAGGTAGAATGTCTTTGTGTGCCAGAGATTCTCTTGAAACTGGGGAGCTCGATGAACCTGAATCACTTGACTTTTTTGAAAAAAAAGTCAACAGAGAGCGTTGATTTGTCAAAGTTTCAAGAGTTTTGATTTGAGTTGGTCCTTTTGCATGGGAAGCTAATGCTTGCTTTCCCATATTACTTAAGTTTATAATTTTTTTGCACACTTTACAAAATGCCTGCAGCTTATTACTTTCAACACCACTTATCCAGTATGAGAATTCAGGAAAATGGTCTGGGCTTAGCCAGAGCTGGTTAAAAACGGTTTTTTGTTAGACATTGCTGGTGTAGTCTAATCAGTCCTGGTGCACTGTATCAAACTATAACGATGACAAACCTTGAACAAGAACAAAAACAAGTGATCACTAAAGTTAAAAGAATTGTCATGTGCAGGCTAGGAGACCTCTGTGTTCACATTCTGAAATAAAATGCTACCAAAACTTGTGTTAGGGCAAGTTTGAGCATGGTAAGTGCCCCTCAGCTTTCTTCATTGGGGCAGTGGCTTATGACGCAGTAAATAGAAAAAATATTTTCTTTGTTTATTCTAAGTGTGACATGAAGACATGAATTGTCATTTCCCTGACTTTCCCTGACCTTTTTAAAGCTTCCCTGACTTTCCCTGACTATTATTTTTTTCCCTGACTTTCCCTGACTTTCCAGACCGTAGGAACCCTGTATTATATTTAATCCTAGTATTTACTAAACAACAACATTTTTACAAGTCATCTATCCAGTAATAAATGAAATATTATGTGTGGCATTTTCATGTTAAAATTCCGTGTCCAGGCGATGCATTCTGTAAGCATTCAAGAAACAAAATAGCTCACTTTTGTTTTGGTGTTTAGGAGCAAAATCAATGACAATTTTAAGCACTGATTTTTTATTATTTTAGGTTCTCTGACATTTGATTTACCCTACATAAAAAACTTCCTGATTTTCCCCCGTTTTTCTTGCTTGTAGTCACCATGAAACACATATTTATATTCAAACTATTACAATAAATGTTTGGAAAGTTTGATTTTAAATTATTAGTATTTTAACTCGTACATAGGTAAGAAGTAGAAGTCAGATCTACAGTAAATTTTTTCAGATTCAAATCTCAAATACAAATCTTCATTTTAACAATTAATTCTGTACAGTGAATATCAAGTTTGAATTTTAGAAAATATCGTTAACACAAGAGGTTCTTTCCCACGTTGGTATGATTTTTATTTTTTTTATTCAGATTTTGTTTACATTAATTCTTAAGTTAAGTTCCTGGCTACAGATAGAGAGGTCATGGGTTTGATCCCTGGGGGATCCAAAATGTATTTGTGAATCAGTGGGTGTGAAACAGGGTCAATTCCACCGCGACTCACGTTGCCGGAACATCCTTATGTTTCACCGCGACTCACGTTGCCAGAACATCCTTATGTTTCACCGCGACTAACGTTGCCTGAACATCCTTCCGTTCCACCGCGACTAACGTTGCCAGAACATCCTTCCGTTCCACCGCGACTAACGTTGCCAGAACATCCTTCCGTTCCACCGCGACTAACGTTGCCGGAACATCCTTCCGTTCCACCGCGACTCACGTTGCCGGAACATCCTTCCGTTCCACCGCGACTCACGTTGCCGGAACATCCTTCTGTTCCACCGCAACTAACGTTGCCGGAACATCCTTCTGTTCCACCGCGACTAACGTTGCCGGAACATCCTTCCGTTCTACCACGACTAACGTTGCCGGAACATCCTTCCGTTCCACCGCGACTAACGTTGCCAGAACATCCTTCCGTTCCACCGCGACTAACGTTGCCGGAACATCCTTCCGTTCCACCGCGACTAACGTTGCCGGAACATCCTTCCGTTCCACCGCGACTAACGTTGCCGGAACATCCTTCCGTTCCACCGCGACTCACATTGCCGGAACATCCTTCTGTTCCACCGCGACTAACTTTGCCGGAACACACTCGCCGACCTTTTCCCTACCCACGCGTGTCTGACCACGACGTCACCGCCGTCGGGACATCAACTACATCAACCAGTTACCCTTAAGTCGAAGGGATGGATGACAAACTTTAATGTTTTTTGTAGGTGTTACAACCTTTAACTACTCTGTAGTTCATACTAACATTTTGATACTTTCTCAGGGTAGTATTTTAAGAATTGTGTAATAGCAGGAGGCAGGGGAACTCATGCTGTATGTGTATGTACAACACACCAGAATGTGAAACTAATGATTGCTGGAGCAAATTTAAACAAAGTGATTCTGCAAGAAGATGAGAAACCTTTAAAAACATACAAAGACTGTTTGGCGACAATTATGTGACCCTCCAGGTCAGAGCTGTAACTAAGATGAGTGTGATTTATGTCCCAGCATAACTGATTTCAAGGAAGCTTTACTGAATAGTCTGGAAGAAGAAATTATAGAAAATATAATCTACAGTTGTACTTTTGAAACTTTTGGTAAATCTACACAGGATTTCAGTGAGGAGTTTTCAAGTCAGTTAAAAACTTTGAAAAGACACGATTTTATTTCCTATAAAAAAGTACAATGAGTTCAAATGAAGCTGTAATAACATGTGACTTTGCAGAAAACTATTCCTTTGTTTTGCAAGGCAAGGTAAGGCAAAATCTTTTCATTGGAGTAACTCGATGGGCATTGTCCACCCATTTGTTGTTTACTAAAAGGGGAATGATGAAGTAAGGCACAAGAGTTATTTTTTTTCATTTCAAAATGTTTAAAACATGATACAATTTTAGTGCATGCATTTCAGAGGAAACTTCTCAATTTTTTGAAAGAGGAGATGCTTCCAAACTTGACCAAAATTTTCTATTTTTCTGACAAGTCTGCCGCCCAGTACAAAAATAGAAAAAAACAAAACTTTTAAAATCTGTGCAACCACAGTACTGATTTTCATGGCATCCTTGCAGAGTGGCATTTTTATGCCACTGCGTGTGGCAAAGAAGTATGTGATGGTGGTGGCACTGTTACAAGGCTTGCAGCAAAAGCTAGTCATCAAAACTCCCTGTCAAACCAAATCATTTGCCTAAACATCTGTTTGAGTGGGGAAGGAAGAATATCACTGGGATAACTTTTTTCTTTGTAACTAATGATGAGTACCTAGAGGAAGAGAAAATATTAGAAAAGTGATTTGATGAAGCTGTAACAGGAACTCTGAAATTCATGCTTTTCTCCGTGTCTGCAGTAAAAAGTAGAAACTAGAGTATTTTCAGCCTCGAAAACAACTATTTACATCATGTAAGAGTCTGTGCAGAAATAGATGATATTTCACTTGAACAAATAATCGGTTTTGTGGCATGTGCTTACAATAACTCTAGGTGGACAGGATGTGTATTATCAACTGATGAAGTAGAATGTGAGTAGCAATCTCTTTTCTGCTACTATTTGGGCCCGCAACTTCATTCTCATACCCTAGTAGACCAGATGTACTTACTGTACCAGTAAACTTTGTACTTTGCAATGTGGACCCAAAAACTGTAACAGGAAGAACCTATTAACTAACTAAAAAGCAAATGGAAAAGGCATCTAATATATTAGCCAAGAAACTGAAGGATCTTTCATGAAGTTATGTATTCGAGTTTAAATAAAAACAAAATAGACCTAAAAAGACTGATTTAAGGCTGTGCAAAGCCTACGAAGAATATAAAAGTTTTTCATGTTGCCAAAAGGATACCACTTTGAAATTTGGACCATATGTTCAGAAACCATGTACAAGCAAGTGTGACTTTTTTTCCCAGATTTTAAAAAATTTAGTTTTTTTTTGTTATCAAATTGAAATTTTGAAAATATGCTTAGTTAATATTTTTTCAAAAATATATCATATTAAATATCAAATGAAAGATCCTCTAATAAGCTTTAAAACGGCGCCTTGCACAGGTCTGTAGCTCTCATAGATCCCAAAAAAAATGGCTTTTAAAGTTATAATGGGCCAATGATTTTTGAGATTATGATGCTTGAAAAAAACTCAAAAGTTCCAAAATGGGTGGTCCCAAAAATTAAAAAAGTAATAATTTAAGTTCATTTTGCGGTGAGTTACAAACATACCAAAAAAGAACAATATCCATGATATCAAATCCTAAAACTATTTTTCCATTGGTTGATTTTGACATGAACTGACCCGAAACTAAGATTAATAGCCGAAGGTCTCATTGTTCTGACCACATGACACCCTCTATCCACAACTAACGGCGACAGCAGCTTGGTCTGTCTAACTCACAGCATGGAGTTTTTTTTAATTCTTAAGTTGCCATACTAAATTTATAATACTTGGTAACAATCATTTTTGTTATAAAGCGTTCATTATAACATTCATACATCCAGTTAGATCCAGTTGTTAAATTAGTGGTCGGGGGTCTGGTTGTTATGTTTGTTCAATAGATGATAGGCTAAAAAAAAATCCATGGCTCTTAATCTGTTTTCTAGACTGGAGCTTCTACCTATTTAATTAAATAGTTATTCATTTGTCCTCACTAGAAAGAGTTTATACCTGTTCCTGACTCAATGTTTCACAGAAAATGTCTGGAAGCGCCGAGGATCGAACCCTAGACCTCTGGATTTGTAGCCAGGATTTTTTACCACTAGATCAGGCTGTATTATGATAGGCTTAAGCCGTCAATAATTAAAGAGATTTAAAACAAATTTTAATCAAAAGTTTTAAATATATTATATATTTTATTTTAATCTCAAATCAGATATTTCATTGAATTTTTGAATATCAACTATCGCTAAGATTTGAGGAGTCAAACATCTCTACTAACAACAAAATACTCCTTATTCATCAACACACCTTGATAAGATCTGATGGGGACATGACACGGAGTTTCTCCACATCTAAAGCGTTGGCTATGAGGACATCCTCTGGTAAATCCTCGTGGTGAAGCACAAGCTGCATCTCTTCTTGAATCTTCGCAACGTTATCCATAATCTTGTCCTCTGGTTCATCTGACGCCAGAATTGCCAACTGTGCCCAGGCCAACATTGTCTGAAATAGAATGGCAGTCATGTGTCATCTTAAACTATGTTTAATAAGGCCCTATATGGGCAGAATATTATGGTTTAGTGGGGTGAAGAGTTTGAAAACTTCAACTTTAATTGAATATTTGTCAGCTTTGAATTTGCTTGGGAAAAACATTATTTGGGCAATTTTGAAGCCTCACCTACATTTTTGCTATAAATACTTTTATTTTAATATTTTAGTGTAGCTATATAAGTTTGCACAGTATATATTTCAATATCAAACTATTTTTATGCGATATTAAAACTTCGATTTTGCTTTCTGAATATTATATACGTATATAATTTGACTTCACTTCAAATGAAAAGAGTGGACTTCTCACACAATTATTATAGTTATTATGATCACTTTTCTTGTTCCCATTTCATCTTCCATATGAAGTTGTGCATCACCTTGTATGGGCTCTCACTAGAAATTTTCTTATCATGAAATTTATTTCAATCCAATTTTTAATGCCTATAAAAGTTGATGTTCATATTTCATATTTTTAAATGAAAAATAAGATAGTTAAAACAATATTTCTAGTAGACAATATGAAATAGTAAAGGCCTTTTTTTTTTAATTAAAATATCACAAGTATGGTAAAGTATTTATTGCTGCTATGTTGATCAACACTGATTTTAGACAGGTTACTCAACTAATTGTATAACTTAAGAGTAAATAATGCTAGTTTTGTAGTTTAACGTATTAATAGACATTTTAAATATCTTAGGTTTGAAAACAATTAAAATGTATTCTCAATGTTCAATTTTTAATTTAATTAAAATTATTATTTTAGAAATGAAATATGTAAACATAATAAAAATAGAGATTATTCAATTATTTTGTAATCTATTTAGCTATTTTTATTTTCATTGCCTTGTATTGGTTTTGCAATTCAAAATGAATTACAGTATTGAATTAGTTTTACCTGTCAAAAGTAGTTTAAGAGCTCTATTACTTTATTAATGTGAAATATGATATTAATTTAATCAATTTGTTAAGTTATCAAATCAATTATAAGTAAAATTACTGTCGATATATAAATTAAAAAGCCTATACCCCCCCCCCCCCCCCCCCTTAGAGAATAATAGTCGAGGAATCACAAGAGAACAATGGTTTTATCCAGGAAACAATGAACCAATTTTAAACAATAACAATATGTACATAGTGACTAGAGACTCGCCACCTTGTGGCTTTCATGAGGAAAAGTTAACAAAAAAAGTACTTCTCAAAAATTAAGTTTCAATGTAACCCAAATCTTAAATTTCCTGCCACCTGTGATAACAATTTTTACCTTAGTAAGGTTTCAAAGATTATAAAAAGAAAATATTAATCCTTTAAGAGCTCCGCCATCTTGTGGCAACAATATGTACTATAAAATAAATAAAGTTTCAAAGATTGTAAAACATAATCAATTATTAAGAGCTCTGCCATCTGGTAAATTTTTTTGGTGATATCTCATGACAACAAAATATAATATTCTAATGCAATTAAAGTTATAAAGCACAATAGTAAATTTTTAAGTGCTCTGCCTTCTCGAGCCATTTAGTTAATTTTACCACACAATTATTTACTTGGTTAACGACGCCAACTACCCATCAGCAAGATGGCCATCCGATGTGAGAGTGCAATGAAACGCTAGTCGCCAAGCGGCGAAACAGAAGTTACTTTAAAGACCAATAGACAAAATTGTAATTGAAACGTGGCTACACATTAGCCCGCTAATAAAGGAAACACCCCCATCCTATTACAGCAATTTAAAATTATAAGTTAAATTAATAATTTTGAAAAGATTCCATAATTTAGCCAAAAGAGAATTTTTAAAAAATGATGCTAAGCCCTAGTTTAAAATGTGTCGCTCACCTCGTGCCAAGCCAATGGTACAAAGAGCACCAATACAAACAAAGCATCGCCATACATAGTGACTACACATGATCACATGTCCACAGAGAGTAGGGGAGAGGGAGTGGAAGGAATGAGATCGAGAAGCACGTAGAAAGATTGCGAGCATCCTGGGAACTAGTACAAGATATTTGTATCGGGCGGGCATTACAAAATTACACTCAGCCACGGGCAGATTCGGGCGGGCATTTCATCTTGTAAACAACTTTGTCACAGGCCTATAAAATTTCAAATTATAAGTTTAGCAGTCTAATTTAATTTAAAACAAAAATAAACACAACTTTGTCACAGGCCTACAATATTAAAAAAAAAAAATTAAATCGTTAGTTTATGCTCAAGAGTTTACAGTTAATATAGTTTATATAGTTAGTATGCATGAAACTTGGAACATACATAAATCTAAATCGAAAATGTGTTTACTTGAAGCAAAATGGCAGTTTCATCTTAAATTTTTTTAATGTTTATTTGTTGCGTACTTTTCTATTTATATCCTAACAAATCTGGCTAGTAATAATAAATTAAGGTAATGTTAAGAAAACAATCTAAATAAAGTTTTCGCAAGCTTAGTGCCTAAAAATCTCAATGTGGAAATGTTGAATTTGTTATGTTGTTGGCAATGACAAAGAGAATTAAATCGTAGGAATCTTGATTTTGCTATGTTGTAGACTTGCAAGCTGTGAGAAACATTATCGTAATTTTGTTGAAAGCAAACATAATAATTTACGAATTAATAAAATATAATACTTACCTTTGTTTAATATTAGTTGAATTGAAATAATTCAACTATGAATATCAGTTAAACACTATTTTTTTCATAGCTTGAATTAGAGGTTAGTGCAAACATGGTATTATATACTTACCAAGTTCTTGAGAAACTCGATCGAAATATGGGCATAAAAAATACTCTCCCAACATTCCGGGATTTTTTTATACCCAATTTATTGCCTAAAATTTCGGGTGCTCGACCACCCATAGTATTTTCTAAGAGTTTCTTATGTCTAAAATACTACTATGGCTTACCTTTTTCCTGCGCACAAGCTTTTCCTCTGAGGCAGCAAGAGCTTGCAGGGTTTGGCTGACCAGATGGAACTCCCCGCAGAATATTTGTTGGACCCAGGCTAGTGATGGGTGCTCACCTAAGAACTGTGCCAGGGCTTGCTGCTGCGCCGGTGGTTTATCTCGACCACGGAATTGCTGTAGTAGCTGGCCTTGCTTCTGCTCACGCATGTACCAGTTTAACACAAACTTGGGGAATTCCTGGAACATAGCAGTTCATATTTTAGTCATAGGTCTCTAATAATACTTGAATTTCAAGCTTTGAGCTGAGTTTAAACCAATACCTAAGCCCTGATCGAAATATGTATGGGCTCACAATTCTGAGCTCCTTGAAAGAGGTTAGTTCTTTGACTTGTTTTGTGTGTGTCGAACTTGGTGGCCTTGGGGTAAAGTGCTCGCCTCAGGATGCGATGTTTGTGGTTTCAAACCTAGCCGAGGTCGACAGATGTTTCTTGAACATATAAGAGAACCCTTAAAGGTATGTAAAAATACCTTTCTGGAAAAAGTGGTAGGCCCTTTTGGGCTCACTCATAGAAATACGACCTGGAAGTCAACAGGGAACTAGCACACTTCTGGAACTCTCCTAACCAGATGCTGCATGCAACACTCACCACTCGAAGGGCTATAGGAGTGATAAGAATGGATAAGATGTGGAACAAGAGGGTGAGAGGGAGAGTTAAGCATGGGCCAGTGTTTGTCATTTATGTTGTACCTTTTACATATTCCTTCCTATCTATCTGTCCTATCATTCTCTTCAATTTTACATTTCCTCCCCTTTTTTTCTCCTCTTTTAGGAAGTTGTGTTGCGCGTTTCACGCTCCTCCCTGATGAGTTCCGACAGAATGAAACCTAGGTTGGAGGATTGGGTGGTGACGAGTGATTTTCTTTAAGATTCGGATGGACACCTACTATATAAGAACGATAAAGTTGTGCCCGCCATTGCTTAAAAAATATGCATAGTAACAACATGCGGTTTTTTGCATTGCATTAAACTTGTAAATTTAAAATGAACTATATTAATAAAAAAAGTTACAAGTTAATATTTACTTTTTTGCAATAAGACGTAATTTCAATTAAATTTAAATGAAATAAAACATGAAATACAAGAATATAGTTTTGAATTTATCATATTTTTATAGAGAATAAGATAATGTTCTATCATACACGACAAATATTTATAGTACAATAACGGGTACAAAATTTGTTATTTTCAAATTAAATCATGTCTAAACTGTTGAAAAAGTTCAGTAGATTCTTGATAGATTGCTCTGTCTTCGGAAGCACCTCTCCCTCTCCCCCCAAACCCCCTTTTGGCATTCTCTTTCTTACCATATTTTTTCCCCATGTAAACCCCGCTACTCCCCCTTCCATCGAACCATTTATATCCTGTTCAGTCAGGTAAAACCCTTGACTGGACACTAATTGTCTGCCACCTCCAAACCTGAGCTATTGAGAATGTTCCCTGTGATGTATTTGTATGATCTAGGTTAAAAGTTTTTTATAGAATAAACTTGATTATGTTTGCCTTATAAATAATTTGCATAAACAGTGTTTCCTTGATTAGATAAAACCTATTTGTATAACGTTGGTTTTGTAAGAAGAGAGAGGTGAAAAGGATTTCTCTAAATAGTTTTATTCATGTTTTATAGATGAACAAGACCTTTTCCCAATTATAGCAGACTTAATTTTGAAGGTATTAAGATTCAGTGGCGCATCCAGGAGTTTACTTAGGGGAGGGTGGTATGTGTGTCATAGCTATTATTTATATCCCCTGAAACATATTCATCAAATTATTTTAGTTTAATACATCTTTTATTTTAGAGAAATTACACACACACACACGTATATATACAGGCTGTTAAAAAAAAGGGGGTTCAGAAATTATGGATCTTGTTGTACACATTAACATGTGTGGAATGATTTTAATGATGCTACATGACCTCTAGTTGTGCCAATACGTCGGTAAACTCAAATAATAATTATAATACAAATAAAGGTGTCTTGTAAATTATAGGTCCACAAACCTACTCACAGAGAGGTAAAGGTAATTTTGTATTTTAGTAATAAAAAATAAATGGTACGGTGCACCACACAGACTTTCTCTTGCTTTTATCTTGAAATATACATTTACTAAAAACTCGTTAGGATTTGTGAAATGAAATAATATACACTGTTACTTACTCTATGTAAGGGTGGCTCAAGGGCCGTGTGAACCGGGCGGCTACTCGGGGCGCCAAACATAGCTAGACATGACCAAACGTAGCCTGGGCGTGATATTAAAATAATCTTCAAACCTAACATAATCTGGGCGTGATATGAAAATAGTCACCAAACCTAACAACTTCGAACCTAACGTAGCCCGAGTGTGATCTGAAAATAGTCCCCAAACCTAATGTAATCTGGGCGTGATATGAAAATAGTCCTCAAACCTAACTTAACCTGGGCGTGAAATGAAAATAATCCACAAACATAACAACCTCAAACTTAACGTAGCCTGGGCGTGATATGAAAATAATCCCCAAACATACAACTTCTAACCTAACGTAGCCTGGTTGTGATATGAAAATAGTCCCCAAACCTAACAACTCCAAACATAACGTAGACAGGGGTGATAGTGGAGTTGCTAAGCTTAACAATCGTTCAATTTTTTATATTAACATGAAATTTTACACATTTTTTAAAATTTGTGGTTAGTAAAATAGAATCTAAAGTAGTGCCACTCTTAAAAAGTTATTTTATATTTTTCAGCTTGAAATAATGACGCCATTAAACTTTTTTTTTTTTTTGCAATTATAACATAAACCTTTCATAATGTCAAAGTGTTTGTTAAACTTATAATAAAAAATAGAGAGTGACATTGTCTACAAAACAGGTTCTTATAGTTTTATTTGTAATCCTAACAGTTTTTGTACAATCTCGAAGTGAAACGTTTAACGTATGTTTAACATTTGTAGAGTTTCCCCTTCACATTTTTTCCTATCACGCCCAAGCTACGTTAGGTTTGAAGTTGTTAGGTTTGTGGATTATTTTCCTATCACGTCCAGGCTACGTTAGGTTTGGAGTTGTTAGGTTTGTGGATTATTTCTATCACGTCAGGCTAACGTTAGTTTGAGTTGTTGGTTTGTGGATTATCTTCCTATCACGTCCAGGTTAACGTTAGGTTTGGAGTTGTTAGGTTTTGGATTTATTTTTCCTATCACGACCCAAGGCTACGTTAGGTTTGAAAGTTGTTAGGTTTGTGGATTATTTTCCTATCACGTCCAGGCTAGTTAGGTTTGGAGTTGTTAGGTTTGTGGATTATTTCCTATCACTCCAAGCTACGTTAGGTTTGGAGTTGTTAGGTTTGTGGATTATTTTCCTATCACGTCCCAGGCTATGTTAGGTTTGGAGTTGTTAGGTTTGTGGATTATTTTCCTATCACACCCAAGCTACTTAGGTTTGGAGTTGTTAGGTTTGTGGATTATTTTCATATTTTCCGAGAGTACAATCACCATGAGAAATGTGATAGTGGCAGCTGCAAAAGATTTAAGAACTATCAAAATAAAAACCCAAATTAAAAATAAAATTGTTTTTGTGAAAGTTTTGACTGCCAAAAATGACAATAAATCAACATAGTATTATGGTCATTGCAGATAATATGGTTTGGCAAATGATACATGAGATTTGATCTGCTAACTTTTGCTAGCTGTTAGTTACCTACACTCCTATGGTGAATGGACTATATTATCCACCGGTTACGTAAATAGGTGCCAAAAAGCAATACCGCCGGGTGCGAAATTTACCTCAGGCCGCCACTGACTCTATGGCTTTAGGAACAAGGAACACTGTTACAGAAAAAATGAGGAAAAAAGAAGCATCTTTGTCAACTAAAGAGCATAAGAATCAAATTTATTTTCAAAAACTGTATTAAAAACAGTGGTGTAGTCGTAAATTTAGCAGTGTCGAAACGCAAGGTCTTAGCAACCCCAAACTTGAAGTGGGGTGTTGGGACCCCCAACCACTGTAGGTGAAAGGCTTGCACAAACATAAATGCCTCTAAAAGCTATTTGGAGCATCTTTTAATGATTACTAAGGCAGAAACTTACTTAACGCACTTCCCCTAAAATTCCTGGAATTTGCATAGAGCACTGTTAATTTCATCAGAATTTATTGATTAATAGTATGAAAAAGTTTTAACATAATATTGATATAAAATCAATTAGTTAACTTGGAATTGCAAAGTATAAAACTTTACTAAACATTTTTTTTAATATTTTGCACGAAAAGCAGTGCCAGAACGGCGTTCACCAGGGTTCCCACTCCACTACACCCCTGATTAAAAAGTATTATATATTATTTTATAGTTAAAAACTTATTGGTTTTATATAAAAAAAATATTTTAATTTTCATAGTATACTAAACTTTAAAATAATAAGATATTACGAGTCTCAAATAGTTACGGAGAAATGATGAAAATTTGAAAATCTGTCCTATGTTAAGTACCCTAAAGTCATGTTCATGAGAAAATGAAAATGTCCATCTTGTTTATAATGATAAACTATGTTTAGATATCAAATTTAATCAAAACCATTAGAGTGAATTTCGATAAAATAGATTTATTCTCTTTTTGCCTTCAATAACTAGCTTAAATTAGGGTTAGATATCAATTTCAAAACCCCTCGGGGACGGGCGGGGAGTAGGGGGCCTTATTTAAACCCCAGATACAAAGTTTTAGCCCAAACGGTAAAATGGTTTCGGTCCTAGCCCAAACTAAGGTACAAACAGTCAGATGGCCTTGCGGAAACAACTTTTTTTGTTTCAGGGGGCTATGAAACGTCAACATTTCTCAAAATCTCGGTTTCAAATTTTTGATGATCACAATATTTTCACTCCAAGGTGTCGAGACAAAGTTAAATATTAGTTTACAAAGTTTAGTTACCCACAGCCGTTGCTTGCCGTTGGTTTGATCGCCATTGATGGGGAGGTCAAGGTTCGAATCTCCTCTGCGTGAACTGGAGATGGTTTTTCCGTTAAATGTATATATATATACCTTTAACGGTTTTCACAAGTGATTTATCACTCTGGTTTTCCTAGCTTTACTCCATGCAAATGGGGTTCACTTCCTCTTAGCTACTTTCCTCATCTCTACCCAATCAGATTAAGCCGTTAATAACATGTGTTCTGAACGTATCAATAAAAAAGAAAAGACTTGGTTTTGGACGGGTTATAATCATATTATAGTAATAAATTAATAATTTTAAATAGAAACATGGTTTAGCGAGCTTTATTTAATTTTGATTTTTTTTAGATCATAAAATATAATGTTCTTGTTAGTATGATGTTCGAAAAAATTTAACAGTAGGGCCTATTTGTAAAGTGAAGTAGGCGTACAGTACGTAAATTTATTTAATTATAAAAATAAAATACACAAATTTTAAAAATTACTATTTTTCACCAACCTTAGCCACCTTTTTCTAACTCAATAATTTTTTTAAAGATATTCCCAATTTTTTTTATCAGGCAATCACCTAGAACAAAGTGTGGTTTTCACTTTGGTTTTTATATCTTCTGTACAAACAAATTGTGGTGAACTTATTTTAATTCTAACCTCCTTATATCATGTATTTAAATAATTAGCGTAAGTAGTGACTGTAAAAACTATGTCACTGAAAAAAAAAAAAGAAATGGCTATATATTTTTTAGTATAAGGAAGAAAATATATATTTATATATTCCTACAGTAATAGATAAACTAAATAAAAATGTCATAATTTACTGTAGATAATGATTTCCCAAGGTAGCTCAGAAACATTATACTTGACAGGGTTCGAGAGCCCTAGTCCTTATGACTTTGGACGTCACTCTACAGACCCCGAGATCTCGGCTAAAAACCGCGGCATTACTCCTTGGAGAGAATAATGGGGATAGATTGTCTTTTGTTGAGTAGCAAGTAACAAAGTTGAAAGGATTGGTGGTTGGGTGGGGGGGGTGTCTGTGGAATGTAAGGACACTCTGAAAAGGTGGTAAAATAGTGGGGGTAGAGGGGTCGTGGGGTGACTGCCATAACTACAGCAGCGCACCTCTGGTGAGGTGATAATACATGGAACTACTTGGACGAGAGATTTGCAAAACTTTGAGATGTCCATCCGAATCTTAAAGGGCAGCCATTACCTCTTTGTCTATTGGCAGCAATGCAAAGTGCGAACTGTGTTCTTCTTTTCAATGTCAAAGCCATATTGTGTTAATTCCTTTTATATGTTTCTATCCACCTTTCCTATACCTTCTTCCAAATATAATATAATTACCTCATAAAGCGAAAAGAGGTTTTCCTTAAATAAAGTATTATTTGTGAAATAAATAGAGTGCATTGAGTAAAAACAATTTGTAATAAATAATTAAAATGATAGAATAGTAGGAAAATAATAGAACACAAAAATAAAAACACCAGCACATATTTACACACACTTCAATATTTTGATGCTATTATTGCTGAGAAGAAGATTACCTCATATATTTAAGGAATTACTATTGAACTCATATTGTATCTGGTTTTGTAAATAAAGAGAGAGGTCTAGGACCCATTCCTTCTGCTCGGCCCTCTCCCTGGGACCTTCCAACATTTTCCGCGCCAACTCGTCCTAAGGACAGAGTATAAAAGTGGAGAAGAAGGAAGCCTCAGGACTCAGTTGGACAGAATACAGGGGAAGGGTACCCAACTAGCATCTAGATGCTATAATAGCATTGAAATGATGAAGTGTGTGTAAATATGTGTTGATGTTTTTACTTTTATTTGTGCTATATTAGTTTCCTACTATTCTATCATTTTATTTAAATATACTTATAAAGTTATGAGTGACATATATAAAAAAAAATTTGCAATATTAAAACTTTTTAAAAAAACATTCAAACTTTGATTCAGCTTCAGAAATATTCCATATTATTCGATTTGACTTTATTTTAGATTGATGAAGTGGACTTTGCACACATCCAAAAGAACACTTCAAACAAAGTTTTTATGAACAAATTAGTTGAGTCCAGTAGCAAGGAGCTTGGTGATCTATCAGAGCTTACAAATAAAGACATCATGTCAAACACATTTTCAAACTCAATTTTAGATAATTTCTTGCTATTTTTATTTATTCCTCTCCTATATATAATGTGACTTTTTCAAAAGAATCAGCGCTGTGCTAAAGCAGCAACAGCTGCTATTGCTGTTATGAGTTATTTCAAACATAGATTTATATTAATATGTATGAAATAAAGTGCATTAAGCAAAAATATAATATAATATGTAATAAATACAATGATAAAATTGTAGAAAAATAAAGCACAAATAAAAGTATAGAAACACTAACACTAGAAACACTAGAAGTAGTGAACTAACCATAAATGGCAGCTTACGAGTTCAATTATAAACAAAATTCAAGTTGAAATAGTTATCACAAGCAGCTCCATAATCTTTGCTACCAGGAGTTGTTCATGGGTAACCAAAGATTGACGGTATTGTACTAATAAATTGTAGGGGTAAGTAAAGCTCCGAAAATTTTACTTTGCTTCAAATATTTAAAGTTAAAATATATTAATGTTTAATTGTTGCCATTTTGTGCTGTTATTTACAAAACAAATTAATGTTCACATGACAAAAATCTAAAATAATTAAATTATATGTTGTATTAGTAAATTAATTCATCATTTTAGTCGGAAACATATTAATGATGTTTACAATATAGAATTTTGTAAATTATATTAAACACATAAAGTTACATAATTAATAGTTATAAAATATATGATATAATGTTATTTTACAACACTAACCATTTTTATTAACAATCAAACTTTGATTCAGCTAAAGGAGTATTTTAAGTTATTTAATTTTACCTCAAATTTAAAAAGTGGACTTCCCAAACCCTTAATAAATTGTTTCCTCATATTCAGTATCATATTTGACATTTAATGTCAGTAAATATCTTTAACGTATAATACTTACTGATAGGGGTGTGTGAAGTCCACTTCTTCAATTCAAAGCAAGCTCAAAGAGAATATATTAAATATTCTCAAAGCCGAATCAA
Organism: Timema podura; assembly: GCA_033556935.1. Taxonomy (NCBI): domain Eukaryota; kingdom Metazoa; phylum Arthropoda; class Insecta; order Phasmatodea; family Timematidae; genus Timema; species Timema podura. Next base: position 81,498,928 of record JAVRXN010000008.1, on the reverse strand, counting down.
AGTATGAATATTTTTTGATAGTTGTTTTATGCTTGAAAAAATATTATTTATATAACTTTATGCAATAAAATAATTTGTAAAATGTTTTATTGCACAGTTGTTTGTAATATTTTGTTTTAAATGGATAAATCAATATGTTATCACAATTTACAATTATGTATTTTATTTATTTAGCACCGTGTCTTACTATCCGTTTGGGTTATCCGCTTAAGTACTAATTATGTTAATGAGCTATGAATTGGGAAGGTTGAATATAGAGGAAGTGAACCTGCATTTGCGTGGAGGGAGAGTGAAAAACCATTAAGGAAAAACAAACCTCAGTTCACCCGAGCAAGATTCAAAACTCGATCTCCCCGTTCTCGGTAGTTTAGCTCAACGTGAAACTAGCGCGTTAGTTAACTAAACCACCGAGGTGGGTAACTTACAATTGAATTACTTCAGATTTTTTTAATATTAATATTGATTTGTAATAATGTATATAACAGTTGTAATGTATATAACAGTTCAGAATGGCAATAATTGACCATGGATTGAGTATTTTTGCTGTCAAAATTTTTATTGACAAAGCTTCATAATTGTCGAAGCCGGAATTTTTTTGAAGAAATGTTTCGAAGCTTTAGACACCCCTACTAACTTTTTAATATAATACCTGATTAACAAACTTCTCCATGTATTGGTCCAGCCTTTCTTTGTTTTCCGTAAGTTCACAAATCTGAACTAAAACTTGAAAGTCACAATATTTTTCCGCTAGAATAGCAGCTCGTTCATATTCTTTGTCTTCCACTGGAACAAAAAAAAAACTTGATAAGAAATATTAGTGAAAGGTTTTGCTGTAAGATTTAGCTAAACCAAAACTATATGGCTTACAGAATGGTTTAATGAGGTCATATCTATCCGACTCATAGTTTTGAAGTACAGTCTTGAACCTCTCTGTGCCACGGATGCTCTCAATATGACACTTGCGACCATCAAGAACGATATCAGTCAAGTTGATAAGTTGGTCATACAAGCGCATCTTCAAAGTGAAGTCTCCGACTGCACGAGCACCATGGTTCAGGGTGATATTCATCTGCAACAAGTTCAGAGTGTGAGTGGTGATTAGTTACAGACTGAGTATTTATAATGATCCTTCCTTCAACTCATGATTTAGAATGTTTACTCAAATGCTTAAGAAGAGTAGCTATGTCAAGATGCTACGAAGGGCTTGAAGAGTATCATCCTGAAACTTGAATAAGCATGCATGATAGTATCTACAGAAGTGCTTAGCGTCACCCTAAGTATCAACCCGCTGGATTTAAGACATATGTAAAATGGCTCAAAAGAGGTGAACTGCAACGAGTAGAGAGAATAACCCATGCTTCTATAACATTAGCAGATGTAAGGGGGGGGGCTCAGATAGAGGAGTGGCAAATATCTAGTAGGGAAAGTAACAACAGCAGAAGAACCTTCACAATATTCCCAAGTGTACAAGAGAGACTTCGAATGAGATACTTACAAAATACCCAGGGACTAGTAGACTTCAAACTGGTTAAAGCGGTATATGGCTCGCTCAATGACAGACACCAGACTATGTGATTGTGGGTGGGAATCAATACTGGAACAAGTGTTAGAATATGCACTAATGCTATAACTGAGGGCCCCATATCAAACACCTATACAAGGCCACTCTGTGTTCAACAAACTGTAGCATGTCATTTATATAATGTGACAACTACAGTTAAAATTCCATAAAGACAATTAAAATTCCATAAAGACAATTAAAACAAGATAACAAGTACTATCTATTCCTATAAGATGAGAGAGGTGGTGGCTGACTCAGAATTGATGTTGCTGGGAAATGCTCAAGCATCGAGGAACATTGCTCCAGCGGACCATTCCGGCATTGTGAGCATTTTCACGTATTGATTGAAGGACACAGGTCGAAGAAAAGAAAGATAAGTGTCTCTGCTCGCCACACTTTCTGACAGCGCTAGTGAGAAAGTGGAGTTATTTCGCAACTCTACCCCCCTACCCCCTTTCCCCTTAGATCTCCTGATGTAGTCCATTTTTCGAGGCAGGTTTTTGCCGTTGTGACTCACATTTTTGTATTCCATTGTATTTAACCAGAGGAATAACTACTACATAAAACTTCAGCACTGGTGGCCCCAATGTGTCAGGTGTTGGTCTCACCGCCGCGTCACAGAGGAAGCCTCTTCTGAGACTTTGAGTAACCGTATCTTCTGTTTGAAACTACATTAGATTCTAAACTCTGTTTTTATGTCCATCAGCCATAGTTTTCATGTATCAGAATGTTTGCTTTATTTTCAATGTCGATTAGACATTGAGTATCATGTCAGAATATCTGACGTTGCTTTCTATGTTCATCAAACATAGTGTCATGTATTAGAATGTCTTGCTTTATTTTCTATGTCGATCAGACATAGTGTATTGTGTTAAAGTGTCTAAGTTATTTTCTATGTCCATCAGACATAGTTTCTTGGGACAGATAGTCTGACGATTATCTCCCTATGCCCATAAGGTATAGTTTAAATATGAGGGCTCTATGCTCTACATATGTATAGGATCAAGTGATTGAGTTTACTGTGTCCATGAATTTTATTTCCTTTTCTAGGTCCTTAAGACATTGTTATATTTTTATGACACCCTAAACGGTATGATCTCTGTTTAGAATCTCTTTATGACAACAATCAGATCATCTAACACTTTCTTCTTGGAGCTAGTTAGGTCAGTGACTAGTTGAAGTCACGATTGTACCCTTTTTGTGTAGCTATTTAGGGTGAGCAGCCTGTGGGAGTACTACTAGATTGAAGTAGTGGTCCGCTGAGGATAATGCTTTCTTTCGGCTCCTTTAGGTGCCATATTTATCTTAGTGTTCAAAGATAGTTTGTATTAGCTATTGTATACATAGTAATGGGTAAATGTATAAATTTACTATTGATTGCTCTGTAAGAACTCATTAGGAAATGACCGGCCATAGTAAAATACTGTGTAGATGCCCGATTGTTTGCCATCTATTATTTGTAAAATGGAAGTTCCTCTTATAGGATATTATTCTTTGGTTTTTCGTAACTTTCCATGAGGGTTAATACAAGTAAGCTAGCTTAAATAATATTCTTCTTAGTAACTCTAAAAATATAAAATTTGATGCTATGTTTCTATATTCAATTGTTTCACTATTTTTCATGATTAGACCTCTCAGGTATTAGTCTGGTATTAGCCTGGCTAGATTGTCTTTTGTATGATGCTTAAAACTTGATTCCCTTTTTACCGTTGCCGAGTTGTGGCAGACGCTTCATCGTTCGAGTAAGAGTGAATATCCCTATTTCTAAAGTTATTAAACTAAAATAAATATTCTAACTAACTTCGGTCGGTTCCTTGTCTACAAAGTATTAATACCTATTCGTCCAACCTAATGTTATACAGAATACAGTAATCGTTAATTAATTTAAAATCTTTTCACTCACATGAATTCTATATCTTTTTGTTTGCTTTTTAATAAACTTAATTGTTAAACTTATATATTTCTGTGATGCATTTTTCTTCCCTATCCTTCATCAAGTATAACTTATGTAATTATGTAACAAGGTTATTTGGAATATAGCACTAGGCTAATTCACGGTTTAAATTAGGAGGGATAGCCAGCACACTTACCTTGGTGATACTGGAGTCGAAATTGTGTGCTGGCTATCCCTCCTAATTTGAACCATGAATTATGTAACAGTAATCGTCTATTTTTCTACGTGATAGGAGAAGAAACGATTCAAAGCTCAGGAATAGTGCTTGAAAGAGATTTCTTGACACAATAGTGACAATAATATTGACCAAGAAGAAAGAGAAATATGTAGTTAAACTTTAAACAGAAAGACTTCATGGAAGAAGAAATGACAAACTTCAGGCTGTAGACACACAGACACCTCAGAAGAAATACTCTTGAGAGTGGAGAAGTGGATCGTGACCAAGACATGCTGTAGAATTGAATTGGGCTAGGATGTTACAAAGACAATGATACAACTAAACTGATTAGACGTACAGGAAGAGACACACTAAGAAGTCACCTTGTACAGCCAGGACCACGAGACTAAGACCAAGCTTCCCAATTAACTTTTAAGATAGTATAAACAAACAATGAGTTAAATGCAGCAACTGAATTAGGTTAAGAATTAGTTTAGATTTAGTAAGATGACAAAAGTAGAAACATTAGCCTATAGGAATAAATAACAAATAGCTAAAGCAACTAATAAGTAGAAATTAGGACAGTTAGGTTAAGTGTTAAAGTGTTATTTCCAAATAGAATAAAATAAAAATAATAAAATACAAATAGGAATAACATATAGTGGAATGTTGGGCCTGGATTACAGTTATAGATTCCAGGTCATAGAACCTTTAAAAATAAAAAAGTCCAGTAGGTTTTCAGGAGGCAGTTGGCGCAGTGACGTGAGCCAAGCAGTGAGAAAATATCGGTCGCTCGGAGTTAAAATACCCTTGTCCTTTTTGCTTTTGGGGGAAGGAGAATAACAATGTCGGCAGCAAGACAAAAAGATGTAAGACATTAAATAACTGAGAAACGAGTAGGTATTTTAAGAGTTAAAAGTAATTTATTTTCATTGTGATAATTTAAATCCTAATTTCTTACAGAAAATTAAGAGCTGGAAAGTACATTTTTCACTGATCTGGCATGTAGACAGCACATAGCTTGTTGTTTTATGCAAGCTTGTTTAGAGCCAAACAAGTTTGCAGGATGTGACTCTTTGTGCTCAAACTATCAACAATTATTTATTTTAGGCCCAAATGAAATATGAAAGAGAGCAACGCTATAAAATTAAGTGTATATGAAAGGTGAAGATTGGGAGATGAATGACTATAATTTGGAATGTGGGAGAAACATTTTTTCAATTAAAGATGAGAATATCAAAGAGTATCGAGATATGAGAAAAGAAAACATCCTTTGAAAGAAAAAAAAAATATTATGTTTATTAAAGTAAATTTAATATATAGTTTAAAGAGTTCCTTTTTGATATTTGAGCTCGCGCTTGATTTAGATTGTCTTATATATAGTTAGTTAATTCAAGCACTCGAGATATCTAATGCACATTTTAGATGAATTAATAAAATAATTATAGGTAGTTACAATGAACACCATTTCTAATTTAATTTTGTAGTGTATCAGCTTATATTGTCAAAGTTTGATATTGATAAACAATATTTATAACCAAAACATTTCTTAATGAAGGCTGGGTTTTTTTTTTTTTGGGGGGGGGGGGGGATGCAGCCTATTTTTGGGTTAACCTTCGTATACTCGTGCATTGGTCTCTCAGACTCATAAATCAATAATTCGTTGTTTTCTCAAAAATTAACATCACTGGGACTTTGTGGATGTTTTTTAGTAGCTTCTTAATTTGTTGTTAGGCATTGTTTAGTGCGGCGCGCGCGTTGGTGCTGAGTGGACTGTGACACTTTATTACTGGTATCGATCGGTCTGTGAGACCGATGTGAGTCTAAGTGTTACTATTTTAGGTAAGTAACAATTTTTTTATTTTAGAACATTACTCAATGAAATGTATTAATTTATTTTAGTGGTGTATAATACTTATTGAGTTTATTGTATTACATTATTTGAGAACAGTTTTCTTTGTTTTTAGACATTTTTGTCGCCACAATGGAGGAAGAAAGAATAAGGGCGCTGTTAGAATGTGAAGATTCCGATTCAAATTACGATGACCAGAGTGACAGTGAGGCTGTGCCAAAGAAAAGAAAAATGTTCTACTTGTCTCTAGTATGCACGATGATGCACAAATAAATGAACGAACTGGAAAACCTGAGATAATTATGGACTTCAATGCTACAAAAGGGGGCGTTGACACTGTAGACAAAATGTGTGAGACCTATAACAGCGCTAGAGGAACTAATCGGTGGCCTAAGGTTATTTTTTACAGCCTTATGAATGTTGCGGGGATAAATTCTTATATAATATATGGTCTTAACAATTTCAACATAAAAACAAGCCGCAAGAAGTTTCTAGAGACGCTTTCATATGATCTCATAATGCCCCATCTAAAAAAGCGGTCATTAATTTCAAGTTTGCCAAGAACACTGAGAGAAAGGCTGTTAGAAATATGAAAACTTGATAATCCAGAACATTCATCATCAGGTAATCATCAGGCAGGTCGTTGTTCATTCTGTTCGTCAAAAAAAAACTGAAAGACACGATATAACTGTATGAATTGCAAAAAATATTTTTGTCTCTAACACGCAGTTATGGTATGTTCTGATTGCTGCTGCTGCTACTGCTACTGCTACTGCTGCTACTGCTACTGCTACGTACTGCTACTGCTGTGCTACTGCTACTAGCTGCTACTGCTGCTAGCTGCCACTGCTACCACCACCACTGCCCACGCACCGCCACCACCACTACCACTACTACTACATTACACTACTATTACTATACTACTACTAACTAATACTATACTTTACTATTACTATCTATTACTATTACTATTACTTATTTACTATTACTATTACTATATTACTATTACTATTACTATTACTATTACTATACTTATATTACTATACTACTACTTCTTATTACTTACTATTACTACTATTACTATTACTACTATTACTACTTTACTATTACTATTACTATTACTATTACTATTATACTTATTACATTACTATTACTTTATATACTATTATATTTTTCTATTTATTTATATTACTATACCACCTCACCACCACACACACCACACCACCACCACCACACCACCACCACCACCACACCACCACCACCCACCACCACCACCACACCACCACCCACCACCACCACCACCACCACACCATCCACCACACCACCACCACCACACCACCCCACCACACACCACACCACACACCACCACCACCACCACACCACACCACCACCACCACACCACCACCACCACACCACCACCACACACCTACCACCACCACACACCACCCACCACACCACCACCACCCACCACCACCACACACACCACCACCACCACACCACCTACCCCACCACCCCACCACCCCACCACCACTTCCATTTACTTACTATTTGCTACTTACTCTTACTTTACTATTTCTTGTTCTTGTTACTATTTCTTTGCTTTATACTTACTACTACTTACTATTCTATACTATTGCTCTACTTTACTTTCTTTACTATTCTATGATATACTATTACTACTATACTATGATAATATATTACTTTATTTATTTTATTATTTTATTATTATTATTTATATTTATTATTTTGATTATTTTATTATTATTATTATTATTATTATTATTATTATTATTATTATTATTATTATTATTTATACTTTCCTTTATTAGATTTCAGAGTTTTTTTATAATTAACACATGAAAAAGTTTATTTTTGTTATTAAAGTTAGAGTACAAAAAAATTATTTTCTTTTTTAAGAGACTGAGTTAAAAGTCTGTTTCTACCAAATAAAGTTAAAGTGCTAATTTTTTTTTATTCAATTATACCCCCTTCTATATAATAAATACCAATAATGCTTAAAAAGTATATAATTAAAATAATACAGATGAGATCAAATCTCGGTCTGAGACACAGTGCGCAAGTATATGTGTGATGCTGTTGGGCGCGAGTATACGAAGGTTAATGGAAAGAATAAATTCCTGGTTTGGTTTTATAATTTCTTAGGGCCATTATTTGCTTTTTTATTTTATTTCTCAAGTTTTCGAGTCATTTTTTAACTTTCAAGACAAGATCGAGATTATTTTTTTCTTGAATTTTCGAGATATTTTCGAGTCTCACACATCCCTAATTATAATTACATAAATGAACTTATCTCTATTATAATATAACTGAATTAAAAATGACACCTGAAAACAGGAATTGAACCAGTGATATTTGGCTTGGTCACTGATGCTCTACCATTAAGCTAAGCTATTAAGATATGATGGTTGTGTGAATATCACCAGCTACTAAGAGCTATCAATGATATCCCAGCCACCGATGACTCAGTTGTGGCTGGGATATCAATGATAGCTCTTAGTAGCCAATGATATTCACACGTCCATCATAGACTTTGCTCTAAAATATTAGTGAAGAATGACCCTGAGTATGGGATGATGAATAGATTACAAAATAAGTATATAGTTATCTTTAAAAAAAATAAAGCCTTGATGAGGGGTCAGCGATACAAGACTATGCTTGTAAATACCAGCAAATTAATTTAGAGGATAAAGAAAATAACTACATACCAATGTGGTTAGAGCTTCTTGAAGACCTCTTTTGCCAGGGGCTGTTGTCCATGGCAGATACTCGCCGATACCAGCACTGAGCTTGGACCTTGGGGAGAAGATGACAACCTTTTCCTGGCGGAACTGCACCACTTGTTGGAGGACATTCTGCCAAGACAAAATTGAAACAGCTACTGTGTCACTGTTCTTTGGACTGATTCAAGTGAGATAAACTTGACAAAATTAATTGAAATTAGAAATTGAAACTTTATAAATAGAAATAATGTGTATAAAAATAAAGGAGAATATCTTTCTATTTTATTTACATGTTTGTTTGTATGTATGAATCCTAAAATTCTGTATCAATAGCATAATTAAACTTAAATATCGGTCATTCTCAAACTTTGGTATCTTTCTATTGAAACATTTATAATTAGAGATGGGAATATCGAATCCTTCAACACCCCCAAATCCTTAAGAATATTCGAGATTTGAAAATTCAAGACTCAAATCCTTAGAAAAAGCTTTTTTTTTTTTTAAATTTCTCAAGTGAAATTTGTTTTAAACCTCTAATACTGCTTATTGATGGTTCAGAACCAACTATAAATATAGAATGAACTTAAGAACCAGGACACAGAGCAGTAATTTATTTAACACTTTATTGGAGAATGTATGAATGGATTAAAAGGAAGAATGTTAACATTTAGTTACAGTTTGTATTTTCTACAATATTTATATTTCCTCTTATGTTCATAAGTTTTTCAAGATTCGGATTTGAATTCGAGATTCAAAGGAAAATTGAAGATTCAGATACAAAGGAAAATTTTAGAGTGGGATTAGAGATTCAAATTCATCAAATTGTGGATTCAACCCAACTCTATTTATAATAGGAGAGATTAATTATTTACCAATTGACCAAAACACACAGTTTATTTATAGCAAGGTTATGTTATACGGATTAAGGTCGTCACACTCTATTTCTCAATATCCTATATTCTTGTATCAAAAGAATCAATTATATCATGATTTTGATTAGTAAATTTCTCAAATAATAGTAAACTAAATGGCAGTAATCAGAATTGGATGATTTTTAATTGTGATTATTATTTTGCAATTTCAATTAGGTACCAGCAAATTGTAATTGAACTCAAAATAGCCTGTGAATTCATGTGATCTAGAGTAAATTAAACGCTGCTGTTTAAATTGAGTATTTATTTTACTAGCCACATTTTTTAGTATGTTTTTTAAAACACATTACAGTAAAGTATACAAATGAATAGCATATTTTAATATGAGATTGAATGTAAGGATAAGAATTGAAATTGTAAATGTTGAGAAATTGAGAATCAAAAAATTGAGGTTAAAATTTTAGAGTCAAAATATAGAAAAACTACAATAAGTACATATATTAACCTATTAGCTGACCAATTTATTGATGTTTTTTTTTTCAAAAATGACTATTTTTTTATTTTAAATTATAATGTAAAAACCTATTATAAAATGCAAAAAATATACAAGAAAATAATTACCCATTATTTTGAATGTTTTTTTCAAAAATTTCAATTTTTGATGTGTTGAACAGAATACCATAAAAACTCTATAACATTCACTTATTTAGAAACCACAACTCTATAAAATGAATAACTTATGTATAAAAAAGATTAAAAAAACTTGAATTTATAAAATAAAGAAAAGTTTGAATGTTAAAAAAAACTGTTTTATAATAGGCCCACTAGTTCAAAAATTTAATTTTGTATGGTAATCGCGAAAACGTGTGGGAATATGAAGTGGATTCTCACACTTTTCACACTGCCAAATGGTTTCATTCCTCACTTTTTTTGGGCGCACACAAAACATCTCTTGGTTGGATTTGCCTTTGTAGCTGTTGGTGGAATCTTCATTACGAAGTGTTCCCAATGCTTGGTCTGAAGACGCAAAGGGCTAGGTCCAAGTGACGGTCTTCCACGGCTTGGGTATTGTGGTAATGTTACATGTTCCAATATCTGTTCTACAAAATTCAACCGGAACTCGGTGAATGATTCCCTTTTCCCAGTTAGAATTTTCCACACTACAAAGAAATTGTAAAGTGCCATTTTATCGAACATGTAAAAAAGTATTTTTTATAACTTTTAGAATATCTTCTCATTACTGGGAAACTTGAAAGTACCTGGTCTTGGCGGTCAACACCACCCATTGCGTTATTATAGTCTATAACAACTTGAGGTTTCACAACTTGTGCTTCTTCAACTTGTACACGACCCACAACCTTTCGCTTCACCCTTTTGGTTTTTCCAGTCTCAGTCATGAGAGGTGAGTTGTGCATTGTTGATAACATCAAGACATCTTTCTTATCTTGCCAATTGAGACATAGGATATTGTTGGAGCTTTGGTTGACTAATTCTCCTGTGGACAATTTTTTTAAAACAGCTGCGGGCATTTTTTTTCTGTGCTTACGAACAGTTCCTAATGCGTATGTTTTATTATCCAGTAGCAACTTGAATAATGTTGGAGAACTGTACCAGTTGTCAGTGTGAATGGCATATCCCTGGTTCAAAAGTGGCTCACTCAGGTTCATTACAACAGCTTCACTGGCCAACATACCACCATGGTCATCCTGGCCACAATAAACTGAAAACTTCCAGCAATATCCTGATTTTGACTCGTTCAGTTTGTAAAATTTTAATCCAAACCTGGACCGTTTTGAAGGATTGAATCGAATAAAAGACAGTCGTCCTCTGCACTTCATCAAACTTTCATCAATCGTTATATTTTTGTCAGGCGTGTATACATGCTCATACTTTACATTCATGTACTCTATCATAGGCCTAATTTTTTTCAGCCTATCATCGTCTCCTTCATAATCATTGGCAAAATGTAGGTATCTACATAAGAGTAAGAAACGTTTATAAGGCATTACCTCTGAAAAAATTGGTGTACGAAGAATTATCCTCTTTGTCCAGTACATTTCCAGCCGTTGTTTGGGATTTTGCGACATTAACACAATAAGGGCAAAAAGCGTTTTTAGTTCTTCTACAGTAACGGGAAACCATTTCTGGCGATTTTGAATGTCAACAGTATCCAACTTCACTTGAGCATACCTGTTAGTTTCAAGCACAATCATTTCAAAAAAATTATCACCCAAAATTTCACTAAAAGCATCAATTTCTTTTGGTACAGTACCATCATTACAAAGCTTTTGAATAATATTTTCATTCACTCCAGAGTGACCTATGAAAGGAATTTCAACTACCCTATTATTTTCATTTTTCCATTCCCAAGTGTATGTATAACCTATCATGTCTTCATTTTTATCGCTTTCGTTTTCACTTTCACTATTATATTCTGAATTGTCATTTACAACAATATTCGTAGGCAGTTCAAAATCTTCATCGTCTGTTACATCACTGTCACTCTCACACAAATATTTTTGTATTTCTTCAGGCCTATTTGCAAAATTATCACGCACAGAACTCATTTTGTTGGAAAAAACAAAGTGAATAAACAATCATAAATAAGGTAGAAGTAATAAACACTATACTTTTGTCCCTAATAAACGATAATAATGACACAGATGTCAGAGCTCACATTACACTATAGACATCTGTTAGAGAAAAATAAAACCATATCTAGAAGGCACTGGATTTCTCTGACATCTGTTGGACATTCATAGAACTACTACGAAACAATATTATTGTATTGAAATAACACAGCGAGAAGGAAACGTCAAAGTCAGTGGATGGACATACGGCGCGAGTCACGCTCGTCAAAGTCCCTATTGTACTGATAATCTGTGGCGAGTGGCACTCGTCAATGTCAGCGAATGGGTTAATAAAAATAATTTGTATTTGAAGCTTGGAATGGGATATATAAAAGTAATTAATTAGTTTACTAACCCCAACCCACCGCCTATCTAAAATAAAACAAATTATAAGAGCAGTGTGAGCCTGTACTGACCAGAATGACGGAGTTTGTCTCAGAGACCATGTCAGTGACTTCCTGGGGCCTACGATCACTGTGGATTAAGTCATTGCAGCACTTGGCCAACACTTGAAGAACTCTATGCACCTCTGTCACCTGGACACAAACAATAAGTGGCAGTGAGAGAATAAGCCGTCTGTGACAGTGAGAGCTTGTCCTTAAAAATGTATTTGTGTGTTTCTTAGTGTTCTATCTAAACAATTTTTACTCCAGTATCACCAAGGTAAGTGTGCTGTTATCCTCCTAATTTAAACAATGATTTAGCCTAGTTCTCTATTCCAACTAAACTAAACTATTAAAATTTATTGTAATAAAAATTAGTTAAATAGTATTAAATACATTGACAATTTATTATGAGTTCAAAAGGATTGAATGAAAAAAAAAAGAGATTGAATGACTTTAAGGAATTAAGAATTGAAAATATAAATGTAAAGCTCATTAACTCTATTAATTTTCAACATTTAATATATTATTACTCCCTCAGTGGCGTAGTTGGCTAACGCGCCAGTCGTGTTGAGCGCGACTGCCGAGGACGAGGAGATCGAGGTTCGAATCTTGGTCGGGTGAACCAGGGGTGGTTTTTCCTAAATGGTTTTTCATTCTCCCTCCACGCAAATGCGGGTTCACTTCCTCTAAATTCAACCTTCCCAAATCCTAATCAATTAGCGTAATTAGTACTTAAGCGTATAACCCGAACGGGTAGTAAGACGCGGTGCTAAATAATAATTTCAATTTCAATTTCAATTTCCTTTATTATAGTGCCGACCAACAGTCGTAAGACCTATAACAGGCCAGCACTGAAAAGCACACAAGTACATACCCTACAATACATACATTTACATAAGAAAACATGATAGACAAAAAATGGCCAAATAATGCCATATACCGATAAACAACCATGAGACAAAAAAGTAGTTAATAATGATAAGAATAAAAAGTAACATTAAAAATAAATAACCAAATAGTGGTTAAAAGCAGTAACATTATGCAAAAAATAGATCAGAATATTTTAAACTTAAACAATGTAAACTTAAATAGTATTAAATAATATAGGCAGAACCTCTACAAGATAAATTATTGATATGGGATATCCTTAAATAACTCTCTGAGTTTAGCTTTCCTTTTATGATAAAAGTCGAATTCGACAAATCTAGAATTGGCACTATGGATACAACGACCTATAAGGCTTACCTTGTAAGAGCTATTAAGAAAAAATAATTTTTGATTACGAGAAGCCCGAGAAGGGATAAGAACGCCTACATGATCAAGGGCAAATTTGCAAGAAATTATGTTATTGAAAATATTAAAAACAAAAAGGGCATCACAATAAAGTCTACGCGAGAAGAGAGTTTGGAGCCCTAAGAGGTTTTGAATTCTGTCATAATCATAATAAATCCGGTTACTAAAGAATTTATCATAGCACGCAGCGACAAATTTTCTTTGAACATTTTTCAATCTAAGAGAGTCAGTTAAGGTAATGGAATTCCAAGCAACAGTAGCATATTCTAACTTAGATCTAACCAGGGCATAATACAGACATAAAAAACAGTCAACTTTCTTAAATGATGAAGTAATAAATTTAATAAGCCCAAGTAGTTTCAATGACTGGGAAATGACATGGTCAACATGATAGTGGAAATAAAGTTTGTTATCCAGGAGGACACCAAGATCATTAATACAAAGGGTGCGAACTATGTTATCACTGCCCAATTTATAAGTAAAAAAGAAAGGATTAGTTTTCCTAGTGAAAGATATAGATTTGGTCTTAGATTTATTGATAGACATTCCATTTTCCAAAGACCATTATAGAATACCATTTACATCATTTTGTAAATCTATACAATCTGCAATTGATTTGATAGTTTTAAATAATTTTACATCATCAGCAAAGAGTAAATAACTAGAAGAGTTCAAATATTTACCAATGCCATTAATAAACACATTAAAGAGGAGAGGACCTAAATTAGACCCCTGTGGTATGCCACTGGAAAAATGTATTTGAGCTGTGTGAATCAATTTTAATAATGAATGATCTTTCATGCAAATAACTGCTGAACCAATTTACATATGAGTGAGAAAGTCCAAAATTACCAAGTTTAGCGAGAATAATATTATGCTGACATAAGTCAAATGCCTTACTTTGGTCAAAATAAATAGCACAACCTGACCTTGGGCAGAGACTTGAGGGGCAACATGCCCAAAAAATTCTACTAAATTATTGACAGTAGATTTATTTTTTATAAAGCCATGTTGATTATCTGAAAATTTATTTTTAAGGTGGTGAAAAGTATGCTCATGTATGATTTCCTCAATTACTTTGGAGAAAGTGTTTAAGAGAGAAATTGGTCTATAATTACAAACATTTGTTTTTACCCCCTTTTTATAGATAGGTATGACAACAGATTGTTTCTGTGTACGAGGAAAAGTTTCATTTGACAGGCTAATGTTAAAGATATAGGCTAACAAAGGGCTGAAAATGCTGGCACAGCCTTTAACAATAAAACTTAGGAATTCCATCTGTCCCGGCACATCTAGAAGAACTCAATTTTTTAATAGCATTAGCAACATCCAAGGGTGTAATGTGGGATAATAATATAATAATAATAATAATAATAATAATATATTATTAACAATTGTTTTTACTAAACTGTGAAGATCTCAACTTGGTTATTTTAGTCTCAACGAGATTGGTATCTATTGTAAGTACATCCATCACCAGTTGCTTGTGAGTGAAGAGTCATGGGTTGAAACAGGAACCATTTCCTGTCAAAGCGGCAAGTAGGCCCATGAACATTTAGTTTAATTTAGGCAGCAATAGATCTGTGGGAATCCTTTTTTAGCTAACGCATGATTTTATGGTGTGGAGAGAAACCCAATGATTGGTGCTTTATGTCGTCATCGGAGGAATCTTTGATAGTTAGCAGAAACTAGTTTGTGTATCCTAGAGCAGAGCTGTGGACAGTTGTCAGAGTGTGTTGTTTCAGATGAGTCTGTTTAGTGATGAAGTGTCGTGATCACCATGAATGTAGTATCAGGTGACAGTGTTTCTGGCAGGCAGTTGTTGTAGACAGTTACTTGAGAGCAGTGTCAGGGAGATGTGTGAGTTCAGCGATGGCGTGTCTTAAGCGCCATAAATAACATTATGGTTAAGACAGTGGTTAAGACATGGTTAGAAGAATTGCGGACTTGGACCGAAACATAAAAATGTGACTTGGGCTTACAGGTGACCATTTAACAAATGAACCCCAACCCTTCTCACTATAATGACTGTTGATTTAGTCCATTTTATTTTAAGAATCCCAATAGTATCAATCGCTAGCCACTCATTCAACCTATCCTGACTGATTCCATCACAGTGTAGTCTCACAAGGGATTGTAGTGCTGTCTCTTTACATATTGGTATCTATAAAACGTGTGCCCCTAACAAAATATTTATTTTTCAATTCTTAATTCTTTAAAGATGTACAATATTTTCTATATTTATTCACTCTTTTTGAACTCATTATAAATTGGCAATTATAAATTATTGTCAATGTATTCACCCAATACAATTTAACTAATTTGTATTACAATTAATTTTAGTACCTTAGTTTAAAATCTTATTCTCTTATTAATAACGCTACTTATTTTCAAAAATATAAAATATATTGTCATATTTTTTTAGAGGTTCTATTGTGATTCCATCAATAATATAGGAGTCTGCGAACTTGGTTTTTTTCCATTCAAGTCAAACTTACGTCGAGTATTTAAAAAAGCTCCCAAGTTTGAATTGAGTATTTTTAATTTTAAAATGTTAAGATTTATTTGTTTATTTTAAAAGTAAAATTATATATATGTTACCAGTCAGAACAAAAATAAAATTTAAATATCATATCTATAAAATGTGAGATATTAAAAATATATAAAAACAACATAATATGTTCTGAAATAAGAATGAGCTCCCCATCCCCGGCAGTAAAGTTGAACACGAAACTAGCATGTTAGCTAACTACGCCACCTAGGCGGGTGAAATTTGATATTAACTTTACCCATTTATTAAGTTACCGAATAGTTTATATGTGAAACTACCAATATCAAGGTATGATTAATTATTTTAATAGCAAACCAAATCTTTGAAAATTACTTATACTGGCAGCTGTTTAGACATTTATAAAAGTAAAGCAATATTTTTTCTAATATTTCATATTGTTTCTTAAATTATGATGTGTTTTAATAAAAATCATAAAATTTAATGAATTAATGACTTTTGCAACAAAATTAATTATTTTTAGTTGTTGCAAGTATTTTGTTTATGGTTTATTAAGTTTTAAACTCGAATCTTAAAATACAGTGTGGCATACAGTGAAAATGAAGTTACTAAGCAAGGGATGTGCAAACTGAAGAATGCAAATATTGCCATATATTATAGGTAGAGATAGGGTAAAATAGCATTAATTTTCAGTTTTTTAGCATTAATTATTGGAAATTTAGCGTTTTGTGTCATAATTTAGCATTTTGTAGCAAAATAGGTAAAAATGTTTTTCGTCAATGTTTTAGAGACTATACAAAGGATTTATGATAAAAGCAACGACTAACGGAATGTGGTGATTAGCCGAATGGGCTGTGGAAGGCACAGGATGCAAGTAAAACCCGAGCTGAAGCACACAGACGAGTGAAACTCAATGATGTTTTAATCACTTATTTCTGCTGAAAAACATCGTTTTATAGAAATTCTCAGCATTTTATTTAAATGCACAGCATTTTCAGGGAATTCGCGTCTATTTCGCTAAATAGAATAATTTAGCTAAAATACTCTCAAAATCACGTTTTTCGCGTTAATTCGCAAAATAAAAATCGCTTTAAGCACTTTCAAATGCCATGAAACATAAAGAAAACTTATAAATACCCTATTTTCGACCCTTTTTTTTCTTTTCGCGTTTTTTGCAAAAGCGAATTTACCCTATCTCTAATTATAGGGCATTATTTAGCAAATTTGAAAATATTTATTTTGGCATGTTTTAAAAAAATATAGTTTTGTTGTGTTTATAAAAGTATGATTCACAACGCAACACATCTTAATTAATTGTTATGTAGTGGGCCAGATTAAACACACTCCCATATTTAACCCATCCCTGGCTAAATTGATGGCTAAGTTATCAGAGGTGTCAGTAAAACTGATGGTTAACAATGTGTTACCTGTCTGTAGAACAAATCCTGATGACTCAGACCTAGATGAGACTGTTTCTCCTTCTGTTCCGCTAGCACACGCTTGATTGCTGTTTCAATCATAGCATGCTCTTGCTGGAGTGAGTACAACACGATAGCGGCCCTTATCTTTTCTGCATACTCGCCCAAAACATAAGATGTTGGCGTGACGAGTCCTCTGTTCGATACAGCAGAGAACCTGTCCCAAAGTTTTATATCTTTCAGAAAGTTCAAGTACATATGAAATGCCTTCTGCTTGTCTTCTAACTGATGTAGTATCTGTAAAGATGCTGAACTTCCAATACTTGAACCTGCAATAACACAAATTAATCTTCAAGTTCTTGCAGTTATGCAAATTAATATCAACTAGAGTGACAATATTTTAACAGTACCTTCATCGAGGGTAAATTAATAATAATTAGGGATAATCCCTTTGAATACTCAAACCCTTTGGAATATTTTAGATTTGAGACTCAGATTCAAGATTTTTTTAAATATTGTTTTGCAAATTTTGAATCTGATTTATTTTTATTATAGTTATTATGGTGCTTACTTGTGCCATAGCCCCTCACACATTATCATAGGACAAGCCCCAGAATTATTAATTTACCACTTACCGTGGAAAAAAACTCAAGAGTTGGAGAAGATTTTTTTTTTTTTAAGGTTTGGATTTGGGATCAGTAAATAAAATGAAGATCTGAACTATATCAAAAAGTGAAGTAGGCTTCCTAGTGAGAGAAGGGCTGCAGGCAGATGTAGTATGGAAGAATGATAGAATAATAAAGATGACAATTAATGACAGAGGAAAAAAGTTGCAGATGATACAAGTGGGATCTCCAGCAGAAGGAAAAGACAAGTTTGAGGAAGATCTAGAAAGGCATATAGGAAACCAGTGTCAGATAGTAATGGGGGATATGAAGGCAAAAGTAGAAAAAGAAAGAGTACGGTTTGAGGTGGTGTTAGGGAAGAAATGATGGGAGGAACCGGGGGGGGTGGAAAGCTGGAGTTATGTGCAAGTAATAAAATTAAAGTGGCAAACAGCTGGTATAAGGAAAAATAATGTCATAAAATCACTAGATACAGTTGGGATGGGGAGCAAAAGTTGGTGATGGATCAAAAAATGAAAAGGCAGACCTTAAACATAAAAGAAATACCAAGTGTGTCCTTAGATAGTGAGCACAGGTTGTTGGTGGCAGACATAAAGGGTGGGAATGTAGGAGAAAGGTAGTAAGACAAGAAATAAGAATAAGGGTGTGGAAGCTACAATATGAAGAGGAAAGAGATCTGTATATAAGAAAGGCAAGAAGTTTAATACCCAAGGATGAGAAGCAAAGTGTAGAGGTTGAATGGGAAAGGTTTAAGAACTGTTAGGAGGTATGTGGGAAGACAAGTAATAAAAGGAAGTGGAAGGAGACAGTAGAGGAACAGAATAAAGCATTCAGAGGGAGTTTTAATAATAGGAATGAAGAAACAGAGGAAGATTAAGGAAGAAGAAGAAAAGAGCAAACCGAGTTGTACAGGAAGCCAGGAAGGATTGGATGGAAAAAAGGACAGAAATTCTGGAACGAGACATGGAAGGAAGTAAAAAGGTGTTATATAGCCAAGAAACAGGAGAGAGAAAAGACAATTAGTTTGATAGATAAGGAAGGAAACAACATTGAAGACAGGAGAGGAAGAAAAGAAACTATAGATGACATATTTTGAGAAAATGTTCAACCCAAAAAAGGAAAGGGGTGAGAGGAAACAAAGCAGCAGGAATAAATAGCAGAAGGGGTGAGAGGAAACAAAGCAGCAGGAATAAATAGCAGAAGAAGAGGAAAGAGGTCTCACATGGAGAGGGGTGGAGGACGCATTAAAGAGGATGAAACCAGGAGAAGCACTGGGTGTAGATGAACTGATTGTGGAAATGATAATGCATCAGGTGAAGTAGGTATGCAATGGTTAAACAGGGTGCTGAGAGTGGTTTGGAAGGAGAACAAGGTAGCGGAAGACTGGAAAAAGGGATTTATAATACCTATCTTCAAGAAAGGAGACAGGAGAGGTGTTCAAATTACAAAATAATTAATAAATAATTACAAATAATAATAATAATAATAATAATAATAATAATAATAATAATAATAGCGCTGATGTGCCACTCTACACAAAAATATATGAAAAGATACTGGAAAAGAGAATAAGAAATAAAATAAAAGAAAGGTGGAGAGAGGAACATAGGTACTTAGGAAAAGAGGGCTACAATAGACTTGATCTATGCCAAACGACAGCTGATGGAAAGAAGGAATGAATATGGGAAAGACTTGGTAATAGTATTTATGGACAGAGAGAAGGTATATGAGAGAGTAAATAGATATAGAGTTTGGAAAGCGATGGAGGAGGCCGAATTGGAAAGAGGAATTATTATGAGAGTTAAAAGAGCTACTATGGAGAAGAGAGTGTCCTTAAAGTGAAGGGAAGTGTTGTTCTGGGAATACTTTGTACCCACTGTCACACATCAGCAGAAACATGGACATTGAATGTAAGAGAGAAACTAGGAAGTGGAGACCATGGGAATGAGTTTGTGAGGAGCGTGTTATCTGCCACGAGGATAAACAAGATAAGGAATGAAGTTATCCAGGGAAGAGTTGAGATTCAGGGAGTACGTGAGATACTAGAGGAAGCAAGAATGAGATGGCGGGGGCATGTAAAGAGGATGGAAAAAGGAGGATGCCAAAGAAAATGATGGAAATAAAGTATGTAGGAAAAAAGGGAGGCCAAGAAAGAAATGGGAGGTGCAGATAACAGAAAGTTTTCTAGTAAAAGGAGAAGAATAGAAGAAATCCAAGGAGGAAGAATAGTGGAATGACAGAGGAAGATGAAGGAATTTTACTAAACTTACCTGGCCACAGGCTGGGAACAGATGATGATGTGATGATGATGATGATGATGATGATGATGATGATGATGATGGATGATTCAATAACTATATATATGTTTTATTCTACATTTAAAATTCAGTTAATGTTCTTGTCACCCAAATAATGGAAATACAGGTTGAAACTCTTTTTTACCAGCAGCCATGGGATCTAGCAAGTATCAGCTCACATAAATTACTGGACCACAGAAGTCAACTCCTAAGAACCCTCTATCTCTTATGTCTACCCCCTAGGCTTGCCAGATAACTCTACATACATATTGATGTATTGCTGTGTCATACAAGGTAGAATAAAGCTTAAAACAGTAAATAATACTACACCACCTTTTAGAACTCTTGCTTGGAAGACATAATTATGGGCTAAATACAGACAAAATACGAGCCAAAACAAGAATGTATAACTAAAACACTCTGCTGCAGATATAAACAATGTTAGTGCCTCTGTACCGTTAATAGCAGTCCTGGTGGCTGTACCTCAAACTAACTTCTTTTGAAAATGGCAGCTCTAAAAATATTAAAATAAGCCTATTCCAAAATTTTCTGTTATGACCCTATTAAAAAATACCAATTTATTTGAGGAAAACTAGATTTATATTTCTTAGAATTTATCTCTATCTCAGAACTGTTAATTTCATTAGAAATTAGCTAGTTTTACCTCTTAATTATTTTTTGTTTGATGACAGTCAATCAACTATGGCAATTATTTTATTTTTAATAATAGAGATAATATGCAGTAATAATATATTTTTTAGCACCATGTCTTAAGCGGCCCATCCAAGTACAAATATGGCTCGGCTCAGTTTCCAATCACCTAAACTCGTACGTGGGTGGGGTGTCACGAGCCATGCTTGGCATCAGACAAGCCGACTCCGGCTCGGTTCACCACTAGCTCGCTATTGGCTCTTACATGTGTGGAGAGTACGAGCCAGACTCTTTTATCCACACTGCAGACAGTGTGATTTTGTCGGTCAGAGGAACCATGCCAGCTTCCATATCCAAATCGTTCATGAGACCTGAGTTTTTGACAAAGTTTTTAGAGGAGTACCGTCAATTGCCTGCTCTGTGGTAAATTCGTAGCACAGATTATTCTAATAGAGGAAAGCAGGATGAGGCATGGGATTCACTCGTGTAATTCACGTGGGAGAATTTCACTGATGCTGACTTAGAGTTTGTTTAAAAAAAAAAATGGTACGGTGCCCCGCACAGACTTTCTCTCTCTTTCTATAAACTCGTAAGATTTCTGAACGGAATAATGTACATTGTATCATCACCACTCCACATAAGAACACGCATAAAATAATATACAATTATATAGAATCAATGAGAAAAGAGGCGCATCTTTGTCCACCTAAGAGCATTTCAAACAGTTTAATGTCTTCCACAAGGGTCAACACTTCGTATTAAAATTTCGATTTTTGGTTAAAATCTTAACATTTTATAAGGTGTTGCAGATCTTCAAGTCATCGCATTGATATTTAATTATTCATTTATACATTTTGACCAATAAAAAATTTAAATATTGACTATTGAGTCCAAAATGGAGATAGATCATTGTTGTGCAAACATTTCTCCAAAGAGCTTTAAGGAAAAATAACATACTTTTTTTAGATACTTATAATTAATTACTCTATGGCATTGGAGAATTATTGCGTTAAGACTTAAGTAGTATATGTTTACAACTAAAGCTCACAAAATTGTATTAATATATTTGCAAATATCTCAGAAACTGTTGCTTTTATAAAAATTTATGTCAAATAAAAGTTTTTTTATTTCTAATAGTCCTACAATTTTGCAATGATAAGTTGTTTAGTTTCTCAAATAGTTGTGGAGATACGGAAATTAACGCTTCTGTAAAGTACCCTAAAAATCATTTTCATAGGAAAATGAAAATAGCCAGTCTATTTATAATCTTAATCAACGCCTAGATACAAATTTTAATCAAAATCGTTTGAGCAGATTTTGAGAAAACCAAATTTTTCTCTTTTCGCCCTTCAGTAAACTACCCTTAATTTTAAGTTTTTATAGACACACAGACGGCATTGCAAAGACTATTTTTTAGGGTTCGGGGGGTCATGAGACGTTGACATCCATCAACATTTCAGGTTAGTTTTTTTTACGGTCGCAATACTTAAACTTTAATGTCCAAAAAGTTAAAAAAATCATATAATTGCGTATAGATTGAAAGTTATTGATTTTATAAAAATATGTTTCGGATAAAATATTTGTATTATAAATATATATACATATTTGTAATGCTAAGTAATTTCATATCTCAAATAGTTTCGGAGCTATTATAAAAAATGTTAATTAACGCATCATACCGGAGCCCTTAAATCCATTTTGCCAAAATATTGAGGGTAGCCATTTTGTTTGGAATATTTATTAATGTTTATAAATGAAATTTAATCAAAATCGTTAGAGCCGATTTTGAGAAAATCGACTTTTTCTCTTTTTTCCCTTCAGTAAACTACCCTTAATTTTAGGGGTAGATATCCAATTCCAAAAACCCCTCAGGGCAACCCTATGAAAACCCTAAATATCAAGTTTCAGCTCAATCGGTAAAATAGTTTAGGCTCTAGTTGGAGGTACAGACAGACAGACAGACAGACAGACGGACGGAAATTCAAAAACCACTTTTTCGGATTCAGGGAGTCATGAAACGTCAAGATTCATCAAAATCTCGAGTTCGATTTTTTTGACGATCACCATACTTTCTCTACCTGTAAGATAGAGAGAAAGTAAAAAGAAGACAATATCCAGACAATATCAAGAAAGAATGCCTACGGGGGAGTAAAAGTGGCGCGTCAGGGGATGATGTGTACTGTGGTAAAGTTGGGAGTCCACTCACGCTAGTGGTAGAACGTGTGTGGTAAAATATGATCGAGTCCGGCTCGCGAGTCATACTTGTATGTGGATGGGCCGCTTTACTACCCATTTGGGTTGTATGCATTAATAAAGCTAATGAGTTAGGGATGAGATAGGACTTGTTTGTATTTAGAGGTGTACCAGCATTTGCGTGGAGGGAGTGGAGAACTGTTTAAGAAAAGCCACCCTCAATTCTTATGACCAAGATTTGGCAGTCCAGTATATTGTGAGAACGACTAACACCTTAAATCCTTTGATCACCAAGTGGGTAGTAACTAAGGATCTCTGGACTTTTGAGCCAAGTCTGAGATATCTAGAGTTAGGGGAGTTCAACAGATTTATGAGTTCACAATTTCAAGTTTCTTGAAAAGGTTATTTACTTGCCTTGCATTGTGTCTGGTGTTTATTCTTCTCTCAACTTGTTGGGATTTTTTTTGTGAAATAATTCCCAGTTAGAAGGGAAGGAGGGAGGAAAGAGAGTGAGAAGAACCTAACAAATAAAGAATTGTGAAGAAGAAATAGGCATTGCATTTCTTTGTAGTGCTGTTAGAGCACAAATAAGCTTATTGCAAGACAGTATCAAGTACAGTTTAATGTAAAAGTGTTCTAAGTATATCTTGACAATTATTAATGCTCTAACTTCTCTCTCTGGTAGGTCAGCACCAACAGATTTATAAACAGGAGGGGAGGAAGAAGCTTCCGACTGCCAACGTGACTGATAAAGGAGTTGATGAGTTTAATAATTATTAGAGATGGGCCACTCGAATCATCGAATCCTCGAATCCACTGAATCCTGACAAGTATTCGAGATTCGAGGATTCGATGTTTTACTGGATTCGATGGTCGAATCTTTCACCTCATAAACAAAGCATATTTTGAATTCAAAAATTACTTAGTTAGGCCTACTTGAAAAGCACAACTTAATCCGTAATCTTTATTTTGTCGGACAAACAAGATTTGCATGAATAAAATCATAATTTAAAAAAAAAAATATTTGTTAGGTGTGGAAAATCTTACATGTCTAATACCCTACCCTCCCACCTCTATGGGAAACTTGGACTCGACCGTTTCGGCACATGCCACTTCTAAAACTTTCACCTCACAAACAATCTTGTAAATATTTTAATGAACATATTAAAACTCTTCAAAAACCGAAAATCATAACCAGAATTACAAATAAACTTGAAATAAATAAAACAAATTACGGCTTTTTTTAAACAGAAATAAGAACACATTACACATGATACAAAGTCAGTCGCCATTACAAACGATACAAAGTCAGCCGCCATGACGTATATTATATTTACTCGCGAGAGTGATGATTAAAATAAAGAAACTGTTAATTCTTAGTACCCAACTGGTTTTAATTATCTACAACTATGCAAATAACCCCAATTTATTGCATACAATCCTTAAGTTAGACATTTTGTTAGGTTTCATGAAAAATAAATACTCTTGACAGTCAGACACCGATAAAACTGTTTATTTACGCCTACTGGCTTACGTATTGTATATCGATTGTTTGTTTATAATCAATTCTGGTAATCTGATCACTTAGTAAGCGTTCTCGAGTTTTAAGAATCAAATAACGACTTGCTTATTCATAATTTGTTTTTAAATTGATTTTAACTAAGAGTTAATTATTTTTTAATGTTATTGAAGTAAATGTAAAAATATTCAAACGTAGTCCTGCCTTATAGAATGGGAATGAATATATTGAAGTCGAAAATATGTTCGTGTTTTAAATAGAATGTATTCTCAGAAATCGATATATCGCAAGAATCTAATACATTTCTTGTTTTCTACGCAAAGATAGATAATGGATATAATAATAAAATAATAATAAAACATACTTAGGCATTAATGAGTTCACTATTTCTAATGTATATTTAATTGTTAAGCATGTTGTTTTAGTCTTTATTAAAAATATCCGTTTGTATTTTTACTTTCTTACTAAAATAAATTATAATCTTTCAATGATGATTAAAGTTGATCAAAGGATAGCTAGGCCTAATCTGTTTATTTCACATGCTTTCTTAGAAACTCAACTAATTCTAACACTTTTAAAAATAACTAAAATACACTCAAATTTTGATTGATTTGATTTTCAAACAATAATATTAGTCTAGATTGTTTAATTTGGCTGGATTTTAACCTGTATTTTGCGAGGGGTGGTTGGGGTTGATTAAAATTGAAAGCATGATTGAAATACATCTTAATTTACAGTTTAGGCCTATATTGTGTAATGTAGGTCTATTTGTAAAGAATTAAAATTTCTAACAATTGGTGACCTGGTGGTCTAGGGGTAAGGTGTCAGACTTCTGAGCTGGCGACCGGGGTTCAATCTTCAGTCCCGGCACAGATTTATCTGATTGCCAAACCCTTCCTTCACCTCTGACAAGACGTGTATTAATCACAACTTGTGAATGTGAGGAATGCCAGGCCTCCACCGTGGTTCGGATTCCACGTTAAATTGTAGGTCCTCCATTTCATCTCACAATCACCCTACCATTGCACATTAGCGTAAGTACGTATAACCCGAACGGGTAGTAAGACGCGGTGCTAATAATAATAATAATTCTAACAATTTGCTAGGATTCAGATTCGAGATTCAAGATTCGAGATTCAAGATTCGAAAATAAAATGTAGATTCGGATTCGAGATTTGTATTCGAGAAATAGTGGATTCGACCCATCTCTAATAATTATTATATAATTTTTTCTTATCTCTTATATACAACATTTTTATTAGATTTATTACAAAACTTTATTGCGTATGATTCATCAAAACATCGCAAATTTTTATTAAATCTTCTGAATTTCGCGATTGTGATCTTCCGAAACATTTTTTAAGATCTGGCAGTTCAACGATTGTACACCTCTTCCTTGAAGAAGATCAAAGGACGAAGTTGTCTGCTATAAGTTTAACAATGATGAATCCTCAGTGCCTGACACGCGGGCTGACATCCACTTACTTCTAGATTATCATGATCAGTGATCAGCATTACCCAAACTTCATTTATTTTTAATTATTAATATTAATACACGGTTTTAAATATTTTAAAAGCATGTTGAATCCTTTTGCCTCCATTTTTATGTGAACCATTTTTTTAATATAGCAAAGCCCTTCCTAAATACAGGGGATTTCTGAACTTATGCAATGCATCTTAGCACTCCGAGAGATGTCCCCTTGACCTAAGTAGATTTTAATGGTCATGCTAAGAAGCCAAAAGCCAAATGCCAAAAATAACTAAGAAACTGGGTCACCTTTCTTTAGTCAATACAAAGAATCAAATATTCACCTGGTGTCCTTTGCTCAGCCCATCTAGGGTCTCCTGCTGGCACGTCATTGACCAAGTCTTGGCCGACACTGAGTACCACTGTGTCAAGCGCTGCATCTAGATCTATTACAGGCTCATCATCCATCGGAAACACCTCCTCCACAATCTGCTCGCTCTTTGCAATGTTCTTGTTGACATAGTTAATGAATGCAGCCTTAAGGCGAGTAGAGCTATCATTATTTAGGGTCATCTCCTCGAGGTCTGCCTCAGTCACTGTCACGTGGAACCCTCCTTCTGTGAACTGGCTGGAAGTGAGGTCTGACAAAGCCATGGTGCTGTCCGCTATACTCATATTACTGCTGTTGAGGATGTCAAATGGCGAGCAGTCTGAAGGTAATACAGACACCAGCCCATGCACCTTCGATAGGAACAAGGGGATGTTTCTGCACACAGCCCCGCCAAGGATCTTGTCCCCCACTGCGAGGAACTCGATGGTGTCCCAGTCCTCAAAGCGGTAGGGGAGAGACAGAGCTGCCACTAGATGGTTATTAAACAGGTAAGCAGTGTCTTTGGTAAGCAAGAGTTGGTATGCAAGAAGCTCAGAAATATCCCCGTCATGACAAAATCCCTTGTTCTTCAAAGTGTTGAACCAGGCAAATCTTGTAGGTGGAATAAGGTCATCTGTTGGCACCTTGGCTAGACAAAAGTAATTACAAGCACATTTTACAAGGGGTATATACTAGAGATGGGACCTCAAATCCTTTGAATCCCTTGAATCCTTAAGGATGTTCAAGATTCGAGGATTCGAGAAAATTTCTAATTCGAGACTCAAATCCTTTAAAAATATATATACATATATATATATATCATGAACTTACCAACCAGAGCCCAAACTAGTAATTTAACACTTAAATGAATGGTATGAATGTTATAATGAATTCATTATAAGAAAGAATGTTAACATTTAGTTTCTATTTCCTCTTGTGTTCATCATTTTTGCCAAGATTCGGAGTCGGCTTCGAGATTCAAAGGTAAATTGGAGATTCAGATTTGAGATTAGGATTCATAAAATAGTGGATTCGACTCATCTCTATTATATACCCAAAGGCAGAGAAAGCTCATTTTTCTAGGCAGAAAGTCTAGAAAGTTGACATAATATATCGATATTATTTTTATATATTGACAGTAAATATGTGTAAGGGGATGGAAGGGAAAGTTGGAGGAAAGGGGTGGCATGTGTTTCTAGATTAGTCTTAATTGACTCCTTTTCTCAGATACACTAATTCATTTCCCAGAGACAGCCTTTGTTAAAGATCAGAGTCGATTTGGAGGGTACCCAAAACCATCTTTATTTGAAATGTTGAAAAAAACTAGTTTAAGAGGGGGGGGTAGGAGGGGGGAGTTTTTACCTGTAGGTGAATATTAAAATGATGATTAGTTGTAATTTTTTAGTTTTCAAGCATAAGTGATTAAAAGTATCACTTAAAAAACAATCCAAAACCTTAGCTCAGTTTGTAGTGTGTCTGCCTATTTAGCTAAGAATCCCGAGTTCAATTCCCGGCATGGTCGAAAAATTTATCATTGATAAAATATGGGTTTACCCTTTAACATTGATAAATTAACATTCGGGAATTGGATGTTGTGTCTTAGTCTTAAGTTAGATTATGAAGCTATGACAGGCCTAGCAAGCCAGTAGGCTCTACCTAGTGGAAAATATATGGCGTGAATTTAAAACTCTGGTAGTGGAAAATAATTATGGCTCGAATAAAAAAAAACTCATCCACACCACAGGCTGGAAACAGTAATGGATGTATAATAATTAAAAAAAAAACCACCTTATTTTAAATCTTTGCTTTTATTGATTTCCAGGAGAGGTCTGGACCTCAATCCCCAACTTTCTACAACCAAATTCTACCTAGAGTCTGTTCATGATAGGTTTTTACCTGGATAACAGTTCAAAAATTCATATGTTTAGGTTTTGGTTTGCCAACACTTCTAGAAGATCAGTGTTTTGTTTTATATATAAAAAGTTTTTTTAATTACCTACATGTTATATTTTACATTTAAAATAAGTAAACTTAAGTTTTCTCACACTATTTCATTACTTTGAATAATTTCTTTTTATTCAATCCGAAACAATATTTTAAACATAATTGAAAGTACTTATTCTTCGTTTTGAAATGTTATCTCTAATGAGTAATATAGTGCATACATCAATACTTTTTAATACAGGCATCTTATTTACTTGGAAAAGAGAAAATACTTGTCATTTATTAAATATAAAATAATTTTTTTATGATCTTTTATCGTATTTCAAAATATTTAATTGAATAAAATATTTTTATCCACTGCGTGGGTGGAGCATTGTAAAGAACTCGTTTCTGTCATGTTCAATCACATGGTTTAAATTCGTCAGTCGCCATTTTAAAGCTATGTTCATTAGACCTTTTGTGAAGATGCTGTGAATAATAATAATTTTTTTAAGTGGAATAAAACTATAAATAAGCTTTGTGCCAAGCATATATAAGTAATATTGGCCTAAATTACTGTGGCTAGCTATCACATTCATACATTATCATGTATGTTTTCATTAAATTTATCCAAAGTGACATTCTGTCAGCTGTTGGGGTAGGATACATTATGGACTATTTCTAGTAACTTTTTGGGCTGTCATCCAAGTAAATTAAGGTTGTGAATATATTATAATTCATATACAACCGTAGATTGTGATAAATTACTATTGATACTTCTACTTGAGTAAATTTTATTAGTATTAGTATTTATAAAGTGCTATTTTTCATTTTTTTTTATTACAAAACAATGACTGATCTTTACCTAAACTTACCTTAAGTTTTTCACCAATCAATACCCACATTTTTATAAATGAATAATATATGATTATTGATTAGTAGGTTATGTAATTTATTGCAAATCAATTATTTTTTTTAATAAAGAGTAACTAAGAATAGGGCCTTTGAATCTTTAATATCTTGAATCTTTAAGGAGATCTGTGTGTAATTTTTCAAAAAAATTATAAAAATGTTGTCAGATTGTATTACTATATTTTTATAAATTATTTTCTGAATAGAATGATATATGTGTAAACATTTTCCATTAATTCTCTTTGGATTAATTAATAGCTCTTAGGTTAAAACAATAATTTTGTGAAATTATCTGTATTTTATTTATTTACTTTCACCGGTTTCGATACCAATGCAAACATTTCTTTGGGATTATTTTTGTTTTAAAGATTTAAAAAATTGTTGTACATTTATATTGTTGTCAGGAGTAAACAAAGAGGTTTTATATTATTTTTATAAATGAAAGGGAAAGTGCAAGATTTGTTTTTAAGTTGATTTGAATCAAATTAGTTGACTAATATTTTTAATATACATATTAAAGATTCAACAAATTTGGATGTAGAAGCTTTCATGGTGATTTATTTATTTTTAGTGCCGCATCTTACTACCCGTTTGGGTTATAAGCTTATCCACTAATTACACTAAGGGTTTTATGGATTAGGAAGGTTATATTTAAATAAAGTGTACCCGCATTGAGGGGAGAGAGAGTAGAAAACCATTATGGAAAAACCACCCTGGGTACACCCGATCAAGATTCAAATCTAGATTCCCCATCATATACAGTCTAGTCTACTGTGAGATTAACGTAAGAAGAGAATCCTCAAGGTCCGATCTATGGAAATGGTCTTCAGTATAGCTTTTGAGTAACATGTAGGATAGTTATGTATGGTTGTGATGGCAATATGTCATCATGTGACCTGTCACATGATACATTGATATACACTTATATCATAACACAGGCTGGAAACAGTTGATCATGATGAAATGTGTATAATGTAGAGATGGGCCACTTGAATCTTCGAATCCTCGAATCCACCGAATCCTGACAAGTATTCAAAATTCAAAGATTCGGTGTTTTACTGGATTCGATGGGCGAATCTTTCACCTCATAAACAAAGCATAATATTTTGGATTCAAAAATTACTTAGTTAGGCCTACTTGAAAAGCACAACTCAATTCGTAATCTTTATTTTGTCGGATGAACGAGATTAGCATGAATAAAATCATTATTCTAAAAAAAAAATTATAATAATTGTTAGGTGTGGAAAATCTTACGTGCCTAATACCCTACCCTCCCGCCTCTATGGGAAACTTGGACTCAAATGTTTCGGCACATGCTCACTTCTAAAACTTTCACCTCACAAACAATCTCGTAAATATTTTAATGAACACATTAAAACTCTTCAAAAACCGAAAATCAAAATTAGAATTACAAATAAACTCGAAATAAATAAAACAAATTATGGCTTTTTTTTTAACAGAAATAAGAACACATTGTACATGATACAAAGTCAGCCGCCATGGCGTATATTATGTTTACTCAACAGAGTGATGATTAAAATAAAGATACTGTTAATTCTTACTACCCAACTGGTTTTAATTATCTACAACTATGCAAAGAACCCCAATTCATTGCATACAATCCTTAAGTTAGATATTTTGTTGGGTTTCATGAAAAATAAATAATGTCAACAGTCAGACATCAATAAAACTGTTTATTTACACCTACCGGCCTACGTATTGTATATCAATTGTTTGTTTATAATCAATTCTGGTAATCTGATCACTTAGTAAGCACTCTCGAGTTTTAAGAATCAAATAACGACTTGCTAACTCATAATTTGTTTTTAAATTAATTTTAACTAAGAGTTTTTTTTAAATGTCATTGAAGTAATTGTAAAAATATTCAAATGTAGTCCTGCCTAATAAAATGGGAATGAACATATTGGAGTTGAAAATATGTTCATGTTTTAAATAGAATGTATTCTCAGAAATCGATATATTGCAAGAATCGAATATATTTCTTGTTTTCTACGTGAAGATAGATAATGGATAAATATATATGAAAATAATAATAAAACATACTTAGGCATTAATGAATTCACTATTTCCAATGTATGTTTGATTGTTAAGCATGTTGTTTTAGCCTTTATTAAAATTATCTGTTTGTATTTTTATCTTTGGTTTCTTATTAAAATAAATTATAATCCTTCAATGATGATTAAAGTTGATCAAAGGATAGCTAGGCCTAATCTGTTTATTTTATGTTTTTTTAGAAACTTAACTCATTCTAACAACACTTTTAAAAATAACTAAAAGACACTCAAATTGCGAATGATTTGATTTTCAAACAATAATATGAGTCTAGATTATTTAATTTGGCTGGATTTTAAACTGTATTTTGTGAGGGGTGGTTGGAGTTGATTAAAATTGAAAGCATGATTAAAATAAATCTTAATTTACAGTTTAGGCCTATATTGTGTAATGTAGGTCTATTTGTAAATCATTAAAATTTCCAACAATTTGCTAGGATTCAGTTTTGAGATTTGGAAATAAAATGTAGATTCGGATTTGAGAAATAGTGGATTCGATCCATCTCTAGTATAATGTAGTAAGATGCAGTACTAAAAAAAAATGCATTCAATTTAATTATTTTATACTTTGTCATATGAACATTTTTTGTGATGAACATAACATTACAAAATGACCAAACTTAAACATAAATGTGTATTTTAGCTTTCAATATTTTTATTGGTGATGCTTTGTAATGGTCGTGGACAAAACTATTTTTCAAATCTAAGTCAAAGATGAATAATATTCAAAAGGATGTCAAAGTTTTTGAATCTTTGTTCACCCCTAATATTATCCCTCAAGAGGAGTAAGAGTACTTACCCAGTGCGTACCAAACATCATTTGAGGTGTGCACATTGGCAGCAACAAGAATGACGACACCTCCATCTGTAGGTTGCATGTCCAGCATCCACACCTCCACCTCGGTGGAGTTTCCTCCAAATGTCTCCCACCGCTCTTCCAGGAGAGCCTCCCTCACCAAACGCTTGACATCAAATTCATAAAGCAGCCTCTCAGATTCACCCGTCGTAAGAAGCCACTTCTGGAGCGAGTGGTCTGACAGTACATACACCTGCCACTCCTGGGAGTTGTAATCCTTACTTTCCACTGCAGCCACCTTCACAAGTTTCTATAAAGAAACAGGACTCGATGAGCTTTGATAGTGGGTGTGTTAGTATAAAAGACAATGAGTTCCAGCAGGGCTATTATGACCACGGCGCAAAACGAATTTGCGACCGTTATCAGAGAGACGCTAGACTTTGCGTCAAATGTTACTATGGCCCACCCCTTTGCAAAAGCAAATATTTTACTAGTAGTGACGCTAAGTTGCGCAGACATTTTACTTGTCCTTTGGTTTGCGTTATGAGGTTATGTATGCTAAGTTTTGTAGTTTATTAGGCTATTTGTGTTACCTGATTTAAACTTGCCATCTCATTAGCCCTATATGAAAATCTCGAAACGTTTTTGTGTGTATTTCACATAATCTAACTTTAAATAGGCCTATATCATAAAGTAGGCCAAGAGTGGGGATAGTACGCTTACACTGAATGTTAAAAGAATATTTTCTTTGAAACTTAACAGTATCAAAATGCATTATTACTCACCATCAACATAATATGGATAATTGGGACATTCCTATATTAAGATTAATTGTTCATAGGGTTTATATTATATTTGTAAGAAGGTATAGGAAAGGTGGATAGAAACACATAAAAGGGGGACGAACACAATATGGAGAGATTCATAGGGTTTATTGTAAGTAGGTGGAAGTTAGTTAGGCCTCAACATATTTGGGGTGTTAGTAGTATCTTGATCCACCTCATGGGGCAACAGTGACCAAGACGTTAGTCTCTTTGATCTAATTTACCAATGGTGGGGAGGTTGGGAGTTGAATCCTAGCTGGGTGTGATGAGTGGTTTTATTTTTATAAAGGTTTTCCCACTCTCCCGCTACACAAATCCGAATTCTATAACTCAACCTTTATCAACTAAGTATACCCTAGTAGGGTAATACACATTGGCAGACCAGTTGAAGATAATAAAAAGGTAGGCCTAATCTGTTTAAGATGCCTCAACAAAACTTTAATAATGTAAGCCTATTGAAACTGAATCGTACATAAGCCTACAGTAGTAATTACTTTCCACATTAATGTGAGTTGTAGGCCTATGATATATTGCAGCCAGGACTGTAACTAACCAACAGAGGCACTAACTTAATGTTTACAAGAGGTTTGGTTTAGGTCTAGGTTTTTTAATCATAAAAGATCTACTAAATTTATCTGAAACTGATAATTAGCGTTTAGACCTAGTTATCCTCAAGTGAATAAATTGCAAACAACTCATTATAAAGAAATATAATACACTTATATTTTTGATCACTTAACCAAAGTTTCAAGAATTCCCTTCAAATAAAAGTTGCATTTTATTATTTTTAACCATCCAAACCACACTCTCGTTCACTTTATTGTTAACTTAGTATGCCGACTGGGTATAAATGCCCATTATTATGACATTAATTTGTCGAAAATATTCAGTGTGAACATTATTTATGCTAGTTATTGAACGCTTTAATCAACTTTAAATAACTAGTTTTATTCTCTAAGATCTTCACACAACATATTACACTTGTTCCAGTATTAACACAAATATATGAAGAATAAAGCATTGGGTCGTAAAGTATACATATTACAAAAAACATTGTTTCATTATTGACCAATTTCTCATATTAATTCATTTCCCCATGTGACATTGTTATTTGAATGCATATTTCACATTATGATTTTTTAACTAAAATATGCTGTGTGTATTGAATAATGTAGGCCTAGTATTTTTTTCATTTCAAACCATAGACAAACAAAATGATGCCAGAGATTTATTAAATTAAGCTAGGTTAAATCTTTCTTGCAAATAATGTTACTTGTGATCAGCTGTTAGGGAAAATAAAAATTAAAGAGTAATGTTCAGTCATGAAGACCAGCATTCTTGAAATAAATTTACCTAATTTCTAGCCTCTAACGTCTTAAAAAATATTATTTTTTGGAAAAGTGTTGCCAACTGTTGACGCAAACTGATTTTATTCTGTGGGTTGACACTAGAAGCAAAGTTGAAACTAGAACTGGCAGACAATACAAAGTGTGGTGGTAGTAATAACTCAAACTCTATCTTTTACTCTAAAGTGAAGCTAACTACCGATAGCAACTAACTTTGTGTCGAATGGTCATAATAGCCCTGCAGGTAATATTCAACCACATTACTTTAGTTAAAAATTTTCTGGTCAAAGATTATTATTTATTTGGTGAAAATGTAATTTGGGGGCAATGGAAGTTAAGAGTTGGGTCAAATTCACTTGTTTAAGAATCCAAACAATTTTACCTGTGAATCCTGAATTTTGAATTTGAATACAAATCTTAGAAAAAATATGAACATAGGAGTAAATAGAAATATAGTAGAGTAATAGAAAATAGAAATAGGTAACTAAATGTTGAAATTTTTTATAATGCATTAAAATTCATATGTTAAGTAAAGTTTTATATGAAAGTTCAGCGGTCTGGTTGTTAGGTATGTCCTATAATTATTTTGAGGCTGAGAAAGATAAGAAAAATTCCTATTCAAAAATATAATTTTTTGAATTGGAAATATCCTTAAATATATGAGTGTTTGATGGTCTCATCCCGAAAAAAAAAAATCTGAGGTATTAATAACACTTCTCATCTGTATATTAGTTCAATTTTTAAAATATCTCCCCACTCTCCATCCCAGCACATCACATAACCGGTATTAAAGTTTAAGTTTGGAAAAACCTCTCACAGTTTCGGTGACTTGTGAAGTAGGAAGTGCTCCGAAGATAAGAGAAGACATCCTCCTGCCTAAGCCCCCCAGCCAACCTTGGGGAGCCTTAAGGGTACGGCAAGTAACAGAGTGGCGACCGGCCGAGACTTGCGGGTTCACTAACACCAGTGTTGAGGTGGTGGTAGCAAGAATACAGCCATGAGGTGCAATATCCGTCAAGGAGTCACATTCTTGTCCGTGCAAGTCCGCACTCTCCTCTACTGAAGTCCCCGCATGGGTTATGCTGGGCCAGTAACGCACTGTACCCTCTGGCGACACTGCGATGCATGATGGGTTCTGTATGAGATGCAATTTAAATTATTACAAATAAGGGAGACATAGACAGTACATAAAAATATCAAAAACAAAATAAAGCCATTGTTTAAGTGTCATTTAAATCAATTTAGTTCCATGGGATTCTAATGATAAAACTACCAAATTAACAGGCTTTATCTCCCCCTAAAGATTTATTTTTTTCCTCCAATTTTACAAGTACTGTTTCCTCTACTTCATCAAGAGCCTCCTTTGGTTCTTGTCATTCCACTGCCACTTATTTTGTGTTGCTACACATTGTTCACCGCCAAGGGTGTTTGAAAAGGAATGATTTAGGGCCACGCTCCCCTCTTACTTCTCTCTGAAAATTGAGATGGAAGAGCCAAAATGCCTCCTTGTGGAAACCAATGATTCTTTAGTTTAGAGCAAAATAGTTTTCAATCAAATTGACTTGCACGTGTGTTAAAGCACTATTTTCAGCAGAGTACTCTAGTTTATAAAGGAGGCCAACTTCATTTTTGAGATCAGAGGCTGGAGATGAGAGCAAGGATAGTAAACTTTGCAATTCGATTCACAATTATAGCTCCACATTTTGGTAACCAACTGCTCAATTTTCTCTCCAGATACCTCTAGATCTTCTTCTGACACCGCCTCTGAGATAACCATTCAAAGCATTAGAATATGTTTCAGCTAGATTTGTTAAGACAAAATAATATTTATCTCTGGTGTGAGAATTAGTCCCCTTAATACTG
Source organism: Timema podura (assembly GCA_033556935.1). NCBI lineage: Eukaryota > Metazoa > Arthropoda > Insecta > Phasmatodea > Timematidae > Timema > Timema podura. Next base: position 81,462,695 of record JAVRXN010000008.1, on the reverse strand, counting down.
TTAGAATTAGAACTCAGAATTATTATCCAGCTGGAGTCTGCCAGCCCTAACAAAGGCCGCCTTACCTCTCATCCTCTACATAATCTGTTAGTTTGTTTCCTTCAGGTTAGCCACATTCAGAGAAACAAGAAATGTTTTAGGTGGAAGGGGTGAGGGGGTTGAATGGTGGACCTGCAAGAGTGAGATTGTCGATGAAATTATTGGGATGTTTGGCAAAGCTTCAAAGGAAAGATTGAACTTTCCTCGCCAAGTTTTTGAACACTCTGTTGTCTCTAGAAGCTATTCAGAAGGCGATTTCATGGGATTGTCTCTAGAGGATAATTACATGGCAATTAGAGGCATAGTTAGATTAGTTTACAGAGTTGACAAGATATAATTAAACACAAAATGTTCACAAATACAGAACTCATATAAAATATTTTGCCTTCGAGCTATAAAAAGTCATTTTATTTTAGTATTTGTGTAGGTAGATTCCATGATGTATTAATCAATAAAAATGTCAGTGGCTAAAAACAATATTATACCAATCAACAAAATTTGGGATGGTACAATGTTTCCCCATGTTTCTGTGCCAATCTCATTGGAAACTTAGTATCCAAGTAATACCATGAAACCATTCAGCGCATTCTTGTAATAGACTCAAAGAAACCCTCACCCAAAGATGAACACATAATGTGAGAATCATTCGAATTTGAGAATTTATGGAAAAATTAAATAATAGTCTTTTAGCAAATATGAAAGTAATATTTTATTCAATTTACAGGCTACTTTGACAAATAAAAGAAATAGCAATGCTAACAAAAATAAGTGTTTTAAATAAATTAAAAAAACTTGCTCATCGATTATGGACTTCTTGTTTCTATTTCAATTGAAAATAAATATTTAGTAGAATCAGAAGTATGATTTCGCTAGAATCAATAACTCACCTCTCTACCTTCGGCAACATACACGGCCACTAGATGTGCTTTGTGGGCGAGGTCACTGGGTGGTAAGGTGAGTTCATGACAGTGGTTGTGTCGTTGTGATGTGTGTCCATATTGCCAGATCAGCAGGCGACGACCACACACCAACCAGGACCAACCATTTGAAGAAATGTTTACACTGACCGCAGTGTTTCCTAAAATTACCCAAATAAAAAACAATAAGTTGAACCTCAAACTAGTTTTTATCTCAGTCAAGAGGTTTATTTTTTAAGGTGTCCTCCAATAATACCGAGAGCTACATGCTTATTTGTTTGAATTGTGAGCCTAATACCTCAAACTATGTAACCACCAGAGTAGGTCAAGTCTTGTTCTTCTGGAAAAATTTTCCATAAGAAGCCTTTTTTGAATCAAATATTTTCTTACTGGAAAAAGATTTGTGTATTTAAAAGCGCTTAGCACAAATTGGGATCATTAGCGGCCGGAACCACATTTTGGTAAACTATTTTCACGCCCAACAAAGCATGAACTTCAACTTATCCCAATTGGGAATGAACCCAATTTTATTGAGACGATTCATCAGCATTTAGAGTGACACATCTTTAATTCTTGAACACCAGTTAACCTTGAATTTTATAGGAAGCCCACTTTCTACCACCAAACTGATTGAAACTATATATATTAGCCCAGCAAATTTACAGCATGGTAAAAATCTTATTGAAACCAATGAGTTTGAAGTAAGATCCTTAATAACGCAAATACCTCACCAAAGAGCAGAGGTAGAAAAACCAGCCCGCCCGGGTTTTTCTAAAAAAGGGGGGGGGGGGGGGTTATTAGGTAGGGATTCAATGGGGTTACTCAGGAAACTTTTAAACTTTGATTTCCACATAAATTTTGTATTTAAATTGATCAATTGTTGGTGAAACCTCAGTTAGGCTACATTTGTGCAAAGAGTTAAGTGTGAATTAAAAAGTAAATTTGTAAAAGCATATTTATTAGGCTTTAAAAATTGTTACCAAGAATGATTTTTAAAACAGATTCAGTAAAAAAAATTATTTTTTTAATTTAAAAAAAAGGTTGTCATAGATTTTTTTTTGTCTATTATTAATTCATATTAAAACAAACTTTCATATTTTTAAAAGTTTTCATACAACTGCTAGAAGATTTTATAGACTTTATAAATACATGTAGTCAAAAAACACTGGGCCTATTTTGTATTTTGGATGTACGGATATGTAAATTTTCATCCACTTAGGAATTTTTTCCTTGTTATTTAATTTTCCTGTACCATATAAACTTTCTCAGTTACAACTTAAATACTCAAAATTTTAGAAAACAATCTAAAAATGGTTGTAAGTAAGGAGTGGTTATGATTAAAAGTTGAGACTTAGATAGATTACTCTAAAAATATATAAAAGAATTTAATTTTATAAAAATAGCCCATTACTAAGTTGGTAGATGTATTAAATGAAATTACAAGTCAAAAATATGATTAGGATTTACTTCAGGTGAAAAACATATTGTCAGAATAAATAATTGACATAAAATTAATAATGCATCATCAACTAGACTAAATACAGGTTGATGAAAATTCTAAAATACAGTTCACATGTTAAAAAATGATGTTATAAAAATTTACATATATACAATAAAAATTTGACAAAACCATGTTTTATTTTCAGATAATTATGAAGTAAAAAGTAAAAAATTTAAATTTAGAGGTTATCATCTGCCAAACAAATTTGAATCAAGTAATTAAGAGTTGTGATTACAAAGACTTTGAGTAATACAATATCATATGTACAAAACAAGGTCTTAAGTTAAGTTATATCAACCGAGTGGGGTTTTTATGGGTTGGGCCCACTTTGACGAAGCTTCCAAATAGTTAATATTTCGGGTAAATTAAATATATATGTAAATAGAGGACTATCATTGGACCAATATGATGGGAAAGGGTATGGTAGGGCTACCTTTACTTTGTTTGATTAGTAGTTTTATTTAGCACTATGTCTTACTACCCATTCAGGTTATACTCCATTCACGGTATGAATTACTCTCTGAAAGGTCTTTTTTCCTACCAATATCCTAACTATATAATAGATTTCTGGTAGGGAAAAAGGCCTTTCAGAAAACAATTCCTACGCTGAACAGACTTTATATATATTGGACTATGTACTAATTACGCTAATGTGTTAGGAATGAGACAGGTTGAATTTAGAAAAAAGTGTACTTACATTTGCATGGAGGAAAAGTGGAAAACCATTCAGGATAAACCACCTTCAGTACACCTGACTGGGATTTGAACCTGATATCCTTGTCATCAGCAGTCTAGTCCAATGGGGGTGATAATGCAGCCACCAAAGTCGATCAGACTAGTAGTTACCTTTACATAGTTTGATGTTAATATCTACTCACGGTCGGCGAAGGTGGATGCTTCAGTGACCAAGACTGGTAATGTTGTTCCATAGTTTTCCACCACATAGCGCAAACTCTTGCACACAATTTGAGATGCCTGAGTTGAACGGCCCGAAACACTAAATCTCCTTCAAAAAAAATATAAAATATAATTTCACGCAATTAGTGCAAGAATTATTAAACATTTAATAATTGTTTTGTTTTTGTCATCTAATTAAAAAAAATATTTTTAAAAAAAATACATATTTCAGAAGTGCTCATAAGCCCCAAGTTTACCATTTCAACTAAACGTTTTAAGTGTATAGTAATAATAGAATAGCTTAAAAATGTAAAAAAACAACTCAATGGTGTCAGCCCACAAGTGAGCTATAACCTACTGACCAAGTGGTCGCCGCATGTCTGTAATAAAAAAATAACATAATTTTTTCTATATAAAAGTAAACGATACTATTCCCAATAAAATCACTATTATAATTGCCTACTAAGTTATATAGGTTAATATTAGCAATATGTGAAGGTTACAAAGAGTGACACCAGGTAGGTCTACCCAAAATGTGTTAAAATTTAAAGGCAATGGAAACACTTCAAATTAAAGCAAGATTTATAATAACTTATTACTTTTCAATAGTTAACAAAACAATGTATAGCCTCATCCATATGGTCCATAAGCTTCGCATCCGTAGGCCTATGGTCCTGAGAAATGTCTAAAGCAAGACGCAAGCAGACAAGATCAATGAAGGAGAGGTTAAATAGGCATAGTGATGGGAAGTTTAACCTACCAAAGCTACGTCACTCTTTATGAGAGCTTGGTATTTCTCAGAAAACTGTTCTGAGATGTCACGCTTTCTGAGTTTTTAATAAATTTTAAGCAAAATATTTCTGAAATAAATCTGTGCATAGAACTATCATTTCATTTTGTATTTGTTTCCATAGCAACAGATCCTTTAGCTGCCATTGGTGCTTTCATTTTGATGTGCGTCCACTGGACTCAGGACTTAAGGATGACGAATCTAGAGACGAAGCCATCTGCAATGCCGTGATCAAGATCAACTTAACGTTCACTTAACTTTCACATAACATAACATAGCATAAAGGTTATCCTTATGTTTTTCAATAGAATCAATCACAATGCCATTAACTTAACATCCACTTTACTTAATGGATGTTCAGGGAGAACTTGCACATTAATGAAGGTAGGGCCTACATGTTTTAGCTGGCCAATCATATTGCGAGTGTCATAAACAGGGCTATTTAGTACTTCATTTGTTTGGTTATGATAGGCCTATGCAGATGAATTCTTAGGTAGGCTACATTTTTTCCCACACGTTTCGAAAACTCTTAAACATTGTAGCCTCTTGTTACACTTTATTTTGTACATCCAGTACAGCTTATATTGCAAATACATGCAGCCTAATTAGCCCTAAATGATTTAGTTTCATTTTAGTGAAGTTTGTTTCACACAGTCTAAATTCATTGTATGTGTTTTGATCAAGTTGTTATGTTAAGTTAAATGTGAATCCTAATCACACACTTGTTTCTTTAAGCTAAGTGAATGTTAAGTTGATTGTGATCTCAGCATTAGTGTGGGGTCGATCTCTTACAGAACCCTAGGCACTGTGTGGATACAGAGTCTGCAAACAGTGCTTAACTACAACTTAAGAAGTATACCCTGATTTTGGAAGGAAGAGCAGTTTCTGGTAGGTACTAAAGTTACTAAAACCATTTTAATAGGCTTACTTATAGGCTAACTTATTCATATATCAAGTCATGTTATATGCAGCTGTCACTCTTGATTGATATTATTAATACCTATAAAATAGCACTAATAATATAGTAAAATGTCATCAATGTTGGCCGCAAAGAAATATGTTTGATTTTTCTAAACTGTTTCATCCAACCAAAATCAGGGCAGCTATACAAACCTGGCATCACCAAGTTTTTTAAAGCACCATGTCTTACTTCCTATTCTAATTAAAAGCTTATGTGCTAATTATGTTAATTTTATGGATCAGGAAGGTTATACTTAGAGGAAGTGTACCCGCATTTGTGTAGAATGAAAGTGGAAGAATATGTTGGAAAAACCACCCTCAGTATACCCGACCGAGATTCGAACCTCGATAACCCAGTCATCGGCAGTTTAGTCTACCGAGAGTAGCGCGTTAGTCCGCGAGGCCATCGAGGCGTGTATAGTTGGGTTAGCACTACACTGAGAATAGCACAATACAAAGTCTATTTGGCATGTATACTAGGCTTTACATGCATTACAGAAAATTGAAGCGTGGCTTGAAAGTCACATTTATTTGTATTGCTTCACTAGGTTGAGGTTAGGGCTTATAGCTCCAGTAAAATTTACTCACGTTGACAACTTTCTTGATGGAGTAAAGACAGCACTTCTTCTACCCGCAATCGCCGGTGAACGTGGAGTATTTCTTGGGGACAGTAAAGATTTTGTATGTAAGGAATTTGGAGTACTTCCAAAATTTGGAAAGTTCAAATCCATTACCGGTAAAGGTTCTGGAATATAAGTGCTGAAGTTTGTGTAATTTTTGTATAAGCTATATATATGTGTATATTTTATAAAAATTTAAAACTAAACATATTATATTTAATAATCGGCAGTTATAATATTTCTGTATAAACCTATAAAAAGTGTTATGATAACATTCCCTCCAAATTGAATTAAATAAGCATGGATCATAGAACTGATAAGGGCATGGAATATGGATCAACAACTCACAGTAAACAGTTAAAGCTACTATCACACATTGATCTCTATAGTATAACTGGATGGACATACACATGCACATTCCAAGGACAAAAGCGTGACGCTCAAGTGTATCGTCTGCTACACTGAGGGGGGGAAAGATTTAACGGTTTCTTTAAATGTTCTTATGCGAAAACATGTCTCTGATGAATAAAAGTGTTATTGTTTGAAAATAGTGATATTTCCATTTTTATGTAGTTATCATCAATGTTGTTTACAGTCTGCCACGACAACACTTATATTTAAAGTTGGTTATTAGCGTGTATATTGGTTTCAGAAACCATATTTTATTGAAAGTTCGATAAATATAATGAACAAGGTATCTTAAACATTGATTACATTTGTTTGAAAGACAAACTTTGAATAGTTGCCATGCATTCAAACTATCACTTAGGTTATAGGCTTGTGGAAAGTATTATTGTAATAATACCTGTTTTTTTAAGTTGGCTCATATCTTTCAGAAACCATATTATGTTGACATTTCGATAACTATAATGAAACAAGTTAGCTAAAAACTGTATTACATTTGTTTGAATGACACACTTTGTGTAGAAATCTTACGTTCAAATGATAATTTAGGTTATTGGCTTGTAGGAAGTACAGTATCTTATAAACCTTGATTTTAGTAATAATTCCAATCTGTAAGGCTTTATTTCGTACCAGAATACTATCATATATATATTATATTTTATATATAATATATATAATATATATATAATATTTATATATAATATATAATATTTTTGTAGGATGAACGGCAATTTAGAACAGAAGTAGAAATTTCTTTCTGGAAGGTCTTTTATCCTAACTAGACATAAATATATGGTAGGATTCTGGTACGAGATAAAGCCTTAAAAGTAAACTTCCTTCAAAAATCATCGAACATATTAGGCTACATCAACTTATTTAAAGAAAAAACTAACCAGTTTTGAACTTTTATATGCTCTTCAAAGCTTTAACTAACATATTTATTTAATTTAACCACTCTCACATTGATGTATCTCATATATTCAATCAAATTAATGAACGATGTCAAAATGCCACATTGCCTTATATGGGTGAAAGAGAGAAAGAGATACCCGAAAGTTTCTTTCTCTCTAACCCAATGGTATGCAGACGACAGCTCGAAAATTTCAGCCACAGATGTCCATCCAGTTATAGTATATAGATCAATGCTATCACACGACACTTGCTTGTACTAGAAATCAAGTGTGCTAGCTAGCGCCTAGATATCTGTATACTAGCTAGTACAATAGAAACGGGACTAGAGTATTCACACGCTGCTAGTTTGGTACTAGGTTCTAGTGCAAATATTTATGGAACATCAACTATTAATTTTGGGTGAAGCAGCTGAATTAATTATTAATAATTATATTGAAAATTATGAGAGGGAGCGTAGGAAAAGAATATGGACACGGAACTGGCTGGAAAGACGAAATAATGATCGCGGGATACTGAAAATGATACATTCGGAGGTTAGGTAGGATAGATTCAGGGTGACTCTAACTTTTAGTATCTCCCCAAATTTGTATTCATTTATTTACGATGTGGTCAGAGGCACCTAAGACTATGAGTGTCCAAGTACAGTATCCTTAACACACACATGTTCTTTTTTAGGCCTACGCACACTTTATATTCTAAAAAAGCAACCACCCAAGTTGGCATGCTATCAAGTTTATTTAGATTAAATTTGGGTCTGGAACACAGTTTGTCATTTTTAGATGACATGTTTTTAATTAAATATATATTTAATATATTGTCATATTGTGGAAATTTGGTATTATATAAACAAAGATATTTAGAATAATTTTCTGCCAACAACAAAATAACATCCGATGACCATGTCGGCGCCATTTCTATTATTTCTCCACACAAACTCACAAAGTCTCCGCGCGCTTTGATTGGTCGAATTACACAGACTAGTGTCAGAACTAGTACGAAAATAGCGCCTGTTTTATCCTTAAAACTAGTATTGCAGCCAGTACCAAGTGGCAGAACCAGTATACTTTTTCTGATTCACACGACGCTAGATGATGACGTGCTAGCTAATGCTAGCTAGCACATTGGATTTCAAGTACGAGCTAGTGTCGTGTGATACGGGCTTTAGGCTGGGGACACACGAGCGTATTGTGTACGCGCGTTGTAACGTGCGTATATTTTAACGCACATTGTTTGGACAACACACGAGCGTTAGCATTTGAAAGACTTGTTAAGGTAAGATGGACGCTAGTGAAATTGTACTGTTTGTTTATATGGTAGATAAATATTTAAAAACAAAACGCAAAGATAGGAGGTTGTGGGTTCATCCTATAAATAGTGAACGATATCTTTATGGCCAGTATTATACTTTATATGCGCGTCTAAAGCAGATCCTGATAAATTTTTTAACTATCTCAGAATGTCTCCGAGCTCATTTGATGAACTGTTATTATGTTTAAAAGATCACATAAGGCATCAAGATACAAATATGAGGAATTCAATATCACCTGAAGAGATGCTGGTAATAACATTAAGGTAAGTACTTTATTAAACAAAAATAATACAGAACATAATAATGACACAAAGGAAAAATATATATATTGGTAAATAGTAAGCCCTTAGGGTCATTAGCTAAAAGGACTCATCTTGTGGCGAAAAATGAGAAAAGTATGAACTTGCTGAAGCTGATGATAGATCTGGGGAATAAATTGTATGACATTTGCTTTGAGGTAAGCGTGCTTCTCTGGTATTACATTTTTTTAAATTCTGAAGAAACTGCATTGTTTGAAGTCTAAAGGTAATTTTTTTTATCAGGATCCAGGCCCATGACTGTAGGAAGAATCGAGTAAAAAAAGGCAAGATCTTCATCTTCTTCGGGTGTGTTCTTTCTTGACTTGTGGGATTGTATAAAATCTAGCAATTTATCTTCTATGTCACTTTGCTTACGTCTTTTTGGAGCTGACTTATTTGATGTAGATGGAGTGGCTGTGTGAGGGCTTAAATCAATAGTGTTTGCTTCCGTGTTATTGGGATGTTCATTATCTTCGTCATTGTCTAGCTTTTCATTTTCAATACTGCTAGTTGTAGCCCGTGGATCCATGCTTTTTTTTTTCAGAAATGATAATTGCTCTCCGTAGACATAGCTTTTCACTTTCTTGGCACCGGTACCTGACTTGTAGTATAGTGATTGCTTTTTGAGATTTCGTACATAGTTATCTCTGATTGTTCTCAACTTTGACATGACATCTTGCACTACAACAATAATTTTTGTTTCAGATATCTTGCCAGTGGATGCAGTTTTAAAGACTTACACTACAGTTACAGAATTGGTAGATCTACTGCAAGTAAAATAGTACGGACCGTGTGCAGAAATATTTGGGAAGTAATGAAAGAGAAAGGCATACCTACACCCAATGAAAACAATTAGAAAAATGTAGCAGGAGGGTTTCAAGATAGAGCTAATTTTCCCAACTGCTTAGGAGCAGTTGACGGGAAACATATAAGAGTTGTTAAGCCTGCAAGAAGTGGCTCATTATACATGAACTATAAACTTTTTTTCTGTGGTATTGTTGGCTGTTGCTGATTCCAACTGCAGTTTTACTTATGTAGACGTGGGATCATATGGTAAGGATGCAGACCCAACTAAAGTCAAGAATTCATCACTTTGGAAACAAATAGAACAGAAAACTTTCATGATTCCTGCGCTGACACGAGTACCTGGTATAGAAATATATATACCTTTTGCTTTTATTGGAGACGAAGCATTTGGATTGTCAACACATTTGCTTAGATCGTACTCCGGTACCCACTTACCAAGAAGTAAGAAAGTTTTCAACTACAGACTATCAAGGGATAGACGCTACATAGAATGTACATTTGGCATACTAGCCAATAAATGGAGAATATTCCATAGGCCCATTGGTGTATACATTGTTTTTACTGTTGACATTGTTAAATGTTGTTGTGTTCTCCACAACTTTGTTCGCGAACGTGATGGGTATAAGTTTGATGATACATTGACCATTTGTGGATTTGAGGATTGCCAGGACAATGACAACACAAATGTCAACCGTACTAACAATCGTTACCGTGAATCTTTAACTAACTATTTTATCAGTAATGAGGGGGAACTACCATGGCAGTATGAAAGAATTTAATATCTGATGATTAAAAAATAAAGAAAATGTATTTTAAAAATCAAACATTTTATGCTATATTAAATTATACTGTACTTACTTATTAATTTTTGCTCTGCTTGTGTCTTTATCCAAAAATCCTCAAATAAAGAAGAACACACCTCAACCCATGCTGAATGCTTCTTATTTTTTCCTTATGATCTTCATTTGCAGTATTCCATAGCAATTCTCTTTTCTCTACTTCACTTATTAATATTTCAGTTTCAAAGTTGGCCATTTAAAAAAATACCACTACTTCAAGGACTTGTTTAACGTACGTTAATTTAACGCAAGTGTGGTTTTCTACTAGTTCTCGAGTGTATTGCTTACAACGCACGTTAACATGCCAAGAAGTTATTGACGTGCGTTGTAGCTTAAATGCGTTGGTAGAGAATGTACGTCCGTCACAACGTGCGTTAAAGAAATGCGCGCGTCGATAGTGTGTGGGCTTCATTTGTAATATAATGATTCTACAACGCACGTTGCAACGTACGTACATTGTACGCTCGTGTGTCCCCAGCCTTAGACTAACAGTTAGAAACACTAAGGCTATGTGAATTCTAGGTTAAAGCAAGTGGTGCTGCCTTCTCTCTATACTATCTCCTAGTAGTAGTGTCACGGTTAAGGTACTGATCTCTATAATATAACTGTATGGACATACACATTGCCAAGGACAAAAGCGTGACGTTCAAGTTTATCGTCTGATACACTGTGGGGGGACAGATTTAACGGTTTATTTCAATGTTCTTATGCAAAAACATGTCTCTGATGAATAAAAGTGTTGTTGATTGAAAATAGTGAAGTATTATACCACACTTTCCTGGAGAAACATTTGCATTAAAGGATATAAAATTCAGTTTTACAGGTAATACTGTACAAATACGAATACAATCCTTAACATATTTAAATATGTAGCTATCATCAATGTTGTTTACAGTCTGCCAAGACTACACTTATATTTAAAGTTGGTTATTAGCTTATATATTGGTTTCATAAAACACATTATAATCGATAAATATAATGAATAAGGTATCTTAAAACTTGATTAAATTTGCTTGAATGACAAACTTTGTGTAGTTGCCATACTTGGGTTATAGGCTTGTATAAAGTATTATTATATTACAATTTTTTTTAATTTGGCTCATATCTTGTATATTGCTTTCAGAATTCATATTTTGTTGAAAGTATGATAACTATAATGAAACAAGTTAGCTAAAAACTGTATTACATTTGTTTGAAGACATACTTTGTGTAGAAGTCTTACGTTCAAATGATAATTTGGTTATAGGCCTGTAGAGAGTACTATATCTACTTAACCCTGATTTTAGTGATAATCTCAATCGGTAAGGCTTTATTTCGTACCAGAATACTATCATATATATAATATTTTGGTAGGATGAACGGCCATTTAGAACGGAAGTAGAAATTTCCTTCTGGAAGGTCTTTTATCCTACCTAAACACAATTATAGGGTAGGATTCTGGTACGAGATAAAGCCTTACAAGCGAGCTTGCTTCAAAAATCATCGTATATATTAGGCTACATCAACTTATTTAAAGAAAGAATTAACCAGTTTCGCACTTTGTTATGATTTTCAAAGCTTTTACCAACATATTTATTTCATTTAACTAATCACACATTGATGTATCTCATATATTCAATCAAATTAATGAACGATGTCAAAATGCCACATTGCCTTGTATGGATGTAAGAGAGATACCCGAAAGTTTCCTTCTCTCTTAGACAACGGTACGCAGACGACAGCTCGAAAATTTCAGCCACAGATTTCCATCAAGTTATATTATAGAGATCAATGGGTTAAGGCAGTGAGCTCTATACACTAAATTCTAGAGAAGGAACATTCCCGTACAGAGATTGATCCCGCGTTGCAATTTTTTTTTAAATGTGATGCTCAATATCGTTAAAGTCTGAGGAGACAAACTCTGGATTTGATTAGGTTGTTCTTATGGTGCCAACGTGTCATTTAATGTGTTTTTGTTTTTAAAAAAATTGTTAAATATTATATAGCATTTGGCTGTACAAATATTTATATAAAAGGAAACCTTTAATAATATTTAAAAATAATAATTATGTAACCTATCAATGATGTATACTTTTTGCTGATGACAGCTCATATTAATTTTCATGTAGGCTATCTGTTTGGTAGGAAGTGGACTGTATAGTTTTGTATCACATAACAACAGAATGTTTATATTATATGACACACGATGTATGCGGGACGGAATCCAAAACGAGACTGGCTGTCCGCGACCGGAAATACGACCGCGATAGAAAAACCGTTAAACAAAAGAAGGCGCACAACAGACACCAAACTAAGTTTCTTGGCGCCAAAACAACAAAGTAAACAGAGTTCAAAATAAAACGAAATGAAACAAAATAAAAACAATACACACATACACAAACCCCAAACATCCCTCCCCCCTTGAAATACTCGTATTTCAATTAGTTTGAGGGGAGGGGAGACAATTTCACCACTGGTTTGGTGAGGACACCTTGTGTAGTACGAACTTGAACGACACGCACTACGCCATCAGGACCAGGGAATGTTTTCACCACACGTCCTAGTCGCCAACGTAGGGGAGGCAGGTTTGGTTCCTTGATGAGGACTAGGGCACCTTCTTGGAAGTTGTCTTGTGGATGACTCCACTTGGTTTTGGGCTGGAGTTGATGGAGGTAGTCTTGGTGCCAACGCTTCCAGAAGGACTGGTGGGTTTGCTGAAGCAGGCTCCATCTCGTCAGACGATTGATCGGAGTGGTGGTGACATCAGAATCTGGTAGTATCTGTGGTGGTCCCAAGGTTAAGAGTGACTTGGGGTTAGTGATGACATGTCACTGGGATCTGCTGATAATGCACAAAGTGGTCGTGAATTGAGAGTGACTTCAATTTGTGTCAAGACAGTGTACAGCTCTTCATATGTTAGGATCTGAGAGCCAATTGTTTTGATGAGTAATGACTTGACTGATCGTATCCCTGCTTCCCATAGTCCTCCAAAATGAGGAGATGCGGGGGGGTTAAAGTGCCAGGTGATGTTATGGTCAACGAGCTGCCTACAAAATACTTCATTGTTGCCAGAATCTGTGAGAAACCTTTGAAGAGTGGAAAGCTGTCTATTAGCGCCAACAAAATTGGTTCCGCAATCACTGAACATATCTGAACAATGTCCACGACGTGCGACAAAACGACGAAATGCCGCAAGAAAGGCTTCAGTTGATAAGTCTGACGCCAGTTCTATGTGAATAGCCTTCGTAGAGAAGTAGACAAATAGACAAATATAGGCCAAACAGATTCTAGGTTTGCGTACTCGGGCCATTGTGATTGTGAATGGACCTCCATAGTCGACACCTGTCTTCAGAAAGGGTTTGGCTTGACAAACACGAGCAGCTGGGAGACTTCCCATGGCTGGTGTCAACAGAGTTGGACGAAACTTGAAACATTTTAGACATTTGCGTAGCCGCAATCTGATTATGTTGCGTGCATCAATGATCCAAAACTCACGTTGAAGTAAGGATTGCAAGTTGTGTGGTCCTGGATGTAGATGATCAAGGTGTAGTTGGTCAATTAGAAACTCCACGAGACGACTCCACTTCGGGAGTAGGATAGGATGTTTTTCTTCAAAAGATAGATTGGATCGTTGAAGGCGGCCGCCGACTCTTAAAATACCAGCAGAATCGAGAAAGGGATTTAGCCTTTGTACTGAGGCTGAACAAGATTGATCCTTAACAATACGAGCAATATCATCAGCAAAGTCGATCTGTTGGGTTTGTTTGACCCAAAATAACAGAGCCTGATGTAGTTCATCAACTTGCAAGGGTCCGGTGGGTGCGACGCGTCCAGGGCGAGAAGCACAAACAAAACGAAAGCAATAAGCTATTATACGTCTTATTTTTGATAAGGACGAAAACTTATCTAACAGGTCCAGACTGTTGGTGTCAGGGGTGACTGTAGTCAGAGTGAGTGTTTTGCGCTCTTCAATAGGTTCAGCTAAACGAGGCAATTCTTTAGGTTGCGGCCACTTGGTTGAATCCTCCCTAAGCCACAAGGTTCCTGTCCACCAAAGTGGGTGCTCAACAAGCTGAGAGGGAAACAACCCACGAGAGGCACAATCAGCTGGGTTGTGCTCCGATGGTATATGGTGCCACCATTCAGGTGAAGTGAGATCTTGGATCTTACTCACATGATTAGCAACAAATGTTTTCCACAGGTGGGACGAAGATTGGATCCAGGCCAATGTGATTGTAGAGTCTGTCTAGGCATAGACCTTGTCAATTTTCAAGAACGAGTATGTTTCCATTAGCAAGTGCAACATGCGCGCCAAGAGTAATGCCGCACATAGTTCCAAGCGAGGAAGTGAAACTTGTTTTATGGGTGCTACCTTTGATTTAGCGAGTAAGATTTGAACCTTTACTGTGCCATATGAAATAACCCGGAGGTATACAACAGCTGCATAACCACTCTCAGAGCTATCAGAGAAGCCATGAATCTCAAAGCTACAAGCTGCATCTGAAGAAATTAGACATCTGTCAATTGAGATGTTGGAAACAAATGGAAGCTCAGCTCTGAAACGATTCCATCTTTCAGCTATTTCAGGAGGGGGGGAGAGTCCCAGTCAACCCCTTTAATCCATAGGAGTTGGATAAGATATTTTGCGAACAAGATGATAGGAGACAGCCAACCTAATGGGTCAAATATTCTTGCAATATCCGAGAGAATAGCTCGTTTGGAAAGAGATTTTGAGGTCATTTGTACCTTGTATGAAAAGGTGTCTGACCCAGGGTTCCATTGTAAACCGAGAACCTTGAGAGGGGAATCATCATCAAAGGAGTATGATGATGGAGGCATTTGAATATCTTCTGGGCGTAACCCTTCTAGAAGTATTGGGTGGTTACTTGCGAACTTTCGTAATTGAAAGCCGCCCGTCTTCAACAATTGTACAAGTTCTTGCTGTAGAGCCACTGCCTTTTCAGGGGTATCAGCGCCCGAACACACATCATCAACATACAGATCTGAATGTACCACCCTTGAGGCCTCTGGAAAGCTGGTCTTTTCATCATCAGCAAGCTGATGTAGGGTACGAATGGCGAGATAAGGTGACGAGGATACTCCGTACGTCACCGTCTTCAAACGATAGACTTGAATTGGATCAATGTCATTGAACCGCCAAAAAATGCGCTGGTAGTCTTGATCTTCAGGATGGACTTGAATTTGACGATACATTTGTTTGATATCAGCAGTAAAAACAATTGAATGTGAACGAAAACGAAGGAGGACCTTTGTAATATCCTTTTGCAGTTTGGGTCCTGTTAGGAGTTGATCATTTAGAGAAGTTCCCAAGTCTGTTTTCGCCTAAGCATCGAACACCACCCGAAGCTTAGTGGTGGTACTGTCAGGTTTGATCACACAATGATGGGGAATATAGTAAGAATTGCCAGAGTTGAAAGATGGATCTGTTACTAGCTCCATGTGACCTGTGTCTAGATAGTCCTGCATGAAGTCTGAATAACTGGCCTTTAAATGAGGTTGCCGGTGTAGTCAGCGTTCGAGTGCTTGATAACGACGAAGAGCAGTGGTGTGCGAGTCACCAAGCTCTGGTCTGGGTCCATCAAATGGGGGTGACACACTGTACCGGCCCATAGCATCTCGAGTGTGCGTTTTGACAAAGATATCTTCACAGAGCGCTTCCTTGGGGGTGATAAATGGGGTTGACGGCAGTTCTTCAAGCTTCCAAAACTGCTCCACGACATCTGTTAGGGTTGGTGTGCATGAGGACGAAGAGATGAAGAACGATGACATGTCTAGAGATGAGATGTATGGTGACATTGAGGGTTGCTGCACCCTTCCTGTTAAAACCCAGCCAAAGACAGTTTCTAGGGCACAAGGAGTTCCAGGTTCCCCTTCCAGCTTCCTTCCTGTGATGATGTGGGAGAAGGTTTCTGCACCGATCAGCATATCTATGGGTCCTGGGGTACAGCAAGTAGGATCTGCAAGTTTTAAATTTGAAACATGAGACCACGTTGGAGATGATAGAGGGGTACTGGGTAGGTGACCAGTAATCCGGGGTAGAACAAATACATCGATAGACAAGCTAGGGGACAACAATCCAACGGGTCGGACAAAACAGGTTGAGACTCCTTTGGCCACAGATAACAGTGTATGAGAAAGTCCATGAAGGGCTAAGGACGCCTTGCGTCGTGACAGGCCTAGCCGCGACAGACATTGGTCAGTGATAAAAACTAGCTTGACTCCCAGAGTCAAGTAGCACCCTGATTACTTGATATGATCCGGATACATCCTGTGCTTCAACAAGTGCTGTGGACAGCAGGATGGTCGATGGATGGGTTACTCCTGCAAAGGAGGCTATGATATTGACTGGAACTCCAGCCTCGTTTTGTGTTTCTTGATGTGTGGGGTGATCCTGTGGTGTACGAGATACAAAAGATTCTGGAAAATGCAGTGATGAATGGTGCTTGGCATCACAAGTCCGGCAGCGATACAATGAGGGACACTGTACAGATTGATGAGACTCTCGGAGGCAGTTTAAGCAAAGTCTCGCTTGCTTGATGAAGTTGAAGCGCTCCTTTGGGTCCTTGAGAAGGTACTCAGGACACTTGTGCAAGGAGTGGGATGCATTACATAAAACACACTGTGAAGTTGAAGTTGACACCATAACTGCAGTTGGTTGATGTGATCTTCGACCACCAATGGCATTGAAGGATGACCTTGGAGGTGGTTTGACCTTGTACGAGGCCAGGGATTCAAAGGACCGACAATATATTTCCAAGAAATTTACGAAGCTGTCAACAGTGGGTAACTCCAAGTCAACAAAAGTGCGCTCCCATTGAGCACGAAGAGCAATGTCTAATTTGTTGCTAAGTATATGGATGAGGATCAAGTTCCAATGGACCACAGGAATTTCCAAGGCATGAAGAGCAGATACATTTTCCCTCAGTGTAGAGAGAAGGACACGCAGCGCAGTAGGAGACTCAGCCGACACCGATGGTATTTGAAGGATTGCATCAATGTGTTGTGCCACAATGAGACGTTTGTTGTCATACCGCCTCACTAACAAATCCCATGCCACGGGATAGTTTCCATTGGTGAGTGGAAGTGCCTGTACTATTGATAACGGTTCGCCACTGACTGCCGACTTCAAATAAGATAGCCTTTCAATGTTGGTTAGGTTAGTGTTATCAGCGACAAGGGTTTTAAATAGATTGGAAAAGTTGGTCCACAATTTAAGATCACCACTGAAATGTGGTAATGGAATAGCCGGGAGTGTTACGCGAGGAGCACTTGAGGGGGTAGGTCGTTGCGTGGAGCTATCGGAACATTTGGTGGCACTAACACGATCCAAGATAGACATTATGTAGTAATAGGTGTTATCAAAGTCCCACAGTCTCTTCTCGTGTGCATCAAGGTCAAAGTCATCAATGTCTTGACTATTTAATTGTACGGTTAAATGGTCTGTCTCATAGTTCTCACGCACGACCTTCAGATCCCTACAGGTGGCTATAAATAGCTCACAACACTTGTAGTCTAGGTTCTCACTTTCTTTAGCTAACGTTTCCGCGCGTTTAATCCGGCACTCGGCGCGTGTAAGCTTGATTAAAGCAGAGTCCAGTGATACATTCGGCATTGTGAATTAATTCTCTACCTACTACAAAATACACGACCGACACGAAACACAACAAAGTTTATTTACAATCTGACAAAGTAAGCAAGAGAGCGGTGGAAAATGTGATGGCGCGCATTCAAGGCAGGAAAGCGTTGTTTAAAATAGGGTCGCCATTAGCATATTACAAGCAAATTATTTACGCGAAAATACACACGTAGATTGTAACATAGTACCTTCAAGCGAGAGAGAAGTGTTAAAAACTCATGATTTCACACGATAAGAGCAGATATAGGCCTATAAACAGTGTACTGGCGATCTTGACAAATAATAATTACGCTACGACCATTCTAGGCCTATGACTGGCGAATAAACAACACGCGAAGGACATAAATTAGGAAAATGTTCACAAAACGACACGAGAAAATAAAACGACGCGAGGAAGGTTCAAAATCCGGCCCGGAGGACCAAATGTTTGGTAGGAAGTGGACTGTATAGTTTTGTATCACATAACAACAGAATGGTTATATTATACGACACACGATGTATGCGGGACGGAATCCAAAACGAGACTGGCTGTCCGTGACCGGAAATACGACCGCGATAGAAAAACCGTTAAACAAAAGAAGGCGCACAACAGACACCAAACTAAGTTTCTTGGCGCCAAAACAACAAAGTAAACAGAGTTCAAAATAAAACGAAATGAAACAAAATAAAAACAATACACACATACACAAACCCCAAACACTATCAATGTCTATTTATTCGAATGTCTAGCACCTTTATAGTAAGAAAAAATAGAGATTGTATAAAAATCTATATGGTTAAAATAAAAAAATAAAAATATGGTAGATTATGTGTCGAACTTTGTTTGGACGTCTATACCAAATCATATATCCATAATTTATGTAGAACGTTATCAGCTCTTTCCACCAGACCTCATCTCTATTTAGAAATATATTACGCTAGCAAAAGTACCCAAGCAACACTTTTATATGCTTCAAATATGCAGAAAAAACTATTTATTTAACGTCTTCCAACCCAGTTTTTAATACATTAAAAAAAATCTAATCAAATATTTCAAATTCAAGCTTCAAAGTGCACATGTTTCATACCTCTAGGTGAGGTAGCTATCACGCAATTCTCAAGACAAAGAAAAAATTTTTTTTTATTAATATAGATAATATTCCTTATTTAACATTTTTATTTATATCCTGCCTTAGGTATGTTTTAATTTATCTTGTATAGTTTCTACTTTTGACTGCCAGAGACAGCTAAAGTTTTTATCAGATCGTAGCTTGTGAACTCTCTTTAGGTAGGTAGTTCCAAGGCCGTTCTTTTATAAACAGAAATTTTGTATGAAAAATCAATATTTTTCGAGTTATTTTGAATTTTTATGAAGAGTCAAACAATTTTGTAGTACTGAAGTACACGAGACACCATTTAAATCTACAATTTAATCTGATCGGGTCTTGTGAACTTTTTTATAAACGTTATTTCGGGCCATTCATCTTACCATATATGTTGACGACAGAAGAGCTAGAGTTTGTAACCAATCATAACATGTAAACTCTCTTTAGGTAAGTAATTCCAAGGCCTTTCTTTTATAAAAAGAAATTTTTTATTAAAGATTGATTGTGAATTGTATATCAATTTTGTAGTATTGAAGTACACGAGACACCATTTATATCTACAATTTTATCTGATTTGGTCTTGTGAACTTTTTACGTTAATTCGAGCCGTTCCTCTTACCATATACGTTGATTGTCAAAGACAGCTAAAGATTTTATCAGATCGTAACATGTAAGCTCTCTTTAGGTAGGTAATTCCAAGGCCTTTCTTTTAAAAAGAGAAATTTTATATGAAAAATCGATATTTATCGAGTTGTTTTAAGTTTTTGTGAAGTGTCTAGCAATTTTGTGGTTTTGAAGAACACGAGACACCATTTAAATCTTTAATTTTATCTGTACGGGTATTGTGGACTTTTTTATGTACGTTATTTCGAGCCATTCCTAATACCATATAATTTGACAACAGAAAAGCCAGGTATATCTGAAATTTTATTCCAATCGTAACATGTAAGCTCTCTTTAGGTAGGTAATTCCAAGGGCTTTTTCTTATAAAGATAAATTTTGTATGAAAAATCGATATTTTTCAAGTTATTTTTAATTTTTGTGAAGTCTCTAGCAATTTTGTAGTATTGAAGTACACGCGACACCATTTAAATTTATAATTTTATCTGATCGGGTCTTGTGAACTTTTTTATATACGTTAATTCGAGCCCTTCCTCTTACCCATTGATCTCTATAATATAACTGGATGGACATACACATGCACATTCCAAGGACAAAGACGTGAAGCTTAAGTGTATATCGTCTGCTACACTGAGGGGGGAACAGATTTAACGGTTTCTTTAAATGTTCTTATGCGAAAACATGTCTCTGATGAATAAAAGTGTTATTGATTGAAAATAGTGAAGTATTATACCACACTTTCCTGAAGAAACATTTACATTAAAGGATATATAATTCAGTTTTACAGGTAATACTGTACAAATATGAATACAACCTTAGATATTTCAATTTTTATGTAGTTGTCATCAATGCTGTTTACAGACTGCCACGACTACTTATATTTAAAGTTGGTTATTAGCTTGTATATTGGTTTCATAAACAATATTATATTGAAAGTTCGATAAATATAATGAACAATGTATCTTAAAACTTGATTACATTTGTTTGAATGACAAACTTTGTATAGTTGCCATGTATTCAAACTATCACTTAGGCTATAGGCTTGTGGAAAGTATTATTATAATACCTGTTTTTTTAAGTTGGCTCATATCTTTTAGAAACCATATTATGTTGACATTTCGATAACTATAATGAAACAAGTTAGCTAAAAACTGTATTACATTTGTTTGAATGACACTCTTTGTGTAGAAGTCTTACGTTCAAATGATAATTTAGGTTATTGGCTTGTAGGAAGTACAGTATCTAATAAACCTTGATTTTAGTAATAATCCCAATCTGTAAGGCCTTATTTCGTACCAGAATACTATCATATATAATATTTTGGTAGGATAAACGGCAATTTAAAACGGAAGTAGAAATTTACTTCTGGAAGGTCTTTTATGCAAACTAAATACAACTATAGGGTAGGATTCTGGTACGAGATAAAGCCTTAACAAGTGAAACTTCCTTCAAAATAATCGAATATTTTAGGCTACATCAACTTATTTTAAAGAAAAAAACTAACCAGTTTTGAACTTTTATATGCTCTTCAAAGCTTTAACTAACATATTTATTTAATTTAACCATTCACACATTGATGTATCTCATATATTCAATCAAATTAATGAACGATGTCAAATTGCCACATTGCCTTGTATGGGTTAAGAGAGAAAGAGATACCTGAAAGTTTCCTTCTCTCTTACACAATGGTATGCAGACGACAGCTCGAAAGTTTTAGCCACAGATGTCTATCCAGTTATACTATAGTATAGAGATCAATGCTCTTACCATATACGTTGACTGCCAGAGACAGCTAAAAGTGTTCTTAATATCTAGCTCAAAAACATACACTAAATAAACATTCATAATTTATTAGTACTCTGTTTAGAAAAATATTTGTTATTGATCACGTTAAGATTTTGTGTGTATCTGTATGTGTTGGTTGTGTGTTTTGTATTTTTGCCGTAAGGTTGTTAAATTATAGTTTTATGTGCATATTAATATATTTATTTTAATAATAGTGTATTGTTAACAGTTAAAATATAAAACAAATAATGGAATCTTCATTTCAAAATGAAAATATCAATTAGTAAAGAAAGGGCAATGGTGTTAAATGAGTCTACACCTATTTTCGTCAAACGAAACTTGTTCAGTAAATCAAGTGGTAATGAAGACTGCAGAAGCTACTGTTGTTTCTTATAAGTTTTAAATCTCTATGAAACAAGAATGCAAAACGAAGAGAAAGTTACTGACACCAATCAAAAAAGGAAATAACTGCACTCAAATAAAGCGTTTGGCTAAATATGACACTTTTACTCAAACAGCAATTCGTAGAAAGGTACATTCACTTTACAGTAACAATTAATTACCTACCCTAGAGAAAATTAAATCTTTGATTGATATTGATAGTGAATTTCCTAATTTTCTGATTAAGAACAAGTAAGAATATAATCTATAGCATTTAGTATAAAATACATGTTGTAATATATTTGTTTGTATATTAATTATGAGGAAAAAGCTTTATACATAAAATAGTTTTAAACATAATTACGTGGGGAATAGAAAATGTTAATAAACTTCTATCTTGAAAAAAATACGATTGTGGAAATAGTTAATGTTTCTAGAAAATGCTGTACACCGAAAGGAAATGTTTTTGTCTGTCAATTGAATCCCCACAACCTCCCCATGCCGCATTGTTTACAATGAGGGATTTCCAAGTAAACCCTTCCCCCTGACATTCCAACAACCGCAAGCTAGGAGGAGGTTTGGCAACCGGTAACAGAGAGAGAGAGAGCGAAGATAAATCTTTTCTCCATAAGACCTGCAGTTCCCTCAGCTATGGAATTAGGTGTAGTTTACAGGCTCTGGGCCATATTATTGTATGTTGGTCCATTGCGTGCTAAGAAAACTCTCCCGCACTTTTGTCATTCTGGCCGAACACCTAACTGCCGCCCCACTTCTCCAACTAAACTGGTGAGGCAACAAACACATAAATGGAATAACACTTTTAAAAGAATGTATTTGTATTTAGCTAAGACTGCTTGTACAACTGGAATAGTTCTAATTTCTCAGTACTCTCCCCTCCCTCTTTGCTGTTACTCAAAGTCCTTAATCTAAGGGTTTACATAAAAAAACAAAGGGAAAATAATCACTCCCCAAGATCTTGAACCTTTAAATGCTCATTGACACTTTTACAATCATCGTGATAAAAAAAAATCTCGAAAAAGGGATAGTATAATATTTCAAAATAAAATTAAAAAGAAAGAAGAGGAGAAAATGCAGTTTAAAAAAATCTAGAACCTATAAAAACCTTTTTTAATATTATATATAAATATATATATATAATTGTTATTAACATAATATATGTAGCTTCATATAGACCTATCGATTCCCGTTCTAAAACAAGTGTTTTTTTGTTCCATATCCAGTTCCTTGAGATTAACTACTAATTTCGGCTAATGATTCTTGTTCCAGTACTATGCTTCAAGGGTAAACGTAGTGTACTCGTTTATTCTGACAGGAAGTAGTCTTACCTCAGCCGAGTGGAGAATATATCTATCTTGTGAGCTGCACCATAGTGTTGTAGTCTGTCGAAGTAAGCTACCTTTCAGGATAAACGGAGTGTAGAATGATATGGTTTTTTATGAAATTTTAATTTATATGATTTTATTGTTGGTTTAGTAAATCAAACTTAATCAAGGAAGCAAATATTAGTAGGGATCATTTACGGTCCTCAGGGCGGAAGTGACGTCATAATAGTGGGGTGGGTAGTTTTTGGGATAGGGCCTTATACATAGGTACGGTTTTCAGGGCAGAGAGGGGAAGGTAGGGGAGGTATCGTGATGATGTGTTGGAGGTGGGGTGGGATGTGTTGTTGGGGGGTTGAGGGTTTATAGCTCGCGTGTGTTGGATGGTTCTGCGGGGGGAAGGGGGGCGGGGCGTCATAATAGTGGGATGGGTAGTTTTTGGGATAGGTCCTTATACATAGGTACGGTTTTCAGGGCAGAGAGGATAGACCCCTTATACATGCATATGGTTTTCAGGGCAGAGAGGAGAAGGTAGTGGTGGTATCGTGATGATGTGAGGGAGGGGGGGTGAGGGTTTATAGCTCGCGTGTGTTGGATGGTTCTGCGAGGGGAGGGGTGGCAAGTGACGGCGACCTCGGGAGGGGGTTTTCTCTCTCTCTCTCATAGATATAGGCCGCCTCACTTAACCATGCATACGGTTTTCAGGGCAGGTGTGAAGGGGTGGAGGGGAGGGGGTGGCAAGCGACGGCGACCGCGGGAGGGTGTTTTCTCTCTCTCTCTCGGTGTTGTAGATATACCTTAAACATGCATACGGTTTTCAGGGCAGGTGTGAAGGGGTGGAGGGGAGGGGGTGGCAAGCGACGGTGACCGCGGGAGGGTGTTTTCTCTCTCTCTCTCTCGGTGTTGTAGATATACCTTAAACATGCATACGGTTTTCAGGGCAGGTAGGAGAAGGTAGAGGAGGTATCGTGATGATGTAGGGGAAGGGGGGTGGTGGGGGAGGGGCGGGGGGTGGTGGTGGCTAGACTATCGAAGACGGGGAGATCGAGGTTCGAATCTCTGTCAGGTGAACTGGGAGTGGTTTTCCCTAAATGGTTTTCCATTCTCCCTCCACGCAAATGTGGATTCACTTCCTCTAAATTCAACCTCAACAATTCCTAACCCATTAGAGTAATTAGTACATAAGCGTATAAACCAAACGGGTAGTAATATGCGGTGCTAATAAAACCTTCTAAGTCAGTTATGGCTCTTAGTATATTATTCAACAATCAATCGCTAAATGGTTTTCCCATTCTCCCTCCACGCAAATGTGGATTCACTTCCTCTAAATTCAACCTCCCCCCCCAATTCCTAACCCATTAGAGTAATTAGTACGTAAGCGTATAAACCAAACGGGTAGTAATATGCGGTGCTAATAAAACCTTCTAAGTCAGTTATGGCTCTTAGTATATTATTCAACAATCAATCCCTAAATGGTTATTCCATTCTCCCTCCACACAAATGTGGATTCACTTACTCTAAATTCAACCTCCCCCAATTCCTAAAACATTAGAGTAATTAGTACGTAAGCGTATAAACCAAACGGGTAGTAATATGCGGTGCTAATAAAACCTTCTAAGTCAGTTATGGCTCTTAGTATATTATTCAACAATCAATCCCTAAATGGTTTTTCCATTCTCCCTCCACGCAAATGTGGATTCACTTCCTCTAAATTCAACCTCCCCAATTCCTAAAACATTAGAGTAATTAGTACATAAGCGTATAAACCAAACGGGTAGTAATATGCGGTGCTAATAAAACCTTCTAAGTCAGTTATGGCTCTTAGTATATTATGCAACAATCAATCCCTAAATGGTTTTTTCCATTCTCCCTCCACGCAAATGTGGATTCACTTCCTCAAAATTCAACCTCCCCCCAATTCCTAACCCATTAGAGTAATTAGTACGTAAGCGTATAAACCAAACGGGTAGTAATATGCGGTGCTAATAAAACCTTCTAAGTCAGTTATGGCTCTTAGTATATTATGCAACAATCAATCCCTAAATGGTTTTTCCATTCTCCCTCCACGCAAATGTGGATTCACTTCCTCTAAATTCAACCTCCCCCCCAATTCCTAACCCATTAGAGTAATTAGTACGTAAGCGTATAAACCAAACGGGTAGTAATATGCGGTGCTAATAAAACCTTCTAAGTCAGTTATGGCTCTTAGTATATTATTCAACAATCAATCCCTAAATGGTTTTTCCATTCTCCCTCCACGCAAATGTGGATTCACTTCCTCTAAATTCAACCTCCCCCAATTCCTAACCCATTAGAGTAATTAGTACGTAAGCGTATAAACCAAACGGGTAGTAATATGCGGTGCTAATAAAACCTTCTAAGTCAGTTATGGCTCTTAGTATATTATTCAACAATCAATCCCTAAATGTTTTTCCATTCTCCCTCCACGCAAATGTGGATTCACTTCCTCTAAATTCAACCTCCCCAATTCCTAAAACATTAGAGTAATTAGTACATAAGCGTATAAACCAAACGGGTAGTAATATGCGGTGCTAATAAAACCTTCTAAGTCAGTTATGGCTCTTAGTATATTATGCAACAATCAATCCCTAAATGGTTTTTCCATTCTCCCTCCACGCAAATGTGGATTCACTTCCTCTAAATTCAACCTCCCCCCAATTCCTAACCCATTAGAGTAATTAGTACGTAAGCGTATAAACCAAACGGGTAGTAATATGCGGTGCTAATAAAACCTTCTAAGTCAGTTATGGCTCTTAGTATATTATGCAACAATCAATCCCTAAATGGTTTTTCCATTCTCCCTCCACGCAAATGTGGATTCACTTCCTCTAAATTCAACCTCCCCCCAATTCCTAACCCATTAGAGTAATTAGTACGTAAGCGTATAAACCAAACGGGTAGTAATATGCGGTGCTAATAAAACCTTCTAAGTCAGTTATGGCTCTTAGTATATTATTCAACAATCAATCCCTAAATGGTTTTTCCATTCTCCCTCCACGCAAATGTGGATTCACTTCCTCTAAATTCAACCTCCCCCAATTCCTAACCCATTAGAGTAATTAGTACGTAAGCGTATAAACCAAACGGGTAGTAATATGCGGTGCTAATAAACCTTCTAAGTCAGTTATGGCTCTTGTATATTATTCAACAATCAATCCCTAAATGGTTTTTCCATTCTCCCTCCACGCAAATGTGGATTCACTTCCTCTAAATTCAACCTCCCCCAATTCCTAACCCATTAGAGTAATTAGTACGTAAGCGTTAAAAACCAAACGGGTAGTAATATGCGGTGCTAATAAAACCTTCTAAGTCAGTTATGGCTCTTAGTATATTATGCAACAATCAATCCCTAAATGGTTTTTCCATTCTCCCTCCACGCAAATGTGGATTCACTTCCTCTAAATTCAACCTCCCCCCAATTCCTAACCCATTAGAGTAATTAGTACGTAAGCGTATAAACCAAACGGGTAGTAATATGCGGTGCTAATAAAACCTTCTAA